>OW569403.1:162130925-162813538 GCA_937654795.1 Cistogaster globosa
AGAAATTAAAGGGTGTGCCCATATTTGAAGAAAATAGACCTTTATGGTCCTATCGTTTGAACCGTTATTTACTAACACTTGAAAATAAACAGAATGTCTACTACTTTGTCTGGTACATTAAAAAAATTTAAAATTATAAATTATAGGGTGTTACAATAGTTGCTGTTATTTGGTGTATATGACCAAACTATTGAACAGTTTAAGATAGTTGATTGAAATTTGCACAAAACCTCTATTGCTAAGACCGCTGTAAAAAAAGCAAACTTGAAACTAGAAATTAAAGGGTGTCCCTATAACTGCTGCTTTTTTATTTATATATGGCCCTATCTTTGAAACCGTTGCGGACAAATTCTTGAAAATTATAAAGAATGTCCTTTGCTATATTGAGAATAATAAAAAGTATTAAGATTTAAAATTAGAAATTAAAGGGTGCCCTAATTAGTAGTTATTTGATGTATATGACCCATCCTTTGAACAGTTATAGATTAACGATTAGAATTTAAACAAATTTTGTTTTACTGTGTCAGCAATAAAAAGTGTAAAAAATAAAGGGTGACCACATAATTGCTGAAGTTTCTGCTTTAATCTGCATTAAGATTTTGTTCTACGACATATAAAAAATCCTGACACAATCTGTCTCGAATATAATAGAATATAATAAATGTATATTTATCGTACTAAAGAAATATGATTTGAAGAATTATTCTACTCATTCGATGAATTATTCGTATAAAATTTACATATTGAAAATCATTTCATACTGAATAAAACGTTTTTATACAAAAAGTACACTTGAAAGCTTCTTTGTTATGTGTTTTTATAAGAAACCTGTTTGGAAATGCATCACTGCATTGCATCTGATAGACCGTGTGTTCGAAGGACCAAAAATCTATAAAAAATCTATAAAAGGCACTTATTCAAAAAGTCATCAGTAAAGTTTATAATGCTATAATAAGCGTTAAATATGAATAAAAAATTACTGAGGCGGGTTATAAAACATGCAAAGCTTTAGTGGTCTTCTTCAGTAACCCGCCAATTTTGTTTTTTTATAAATTTTTACAAAAGTTTTACGAGGTATTCCGTCGAAATACTTGCCTCAATGGAATGTAAAAACTTCCTAAATTGTTAAACTTTCAAGTGGTCTTGGTTTTGACTGCAACAGTGTCCATTTTTATTATTAATATCATTCTCATGTCTTAATTTTAATTTAAAGTTTCTTGTCACTCCTTTTGGCGCGTGTTTGCCGCTGCAGTAACGAAATCTGTTTCCCTTTTCTTAAAGTGAATACAACATGTGATCCGTTTGATCAAGCATTAGGGTCACTGTTGTTAAATAAGCGTTACCGTCTAATGCTTGTTGAAACTATTTTAAAACCTTTTATTTTCGTCAGGTCTCGTTTTTATTGATTTGTAACTAAAATAATAATTCCTCTCCCTGCCTGTTGACACAATTGTTGACAAGACAAGACATTTTGAAATTATTCATTTGTTCAAAAATAAATTGAAAGATATTTTTAAACAAAAAATCAAATCAAAATGAAACCCTACATATTTTTGATCATTTATCTATTGAGCATTTTTGTGTTAAACTCGCGAGGACATTCGACAAATTTGGTAAATAACAATTGTCATCGATAAATGAAAAAATATTGTTAAGAAATTTTTACTTAAAGAAACATTTAAAACGTATGGCTCCCTCCATATATGCGGATTTCGTGTCAGCAGAAGAATCGGGTGGCAGCTCTGGCGAAGAGGGAGGAGAACAACGAACTTGTAATGCTCACGCCAAGACATGCAATCCTAACCTAACCAAGGGAAGTTCCAAGCAAAAGGCAAGTAATATCGCTCAAAAAGCTGCCCAGGAAGCTAAGGCTGCTTCAGAAGCGCAACAAGAAGCCGGTCAGGCGGCCTCACATCAAGTAAAAATGCAACTTGCTGAAAAGGCAATGGCGGCGGCGAGAGCAGCTGAGGCTGCTTTGGCGGGAAAACAACAAATCGTAGAACAACTTGAAACGGAAGTACACGAGGCAGAAGCAGTGGTCCAAGAACAATCAGCATCTCTACAAAATGCGCAACAAAATGTTCAGGCCGCTGTACAGGCTGCCCAGCAGGCACAATCTCAACTAAAAACTCTTACCTCTGCTGTACAGGTCGCCCAATCTAATGCTGGCAATTCTGAACAGGCAGCTGCCGGTGCTCAACAGGAACTGACCGAAAAGAATCAATTAATGGAAGCGGCCAAATGTCGTGTGGAACAGCTGTTGCGTCAATTAAGTATCGCTCGATCAGATTTCGCCAATACTAAAGCGGCGGCCTACAAGGCCGTTTGTGCCGCTAACGAGGCTAAAGTTAATGCCCAGCGTGTAAGACGGCGTATGGGAAAACGTTATTTAACACCGCAACTCAGACAACAGTTGCAGGAACAAAGACAGCGCCAACGTATGGCACGTCAGCCCTATTATTAATAAGTTTTCTAAATAGTTTTATGCTACACGATTCTTCGATTTTGGCGAAGGGAATGATGTGCTTTCCACACTCTATTTAAATACGTTCTGTTATATTTTTTTTAAATATTTATTTAATCACGATTTCGATTTACATCCCAAAGCAATTTGGCAACAACTGAAATTGTGATGAAATTGTGATGAAACCGTTATTGCCTTTTTTAAGTGGATTAAATAAAATAATAAAAATATATATTCTGTTCCATTTAAAATATTTACCGGATTTTGATATGGCATTAAAAAAAATTTTTTTCTTACGTGTAGAAGTCAATTGAGCGATGTCCGTCCGTGTTCGGATAAAAATCAACTTTGCCAAAACACTAGATGAGCTAGAAAAAAATACGGCAATCGATCACACATAGTTTCAGAAAAGTTTATATAGAAAATCTGCAATATCCTTCGAGGCAGCGGTCAAAATACCACGGCTCCCTCTAATTTTTTCATATCATTTGGAACAATAAAGTAACTCCAATCCAAACAACAAATGTATAGGGCCATAAGGAATAAAAAATAAAAAAAAATATCAGATGAAAAAAATGGCACTCTCCGATATTTTCCGACTTATGGGCCTCTGAAATTCGCTAACGCCACCACCTGGTACATGATTTCGCCATGCAATAAATTAAAGGCAAAAATCAAATTTTGGCGAAAATGATTGAATTCGCCATTTGACCACCTAGTATGTATTCAACTTGTTCGGTTACGCTAGCACCATGGCGAAATCATAACATATGTAAACAGGGCGAAATTATATACCAAGTGATAGCAGTAGCAAATTCATTTATTTCCGTCGCTGAAATGACATCTAGTAAGGACGAAATTGAATGTATTAGGAACTGCTATTACTTAGTAGATTATTTTTACCATGGGTGTAACTATAAGTCCAGCATTTTTTTTTTCTTAAAAATGTCAAAATTTATTTAAATCGTGTTTTAATTTTATTTAAAAATTAAATTCACAATTTTGTTGCCTTAATTTCTTTTCTTTGTATTTAAGTCTACTTTTTTTTTGAAACACTCAGTCCAGCAAGGAACAGGGAATTCGCCTTGCATACACCTTGTTAAATATGCCTTGGCTTCCCCCTGGTAATTGATTCGCCTTGGTTTCTGTTGTTATTGCCTTTATGCGAATCAATCAGCGAAATCTTTTTTTTATATGAAGTTTGACATTTTCTGCAATGGCGAAAATGTATGAATTCGCCGCTGCCACCACATGGTATATGACATGGCGAAATAATTTACCAGGTGATGGCAGTGGCGAATTTCATTCATTTTCGCCGTTGCAGAAAATTTCAAATTTCATATAAAAAAAATTTTCGCTAATTTTTTATATATGGAGTTTGACATTTTCTGCAACGGCGAAAATGAATAAATTCGCCACTGCCACCACCTGGTAAATTATTTCGTCATGGTATATGATTTCGCAATGGTAAAGAGTGTTTTCAAAATTAATACATAATATTTACGGCTGTTCTTGGTAAAGCAAATTCTTGACGTTTATTTTTAGTCCATTTTCATTTCAATTTTTTTTTGCTGGACGTCTGTTACGAAAAACTTGATCAATATTGGCTTTCTAGCCGTCAATTGTTGCTGGTGACTTTACGTGTCTTCACAAAAAATAATCGCAAGGTATTAACGAACTAATTTGATGGACATTTAACAATTTCTTTTTTTGAAATCAACTTATTGCCATATTTCGATTTCAATAAGTCGATGGTTTTGGTCGCCAAGTAACACGTGGCAGCATGTTGTTGAAACAAATTCTCGCTTTAATCAATGATGCCACCAGAGCTTAAACCGTAATAAACGGCGAATTTTTCTAAATATTTTTAAAAGTTACAAATCCAAACGGTTAAAAACACTCATCATTATTTAACTTAAACTTTTAATAATTCTTACAAAAAAACCCAACTTGAAACTTAAAACTTAAAACCATAACGGTAATTATACATTAAATATGTTCTATTATATTCGAAAAAGATTGCGTCAGGGTTTTTTTATATGTCGTAGAACAAAATATTAATGCAGATTAAACCAGAAACTTCAGCAGTTATGTGGTCACCCTTTATTTTTTACACCTTTTATTACTGACACAGTAAAACAAAATTTATTTAAATTCTAAGCGTTAATCTATAACTGTTCAAAGGATGGGTCATATACATCAAATTACAACTATTAGGGCACCCTTTAATTTCTAGTTTTAAATCTTTATTTTGTTATTATTCTCGATATAACATTCTGTATAATCTTCAAGAATTTTTCTGTAACGGTTTTACAGATAGGGCCATAGGGGTCAAATTACATCAGTTATAGGGACACCCTTTAATTTCTAATTTCAAGTTTGCTACTTGTTATAGCGGACTTAACTATAAAGGTTCTGTGCAGATTTCAATCAACTGTCTACAACTGTTTAACAGTTTGGTCATAAACATCAAATAACAGCACCTATTGTAACACCCTCTAATTTTTAATTTTAAATATTTATACTTCTTAATATACTAGACAAAGAAGTGGACACTCTGTTTATTTTCAAGTGTTTGCTTAACCGGTTTAAACGATAGGGCCATATAAGTCAATTTACATCAAATATGGGAACACCCTTTAAAATCTAAATTCAAATTTTATAATTGTTGTTATGGCTGACTTAGCAAACAGGTTTTTTGTTAATTTTAGCTGTCTGTATAAAACGGTTTTAAAGCTTGGCCACATACATCAACTATTGGGACACCCTTTAATTTCCAAATACAAGTTTTAACCTTGTTGTTATGGCGGACTAAGCAGTAAAGGTGCTTCTTAAATTTCAACTATTTGGCTATAACAGTTCAAAAGTTTAGTCACATTTATCAAATAACAATAATTATTGGGACACCCTTTATAATCTTGAATGTTTATACTTGTTATTATAAGGGTCATAGTAATCGACATCCTGTCCAATTTTCAAGCGTTTGTTTATAACGGTGCAAAAGAAATGAACATATAAGTCAATTTACGTCACCTATGGGAATACCCTTTAGTTTTTAGATACATTTTTGTATTATATTTTTTTATTGGGAGCTATACTAGTACGCATTTTTTTAATTATAAAAAAGTGCACTGTACGGCTCATTCTACACTTAAAAACCATGTATGTTGTATGGGGACACCCTTTAATTTTTAAGTTTTTGAACTGTTTGTAAAACAGAAGCAATCTGTAAGCATAATCTATCAAATTACAAAAAAAATTTTAAAATCGTTTGTGAAATGGCTGGCTTCTGTAGGCACAAACATAAAAAAGGAAACATTCAGTCGAATTGATAACCTTCTTCTTTTTTTGAAGTCAGTTAAAAATAATTTTTGCCGTGTTGCCAACACTTTATCATACAAATGGCGGGCAAATCGAACTTTTTGTGAATTTTAAGACAACTTTAATATTAATTAACGATCGTAATAGTTTTTTTTTAAATAAGAAAAATATTGCCTGTTTTGCCGAAAAATGTTAACAAACGTGAGTGATTTTTTTTTTGTTTATATTTTTTATTTTATTTAATAAATTACCATTAAATTTACTCATGTCTCCCTAAACATAAAAGATGTAGTGCCAGGTTTGTATACAACAAATGAATTTCTCTTGCAAAATAAAATAATCAATTTATAGAAAAGAAAGAAAGAAAGAAAAAAACACAAACACGAATCTTTAAAAAAAGTTAAACATTTGGAAAACAACCGACAAAAAATAGAAGAAAATTATGGCTTTTTGACCTTCTCATTATTTTTAAAACGTCTCTTAACGATTGAATGGACGTCATCATGTGTTTCTTGCAACTGTTCATGACCCGTTGCTGACGACGATACACTGTGCGATTCACTATGCAATTCAACATTTGCATTTAATGCAGCATCGTTGGCATTAAGTTGTGCTTCTTGTGCTGATTGTGTGGCCTTCTCAGCTGCATCTTTTGTTTCTTCATAATCCAAACGCGCCGTATACAATTGCGTTTCAATCTGTTCCAATTTAGTTTTCGCCTGTGCAACCATATCGATTTGTGAGGCTAATTCTGCAGCCGATTCTGATGCTGCCTTTTGTGCCAACTCTGAAGCTGATTGGGCATTGTTGAGAGCTGCCGTTAAGATGGAAACATGATTGAGGGCTTGTTGTGCGGCATATTGAGCTGCTTTGGCTGATCGTTTGGCTTGTTGCAGTTGTTGCAGCTCACCTTGCATGGCCTTGTGTGCCTCAGCATTTTGTTCATCTAAACGTTGCAAGAGTACTTCTTTGCCCTTGAGTACGGCCACAGCTGTACCGGCTGCTTGTGTTGCCGCCTGAGCCAATGAACTTTTTGCCATGTAGGCAGCCTGTTTGCCAGCTGCATTTTGTGACGCCACTGCTGTGTTCGCTTGATCGGCAGAACCTTTCGCTATACTACGAAGGCCATTATCAATTAAATAAGTGCCACTTAAAACGGTTTGTTGTCCGTAGTGTTCTTGTGGCGCATAGCTGTCTGGTTGGCCATATCGTTCGTGTGCAAATTTTTGTTGATCTGAAACATACTCGTCTAAACGGACTTCCTCGAAGTGATATGGTGGCGGTTCAGGAGCTAGAGTTCCTTGTGGTAAAGGCAAATGTACCTGTGTGTGCGGTGGATATATAAAATGACCCCTTTTTATTTTGCGAGCTGCAACAATGGATGCTAAAGGAGAGAAAAAAAATAAGGAAAGAAAAAAACATCAGAAAGACAAATGTTTTGTTTTAGAAAAATAAGTTTGTAAAGTGAAATAACTCCATAAATTTTTTAATGTAAAAAATACTCACGTATGAGGAGAATGAAAAACATAACATTTTTCAAGGACATGATCTGAAAGATAAAAACAAAAGCAAATCGTAGTCAATTTGAAAAATAAAAAAAAAAAAAACAGTGTAAATAATATTTAAATTAATAATATATTTTTTAAAAGTTTTCGATAACGATTTTATAAAAAAAAATATTTTGCTTTAAAATTTAATCACTTATTTAAAAATTTTGAAAATTTTTATTTAAAAATTTTAGAAGTTATCGATACCTTTTCTATTAAATAAAAATATCGTTAAATACTTTTTAATAAAATTTATATAAATAAAATCTATATTCTTATTGCAAAAAATTATCGATAACTTTTCTGGTAGTTATCGATAACTTTTTTATAAAATTAAAATATAACTTTTTCGACGAATTTGAAAATAAAACAGGGTCATTTTTATAAAAAAATATCGATAACTTTATCTTAAGATACAAATAGCTAAATACTATTTTTTCTAGAATAAAAAAAATTATCGATAAATTTCGTTAGAATAAATTTAACTTTTCTAAGTTTTTTATAGCACAAAACAGTGATCAATTGAAATAAACAAATGAGTTGAGTAATCATTTTCCACAGAATAAAAATATTACTTCTTTTCTTTACGAGAAAAAAGTTATCGATAACTTTTATTGTAAAAACTAATATTTTTTCTAAAGTGAACAACTTTTCTCTTAAAAAACGATTTCAAAAAAGATTTCATCTGTCTGTTTATGTCGGATCAAAAGTATGGCCACATACATTAATTTACATTAACCATGGGGACACCGTTTAATTTTTATACCAAAATTTTATACTTTTTCTAGCGGACTTAGCACTGCAGCTCCTGGTTAATTTCACTCGTCTGTTTACAAACATTTAACAGTTTGGCAATATACATCATATTAAATGAACTATTGGGCCACCCTTTAATTTATCATTTTGAATATTAGTACGTGCTACTGTAACGGTCATAGTCATCGACATTCTGGATAAGAAAAAATAAAATCGATGTTGATTATTGTTGTTTTTTGCTTAAACTTTGATTTTTGTGAGAAGTTTCCTGAAGAGCTAAGTGAGTGGTAGCGAAATACCCATCGAGACGTGATTTGATAATTTAATCAGGATAAAAAATAGCAGGAGATATTTTTTTTCAATAAACTAATTTAATTCTATTCAATGCTCCAGCGTTTGTGTACAACATTTCGAAATATAGGCCTATAAGGGTCAATTTATGTCATCTAAAGGAACACCCTTTAAATTTTAGATTTATTTTTGTATTATTTTTTGCCATTAGGAGCGAGCTGTAATAATACGTAGTTTTTTTAATTTTGAAGAAGTACACTTTACGGGTTATAATACTTTTAAAAAACATATATGTTGTATTGGGACACCCTTTAACTGTTTTTATAATGAGAAATTTTTAAAATCGGTTCAGAAATGATTGAGTTCTGCAAATGCCGAATTGATAACCTTCTTCTTCTATTTTTGAAGTCGATTAAAAAATATAGAGATAATCGATGGCCTTTTCAATTTAAAGAAAGTTATCAACAACTTTATCTTACAATAGAAATAGCAATCGAAAACTTTTCTCCATCTGAAAGAAGTTATCACTACATATTTCATGTAAAATAAAGCAAAAGAATCTTATATACACTTCACCATGTGTGTATAACCTCAAATACTACGAGGGCTGCTATATATATTTCTGGCCTGGCAACACTGAGTGCTGCCAAGTGCAATCTGACATTTCCATTGGAAAGTTTGTCATTTTTAAGCATAATCGTACTCAAAACGTTTTGACGTACGACCATTATTTGTGTTGTTTACAGTGACTTGAAAAAATTAATATAGAAAAAAATAATATTAACTCGTGAACATTTTCGTGCCATCATTTTTCACAACTTTCGACGTGAATTATCACGACAACAGTGCATTGATGAACTTTAATCTTTGTATGGCGATGAAGCACCATCCTATAGCACTGTGAAAAATTGGTATAATAAATTTAATCGTGGCCGAAGCTCGCTCAAGGACGAATTCCGTGAAGATCGTCCAAAAACGGCTGTTGTGCCAGAGAACATTAATGCCGTGCGTGAACTCATAATGCAAGATCGATATGCGACATACCGAGAGATACAGACATCCTTGGACATTTCTTCCACCAGCATACATTCGATACTGCATGAACACCTGGCCGAAAAAAAGGTTTGTTCTCGTTGGATCCCGCACAATTTGAAAGTCGCTCAAAAAAAGGATCGTGTCGATTGGTGCAAAGAAATGTTGCAAAAATACGATTGCGGTGCTTCAAAAGACGTCTATAAGATCGTCACAGGTGACGAATCATGGATCTATGCGTATGAGCCCGAAACGAAACAACAATCGACCGTGTGGGTCTTCAAAGACGAGCAAAGTTCAACGAAAGTTGTTGTGGAAGAAGCACTTCGAAGCAAATGGTCGCCTGTTTCTTCGGCAAAACTGGTCATGTGGCGACTGTTCTGCGTGAGCAACGCAGGACGGTCACTTCTGAGTGGTACACTACAATTTGTTTGCCTGAAGTCATCGGAGAAATTCGAAAAACCAACAAGAGAAGAATCATTGTTCACCATGAAAATGCGAGCTCTCACACATCGGCTCAAACCAGAGTGTCAAAAACTTTTTCATTTTACAGAAAAGTCTTAATAACTTTTCGATAAAATAAAAAAGTTATCGATAATTTTTCTTTATAAATAACGATCTTTAAACAAGTTTTTCTAAAAATATTGGTATTTGATAGTTTTTTTATACAATCAAGATGATGAAATTTTGTTATATTAAAAATTATCACAGATGAAAACTGGTAACCGATAACAATAAAATTTTTTCATAAAAAAATAATTTAAGTAAATTTTTATTTTTAACTTTTGCTTTAAATAAAAGAGAAGAAAATATTTGCCATTAAAGAAAATGAAATGAAATTGTTCATTTCCTTGTAGAATGGAAAGATAAAAAATAAATTTTCTATTGTAACCTGACAAAAAGCTATCGATTCATTATGCAAAAAGATATCGGATTTTTTTTTTGAAACTAGAAATAAAAAATAAAAAAAATAGGAAAAACAGGGTTAAATTTCTTTGGAATTGTAGCGGAAAAAGATTCAAACTTTTTCAATTATTTAATTTTTTCTTTTAATTCATTTTAAAAATATTAATTTTTTTAAACAGATAAAAAATTGTTTATCTAATGACTTATTTTCATGTTTTAATTTTATGTGTCCTTTTTAATTATTTAAAAATACGTTTTTTTTTATTTTTATATTTTAATTATATTTTTTTTTATTATTTTTTTATATTATTTATTCACAAAAATTCAAATATATTTTTTTAATTTATTATTCTATTAATTTTTACTTCTTTTTTAAACGTCTTGCTCTCACAACGTCTTGAATTATTTTATTGTAAATTATTTTTATTTAATTTTAATTACTTTTCCAAAAAAATTCACCTTTTCTTTAATCGTTTTAAAAAGTTTTTACAAATATCAACGTCCTTTCTGTTTGAAATGACAATAACTTCTGTATGAACAAAATGTTGCAACTGATTGAATATGACTCGCTTTGGAATCCAAACCAAACAACCAACCAACAAGTTGTCATAAAAAGTAAAAATAAAAAAAGCAACGAAATTATAAATTGAAAATTCAATGTCAGTGAACAAGATTCGAAACTGCAAAAATTTTAAAAATAAATAGACAAACAACAACAACAACAACAACAACAGCAGCAGCATTAACAATGGCAAAGAAGAAACGCTTTTACTTTTCATGCGAGTGCAATTTTCACGTAATAACAATAAATAAATAAATGTTACCGGAAAAACTACTTTCAATTGAAAAAAAATCATTTGCAGCAGCAACAGCAAAACCGGATGTTTAAATTGAATTTAAAGAAAAATTTTAGCTCCAGTTGATTTGAACAAATTTTTCAAACGGAATTTTTTTATTTTATTAATGAATCCAAATAAATAAAAGTCAACTAGAAAACAATAAAAATGTTTAAATTAATTGTTCCCAACTCCTACTGTGACGGCTTATGGTTGTGAGCTTTATGTTTAACCTGATCATTGATATAATTTTTGACTGGTTTTTCCCATGGATTTGTTGTTGCATGTTTTTTTTTAGCAGGTTTTCTCTGTACGAAAGAGAAATGTGTTGAATTTTAATTTCTTTAAATTTTTATTATTTGCAGTTTAACAAATTTTATTTGATTTTTAAAATTTTACAAATTTTTAAAAGGGATTGTTTGTCTGCACCCTACACATTTTTTGTTGGTATCGTATGTTTAACATGCAGCTTTCTAAATTTTTGTCTAACTGGAATGCAAAAGATTTTTTTATAAAATATTTTTTATTAATAAATAAAAACTGTAAAATTTTGTTCTTAAAAAATCACATTTAAAGTTTATTTTTTCTTTATAAAAGTTATCGATAAATTTTTAACACAAAAGAAAACCAACAACAACTTTTGAATTATATAAAAAAATTATGTTTTTATAGTCTAGAAAACTTATCGGCTTGTATTCATTTCATCAATTATTATTATTTATTTGTATATCAAAAATTTATCGATATTTTTTACTCTTCACTCTATAAAAAATTTATCGGAATTCTTTTTTAATTTATGTAAAATTTATTTTAAAATTCTACATTCTAAAAAAAACATATTTTTAAGCTTTAAAAAATCGTGCTGATTATTCCGCCCAAAATTTTAAAATCACCAATATCGACTATTGAGAGTGAAAGCATGTTTCGATGGTTATTTTGCTACCACTTACGAAGCACTTCAGGAAACTTCTCACTTTAATTTTAAATAAGCTAAAGGCAAGAATCCAAGAGCATATTTTTAATTCTGTATTAATTATTTTAATAATAGTTTTTCTTGCTATCGAAAGCGATATTATTTTTTTAGAAAAGTTATCGATAACTTTTTTATTTAAAAGAAAAATATCTTTTTTTAGAAAAGCAATCGATAACTTTTTTATTTTAAAGAAAAAATATCTTTTTTTTTAGAAAAGTTATCGATGACTTTTTTATTTTGAAGAAAAAATATTTTTTTTTAAAGTTATCGATAACTTTTTTAATTTAAAGAAAAATATTTTTTTTAGACAAGTTATCGATAAATTTTTTTATTTTAAAATAAAAATAACTTTTTTTTTAGAAAATTTATCGATGACTTTTGTATTTTGAAGAAAAAAAATTTTTTTTATTAAATTGATTAATTTTAAATTTTTAGAAAATTATTTTACAAATTTGTTCATTCTCAAAAAAAGTTACCGATGACTTGAATTATTGTTAAAAATGTTATCGATAACTTTCAACTCTTCAAAAAAGTTAAAAAAAATTATGGTAAATTCATCATCAAAATCATTAATGATTTTTCTAAAAGAAAAATAATCGAAAATTTTTTGTTCTTCAAAATACACTGCCGATAACTTTTGTATTAAGAAATGTTTCACATACGTTTATTTCTATAAAGAAGTGTCTGACAAAAATAGCGATAAAGTATCTCTAACTTATGTCTTTTTTCTGTAGAAAAACTATTGTTAAATTTTATATTTTTATATTCAATTAAGTTATCGTTATTTTGGCCCTTAGAAGTATTAAAAGGTTTATTCAATAATTCACTTTTTTTCTACAGAAAGGTTTTCGAAAATTTTTTTATTCTATAAAAAAGTCACTGATAACTTTTTCTTAATTCAAGAATAATTAAATTTACATTTTTAGTTTTCTTTTTATTCCTAAAGTATTTATTTATTTATTAAAAAAAAGTAATCGAACTATTTTTTTATTTTTATCTTTAAAAAAAGTTACCACCTGTTTTTTGTTATTATAACGTCGCGACGTCTTTTTTTTTTAGCTATTTTTGATGGTTTCTTAATTTTTGAAAGAATTATTAAGGAACCTTCCCAGCAAGAAATGAGTGAGGGAAACTTATACATACACAATTATCTACTAACACATTTGTAATAATTTTATACTGAAACAGCGTTGCCGTTGTACGGTTTTTCGTATTAAATTTAAAGTAATTTTTTGTTTGTTAATTAAATCTAAGTTTTTACTCGAACTTGATTAGCAAATTTCAAAATGCAGCTTATAAAAGGTTTTGTAATTAAATCTTGTTTCAAAAATCAAGCAAAATTTTCATTATATTTTTTGTAAAAAAATAAGTCACTGGTAACGCTGTTTGTTTACATCAATTTTTTCATTTTCCCTTTAAGAATGTGATAGAAATTTTGTTCCCCACAGTGATAGATATTTCCATCATCAGTGATTGTCACATGATGGATCAAATGATGGTTACTGTTCTTGTAGGGTTGTTATTCCAAAAAAAAAAAACATTTTTCTAAAGAGTTTTCTAAAAAAGGATTAAAAAAAAATTGTACAAATTGTTTGCTTTTAATATAAGTTGTGGATAGTTTTTTTATTCTTAAGAAAGGATTTGGTCACTTTTATTTGTATAAGATTTGAAAATAATTTTGTAAAAATTTATTCGTAATTTTTTCTATAAAAATGTTTTTTACTGAAACAATTTTTCCCATTTTTAATGTATTAAAAATTTTTAGAAATTTTTTTTTCTACAGATAAATTATTTATAATTATTTTTATACCCTTCACCACAAAAAGTGAAAAAAGGGTGTATTTAAGTTTGTCATTCCGTTTGTAATTTCTACAATATTAATTTCAGACTACATGAAATGTATATGTTTTGGGTCCCTATTCATAGCGAAGTCGATTGAGCGATGTCCATCTGTCTGTCCGTGTTAGTGCAGAAGTCAGCTTTTCCAGGCCACCAGATGAGCTAGAGAAAATTTAAATACGATCAGAAATAGTTTCAAAAATTTTGTTATTGAAAATCAGCAAGATCGGTTAATGTCCTTCGAGGCAGTGCGCAGAACACCACGCCTGCTTCTAATTTTTCCATATCATTTGGAACAATGAAGTAACTCTAATAAAACAAAAATGAAGAGCGTAGAGTATTAAAAAATAAAAAAAACATGAAATGAAAAAATTTGCGCTCGGCCATATTTTCCGAGTTATCAGCCTCTGAACTTTTCATAGAAAAGTACGATTGTGTGTCATATTTTTTAAAAGCTTTTGAAGAGGTCTTTAATAAAATACTTAATTTTTAAAAATTATTAACCCATTAAGAGCCGATGAAATAATAATGCAATTTTTTAATGCTCTGTCACCTTAATATTTGTTTTTTTTATTGGAGTTGCTTCACTAAACTAGATTTACATACATGGTGAAAGATATATAAGATTCGCTTTAGCTGAGTATAGCACTCTTACTTCTTTTAATAAAATTAAAAATTAATAAAAAAAAAAAAACAGAAAAGTAATGGAAATATTTTATCCGTAAAAAATTTAACGCTGTATTTCTTTTTTTTTTTTATTCTAACGACATTTTTTGCCAGTTTACCATTGCTTTTTAACTTCCGAAGTTTTAATGACGTTTTTTGTTATTAAAATATTTTTTCGCTAATTTATTTTATTTTATCTTTTAAAAGAATTTTTTTTAAAACATAATTAAAAAAATTTTTTTTTATAGTTGTCTATAAAATATTTGCTCTTAATACAAGTTATCGTTAGCTATTTTATTATTATGAAGGGGCTTGATAATTTTTATTTTTATAAAATAAAATCCCACTAAAAAGACAAAAAACTTGTGTAAAGAAGTCATAGATAATTTTTTTCTTAGGTCGATTTTTAATTTATAGAAAATTTTTGGATATTTTTTTCTATACAAAAAATATCTTTAACTCTCTTTTAACCTAATAATAGTTGTTATTGTCTTTGAAGCGTATAAAATCTTTTATAATCGAACAGTCGTGTCACAGATTGTATTTCAACTGTTATTGAGTTGCCATTCCGCAAGAGTTAATTTTTGGTGCTTTAAATTTCTTAAAAAGTTTTTATGTCCAGAATATGGCAATATAGCAATTGTAGCACAATAAATTGTAGCATAGTTTCAGGCGATTTTTAATACTGCGTTTAAATTTTCTGTATTCTTTTATTTTAAGTGCTGCCAATGTGAAGATTAATACAAAGTGCATGTAAAACAAAGACGCTAAAGAAATAAATTTTGTACATTTTGTAATTTTGATTTTACTTTATGAAGATTAAAAAAAATATCAAAAAATAAATAAAAATTAAATTAAATATTTTCAAAATAATTTATTTTGTTTTCTAAAGCACAACAATACGTTTGGATGTAGAAATGAACTCTGTGATTATTTTCAAGTTATAAATTAAAAAAAACTTACCAAAATAAAAATTTCTATTAACAACAAAAAACTCTAAATATTTTAATTTTATGAATTTTTTTTCTTTACAAGAAAACTAATAAATAATAAATAAATAAAAAAAAATTATCCACAAAAGATTAAACAAATTCCTTAATTAAAATTAAAATTAAAGAAAATAATAAATTGAACAAAGTGTGAAAAAAATTAAATAAAAAATTGTAAAACAACCTTAAAAACGAAACTTAGGAATCTTGGCGAAAACATTAAATATCAAATTACTAACGATTAGCAAAGGCAGATTTAATTCTTCTAGCAAATTACACTAACAACAAATGACTAAAATTTAATTTGAAATGTTTTCCTTGTTTTTTTTTTCTTTTAGCAAAAGACACTCGAATATGAACTTAAATTAAAATTAAAACTAAAATTATTTTAAACTAAGAACTTATGACTCATTTAGCTGTTGATGCTCGTCTTGTACAATAGTTTTTGCAGTTTGATCTTCATCCTCTTCTTGACTTAAGGATTTACGATCTGCATTATCTATTGAATCTTTAAGAGTTTGTATATCCAAGCCGCCATCATTGGACTCTTCACCTTCCTTGGTTTTGGTGAATTTCGAAAAATACGTTAGAGATTTCATTAGTTGGTAACTTTTCGATATCGGTATGTTCGAATCGTAAACACTTTTAGACGAAGCACAGTCAACATAAAACCACCAATTACATTTAAGAATCGTCTGATCGAAGAGGGTGTTTTCGGGACAGAGAAATGATTTGCGTACCAGGCCATCATCGGTGAGAGCACAGACATGAAAAACCTAAAAGTGAATAAAAAAATCCAAATCTAATCTTCTGCGATTTGTTTTTACTTTGTGTTACTTACCATACAACCCAAATCGGTATCGGCATAAAGACCTGGAAAATGTTTTTGCTTGGCACACGCAAATGTTGTGGGCGGTAAATCTACTTTTGATTTAAAGTTGTCATCAAAGTTTTTGTCATACCCAACAGGATAATATTCTTTTGGCGCGTTCATTACCTGAAATAAAGAAATGAAACGTTTAAATAGGAAATAGAAAACCAGTGGGAAAATATATAATTTTTTAACTATTCACGAAACGAAAGGTTGTGCCTCTTAAAGCCAAACAGACAGATCTCCCTCGTATCATGAGCATTAAGTCGAAGAGATCGTTTAGTCTACACAAAGGAATTGGGAGAAGGGAGTATTAAATGAGAGAGAGAGTGAGAGAGAGAGAGAGAGAGTTTTTATACATTCTGCAAGCAGAAGATTCTGCTATATCTCCGCCACCTGTTCGATTTCAGAAGACTCAATCGCATGACTTTTGTTGACTTTCCATTTCGAAACTTTATTGTCTAGACTCTAGACATTGTCATCGATGCCTTGGAGTTATTGGTTACAAATATAATTTTGCCCCTTATAAAGGCTTTAATTTCAACAAAGCAAATCCAATTTAATCTAGAATGAAGTCATGGACCAAACAGACGAGCAAAACTGCAGTTAAGTCCAAAGAACCAAATAGAAAACATTCAGAACTTGGCGGTAAAAAAAAACGCAGATTAAAAATTTAGGCGCGAGAAAACTGCATACGAATAGCAGCTCTTGTTGTCCCTCATGGCGAGAACTTTTGATCAGTCGTTCACGAATGACCGACTCGTTTGATAAAGACAACTTTCTGACTTAATTATTTGCAAATAGTTTTCATTTGTCGGAAAACAATCATTACTTCCTGTCTCGAAAGAGTATCAGTAACTATACCAAGGCCATTCTTTCGAGCGCTAGCGATTACGGATCCCAACATATTTAACTCGTCTACATCGGATGAAATTCCACCACTGGTCTTTGGGCGACCTTTTCAACATTAAATTTCTAACGTTCCCCTTCATCTGTAGTTTTGAGTGCTATAGATATCAGAGAATTGGAAGCTATTGATGTTCTCGGCATGAAAACTTAGTGTGATGTTCCGTGGAGTAAATACCATCCACATACGATAGAAAATAAAATAGAGCTTTCAAGTACAGGCCGGTACTGCAAAGACTATCTTGCAAACATTCATTTGTAAACACAAGAGGAGGAATAAACTTATCGGCGTCATAAGAAGCATCAACGCATTGAGGGATATGTTTCACTGTTTTACCATTCCTACAGTGGATTTGTTTCAATGAAATCAGAAAACCCAGAGACCAGCTGGCAAGTAAATCGCAAAACGCATTACAGAGATAATTCTTTATAAAATAAACTCTCTGCAAAATTTCTTAACTGGCTTTTAATGCAGAAAAGTTCAAATCTAATATCTACAGACACTATTCCCCATGGCGAAATCATATACCAGGTGGTGACAGTGGCGAATTCATTCATTTTTGCTGTTGTAGAAAAAAAAATAAGCAACCTTTTTTCTATATGAAGTTTGACACTTTCTGAAACGGCGAAAATGAATGAATTTGCCACTGCCACCACCTGGTATATGATTTCACCATGCTACTTCCTCTATTTTCTCTTCCATAAACTATTTTCCTTAATTTGCCCCGAGGTCATTTCCTGAATGGTGATAAAGGTTCAGCTTTGGACTGGAGAAGATTTCATAGTAGGCTTTGCTCAGGAAAGAAAAAACTCCTCAAATAAGATGAAAAGGTTGTATAAACAACTACGAGTGCTATATTCCTTCACTGGGAATATAAATCTAGTTTAGTGAAGTAACTCCAATCAAAAGAAATAAATATTAGAGTGATACAGAATAAAAAATTGGCAGAAAAAAATTTTTTACATAAAAATGTCATCGGCTCTTAATGGGTTAAGCATTTTTTAAAAATTTAGGTATATCCTGAAAGACTTCTTCAAAAGCTTTTAAATGATACCCATATTGATATCCTAAAAAAAATGTAGTGGACAATCGTAATTTTTCTATGAAAAGTTTAGAGGCCTAAAACTCGGGAAATATGGAAGGGTGCCAATTTCTTCTCTTGAAGTTTTCTTCTAATTTTCTAATTCTATAACGCCCCATATATTTGCTTTTTTAATTGGAGTTACTTCACAGTTCCAAATGATATGGAAAAATTAAAAGGCAGGCGTGGTGCTTTGCCCGCTGCCTCGGATCGATCATGCTGAATTTCATTAGCAACATTTTCGAAACAATGTCTGATCAAATGGCGTATTTTAAATTCCTCTAGCTCATCTAGTGCTTTGGCAAAGTTGATTTCAATACTAACACGAACGTACAGACGGATATTGCTCAATCGACTTTGCTTTGCATAAGGACTCAGAATATATAAACGGAATGACAATTTTTTTTCCACTTCTGTGGTGAAGGGGATAAAAATGACAACGATTCATTATGTGGCCTTCAACATTTCCTTAAGCATTTCTATCTTGACTTATGTTTCGAGCACCAGCGTTGCACTTTACACAACGCATGGAAGAATGAAAAGCTTTTGCAGAGGCTGACACCCGTTAAATAAAAGGAAGAAAGGATCACTTATTTAGTCTGAAGTTTTCTGGAAATGCAGAGTCTTGCGATATTAGTGCCTGAGGAGTCTAAGCCGTATATCAAGATTGCAACTGAATAGGCTACATTTTTTTTATGGGCAGATGTCGTTGTGTCTTTCGTGGAAGTGTTTTAAATTGACTAATCGTACAAATGAAGTACACTAGAGCCCCGATTTGCGTCGTTAATGAGGACCAAAGAAACGCGACGGAAATCGAAACAACGCAACAAATTTTACAAATCGGAAACAAATCGACGCAATTCAAAATCAAAAGGATGCAAATCGGGGTAAACCGATGCAACTTGAAATTGCAACGACGCAAATCGAATTTTTCTAGTTTTTAAAAAGCGACGCAAATCCAAGCGACGCAAATCGGGACGACGCAAGTCGGGGCTTTAGTGTAATTGTTCTGTTCTTTCCTCCTTCAATTCGGTTATCACGAAAGATTTAATTGGAACGTTTAAGCTTCAGAAAGCTTAGAGCTTAAAAATATCAAAAACTAACAGCAGAGATAAATTTCAAAAGTCCTCAAGCTCTTAAGGAAATTCCCTCAAGCGC
The DNA here is from genome assembly GCA_937654795.1 of Cistogaster globosa. NCBI lineage: Eukaryota > Metazoa > Arthropoda > Insecta > Diptera > Tachinidae > Cistogaster > Cistogaster globosa. Next base: position 162,150,563 of record OW569403.1, read on the forward strand.
TTCTTTCGATATTTTAGATTTTCTATTCATGAAAGGAATTTAAATTTATCACATCTTTCAATAGGAAGTTAATTTTTAAATTAATAACAACAATAAAATTTTTAATTTCACCTTTGACACTTTGTGGTCACTGACTGTGTTCGTATTTTCAAAATATTGCAAATGAGGTCTGGCGGTTGTTGTTGAAGTGGTAGTGGAAGTCGTACTTGTAGAACTGGCCAATGTCGAGGTCCTTATGAATTCTTCTCTTAATTTAGCTGCCAACATGGCACGATGTTCCGCTCTCATTTGTTGTTCTCTTACATAAATTGCATGTTTAATGGTGTCCACACTAACATTGGCCGCTCTCGCCAATTCCTCAACCGAGATGTCTTTCAAATCAAATTTAGGTTCTTCAAATTGTAGATAATTTGGATGATTGGCGGTAGGTGAAGTTAATTGTTGCACGGGCTTAGCTATGTGAGGTTTTAATACTTCGGTTATTTTATTAATGGAATCGGGCATAATTTGGAAAGCGGGCACAGCAATTGGCTGTGATACAACAGGATTGTGAGCATGAAATGTTCGATTTGTATTGATTTGTTGAGTATACAAGTCGACCACTCTATTGTTTATGCTCATTTTAGAGTGGGGCGTATCAACAGCAATGTTTGATCTTCTTTGGGCCGTTTGTAATGGTGTTGGGTTTTTGGGAATGGGTTTAAATGCCGGCACGCCCAATGGCAGAGGTCGTGCTTCAGTCATTAAGGGTCCTTGTCGGGCTTTTTGTGCTTGATATTCGGCCAGCGCCGCTTGTCTGGCAGCCAACTCAGCCATGGCCGCTTGTTTAGCCGCCATTTGTGCTGCCGCTGTTTGTTTTGCAATCATCTCGGCTGCCGTTGCAGCCTTCGCTTGTTTTGTCAGAGATTCACGCAACTCTGGAGTTATAACCACGGGTGAGCGTGAAATTATACGTTTATCATTAGAATACTAAAAAGAAGAATAAAAGAAATTTTTAATTTTTAAGATTATAATTATTATGATAAGAGTAAATGTGTGGTGTTAGGAATGTTGAGAAACTCACCTGCTGATTTCCTGGCAAAACTCCTAAAGCATTTGGTGGAGGACCATTTTTATAGCCAATTGAACGTCGTCGACCACCCTCCACATTTCCAAGTGACTCGGCAAAACCCAATTCATCACCCAGACTGAAACCTGTTAATTAAAAGGGAAATAAGAAAAAATTACAAAAAACTCTTTTACACATTTAATAAATATTATTTAAATTCCTGGATCATGTTAAATATTAAATAGACAAAATTATAATCAATTAAATATAAGAAGAGCTAAAAGGTCCCTTTATAAAGGAAAAAAAAATTTCTCGATAAAAAATTCCTCCATGTCTGTTCCAGTCTTGTTTTATGTGCTAGCAAGTGAGAACCACAATGCGGCGAATTCACTTAAGCTGTCTTTCGTGTTTCATTTTGTAAGCCGTCAATTACTCGATCGGCGTTTTTATAGCTGACTTGGACTTTTGTAGGGCAATCGTTGCTTAAGAAAACCACTTGAAACCGCTTTTTTCTTCGAATTCAACAAATTATTCCTACGCGCATTTTATAAGTGATTTACATTGGAGTCAAAGTTTTGTCAGTGCAGCCTTGAACTTTTGAAGGGAATTTTTAAAGTATTGTCAATTATATCTAAGTAAAAACTGTTGTTCCAATCTAAATAAAACTGTTTTGCTGCATTTTTATTATTTATAAATTCTTGACGTTGGCAGCCAACACTGGAGAAGATTCAATCTATTAAGCAATACGTAAAAAGGTGGAAGCCAACTGGCATTATACAGCTGCATCACCAGGTAACACAACACTCCATTTATGAATTCCGTTGAAACCAAAAAGAAAAAAAGTGGCATCACCGTAATTTGAAGGGAGCTATTTTGCTTTTTTACATATAATTTCTCTTTCATAATTCATAATATGTACTTTTTTCTCCGAATTTTTTTCACTTTCTACAAGCAATAAAAAGGGAAACAAATTTATAGTAGCAGAAAAGGGAAAAGTGAAAAAACTTGCACGGAATTTCTGTTTATAATTGGGCTACTTAACTTTAAAATAACAACAGCTTAACATTGTTCCCTAAAGGTGACTTCTTACTAACGCTACAACAACTCATATTAAAATGAAAATTGTTAAAAATTAAAGGGTGTCTCTTTAAAATACATGGTATTGACATATGTGGCCTTATTTTTAAACCCTTGAAATCAGGCAGTTAAAACGCAGTTTGCGTAGTACGATGTCCACTATAAAGACAGTTAAATAATTCTTTTAAAAAAACTGACTTCAAAACAGACAAACTTAAACTTATATCTCTTTAGAACGGTAGTTATGCATTAATTATTTTCTATTATATTCAAAAAAAAATTGCGTCAGGATTTTTTATATATCGTAGAACAAAATATTAATGCAGATTAAACCAGAGACTTCAGCAGTTATGTGCTCACCCTTTATTTTTTTGCACTTTTTATTGCTGACACAGTAAAACAAAATTTGTTTAAATTCTAATCGTTCATCTATAACTGTTCAAAAGTTTGGCCATATACATAAATTTAAAACTATTAGGACACCCTTTAATTTCTAATTTTAAATATTTGTACTTGTTTTTATTCTCGATATAGCAAAGGACATTCTGTATAATTTTCAAGAGTTTGTCTGTAACGGTTTTAAAGATAGGGCCATATAAAGGTCAAATTACATTAGTTATGGGACACCCTTTAATTTCTTACTTCAAGTTTGATGCTTGTTATAGCGAAGTAAGTAATAAAGGTCTTGTGCAAATTTCAATCAACTGTCTACAACTGTTTTACAGTTTGGTCATACACATCAAATAACAGCAACTATTGTAACACCCTATAATTAATTAATTTCAAATATTTATACTTCTTAATATTCCTGACAAAGTAGTGGACAGTCTGTTTAGTTTTCAAGTGTTTGTATATAACGGTTCAAGCGATAGGGCCATATAAGTGAATTTACTTGAAATATGGGAACACCCTTTAATTTCTATAATTCAAATTTTATACGTTTTAGCGGACTAAGCAATACAGATTCTTCGTAAATTTCAACTACCTGGTTATAACGGCTAAAAAGTTTGTTCACATACATCAAATTACTTTAACTATTGGGACACCCTTTAATTTATAATTTGAATATTAATAAGTGTTACTATAACGATGATAGTAATCGTCATCCTGTCGAATTTGCAAGCGTTTGTCTATAGCGGTTCATGAGATAAGCCCATATTAGTCAGTTTACGTCACCAATGGGGACACCCTTTAATTTAAAGATTTATTTTTGTATTACTTTTTGCTTTAGGGAGCTACAGTAACACGCGTTTTTTTAATTTCAAAAAAGTGCTTTTTACGGTTCATAATACACTTAAAAAACATGTATGTTGTATGGGGACACCCTTAAATTTTTAAGATTATGAACTGTTTTTGAAACGGGACCAATCTGTAAGCATAATCTATCAAATTACAAAAAAATTTCAAAATCGCTTCAGAAATGACTGAGTTCTGCGGGCACAAACATAAAAAAGGAAACATTCACTCGAATTGATAACCTCCTTCTTCTTTTGAAGTCGGACAGCATCTTCAAATAATTAAGACAAGTTTTTTAAATCGCTAAAGCCAACCGTCCGCTCCTTTAAAACAATTGTTGTTTTGTGTTTAGGGACCAAGATTTCATACAAGTGGATGCCACGAATGGTTTCACAGTTGTTTATTCTGTCAGTACAATTTTCCAAAAATGTATTGAAAATTCCTGGTTGCATCTTACGAATGACTCAGACGATATTTGCCTTAAGGGTCTGAATCATTTTTCGATCTTTAAGCGCAACACACAAGAAAAAGTCTAAAGAGGTAAAATCGCAGCTCCGTAATAGCAAAAGCATCGCCAAGACTACTGATGACGTGATTACCGCAGCTTCTAAATAATAAGCCGTGTGACATGGTACGCTAACCTACTAAAACCAAAGGTTTTCCAAGTTCATATGATCCATTTCAACCCATATAAACTCCAAATTCAATACCGAACTCTCTGTCGAAGTATTGTCTTCCAGATAATGACATGATGTAGCCGACGATATGTAAATGCGCCTTTTAGAAGATATGATTTTTTAGTCAAATTCGATATCCGATTAGAGCTTTTGCTAGGTCAGAAAGAAAAAGCCGGTAGTTACGAAGTGAACAGTCGTTTATCTTCAGTCAAGTCAAATGTTCCCTAACTGCGAATAATCACAGATCTTTGTGTAAGATTCTCTTCATGCTGGTGGATAAAGGTCAAGTTGTTGAGATCTATGACCAGTCAGCGTTCTTCTAAATTCACAAATTCACTATACGACGCATAGAAGCCATGAGTGTTGCTTACTTACGAAATTTTTAAATAAAATTGTGCTCAGCTCTTATGGTGCATTGCCGCCAAACATTCATTTAAGCAACACAGCACTCAATTTAAAAGTAATTAAAATTAAATATTTCCTAACGTTGGTTAAGCGTAAAGTGATAAAGGTATGATTTCGAACAGGGATCACAAATAATGATTATTTAACAAATTTGAACCGAAACAATTAAGATTGCTAAATTCGGCTATGCCGAATCTTATATACCCTTCACCATATAAGTCAGCATAAGAAATTCTTTTCTACCGTAAAGTTTTTCTCTTGAAAATGAGTGACGAAAATTATTATAATTATAGCGATTAATTAAGTCGGTTAAGGGATGTCCGTCTGTCCGTCCATGTTGGAGTTGAAATCAACTTCGCTAAGGCACTAGATAAACTAAAGAAAATTAAGGTAAGCCAATCGATCAGACATATTTTCAAGAATTTTAATGTTGAAAATCAGCAAGATCGGTCCAAGTCCTTTGAGGCAGTGGAAAAACACCACGCCTACGTCTAAATTTTTCATATCACTTGAAACAATAAAGTAACTCCAATCAGGAAAAAAAAATTAAAAGAATTAAAAAATAAGAAAAACGTTGCACTCGCCCATGTTTTCCGAATTATGGGGCCTTGAACTTTTCATAGAAAAGTACGGTTATGCTTCATATTTTTTAAGATACCAATATGGGAATCATTTAAAAGCTTTTAAAGAGATCTTTTAGAAAATACTGAAATTTTAAAAAAATGCTTAACCCATTAAGAGCCGATGAGATTTTTGTGTATTTTTTTTTTTTTTTTTTAATTTTTAATTCTCTGTCATCTCAATATTTGTCTTTCTGATTGGAGTTACGTTACTTACTAGATCAACGGTTCTCAAATGGGGGTCCGTATCAACCATCCAAGGGATCCGCATGAAGAACCGAAAAAACAGTGTTTTCAAAAATAATAAAAGTTTTGTTATGAATTTGGGCTCCAGAGGGGTCCGCGAAAAAAAATTAGTTTGCTAGCGGTCCGTGAGCAGGAATTTGATGAGAACCCCTGTATTAGATTAACATACATGGTGGAGGGTATATGATAGCCGAATATAGCACTTTTACTTGTTTTTACTTAAATTCTTTTTTTCGTTTGTAAATTTTTTGCAAGTCGCGTGTGGTCTTTTTCACACAGAGTTGTATTAGTTCGACGTATTTTAAAGGAAAATTATCGCTTTTCAGTTACAAAATACAACCCTAAAATCATTGAGTAGCTTCTTTAGAATACTGAGTGCAGGGAAAGCACTTGGTATTGAATACTCAATACTTAAATACTCAAAAGTTGGACAACCTCCTCATTGATCTCCGTGTGGCGAAAGGAATTATAGGGTGGGTAATTGCCGCACATTGTCTTTAAGAAGAGAATTCCTTTTTTTGTCGTCATTAGAGAATTGAAGAACGGGAGTGTGTCAAAGCTATTTTTGGTCTTTCCTTTTAAAATGGTCTTGAACAGCCAGCCGGTAGTACGCTACAGGCATTTAACATGCTTGTGCCAGTCGTCAGTCTTCTAAAGTTCTTAGTGCCAATATTTGCTCTGGACAGCAAGCAACACCAAATGAAATTGGAGAGCATCAATTCATTTCTTGTTTGTAACTGTTGGTCGCTCTTTATTGTCATGTCGGTTAACATTATCAAGTTTCACTTGCAGTGGAATTTGGAGTTTTTTTTCGCATCACTACCCTAACGCCCCCTATACAAACAAATAAAATAAAGTTTCTAGTGCACAGTTGTACACTTTCTACCAGACTAAAATACCGTGATCCATATTTGACTTTTAGCTTCCAAGTTTGTAGTAAATACTTAAAATTAAAATCCTCTTCTACAGTGGGCTCAACGTGTAAAAAATTTGTGTAAAAAAAAATAAAAATATATTTTTTTATCTTTGACTTTCGCTCGTAAATATTAAATTTCAATTATAAAAATTTTGCATAAATTTTGTAAACAGAAAAAAGTAGGAAAAAGAAAATTTTTAAGAAAACCAAAACACCACAACCATTTAAAATATAATTTCACAAGTTAGTATTTTTTTTTTTAATTATAATTCTTTGAGTTATAATTGATTTACCTAAACCAAAGTGCGCTTTAAGGCCTCCCAAATTTCGTACCCGAAATAGTCCAGATTTTTTGAAGTTACAATTGAGTATAAAACCAAAATCCGATTCTAAAACACATGTCCCGCAAGCCAATCCTAAAAAAATGAAATAAAAAAAACAAACACAGAAAAATTATAGGAAGTCAGAGTTGATAGATTTATAGAGTTTTATATACAAAAAGATTTTGGATGTTAATTTGTGTGGCATGAAAAGAAATGGTGTAGAAGGGGTGATTGATTGATAATGAAGAGGATAATGCAGGGTGTAAAATGTTTTCTGTGTTTTGTTTTTTTCTCTGTTTTTTTTAATTCTACAATTGGAATTTATAGCGGAAATAATAAATTATTTACAAAAGAAATCGTATAATTTAATTTGTTATTTTTGAGTATAAAAAGCAGATTTTTTAAATTTAAAATAATTTTTATAAAAGTAAAAAATAAATAAAAAGTGTGATTATTGAAATTAAACTTTATTAAAGTTTAAAGTGATTAGAAGAAAATCCCATAAAATAAATTCTTTTAAGGGATGTGTTGCTTTCTTTGAATTTTTTCTTAGTTTTCTATTTGTTAAAAATGTGTTTTTTTAAGCGTTTTTTAAAGACTGCAGCGTTATTTGTACTAAAATTAACGCCATGTGGTATACGAAGACTATACGGATTTTATTAAAAAGAAATATTAAAGAAATTAGTAACCACAGTCGCAATAAAGTTTTAGTCAAATATCTACATAACATTTAAAAGATTTTAGTGAAGTGTTAAAAAAGTTTAAGCCGGAGCTCTATGTGAGAATAAATCGTTAGAAAAGTTAGATGGCGTTTGGTTAAGTTGCTATAAAATTTAATTTCAGCAGGAAATATTAAAGACAGTGCAAAGCAGTTATGATAATGAAGCTCCTTTCTTAATTTCAAAGTTGCCGTGACCTTAGGCTATACCGAATCTTATATACCCTTCACCGTATATATAAATCAAAAAGACAAACATTGGGGTGACAGAGAATTAAAAAATAACAACAAAAAAATTAAATACTAAATAAATTTTACATAAAAATGTCATCGTTTCTTAACGGGTTAAGCATTTTTTTTTTAATTTTAGCATTTTCTGAAAATTCTCTTCAAAAGCTTTTAAACGACAACCATATTGACCATAATGACAATCGAACTTTTTTGCTTAAATTTCAGAGGCCCGTAACTCGGAAAATATGGGCGAGCGCCAGTTTTTTCAATTGATGTTTTTTTTTCTTATTTTTTTTTTTTCTCTATGAAATTACTTCATTGATCTAAATGAAATGGAAGCAGCGGGCATCGAAAAACATGGACCGATCTTGCTAATTTTCAATAAAAAGATACTATGTCTGATCGATTGGCGTATTTAAATTTACTCTCACTTATCTAGTGTTTTAGCAAAGATTATTTCAACACTAACACGGATGGACCGACGGACATCGCTCAATTGACTTTGCTATGAATAAGAAGTCAGATTAAAAATACGTTTTTGGGTCGGAAATGAATGATAAATTTTGTTATCTCCTTTTTGTGGTAAAGAGTATAAAAGCAATATAAACCCGCAAGACTTCCACCTTTTAAGTACAAGTTTTAGGAGATTAGGTTTTTTGTACAACAACATCTGCAAAAGTTATCACAATGAAGTGCTCAAAGATTGCTTAAGAGCACCATTTCTATTGCGCCACTCTTTCCGTAAATAGAGTAACTGTTCTCGACTTTAAAATTATAAGAATTAATTTATTTATGGAATCTCCGTAAAGCTATTTCGTCGAAATGAAATGCCAGTCTGTGAATTTTTATTAAAATTTAAAGAATCCATATTTTTTTTGCTAAAATTAAAAGAATATTCTGCTGTGAAAACTAACGATGATAACGATACTAAAAAAGAAAATTTCCTACAAGGTTTTACACAAACTCAAGAACTCTGCTTAAAGTTTCCACACTATTTAGTTGTTGTTGCAGAATTTTCACAAAAAGCCAGCCAGATTTCTTCATATTAGAAGAATTTAGACGTTTTAACTAGCCTATTAATCAAAATCACAGTTGCGGGCTGTATGGTAGTAGTAAGCAAAATGTCGTACATGAAAGTTGATTATGCATGTTAGTAAAGTGTATGTTTTTAAATAGTGTTGTTAAACAGAGCTGGGTAAATTAAATGATATAAAAAAATAATAATTGACGAAGTTTTTGTTGCTTAAAGAATTCAAAGATTAATTTAAACGTATCATTAGGTTAAGTTTATAATAACAGACGGACATCGTTCAATCGACTTTGCTATGAATAAGAAGTCAGATAAAAAATACTTTATGGGGTCGAAAATGAATATTGTAGAAATTACAAACGGAATCACAAAATTAGTTATACCCTTTTTCCACTTGTTGTGGTGAAGGGTATACAAATGTTGAGCGATTTAAATGATTTTAAATTATGATTTCTTATTGAATATAATTTTTTTTTCCATAAAACATTTCTCAGTTTTATATACAAATTTAATGAAAATTAATTTTATTAAGTGCCTGTCAAAGCTCAATCTATTTGATTGATGTTTGTACAAATTGTCAACATACTTGACCTGTCCCAATAACCGCTATCCATTTTTTGAGGCTTTGTTTTATTTTTATTTTCACAGAAAACTTTTTACATAAAAATAAAACAAAAGTACGTCAAACATGAATGAGGTTGTCTTTAATACAATTAAGTGTTTTTTTTTAACTTTCATTATTTGACGTTACTGTTTTCTCATAAAATTTTAATTTAATATAACAAATAATAAACACGTTATAGCATCAACCAAAAAGACAGGCAATTAAATATAAATAAAATAAATGAATGATTTACACTTGATTAATAAAAAACAAAAAAAAAAAAAAACAAAATATTGTGAAAAATAATTAAAGCTACTAATTCAATCAGTTTCTTCATTTTTTTTTTTGATGCCATTTGAGAGCTGAAAACTTGACAGTGAAAAAATATACACATAAACACACACACTCATTCATATATACTGTTACAAATTTATTACCCAGCAAACACTTTAGTTTTACCTTTAATTTAGTGAGCATTTTTTAAGCCTGATGGCTGTTGTAGTCAAAGTGGTAAACACGTTGATTACAAACCTGGTTGGCCAGGGTTCAACTCCTGTGGCAACCAAAAAATAAAAAAAATTGATTGTTTCTGTTTAATGGTATAAATACATATTCAGAATCAATATTAAACATGCAGCCTCCTTCGTCGGTATTTCTTCATAGCATATTCGCCGGCGAAGTAAAATAACTAATAAAAAATGGCTAATCTATCTTTCTACTTCCACCACCTGTCTTATCTCTTATCTATCCCTTTCCTAAAGAATGTAGCACGGTTACGAAAATAATACACATTATTGCCTGAAGTGCTACTTCTCTTTAAAAAAAAATAAACGATAAAATCTTTTTTTTCATATTTAATTGCGTTAGATAAAATCAGTCAGCTCGTTAAGTTCTTTTAATTGTAAAATAAAACACGCCGAGAGTTATTTTCTATGATGCTTACTTCCCTTCAGGTATTTTATTTTATTAAAAAAGCACAATTAACTTTGCAATTGCATTTTCTAAATTAGCCGAGTTAAATCGTCTACATTCTTTTAATTTGGAACGATCTGGTAACTTTCTAAATGTTTTTTGTATTTTTGTTCGTCTGGTTATCAACTAGTAAAGAAAATCCTTTAACAAAAACTAAAAAAACTATACATATTGTTTGTCAAATGTTTTCATGTGTCTAGAAAGCAAACAAAATTAAGCAGAGTCTTTGTATTTCTGAAAAAAAAAAACTTATAAAGACTATTTTTTCAGTATCAGTTGTGTAAAGGTATTAAATCTGCTAATAAATCTCCAATACAGGAAAAATTAAATGAAAAATAATTTTACTTTTTACATAAAATACAAAGGAACATTCTAATCTCTCGAAATAATCTAATGTGTTCAAAAACCAGCGTTGTAGTGACGACATGTGTCAGTTAAGACCACCTACAGCCTTAACTTTCTGTGCAAGAAATCTTTAACGTTCAAGTTTAAGCCTTTTGTTTAGGGTTCTCTTTCTTCCTGTAGCTTTATCATTTTACTGGCCCCATTAAGAATCTGCATCTGTTGGATGCCACAAACTTTTGACCGCAGTCGTCTATTTGTCTTCCATATTTACGCATTTGAAAAGAATGTTACATAACAAGTCAACGGATTTAATTTTTTTCTTTATAAAGTTACACATTTAAGAACACTTAACTGTAGTCATCGCTGTCATTTGTAGTCATCTGTAGTCATTGCTGGTTGTACCACTTTCATTCTAAAAATGCTTTCCTTTTTTATTCTCACTGTGGGATTAGAAAATTTTTCCAAATTTCTTGTTTACATAGAGTCGCTTGTATGACATCTAGTTCATTCTAATTGAAACCACAGCTTGATGTTGTCGAGCTTTGACGGCTATTATTACACTCTACCAGCAGATCTGCAACGTATCGGAATTTCTAGTTCTGCTTCGTCGTTATATTTTTCAGTCTCTGTCTGATACGTAGATAAATGTCCGAAATAAAGGCCGGGACACATAGAATCCGTTATACGTTGTATTTTAACGTATTCAACTGAGGACAAAGTAACGACGGATGAGGTTGGCACAATGAGTACTTTACTGATGGATGTTAAATCAAAGATTACTCTCTATTTTTATTTACTTTTAAATCAAAATTGTATTTTATTTTTTGCCCCCAAAATGATTTTATTAAAAAAAGAGTAAAAAGAAAACAAAGAAGAAGAAGAAGAAGCGGTTGGTAGTTGTCAAAGTATTCAACAAACGTCAAAACTTAAAAGTTGTCCAACTTTCGTTCTCTCCTCTCTGCTCCCAAGAAAACATGTATTTAAACTGACTTGTCAGTTGAATTTGTCAAAGTTTAACGTATGGCGGATTTTATGTTCCCCGGCCTTAACGCATTTATACTTAAATTTTTTCATAGTGGGATAAAATGTCTCCAAGCCATGATAGTAACCAAAAAAAAAAATAAATTTGGAAATTACAACAACATAATATTTAAAAATACTTTCACTGCAATCTCCTCTTCATATAATTTTGTTCATCTTCATTTGTAAATTTTTTAAAATTTTTTAATAACCCTTGAGGGTTTGACACGACAAATTTAATTTAACAAATTAAAATAATTACACAAAAAATGTAAAATTTTGTTATATTTTGTGCGATTTACTTTCAATATAAATAAGCGTATCTTAGCTGCAAACACGCAACTTATAACTTGAAAAGTTTTTGACAATTGACACGTTGCACAGTGGCGTGAAATACAAAAAACTAAAATGTAATAAAAATCTGGAACTTCTAAGCTATTTACCCGATTTTCATGAAGCAAACTGCGATTTATAGAAGAGGTCATAAGCTTTCCGTCTATTAACCCTTTCGACCCCAACTTTTTATCTGTATCCCTAAAAATTTTGTTTTACTTTTAATAATTTTGTAGTCGTTTATTGAGTGTCTCGCCAAAATTTCAAGTCGCCACGCCCATTCGTTTGGGCGGTAGAGAAAGTTGCTTGTGAGCAACGTTGGACAATTGTGGTATATAAAAAATATATAAAAAATTTTGTTTTGTAATTAAAGCCGTATTAAGTTTTTTTGAATTATTTTAAAAGTTAAGTATGAAAGGACAAAAAACAATTTTTGTTATTATTACAGCAAAGATGGACTTTACATTTGGACATTGGAGTTCCTGTTTTGCACAATCTGCAGCGACCTTTTTCGCCAAATACTACCCAATGATCCACTTTATCATACCGCTTTGCATCTGGAGGGTTCGGTTGAAACCTATACTTTTTGGTGCTTTGCGTAGACACACTGCTCGAGGGAGAGATACCATCGGAAGATGTTGGATTATTTTTTTTCCAAATTCGATGGTCGACCTCTTTTCCTTTGGATGGAATCTTCAGAAACGGAACTATATTGCAAAAGTGAATTAGCAATTTCCAGTTGAAATTGTATTAATGAAATATGTTTCTGATTGGGTTGAAGGAGGCGAAGATGTTTTCTATAAAGCAGCCAGGCATTTGTTACGGATGTTCCTAGGCACCAATAGAAGATTCTTATGTACCATTTTCTTGAGCGGTGGCTAACCTTGTACAGCTCTATGAGCATATCAGCCAGGTCAACCCCTCCCATGCCTTTATTATAGGAAGCAACAATAGCAGGTCTTGGAACATCAATGTAAGCTTTTTCCTTCGGGCTCCATCGCTTACAAACATCAACAGGTTGTGATGGTCTATACACGAAGATGCTAGCAAAACTGATTTGTTGTCAAACCACTTTAGACATACTAGCTTATAATTAGCTTCACATCTCACATCAAAAGATCCTCTTCTCCGTTTTTTGAGTTCAGCATCTGAAAGCAACTGGCAACTGCTTACCCGATTTTTACGTATAGTACCTGTTGCAAATATGCCCATTTCCTTCAACGCAATAAGAAGACTTACTGATGTAAACCAGTTGTCGAAATAAACTTTAAAGTTCTTGTGTTTGGGAAGGTTTTGAGCCAGATAAAGGACAACATCCGAAGATAATCCCAATCCGTATGACGGACAGGTTCCTTCGCCAACATACATTGTAAAATCATATACCATGCCAGTAGTTCCAGCACGAGTAAACATTTTCAAACCCCATTTGTGGGGCTTAGCTGGGTTATATTGTTTATAAGGAGACCGTCCTATAACCAAGAGTAACACTATAAATTCATGAATGTATGAATTTATATTGATGTATATCTTTTGAATGCAATTATCTGTTCATCAACACTTTGATGCTCTTCCTGAGGTAGATTATTGAAGTTCTCCTTGAGGGCATTTAGCAAAGGTCGTATCTTGTACAGCTTGTCATAATTTAAATCGTCCTTTTTAGGTTGTTGGCTGTTTTCGTTGAAATGTAAGCACTGCTTAATTTTTTCAAACCGGCCGCGAGACATTGCTTCTGATATAGCCGTAAGCTTTATGTTTTGGGCCCATGCCATTTTAAACTGGGGCAGTCTAAAAACACCTAAGTATAACAAAGCACCAATATGCCGTCTTATTTCCTCCTTAGTACAGTTAAGCTCAATGCCAAGTTCCTGTAGTCCATATAAATTAGTTTGCTGTGTGATCAAATCAATGCAACGAATATCAAACATTTTTTCGAAATATTCAACTGGTGTCATACCTACTTTGACTCCCTAAGACAGGGTGTATTCAAATACAATAAACGAAAAGCTTATGACCTCTTCTATAAATCGCAGTTTGTTTCATGAAAATCGGGTAAATAATTTAGAAGTTCCAGACTTTTATTCCATTTTTTGTATTTCACGCCACTGTGCATTATCGGCGACAACAATTTAAAAGTCATTACACTTAAAAAAATAATATATAATATTTATTATATAATTTTACATCCGCTTGCAATTTGTGCTGGGCCAAATAATAATGTCAAAATTTTAAATAATTTAACATGAAATTTTTTTTTTATAAATTTTTCTCTCTTCTTTTTGTAGTAAAATTTTCGTATGAAATAATTTTTTTTTAAATAATTATTATATTAAATGAAATAATTTTAAAGTGTACGCGTACACACATATTTACGTATGTATGCATGTATGTGGGTTTCAAGCAGCCATATGTAAGATTTAGTTGTGAATTTATTTAAGTTGTAGTTGTTACGTGTGAGAGTTGTTTGGCCAAAACTTAATTACAAGAACGAGCGAAAACAAAAAATAATTTGCGTGAAATCATTTAAAAATAAATTTATTAAAATGTAACAATTTTAAGGTAATAAAAAAAAAAAAGAGTGCTATACAGTGAAACTTCTCATAACCGGACACTCAACGTTGCGGTATTTTCGTCTGGTTATTAAAGGTGTCCGCTTATAAGAGAGGTATTCATTTTGTTACATATTTTTTTTTTTTTTTTTTTTTTTTGTATTGAACTCTTAAATGATTCATTTGTTTCAATTTCTGCTGGTTTGGTTTTAAACTGACATTCAATGTTTTTTATTTGTTAAAATGCAACAAAGTCTTGTCCAGTAAAATGCTACAAACGAGCAATTTGCTCTGATGTTTCATCAAAAGTATTTATTGAGTCTACTATTTTTCATGTTCTCCAAAACAGAGCTTGAATTCATTCAGCCCAATTATGAATATTCTTACGGATTTTTTTTCTCACGGAAAAAATTTTCGCGAGAAAAAATTCCTCCAATTATGAATTCTGAAGGGGAACAAATTTATAATATCAGAAAAAGGAAAAGTGAGAAAACTCGCACGGAATTTTTGTTTATAATTGGGATAATTATTTCAATACAGTCATCTTAAGGCGCTTCTATCCATCATCATCATCTGCATCAAAATTCAAAAGATTATAACTATCAGCTGATAAACCAGCTTTCCGAATCACTTTTGAATTGTTGCTGTTTAAACTTTATCGCAAGAGGCTTTGCTGAAGTATAAAGCTTCTGAGGTTCAGTATCGGTCTTTGATAGTATTTGCTTGAATACTAAGCCTCTATCGTGAACCTCAAAATTTTGGATTATACCTTGGTCAAGGGATCGGCACATTGCATTTGTATTTGAGGCAAAAAAAATTATATTTGTTAAATTTAATTCTCTTGGATGCTGTATTATTCAAAAACAAGCGAATTTTACGCTTCTCAGATCTCATTTTTCTATTGAATTGCTGCAGCTTCACTCACTCATGGTCTCGAGTATTTCAGGTTACTCAAGGTCTTTAGCAAAAGATTTTTGAATGCTCGAGGGCGGGCTGTTTTACCTATGAATAACAGGAGCTCTTTCTTTAGAGAAACTACTATTTAAATACAATTCTTGTTGCCGTATTTTTACGCATCTGCGAGGTATTTTGAATAGTACTTTTTGAATTTAGTGTCCGGGAATGCATTTTGTATGAAAAAAACTAATGACCTGGTTGGTTCTACAAAACTTGGACGGTTATAAGAGGTGTCTGGTTATAGAGGGTATCCTATTTAGGAGGTTTCCCTGTATTCGGCTATGCCAAATCTTCACCATATATGTAAACCTAATTTAGTGAAATAACTTTAATCAGAAAAATAAAAATTGGGGTGACAAGGATTTAAAAAAAATTAAGTACTAAATATAATTTTACATAAAAATGTCGCGGGCTCTTAATGGGTTAAGCATTTTTTTTTTAATTAGCATTTCCTGAAATATCTCTTTAAAAGCTTTTACATAATACCCATATTGATATCTTAAAAAATATGTCGCAAAATAGTACTTTTCTATGAAAAGTTCAGAGGCTGATAACTTGGAAAATATGGGGGAGTGGCAATATTTTTACTTGATGTTTTTTTTCTTATTTTTTTTTCTCTATCGCTCCATTTATTTGTTTTACTTTACTTAACTAGATTTGCCTCAAATGTTATGGAAAATGTAGAGGCAGGCATGGTATTTCGCCCGCTGCCTAGAAGGACATGGACCGATCTAGTTGATTTTTAGTAGCAAAATTTTTGAAACTACGTCTGATCGATTGACATGTTTAAATTGTTTCTAGCTGAGCTAGTACCTTGGTAAAGTTGATTTCAACTCCAACATGGACGGACAAACCGGCCTCGCTCAATCGACTTCGTTATGCATAAGAACTCAGAGTCGGAAATGGTGTAGAAATTACAAATGGAAAAACAATTATAGATATACCCTTTTCCAGCTGTGGTGAAGCGTATGACAAGCCACCATACATTATTTCTCCTTTTTTATACAATTAAAACAAAACTTGGGAACACTTATGTATTTACAAATTTTCATTTTCTTTGTAAAGAACAGTTATGTTTAAAATTATATTATTTGGTTAAATGTTCGAGAGAAATTGAATATCACAATAACCCAGCGAACTATTTTATAACGTTTGATAAGAACTCCAACTACATGGCAAAACAGTATGCAACAAATCTCGTAAAAAAAACCTAAATGTGCAGTTCTGCCTGAATTTCAGGTTCTCTTAAAAATTATGTCTTAAAAAAGCGAACCGGAATTCAGGTTTGACAAATGTCAAAGCAACTTCCCGTTTGGTGGCATGAAGATGAAAAGTTCACGGAACATTAGTATTGTCAACTGAAAAAAATCAATGTTCAGACAGTTGTTTAGTCAGGGAATTTTTGATATTTAAGATTTATTTTCTGTAGCGTTGCCATATTTAAATTTTTTAAATATCTTTTTGATGCTAGCACTGCAAATAAGTGGAATAAAGTGTTTTTAAGCGAAGAAATAATGACAAATTGAATTTGTTCTAAATCGCAAGCATAGTAAAGTACAGTAGAGATCAATTATTGTATGAGAACCCTAGCAGAATAGTGTGGGGCATTTGACAGGTCACTTCAGTCTCACTATTGACCTTAATACGGGTCATTGCATAAAGCAAAGTTTCTATCACATTTGTAACAGCAGTAGTACATAATTACTGAAACTTTAATATCTTTGTCCGTAGCAAACAGCGTTGCCACTTAATTTTTTTTAAATTCCAAAATTCCTTAAAGCTCAAAAAATTTTTATACAAATTTATAGACAGATTTTCTTAGGCTGCGCTTTAAACTTTGCTATAAAAAAATCTGTAACACATTCCAAAAATAATATTCTGTGTGTATTAAAGTTTTCATTTCGATTAGCTGTTAAAACAGCCACAACGGCAACGCCGTTCAATATAAAATTGTTGCGTGTGTATTCGCACAAAATTTTTTGTGAATACTGCTATAACTCTCACAACTATAGGCGAGTTAAAACGTCTATACTCTAGATTAATTTTTTTTATTAACTTTTGTATTTGAGTCATTTAAAGAAACTCTACAACAACAACTGAAAAAAGGTGACGGCATAGTTGCTGAGTGTTTTTAGTGTGGGGATAGACTTGAATAAGAATTATCCTGTTGTTGCAAATCTTTCAAAAAAGTATTTTTGTTGTAGTTGTCTCAAAGCTTTTAAATCTATTTTCGTCAAAATATTATGCTGCCGTAGACTGACAAAAATTTATCTAGAGAACAGCAAATCACAAAAGAAAACGTTTCAAAGAAAATGGCCAGGTCCATTAAAAAGTTTTTAGTTTTCAGAATGAACAATATCAAAACAGCAGGAGGCAAATTATGGCATTCGATATCGATCGAAATTTACATTAAAATTCTATTGAAATTTCGATCGATATCAAGTGCCGTAATTTGCCCCCAGAGTTTGAAAATCAGTGGGGTTCGCTAAAAGAACCCAGTTAAAGTATTAAAAATTTTGCTGACTTTTTATTCCGATCACATGTCTCTCTTTTAACAGTTCTGCTTTATAAAACTACACGAGTAATAAAAATAGTTATTGATTTATTTAAATTTAACAAAATTTAAAAATTTATTAATATTTTTTTTAATAAAAACTAAACGGAAATACCTAACAGTCATTAAAAAAAATCATAAAAACTTGCAAAAAAATATCTCATGAATAATTAAAGGTTAAGGTTTCATTGTCTTGTACGTTTTGCTCATAGCAGACTAAAGACTTTGACTTTGGGCTGGTTGCTTTTTTATGATCACATACAAAAAAAAAATGTCTTCAAAAAGGCGGCAGTTAAAGTCAAAAACAAATGTTTAATTTAACGAGACGCTTTAACACGCAAAATATAAAAAACATCACATAAAATTAACTACAACAAAAGCAATTTGAAAAAAAGAAACTCCCCAATAATTTAAGGCAGAATGGCAAAAACAAAAACTGATGAATTTTTTCTTCTCAAATGAAAACCTTCATTTGACCCACTTTTAATCATCAGTCACATCAATCCAAAAAAATAAGAGAAAGGAAACAACATTTTTGTACAAAAATTTTTTTAATTTATAATTAACCCCCCAAAGCAAGCTTTGCAATAAAGAAAATTTTTTGAGATCCTCTTTAATATTTTAAATATTTTTAAGTATGTGGCAAAAGTAAAATACAGCAAAATATTTTAAACGTTTTAGTATTTAAAATTTATTTTCAGAAACATAATATTTTGTTTTTAAAATTATTATAAATAATAAAAAAAATTTGTTTTTAATTATTAGGCCAACAAATAAAAAATTTTAATTCGGCTCAAGTTGGCGTAACTAGCAAACAAAATTTTTAAAAAAGAATACAAGAAATGTTCAACGAAGTCCACACACAACTCAAAGCAAAACTTTTTTCGTTGTACTCCTTATTAATCATCACACATATTTCCTTTAGCTTTCTGCTTACTGTCAGTTTAGCTGCTTTTAAATAATTATTGAATAACGATGAAGGGTAGAAAATGACATCTGGTGGCAGAAGTTTACTTTAGAGGCAAAATTAGAAAAATTATATTCTTTTTTTGTACAAATCGATAAAATAGTGTCCTGTAGTCATAAGAAATAAGAAAAGTTTTTTTTTTTCAAAATAATAAAAGTACGACCCCGCGATGGATAAAAATCTCTTCACTAACTACAAATAAAAATTTTGTCCGAAGTTAGTTTATTCTTCCCCAGGCAGGCCTTTCTACGAGAATGGTGCCTCATTAACCAAGTTAAAATATGCTACCGCATAGACTTATAGTTCTGATGCAAAGTTTACCTTCACTACCCAGCACAAAGTTTATGCAGTTCTTCTTAAGCACTCTGCGACACAAATGTTGGCAGCAAAAACTTCCGCCTGGAGGTTGTTAAGTTTTTCCCAAGGGAATGCCCACTAAGAGATTTGTGCCATAGATTCCTTTTCCAGAGTCGTGCTGCACTTTATTTCGTAAATTAATTCTGTTCAGCCTCGTTATGTGCAACATCAAAATCTGTTTTGTACAATAAAGAAGAAGTTTTTCAAATAAATGAGTTCATGAGTTCAAATCCCAACAGAGGCTTGAATATAAAAATAAAAAAAATTTCTGCTGAGTAGCCAAGTTGTTTAAAAGGCAAAAAATAAAAAAGGAGCTTAAACCTCCTGAAGTCTCAATGTTATGTAACCGCGAGCTGGGTCCAAACTTCAACGCAATTTTTAGTTAAAGAGGAAAAGAACAACAGAACAACAGTGTGGGGCACTTGAGGCTGACGTAACAATTTTTTATACTTGTGAGTTTTTTAACTTGAATAAAAAATTTAAACTTAACAAGCAATAAGGGAGTCGGACTCACGAATCATGTGTGAACCATTTTTTAATTAAATTTTTCTTTATTGATAATTGTTAAAAATTAAAAAATAAAAACATAAGTTTCAGTCAAAATTTAAGTTTAAAGTTAAAGTCAAAATAAGTTTCCCTAAAAAGACGCCCCTTAAGTTTTAATTTTATTTTTCATACTTCTTGTTATAGCAAGCCCAATTTTTGTAAAGTCGGTAAAAATAGGCTAAAATTTTAATACTTTAAGTATGAAACCCTGTTATTGTAGTTTTACTTTTGTGCGCCACTGTATATTTATCTCTTGGAAAAATATTTATTTTTGCAAATTAACAAGTGTTTGTTAATTGTTACGACAAATCACGCAAATTTTATATGCTTTTTCACGCTTGAATAAATCCTTTTGCTAAAATGCTTCATTAAAATTTTACACTTGAAAAAATTTTTGTACACAAAATTGACAGTGAAAGCAGCCAAATTTTAGCGAATAATTATTGTTGCATAAATAATGTTTTAATTTTGTGATTTGTTAGAGTGATGTCCTCTATGAATTTCATACAATTGCTTGCATGATTTGCTTTTTTCTATTTTTTTTTTTTTTTTTGTGGGTAAGAATGAATCTGTATTTGTTTGTTTGTACCTTAAAGGAAGCCAAATGGTGAGACCGACCATAATGAAATTTTGGTCATGTCTTACTGACTATTTGAAAAGAGAAATAGGCTATTCTTTCTTGTCGAAGAAGCCAGGGGAAGGATTCCCCATTAACAGTTTAATTACTAATTATTCTATATCTTGAGAACTGCAAATGTGATACTCTGTAATTTGTCATGAGCTTCTCTAAGACTAAGTAGGTTCTTGAGAAAGAGCTAGGTGTTGTAGGGCAAAAGGCCGAGTACTTTCTTAATAAAGCTATTTTTAATAATTCAATATCCAGAGAAATAAAACAGTGACATTCTTTAATTTTGATGTCGTGTACTTTAGAGTAAATACTTAATGGTAAAGGACGAGCGGGAGGTAAATTTCCCATACAAAATAATTCTTGTTTATCAATTGTCTACATAAATTATTTTTTTTTTATTTTTACTTTTATTTAAAAATTTTTTTTTTAACGATCGTCGAAGCATACCGGGTATAGCTTCTATACATGTGAGGATCCAAAAGCTGAGACCCGTCGTTTTGA
The DNA here is from genome assembly GCA_937654795.1 of Cistogaster globosa. NCBI lineage: Eukaryota > Metazoa > Arthropoda > Insecta > Diptera > Tachinidae > Cistogaster > Cistogaster globosa. The sequence continues at coordinate 162,171,420 of OW569403.1, forward strand.
GCAAAGATACTTCCCATCCCAAGCAATAATTAATTACTTTACATCTAGAAAACTGCAGCAATTAGACTCTCCAAATTTGAGTGATTTAATCACTCTAATGAAAAAAAGCCTGGAGGCGTAATTTTGAATAAAATGCCTTTTTCAGTGGCTGCCTGAAACTGTAGAAGTAAAGAAAAGTATGGTCACCTTTAATTTACTCTCATGAGTAATTAAAATCTCAAATTAACTAATTTGTTACACAAATTTTCAAAGCGAGTTTCTTGATTTCTATGCAGTGGAAGGTCTCTTAACCTTCTGATTTATAAAAAAATCATTATCTTCCCCAATATTTATTAAAAGTTGATCGAAATAGCTGACGAAATAAAACAAAGAAACAAATGTGTTGAAGTAATTAAATTAAAAAAAGCCAATAAAAAAAGCCAATTAAAAAAAATTTAGCCGTATAATCAACAGTTTTGATTAACTCCATTTAACAAAAAATTAGTAAACAATTAATTGTTTTTTGTTTTATTTTTATTTAAATACTTAAATTTCATAAAATGGCTTAAAAAATCAATAACAAATGTAATTTTTAAAAATGTTACAAATTTTATTTATTTTAGGAATTTTTATGGCAGCTAAATTTAATTGTTAAAAATTAATTTAATTGCAATTTTTCTATAACAGCCCTTTTTTATGTATTTTAAACAATTATCAAAAAACCTATTTTGCTTTTCAATTTAAATGTTGTTACAAAAAATATTTTTTTAATTAGTTATCGATCCATTTAACTTTGTAAACGGAGTAAATAAAAATGGCGAATAAAAATGGTTTCTTAAATATGTTTTGCTTTTTATTTAAAGTGGAATTAACCTTTTTATGTGCAACTGCTTTTAATAAAAAAGAATATGAAAATTGAAAAGAGGAATTTTATTTTCCATGAAATTGGGTGAAAATGTTATGTCAATTGTTTAGTGAAATTCGGATATTTCTTTGTAATTTTATTTTTACTGGATTTTTGCTTTTTATTGAAATTTTAATTTTTCGATCGCAAGTACCATTTTTTGTTAAAATTTTATATAATTTTTTTATTTTATAATATGTTCACTAAAATATTTAGATCCTTTCGTGAAATTCTTAAAGTAGTTAAATATAAAAAAAAACTAATTGAACTACAAGTACGAACATAAATATTTTGTTTAACCTTGACAGGTGACTTAAGTTGGCAACCTCTTAAGGCCAGGATTTACTATCATACACAATCGTACGATTTAATCACACAAAAATTTGACAAAATTCTGTCCTACTTTATAAATCGTTTCAAAATGGCGTCGAAGGTGCCCCACTTTTATACAAAAAAGATGCAAAAACAGATGCTTTTAATATTTTGTTGTTGCTTTCTTCCCATCTTCAAAAAAAAAATCAACTCTAATCGCATAGAAAAAATCATTTTATGAATTATTTCAAAAGATTATAAAATCATAAAGATCTTTAAAAAAGTATGTCATACATACACACTTTTAATCCACACTTTTATACTTTTTGAGCACACATGCAATTTTTGACAGATCGTACGACAGAGTATGATAGTCGAATTTTAGTGCAGTTTTTAGGGTGCTGTAAAAAATATGGTATTTTTTCTCAGTTGCTTAAATATATCAAATCGTCTTGCACAAAAATATTGAAAAAAAATTTAATTTTTTTCCCAGGGTTTGAACCGTGGATATCAATACATACCTACATTTAATAAAATTGTAACGTTTTTTATTTCTGTACATGTGGTGACGGTACTCAAAATGTACAATAAAAAGGGGTTCAACACGTGGCGTAACTTGTATATAAAAAGCATGAGGTTTTATTCTCGAAACATCTCTAACTACTTCATAAAGAATTATTTACAAAAGAAGAAAAAAATAAAGTTGACAGATAATGAAAAAGGGTTGCCAGATTTGTATACTACAGTACATGAAATAATTTTTTGAAAACTTTGAAGTTGATGTAGATAGTAATTGATAGGGAATACAAAACACCTATTTTTGGAATTTTTGTTTGTCTGTCTGCCTGTTTTTCTGTCTGTGTTCGCATCACGTAAAAACTGCTGAATGGATTTGAATAAAATTTTGTATAGAGTTCCGTTGGAACCTCGGATCAAATATAATTTTTGTTTCGTAAAAATATGTTATTTCAAAGGGAGAATAGAGATACCAATGTAAAGTCACCCAGTTTTATCGGTATAATGGTACTAAGACAGTTGTCAGCATATTTTATTTTTATAGATGGAAAATTTTTAACACTCTCTACAATAAAGATTTAAAAATACATTTTTCTAAATTTGAATCTTTAGCAAATTTTAAATGACACGCGGACAAAGTCGTGGTCACTGTAAGTTATAAATAATTTAAAATTTACTTTTTCGGCTTCAGATTAATTTTTTTAGATTTAATTTCTAAAAATTTTTTGGAAAAATAAAAATTGTTTAGAATTGTATGCGGAGGTTTAAAAAAAAAACAAGAAAAATTAGACGCTATGAGAATGTAATGCAGCATCTATCTCGGCCATACCTAAATTAGCGCGACGCAAAATAACGCATGGCCTTTACGCTGAAATGACAGCAGTAATGTTAACTTATGATTTTTAATAAAACCCTATAAAACGAAATACAAAACAGTGATAAAAACGCTAGATAAACCCGAAAAAAGCTAAAATGTCATTACTGTTTTGTAACGCTCTCTAAAAACTACAAAAAAATATATATAAACAACAGTAGTTTGCAGGCAACTGCATTATCTTACGCGCTGTCAAAATTATTCATTTGCTAAGCGTTGACGCTGTGCTATTTAGGGATGCTTCATACATTTTGTACATTTTGACAGATATTTTGCGCATTACGCTCTACCTTAGGTTTCGTATGTTGTAAACATCATCTATTTATTGAACTAATCGGTATTAATTTGGCTAGACAAAGTCCACACACAATTCAAAGCCAGTGTTGCCATTTGTTTTTTCAAACTTTCTCGCCAAATGGCTTGTTGAATATCGCCAATATTTGAATTAATATTAAGTAATATAAGTTACACAAAACTATTTTTCATAAATCCCTAATGCGTAATAGGGGTCTACAAATCCTTTGAAATTTTCTTGAGTTGCAAGAAATTTAATTTGAGACACAGAGTTACAGCATTTTAAAATTAAAAATCGACAATAAACTTAAAAAGTAGATATGTTTTCTAGAAGCCAATCAAACACTTCTTTTCGCAAATGTTTTAAATATAAAAGACAAAATTCTAGAAAAATCAACGTATCAGTTACATTTGAAACAGTCTTGTTCAGTTCTGTGCCAAAATCAATGCTATTCATTTTCAAAAATGAATTTCGTAAATGTATTTCCTCTTTCAGTTTTTTCTTAATTCATTCATTCATTCATTATTTTCTTTATTATTAATTTTTCATTGTCGATGCAAGTTCTCATTTAATTTTACCAATTTCGATTTTTGGATTTTATTGTCTTTTAATTTATGCTAGGAACACAACTAGGACGAACGACGAATTTTTGGTCGCGAATATTCGTCGTTAAAAATAAAACACATTTTATGAAAATGCACATAATTATGACGTCGGACGAAATTCGTCATACGCGACGAACTTTGCAATAGGTTTATTTCTATTTTTTACGCCGGCGAACGACAAACAATTCAGTTAAATGTGACCATGTTTGGTTTCAGTATCGAAGTAATTCAGTAAGCAAAGTAAGTTTACTTAAAAAATTTATTTATTTGTATCTTATAGCATAAAAAGCAGTTAAAGTTAGTGGTTAAATATAAAATTAGTTTTTAGTTGTGTTTTTAGTTTAATATTTTATTTTTTTTTTAATATTTTTTTTTTTATAAATAAAACAAAAAAGCCAAGTTTTTTCTTCCTTTTTTTATGGAATTTTATGGTAGAAGAAATCATAAAGAAAAAGCCAAAATTTCGACAAATATTTTAAAAATCGCCAGATATCTCAGTTCTCTCCATTTTAATATTTCAACGCCAAAAAGAATTTTTTTAACGCCATGCTTGGCGAGCCACCGCCATAACTGACAACACTGCTCAAAGCGTTTATTTGTTGTTTTCTCTGAAACTCGTGTTGTACATTTTGTTTTTGCTTTGTAACAACCTTCAGTATGGCCACGAATTAATTTTTCTAATTTTCTTTGGAAAACTTCCGCTAAAATTTTTAAATAATTTTTATATAAAAAAATTTTTAGAAAATAAATTAAAAAATTAATTTTATTTAATTTCTAAATATTGAATAAAACAATTTATAACCATTATTTAATAAAATAAAAAAGAGTTTTATTTAAATAAAAAATATTGACCTAGAAACCGAAAAGAAAAAAATACATATAAATTAAAAAAATGAACCTAAGCCGAAAAAAAGAAAATTTTAATTCATAAATATTTTGTTAAACTTTGACAGGTGATTTAATTTGGCAGTTTTTAGTGAAATTTTTTAAAGCCTTTTTGGTCAGTTACTTAAAAATATTAAATTGTCTTTCTCAAAATTATTAAAAATATTTTTTTTAATATCTTCTAATTTTAGGCTTTCCCTCGTATTTTACAAAACTATTTTAAAACACATTTTTTATAAAAAATATAAAAGCGTCCATATTCAATGCGCACAGAAGTTGATATAAAGTAGTAGATGGCTTATCGTGTTAAAGTTAATTATAAAAAAAATCTAAATTGTTTTTGTTTTTTGTTTGAGGCAATTTACGTGCTTGAGGAGAAAATTAAATTAAGAGTCTTTTAAATATTTTTTTTCTTTTTTTGATTTTAATATTAAAATAAATTTTATTAAAACATGTTTTTGATTTATCGAACGATTGTAGCAATCAAATTTGCAAATTTAAGCCAATTAAAATTTAAAATTATTCAATGTTTTGTTTTAAATATTTGGCACATTATTTATGCAAAATCTGTAGATTGCTTAATTCACTCTAAGCCGAGGCTTAAACGTAAGCTGCAGTTAATTAACAACAAGATGACATGTTTAAAAATAATAGGCCTTCATTGTTTAAAAAAAAAAAAAACTTAATTAAATGTTTTGTTAGCAACTGTTTAGTTTGATTTATAAATTTTTAAAACCCACAAAAATTTCAAAACACAAATAATTTGAATTGTTTTTTTTTTTTTTTTTGTTTTAGAAAACTATTTCGAAAATCTGATTTATAAAAAATCTTAGGCAACGCACTGTAATGCAAATAAGTTTGGCTTCCTTTTGCTATTGAGAAGAAGAAAAATGTGCACACATACACCTTTACACAGTTAAAAATTGATGAATCGAATACAAAAATTAAAGTTGATCTTTCAAAGCAATTAATTTTTTTTAAAGGCTTTAAATTACCTTGAACTAGGTTTAGATTTTCATATGAAAATTACTAAGCAGCCAATTTAAATTTTTGTTTCTAAAGAACAACTTAATTGAAAATAAAAATTAAATTTGATTCAATTACAACTTGCTAATTATTTATTAAAGTTAAATGTTAAACAAAATCATTTAATTGTTAATAATAATATTTTAGTTACTTAAACGTCTGCATGAAAATAAAAAAAAAAATGAAAATTCAAATACAAAGTAGTTGAACTTGAAAATGAGGTGAAGAATAAAAAAAAAAAGAAATCGAAATCGAAACACAACTTTTTAAAATACCGACTTTGAACAAATGAATATCAATATAAATTCAATATTTTTAAATGTTTTCTTATCGTTTTATTAGATCGTTTTAAAGTTATACGAGGGTAATTACAGAATTTTGTGAATTAACAGGGAACACACGCAAACAGTTGGAAGAAGACCTAGTTTTTCTATAAAAAAAAATTTATTTTTTTAAGCTCCTTTCATACGAACTAGTTAATTTAAACGATTCCATCGATTGAACTAAGTGAACTAGTTCATACGTTTAGGTACAACTAGTTCATTTTTGAACTATAATTTGTATTTGAACTACCAAACAAGATGAACTAGAATCCCTATGTCTGTGTTTTCTTGTTGACTATTTCCGACATGCAATTAGTGCTGCCACGCATTTTATTTAACATTCGTTACGAGGGCTGCTCTATATATTTCTGGCCTAATAGTGAAAATGCGAATATTTATAATCAAAAATGGTTTTATTGTTTTTCAAAGTATTCTCCAGCATGATTTATACACTTTTGCATGCGCTCAAACCAGTTGTCGAAGCACTTTTTCCACTCCGATTGAGACACCTCTAAAACATGGTTTTTGAACACTTCAACAGCTTCTTCTGGCGACGAAAATCGTTGACCACGCATTTTTTTCTTGATGAGCGGAAACAAGAAGAAGTCATTAGGTGCCAAGTCAGGGCTGTATGGCGGATGACCCATTAATTCGACGTTTTGGCCGGTCAAAAACGCTCTGGTTTGAGCCGATGTGTGAGAGCTCGCATTGTCATGGTGAACAATGATTCGTCTTCTCTTGTTGGTTTTTCGAAGTTCTCCGATGACTTTAGGCAAACAAATTGTAGTGTACCACTCAGAAGTGACCGTCCTACGTTGCTCAAGCGAAACAGTCGCCACATGACCAGTTTTTCCGATGCAACAGGCGACCATTTGCTTCGAAGTGCTTCTTCCACGAACAACTTTCGTTGGAATTTGCTCGTTTTTGAAGACCCACATGGTCGATTGTTATTTCGTTTCGGGCTGATACGCATAGATCTATGATTCGTCACTTGTGACGATTTTATAAACGTCTTTTGAAGCACCGCAATCGGATTTTTGCAACATTTCTTTGCACCAATCGACACGAGCCTTTTTTTGAGCGACTTTCAAATTGTGCGGGATCCAACGAGAACAAACCTTTTTTACGGCCAGGTGTTCATGCAGCATCGAATGTATGCTGGTGGAAGAAATGTCAAAGGATGTCTCTATCTCTCGGTATGTCGCATGTCGATCTTGCATTATGAGTTCACGCATGGCATCAATGTTCTCTGGCATAACAGCCGTTTTTGGACGGCCTTCACGGAATTCGTCTTTGAGCGAGCTTCGGCCACGATTAAATTCATTATACCAATTTTTCACAGTGCTATAGGATGGTGCTTCATTGCCATACAAAGATTTAAGTTTATCAATGCACTCTTGTCGTTATAATCCACGTCGAAAGTTGTGAAAAATGATGGCACGAAAATGTTCACGAGTTAATTCCGTTTTTTCTATATTAATTTTTTCAAGTCACTGTAAACAACGCAAATAATGGTCGTACGTCGAAACGTTTTGAGTACGATTATGCTTAAAAATGACAAACTTTTTAATGGAAATGTCAGATGGCACTTGGCAGCACTCAGTGTTGCCAGGCCAGAAATATATATAGCAGCCTTCGTATGGCAATGCTACGGTGTTGTAGCCATCATATTTTGAAAAAAAACATTTGAACTAAGAGAGATTTTAAACTAAAGAGAGCATTTGAAATAAATTTTGAACTAGTTCATTTTCATAAATTGAACTAAAAAGAGCGATCACTAAATTGAACTATATGGCAGCAACGGCGACTGGAGCATATTATGGATGGTGCGGAAGTGCCGCCGTTTGACAACTTTTGGCCGTTCAGCTTCTTATTAAAAAAATAAAAAATAAAAATAATTTTAAAAATTTGCAGCAATTTGTTCTTTGTTGCAAACAAAATCCAAATGTAAGCGACAAGTATAGGGGCAGTTTTAAGCAGTTGCAAGACAAAGAAATGATACCGTAGACGACGGTGTGTTATCGCCTGCAATGCAGTCGGCAAGTTTCTTTGCTCAACAGCTGCTTTTGTTATTTTCTTTGATTGCTTTTGAGAAAAGACAACCCTGATAAAATGAAAAGTTTTAGTGTTGTTCCATACAAACAATAGAAAATTAAACAGAATGTCCACTACTTTGTCTGAAATATTAGGAAGTATAAATATTTAAAATTATAAATTAAAGGGTGTTACAATAGTAACTGTTATTCGATGTATATGACCCAACTGTTAAACAGTTGTAGACAGTTGATTGAAATTTGCACAGAACCTTTATTGCTAAGTCCGCCATAACAAGTAGCAAACTTGAAATTAGAAATGAAAGGGTGTCCCTATAATTGATGTAATTTGATTTATATATGGCCTTAACTTTGAAATCGTTGCAGGCAAACTCTTGAAAATTAGACAGAATGTCTCTTTCTATATCAAGTATATTAACAAATATAAATATTTAAAATTAGAAATTAAAGGGTGCCCTTATAGTTATAATTTGATGTCTATGGCCTACCATTTGAACAGTTGTAGATTAATCCTAAGAATTTAAACAAATTTTGTTGTACTGTGTCAGCAATAAAGAGTGCAAAAAAATAAAGGGTGACCACATAACTGCTGAATTTTCTTGTTTAATTTGCATTGATATTTTGTTCTACGAATTTTAAAAAATCCTGACGCAATCTTTCGCGAATATAATTGAACGTTAATAAAATATAATTACCGTCGTAAAGAAATATGATTTTAAGTTTGTTTGAAATTCGCTGGAAACATCATCAAACTCTCGATTTCACATCCCAACGAAAACTTTATTTCTTTATCATTTTTATTTTTGAATTCCAAACAAATACGAAACAGCCTGAGACTCGCAAACTTCAAAGTCAGTATACAAATGTTGCTTTCCACAGCTTTCATTAAAAAAATTATACTGCTATTTTGTATAGTTTCCCATACTTCTAAGTTTGCCCTCGTATAGAATTCAAAGAATGTTTTTGTTCTATCAAACAAGAGGGCAATGTTGTCAAGACTTTTTTTGTTCATTTAATAAGTTGTTTGCCGTTCTTTTTTGTTTTTTTTTTTTCAAAGCAATTAAAATACAATTATATTTTCATAAATATTTTAAAGATTGAATTTTAATCATTTTATTTTTGTTAAACACATGTTTTAGTTGAAGTTTGTAGTTGATGTCTTTTTAGTCAAAAGTCTAAAGTTGAAAACCATTTGGCAGCACAACATCTTAAGCAACAATTAAAGAGTTTTTTTTTATTTTACTTTATATTTAATTCTATTTAATGAAATAACACACGAGTTTAAGGGGTTAATTAATATAATTTTATTTATTTAATTTACACAGTTTAATGAAGTATTTTTAATTTGCGCTTTTAAATGGCTTTAAACAATTAAAAGTTTTTTTCTTTTGTAACAAATAAAAATTTATTTGCAGCAAAAACTTTGCTTTAAATGCACCCAGAAAATGCAGTGTTTCTATTACATCTTGTTAAATGGCCAAATGGTTTAGTGGCTAAAGAGCTCTTAAAGTACAATTAAGCGCAAGTGGAATGGGGTTCAAGGGTTTGCCTGTATGAGTTCATGAGGTGCAATGCATACATTGGACTTATTCATTAGCTTAACGATTATAATGTCAGCTTGGAGTATAGAAAGCGATGCCATATTTTTGGGAAACATATCTGGCATAAGTAAAGAGGTTAGCGATGCTCAGATGCGTTAGTGAAAGAAATGTTGTCAGACACTTATTGTGAAAGGTGTTATAAACAATGAGAGTATGGAAAACGATATCAGAGTTTTTTCTAATGGACGTTTGGACAGGTACAAATGTCTACTCAGCTGAGCTGAAATTTTCCTGTAGTACGTCTTCGATTAAAAGACTAAATTACTTGACTTGCAACATGCGTTGTATGGCCAGCTGGAAGAAAAGTTCTCCTTACATTTCACAATCCGTCAGTTATAAAATGTCTCAATGAATAAAGTAACGCTGATTTGAGTTAATGGACACATAAGCAAAACTGTGAATGAAGCAGAAAATGAACTGGCAAAAAGGGGATTTGCTGTGAACTTTGAGTTAAAATAGTCCAAAGTTGCTACGGAGTATTTTAGAACAAGTTATGAATAGGGTTAGGGAGGCACAAATGCCAATAAAACGCATGAGTAGAAGAGAAGTTTTGGAAAGGAAGCAACAATTACTCATTGTGAAAGGCGTTGTGCACAATGAGAGTATGACGAACAACATCAGCCTTTTTACTGAGGCTTCTTTTATGAACGACATAGTAACTGAGCAATAACTCTACGTCTGGGGGAGACGAGTCCATTACCACACTGAATATTTTGTATGGCTGCAAGCGTTGGATCATCTGCTGAAAAAGGCTTAATTACCTGATTGGTGACGTACGTTTGATGGCCTGCTGAAATAAAGGTTCTCATTGAACTTGGCAATTAGTCGATTATTAAACTCATGAGACAGGTGTTTCTGTAATTCAATTTAGAGCTGAAATGTGGTCTAAAACTAATCAGATGTGCCTTGGTGAATGAGAACATGCTGAAGGTTAAAGTACACATTGACAAAGCTGAGAAAGAAGCAGCCAAATGAACTAGCAAAAAAGGAGATCTGCTGCTAATTTCTGTATAAAAGAACCCAGAGTTGCCCTAAGGAATGACGTAGTGCGAGCGAAGGTCCTACAATAACTAGACTCATTTAATATGAAAAGGTTTAGGAAGGATAACATATGCAGGTTGGCACAAATGGTGCTCAAAGAATACCTCGGCAGGAAATTTAACTGGTTGGGTTAAAACCACGCGGACAAAAAAATTGCTAAATGTAAAAGCCATGAGGAGTCAAAGCCCTAGACAAATGATATAAATGACAAAAGACTCCGTAAATAGGATTAAAGCCGACAGCTACCTTTGGACAGTTCGAAACCACTAGACACAAGAGTTGAAACTCGTGTTAGAAAAAGACACAATAAAAATTAAATACGAGGGCTGCTCTATATATTTCTGGCCTAATAGTGAAAACGCGAATATTTATAATCAAAAATTGTTTTATTGTTTTTCAAAGTATTCTCCAGCATGATTTATACACTTTTGCATGCGCTCAAACCAGTTGTCGAAGTACTTTTTCCACTCCGATTGAGACACCTCTAAAACATGGTTTTTGAACACTTCAACAGCTTCTTCTGGCGGCGAAAATCGTTGACCACTCATTTTTTTCTTGATGTGCGGAAAGAAGAAGAAGTCATTAGGTGCCAAGTCAGGGCTGTACGGCGGACGACCCATTAATTTGACGTTTTGGCCGGTCAAAAACGCTCTGGTTTGAGCCGATGTGTAAGAGCTCGTATTGTCATGGTGAACAATGATTCGTCTTCTCTTGTTGGTTTTTCAAATTTCTCCGATGATTTCAGGCAAACAAATTGTAGTGTACCACTCAGAAGTGACCGTCCTACGTTGCTCAAGCGGAACAGTCGCCAGTTGCAGAAAAAACAGGCGACCATTTGCTTCGAAGTGCTTCTTCCACGAACAACTTTCGTTGGATTTTGCTCGTCTTTGAAGACCTACGCGGTCGATTGTTGTGTCGTTTCGGGCTCATACGCATAGATCCATGATTCGTCACCTGTGACGATCTTATAAACGCCTTTTGAAGCACCGCAATCGTATTTTTGCAACATTTCTTTGCACCAATCGACATGAGCCTTTTTTGAGCGACTTTCAAATTGTGCGGGATCCAACGAGAACAAACCTTTTTTACGGCCAGGTGTTCATTCAGTATCGAATGTATGCTGGTGGAAGAAATTTCCAAGGATGTCTCTATCTCTCGGTATGTCGCATGTCGATCTTGCATTACGAGTTCACGCACGGCATAAATGTTCTCTGGCACAACAGCCGTTTTTGGACAATCTCCACGGAATTCATCTTTGAGCGAGCTTCGGCCACGATTAAATTCATTATACCAATTTTTCACAGTGCTATAGGATGGTGCTTCATCGCCATACAAAGATTTAAGTTCATCAATGCACTCTTGTCGTGATAATCCACGTCGAAAGTTGTGAAAAATGATGGCACGAAAATGTTCACGAGTTAATTCCATTTTTTTCTATATTAATTTTTTCAAGTCACTGTAAACAACACAAATAATGGTCGTACGTCAAAACGTTTTGAGTACGATTATGCTTAAAAATGACAAACTTTCCAATGGAAATGTCAGATTGCACTTGGCAGCAATCAGTGTTGCCAGGCCATAAATATATATAACAGCCCTCGTAGTCGTTCATAACAAATTGGTTAAAAGAAATTTGTAGAACGAAGAGTGTCGTAATGGAACCCATAATGTAAGCGGTCTGCTTGATATTCCCTCTACATTTATTTATAAGAAAAATTTCTAAGTTTTTAAATTTTTGTGGTAAAATTATGATTTTATAGTAAAATAACTAGATTTTTGTGGGGTTACAATTATTCGAACTTTTTTAAGAAATTTTAATTGTTTTTTTTTTTTTTTTTTTTTGAAAGGTACTTTTATTTTTCGAATAAATCTCGATTATAAGAATTTTTATTGGATTTATATAAAAATATTTTTTGGTAAAAGCTCAAAAAAAATTTTAGGAATTAAATTTTTTAGAACAGTTTTTTAGTAAAATTGTCTCGTTACTAAAGTTTAAAAATTTAACTTGATGTTGAAATTTTTGTTGAATTGAAAATTTTGAAGAATATTCGGTTAAAATTTCAATATTTTTGTACGTTTTCAAAGGTTTAAATAATAAATATCTTATAAGAATGTCATAAAATATTTATATTTAAATATTAACAAAGATTCCAAACAATAAATATTTATATTGAAAAACTTTGTTTTTTTAGAAATTAAAATTTATTTTTTTCTGTAAATTTTCGAAGTCTTGAAAAAAATTTTAATATTTTTGGTAAATTAAAATTTATTTGTTTAAGTTCTATCACTTTTTTAAATTTTTTGGAGAAGTCTAAATATTTTTTTTTAAATAAAATTTATTTTGTGAAGTTTTCGATTTTTTTTTTTCTAAAATTCAGTTTATATATTTTTTTCTAAATTTTCAAGCTTTTAGAGAAGTTTTGTGAAGTCAAAATTACCTTTTTGAAGTTACAAAATGGTTGGAAATTTTCGAACTTTCGGAGAAATTTTAATTTTTTAAAATTAAAATTTTGCTTTAAAGGTGTGATTTTAATTAAAATTTCTTTGGCCAATTTTTAATATTTTTATTATTTCAACTTTTAAAAATCATTTAGATATATTCTTGATCTTTTAGAGAAGTTTTTTCTTGCAAAATTTAAGTTTATTTTGTGAACTTTCGATATTAATTTACTTCAAAATTTTTATATTTTCGATTTTGAGAAATTAAAATTAATTAAGGCAAATTTCGACATTTTCCTGAATTTTTGAATTTTCGAGAAATTTTGCAAAATTGCGAATTTTTAGAAATTTTGTGAAATCAAAATTACCTTGTCGAAATAACGTAATTTTTGTAAATTTTTGAACTTCCGGTGAAATTTTTAATATTGGGAATTTAAAACTTTTTCAAAAGTTCTGATATTTTTTTATAAATTATTTTTTTTAATTTTAATCCCAGCCAGGGGTTGAACCAGTGATCTTCATAAATCAATTAAAATTTTTCTTTTTCGGCTTTGGTTCATTTTTAATTTAACTTTTATTAAGAAAAATTATTTTTCAAATGTACGCGGACGTTTTCCAAAGAAAACAAGAAAAATTATTTTTTTTATAAATTAATTTTTTTTGGACTCTTTTTTTGATTGTTTGTTTTCCCAAATTTTCGAACTTTGAAGAAATTATTGTGAAATTGGGGTTTCTTTGTCGAAATGATGGTATTTTTGCAAATTTTCGAACTGCTGGGAAATTGTAATATTGTTTGCTAAATAAAAATTTTTATATGGAATTTTTCAATTTTTTTTTACTTTTTAAGCTTTTGAAAAAAAAATCATTTTTTCTTTCAAATTTCAAACCAAAGAGTATTTTTGTATTTTTGTAAATTAATGTTTGTTTGTAAAATTCATCATTGTTTTGTGCATTATCGAACGTTAGGAGAATTTTTTTCTTGTGCTATTAAAATTTATATTGTCAAATTTCAAGCTTTTGGAGAAGTTAACACTTTTGGTAGAAATTTTGATATTTTGTCCATTTCCGGTATCAAAGCAAAAAAAAAAAAAATAAATAAATAATATGACTTTTAACTGGTTTCAAATAGCAGAATTTGAGAAACTTATTGAAATTTCAACAAGGACAGAAAGCCTTCAAGTATTTAAATTAACAAACTAAAAATGAATGAGTCAATTGTGAAAGGTAATTATTGACTTTTAAGGCACAGCCTTAAAGAAACATCTGAAAAAACCGCTGTAAATTGGTCATCGTCCACTAAATTTTAACGTTTATAAAATTTATTATGGAACAGTTATTTTGAGAAAAATTCAAAACCAAATTTAAATGTTCAACTCATAAGCATTTGTTGTTTTTCTCTGATTTTTATCCATCTTTTACCAAATTAAGTTGCACGTTTGTGTTGTTGTTTGTGTGTTTAAGGTCAGGAAATTAATATTTAAGTTCCAAACATGTAACTGCATTTAACTATTCGATGAAAAATTGATAATGATCTTGAAAAGAAGTTAAATTAATTCGGCATTCAACTGCGAAAAGATGGTAAAAAATGATTTTAAACAAACATTTTATGATTTAAGATTGGTGTGAAAAAATTAAATGCAAAGCTTTGTTTAAAAGCTTTTATTTATTTATTTATTTATTTATTTCTCTATTAAAGTTTTTTTTTTTTGGTCGTTTTAAAATTTCAATATTTTAAAACAAATATTTAAAATATTTCTGATGAATCTTTTTATCGTTTTTATTTTATTTGTTAATTTTATTAAAAATATTTTTAAAAACAAATTGTGTAGGATTTTTTTTTTTAATTTAATTTAATTTGTGTTTTTTATTTTAAATGAGATAAAAAATGTTTTTTTCAACATAAAAATAAAAAAAGTTATATAAAATTTAGTTGTGGTGATTTGTGTGAACCCTTGATTTAAATTAGCGGTTTCGATTGATTCACTTGATTTGGAGAAGATTTTGTTTAATTAAAAAATTTAAATCATTTGTTTTATAGCAAAAAAACACATTTTTTATTGAATGTTTTTTTTGTCAGTAAAATCTCATTTTAAATAATCTGGCATCCTTTTAAGGGTTCCGTAGTTGAACAGTAAAACATAACTCCTGCATTGTTTATTTGTTTTACCAACCATAATAGTAAAACACTAGAAAATTACACAAAACATTTACTATAATGGCCGCCTTAATTACAAATGAAGTTAAAAATTAAAGGGTGTCTACAAAGAAGACGTGGTTTTTCCTAAATTGGTCTAATCCTTTAAGTCGTTTTAAAAGGACATGCGAATTTCCACTGAGTAGAATACCTTGTTTACTCTAAAGCTGAGTATAAAAGCATAAAGTTAAAAAAATAAAGGGTGTCCCATAAGTACAATATAAAGGCTGGTTTTTTAAATCACAACGGAAAGACTTAAAATTTACACAAATATATCCCCACTATAGCAATAAGTTAAAAAAATAAAACTCAAATATAAAGGGTGTGCCCGTAGAAAGCGTAATTTTGTAGTGTATTATTTCATCTTTTAAAACGTTACGGGAAAAGTTTGAAATCTACAAAGAATATAAACTGGCTATAATTACAAATATAAAAAATAAAATTAAAATTTAAAGGGTGTCCCCATAAAATATCTAATTTTCTCAGGTATATTTTTTATTACTAAAACCACAACAGGCGGACCTTTAAAATTTGCATAGAGTGTCCCCGCCTTAGCAAAAAATTATAAATAATAATAATCAAATTTAAAGGGTGTGCCTTTAGAAAATCGGATTTTTACTTATATTGTATTAGCCTTTCAAAAACAACAGGCAGAGCTTTGAAATTTACTTAGAATGTGTATTTTAATGGCATAAAAAGCATAAAATTACAATTTAAAAATAAAGGGTGTCCCTATAGAAGACTCTATTTTGATGTATATTATCTTACTTGTGCGGGAAGAAATTTACACAAAGTGAGCGTGTACACAAAACATATTAACAATTATAAGAGATAAAATTAAAACTTACAGGGTGTCCCCATACGGGACCTGATTTTGACGCATATTGTCCTTTTTTTTTGTTTAAGCCGCATTATGTAGACATTTTGAATTTACTTAGAATGTGCATTGCTATGGCGTTAAAAGCATAAAAAAAACAATTTTCGCTTAAAGGGTGTCCCCATAGAAGCCTCTATTTTAATGTATATTATCTTACTTTTGTAGAAAGAAGTTTCAATTTTACACAAAGTGTAAAGGCTTTAATAAAAATTATAAAAGATATGGGTGTCCCCATAGAGAACCTGATTTCGGTGCATATTGTTTTATATTTTTAGCCGCATTAGCAGACATTTTAAATTTACACAAAGTGTTTGCTTACTTTAAAAACATGTATAACAAATTTAATCAAATATTAAAGGGTGTCCCTATAGAGAGTCTGATTTTAACGCATTGAAATTTATCTTATAGGGAGAAGTTTGAAATTTACATAGGGTATATTCTGACTATATTAACAAGTATAAAAATTAAATTTAACTTAAAGGGTGTGCCCATAGAAAACCTAATTTTGAATTAAATTTGCTTTGTATTTTAAACCTTGATAGTCAAACAAAATAAATTTCCAACAACAAATAATAAGAAGGTAAAAGGTAAAATTAAAAATAAAAGGGTGACCCACGAGCATCTTACATTTGGCGTATTAATAAGAATTAGTGATAAATAAATTTCTCTATTCTTATACGATATAAAATTTTATTTAGAATTTTAATTTTAAAAATTTTAATTAGCTTTCATTTTTAATAGCTTTTGTCCCATAGTGCAATGAACACTAATTTTAGGATACCAAGAGTGGCTTCTTATGCAATAGAAATGCCCTTTAAGGTAAATAAAAAAAATTATATCTTGAAAAATAAAAAAGCGCAAATAAATCTTAAAGGGTGTCCCCATAGAGAATCTGATTTTAATGTATTTTGTCTTATTTTTTGAATTGTAATAGGAAGAAGTTTGAAATATGCTAATGGTGTGTTTTGACTATAATAATATATAAAAAATTAAATTCAACTTAAAGGGTGTCCCTATAGAAAACCTGATTTTCAAATATATTTTCTTGTACTTAAAACCTCAACAGACAGCAAAATAAATTTCGAGCAACAAATAATAAAAAAGATAAAAATAAAAGTACGACGAGCATCTCACATTTGGCGTTTTCATTTCAAATTAGTGTTAAATAATTTTCTCTCTTCTCATGCGATATTAAATTTTATTTAGAAGATTTAATTAATAAATTTAATTAAATTTTTTTTTTTTCATTTTTAATAGCTTTTGTCCCATAGTGCAATGACTACTAATGACTACTAACTAATTTTAGGATACCAAGACTGGCTTCTTATGCAACACAAAAACTTTTTACGATGAATAAAAAAGTTATTTCTTGAAAAATAAAAACAGGCGAGTAAATCTGCTCAAGATGACAACGAAATTTTTTTAAATAAAAAATTAAAGAAAAAACTCGTGACAAACATTCACTTTTATTTTGGGTTTTTTTAAAAAACATTTGTCTTTAGAGTAAAAATAAAAAGAAGCTTGACATTTTTATTGATAAACGATGTATGTGATTCATGTTTCTTTTATATTTTGCATCTTTATTATTTTTTCTTTTATTTTTGGAGAATGTTGACAAGAAAATACTTGAAAAGTGATACCTCTGGCCTTCATTTATTAACCAAAAATAGTGTTCAAATCTTGACAATAGTTTTTGTTAAATTTAATACATTAATAAAAAAATGACTTCCAAACTGATTGCTTCTTCTCTTTATTTGTCGATGTTTTGTTTTATGAATGCCATGCCATAGTCTAATGAGGTCTATACAATATTTCTGATTAATTGTTTTTATGCTAATTAATGTCATTCTAATTTTTAGAGAGGGTTTAAGCTCAAATTAAAATTTTAATGATGGATTAAGCGAGTTTTCTTTGCTTCTTTCTTAATCTCTTTCGTTTTTTTAATCAATATTTTTTTAGAAGTTTTTTTAAAGCATTTTGGCACTTTATTAAATCATTTATTGTTATGAACTTGACCGATATTTAAATCAATGGTTGTTAGTAGAATTTTTTTTATTGATTGTATTTTAGATTTAAAAATAAAATTGTGAAAATAAAATAAAACAATAAAAAAATGGCATTAATTTGAATTCGTCTTTGGTGAAGCTAAAACAAATAATACATCATCTTGATTAATAACTTATTTGATATAAATTTTTTGGTTACAGAGTGTGCAAATTTATTTTATTTTAAATTATTAACTTAAATCAAACAATGGGATATAAAAATAGCACAAAAAAAGATTTTTTTCAAAGTTAATTTTATTTTATTTTATTTTGTTTTTCTTCTCACTGCTGCAATTTATCAAAATAAGAAATGAATTTTTTTTAAATAAGTGGCAACACTGGAAAGAAACAGCTGTTCATATAAAATAAGAACTCATTAAACTTTTAAAAACATTTATTTTAAAAGAAAAAATTTTAAGCTGAAATATAAAAATCAAACCCGCCCAGTGAAAGCAGGACTACCACTTAAAAGGTTCCGCACTATAAGTGGGCCACCCTTTGTTATATCCTTCACCACAAAAAGTGGAAAAAGGGTATAACTAAATTTGTCAATCCATTTTTAATTTCTACAATATCCATTTCCGACCCCATAAATTATATATATTCTGACTTCTTATGCATAGCGAAGACGATTGAGCGATGTCCATCTGTCCGTCCGTGTTAGTGTTGAAATTAACTTTGCCAGGGCATTAGATAAGCTAGACAACAATTAAATATGCCAATCGATCAGACATAGTTTAAAAAATTTTGCTTTAGAAATTCAGCAAGATCGGTCCATGTCCTTCCAGGCAGCGGGCAAAACACCGCGCCTGCCTCTAATTTTTTCACATAATTAAGGACAATAAAGTCACTCCAACACAAAAAAAACAAATATATGAGGCGATAGAGAATTAAAAAATAAGAAAAATCATTAAATGAAAAAATTTGGCACTGGTCCATATTTTCCGGGTTATGGGCCTCTGATGAAACTTTTCATAGAAAAGCAGAATTTTGCACAATATTTTTTAAGATAACAATATGGTTTCATTCAAAAGCTTTTGAAGAGATATTTAAGGAAATCCTAAATTTTTTTAGAATGCTTAACCCATTTAGAGCCGGAGAGATTTTTATGAAAAATTTTTTTCTTATTTTTCAATCTTCTCTTATTTTTTAATGGAGTTATTTCACTTAAGTAGATTTACATGTATCTTTTTAGGGCTACGAAAAAAACCTCTTCTTTTTATACTTTTTTTATACCGGAGACACACTCTAAAAACAGAGTGTGTTGCCGTTGTGGTTTAAAATAAATGCCTTAATAAGAACCCTCTTTTAAACTTCCATATTATTATTTGTTACAGGTTCTGTAAAAATGTATACAGCTACATCGGTTTCAGTTTTTTGGACCGATAAGACAGACGAATATTGCAGTGGTTTCCTCTTTGGATTCGTAACGCAAAAAAAATATTTTCATGATGCGTTTATGAGGTTTCCCGACAAAAGTAAAATATAAACAAATGAAAGATTAAAATTATAAAATAAAAACAATTAATAAACGTGGAGAAAAAATCTTTCTGATCAGTGATTTTTTTTCTGACATGATATGGGAAGGAAATATATTTGGAGAGATTATTATCGACTACAGAAATGTTTAAAAATTACTAAAAAAAAATATAAATTCATATAAGTATTAAATTTTTGCCTGAAGTGCTACTTCTCTTTTGAAAAAAAAATTGTACACACGGAGAAGATTTCTTGCATTTATTAAAGATTTTGTTTGTTTTCATATTGCAATTTCATTAAATTTTTAATTGATTCAATTATTTTTTTAATTACACCATTTTGTTTTTTTTTTTTTTTTTGAATTAAATTTTAAACTGAAAACAAATTAAATCTTTAACATATGCAAATACTTTTTTCTGTGTTATTTTATTCCTAAATATTGTGCCGCTAAAACGGTTCCAGTGTTTTTGTTCGATCGGGCAGACAAACAATGCAGCGATTTACTCTTTGAAATAGTAACCCTAAAAATACTTTCATGATGCTTTTGTGAAGGTTCCCGGCAAAAATAGGGTTTAAAGAAGTGAAAGAATAAAATTGTAAAATAAAAACAATTAATAAACGAGAGAAAAAATCTTTTTGATCAAAGTGAATTTTTTTCTGATATGATATGGGAAAGAAATACATTTGGAGAGATAAAAATGTTTCAAAAATGACTAAAAATATAAATTCCTAAAAGTATTTAATTTGTGCACACACAGAAAAGATTTTTACACTTATTAAAGATTTTATTAGTTTTCATATCGCAATTTAATTAAATTTTTAATTAATTCAATTATTTCTTAATTAGAAAATTTTGAATTTTTCTTTTCAATTAAATATGTAATTGAAACAATTAAAAAATTAATTAAAAATCAAACTGAAAACAAATTAAATCTTTAAAACATGCAAAAACTTTCCTTGCCTTATTCCTAAATATTGACTTTTGTGTATTAGAAAAGTATTTTGTCAGAAATCAATTATATCTGTCCGATCAGAGTTGCATTTTGGGCTGCAATTTTTATAAACAATTTCTCATGATTTTTCTGGGAAGGATAGAGTTCTTTGCGATTTTTTTGTGAATAAGTTATACGATTATGTAAGAAAGTAAATCACGGCCCTTAGAGTCGGTCATAAACTTAATTGGAGAGTTTCTCTCTCCAGGGAAGAGAAAAATTATGTCATGTATTAAAAATTCCATAAGAAGGAGCGAATTCTGGGTAGCGCTTTAATTATTTATAGGGTGTTTTATTCCTCCTTAGACAGGACTATTTACGCTATCGCAGTCTGTTCACACTTAGCAAAATTTCTTGGAAATCTGAGAATATAAAAGAGGAAAGAGAGAGAGAGGTAGAAGAAACCTAGGGAGTGCAGGCCTAGGTTTCGCAATTTCGTTTTGTTTTCAAACTCACACTTTTCTACTTGAAGTTAGCTGTGGGTTTTACACACAATACGGATAATAAAAGAAAGTAAATAGGAGGTAGAGAAAAAGAGAAAACTAGAAAATTGCAGAAACCGAACTTCAGTGTATGAACACGAGTGCAAGTTAAAAAGAAAATTGGAAAACAAAAATGCTTTAAGAAAACTGGCAAATCTAAACTCAGTCTTCAAAGGATGAATTTGAATACAAAGAATGCTGAGGGAAAAAAAGCGATCCATGAAATGCGTTCAATACATTTTGCCAGCATCTGACTTTTACTAATTTCTTTACAATTAAACACGCAATAAAATTTAAAACATGAGCCTGACTAAAAGTTAATAGCTAAAATGTTTATTCCATAAATAAATAAATAAATCAACATTCATTGGTAAAAAGCTTAAAAAAAGTTTCAAAACAATGCAACAGGCAACACGATTTGTGGCATGAATGCAAAATTATTTATATTTTTAAATGAATTAAATTTAAATTTTGTATTTCAGGTTGTTGTTGTTGTTAAAACAATTGCTGTAGTCTGTTTAGAAAGAAAACCACACACCTTAAACCAAAACTGGTCTTTAAGACACCATTTACTTGAATTTAAAAGACTCATTCAATAAATATAATTCCAAAAGTCATTGTTAAGAAACGAGTGACCAGACGTTTTTTTCTTTTGTTTAATAATAAAACTAAAATCCCTTGTTGAAGTATTTTGGAAATTGGAATTACAACAAAGTGGACCCTGAGGGTCTGATATGATTTCTAAAGTTAATAATAAATTATTTTCGATTACTCTTTTTTTGCGAATGGCCACTCGTTTATGTGCAATTGAACAAGAAAGAAATAATAATGATTATGAAAAACTATATTTATTGTCTTGATCTTAAGTCATTTTGTGTTAAGGCAACATTTTAAGATTTTTTGTGAGGATAAAACGTTTCCTTAATTAACAACAAGTTAATATTTTTTTGATAAAAGAGTTTCCTTTAAAGATGTTTTTTTGTTAAGCTGTGACGAATCATTTTAAAGGTACTGAATTAAGACATTAAACATTTATTATTTAATTCATTAAAATTTGTTAAGAAATATTTACTGATGAAACTAATTTCATGGCAAAAACTACTTGCTTTAAAAAAAGAATTAATCTTTTTATAACAAACAGCAGAGTGCTATATTCTTCACCATGTATGTAAATCTAATTTATTGAAGTAAATCCAATTTGAAAAAAAAAACAAAATATTGAGGTGACAGAGAATTAAAAAAAAAATTTACTTAAAACTCCCATCGGCTCTTAAGAGGTTAAGCATTTTTTTGAAATTTTAGTATTTGCTTAAAGATCCTTTTAAAATTTTTAAAATGATACCCATATTGATATCTTCAAAAATTTGTTGCGCAATAATACATTTCTGCTAAAAGTTCAGAGGCCCATAACTCGGAAAGCCCATTTTTTCACTTGATGTTTTTTTTCCTTTTTTATTTAATTCTCTATTACCCCATATATTATTTTTCTTGATTGAAGTTACTTCATTGTTCCAATTGCTATGGAAAAATTAGAGACAGGCGGAGTGTTTTCGCCGCTGCCTCGAAAGACATGGACGGATCTTGCAAACCTGATTTCAGGACAGACCGGACAGACTTCACTCAATCGATTTCCCAATGCATAAGGACTTAAAAATTAATATTGTAAACATTTTTCACATTTTGTGATGAAGGGCATAAAAAGCTTTATGAAGTCTTATACCCGGTGTAATTCGCTACCCCTATTTTAGAATTACCAAAATGTTACTTCGAAGATGCCACCATTATGGTTGTCCAGATATAAAATAAATGTATACAAATTATTTTCTGAGAGGAGTAACCGACCCCCATCCCCCCTCCTGCTACCCCAAATACCAAAAGGCTTTTCGTCGAAAAAGGACTTTAGTCGCAGAAAAACTATTTTAGAAATAAAAGCGCGCCTTTATTTCACTTCTCAACATATGGGATCGGGAAGTAATGGCCCCCTCCAGTCCTATACAGTCAAGTACATTATTCTTGGGGATATAATAATAATCCATATTAAAATAATGTCACTTTTATGGTCCTCTGGAACATTGTTTAACCCGTTTAGTTTTGTCAACACACTGAAAAATTTTAAACTTTTGTTAATAAGTCCAGCTACTCGAGGCTCATTCGGATATACACGGCATATCTGGCTTGAGCCTACATTGTTTGAACTTTAATCCAAAGGCTAATTGCGTCATTCGATACTAAGTGAAAATGCAATAGGAGTCATATGTAAATTTGATCAATATTAAATGGCAGGATTACACCCAGGTCTAAATTGCTAAGAAAAAGAAAGTGTCGCATATGACATTGATGGAATTATGGACTTTAAGACTATGTTCCTTCCCTTTAAGCACATTACTATAGAAAAGTGATCACCATCTAACCACAACGATCAATACAAGCCGACTTTCCAACACTCAGCCCACCTTCATTAAGATCAGATCAGTTAAGACGAAAATGCAAACGCTGGTAGGCTTTGAAAAGAAATCCATTTAAAAGTCTTCTTAGATGTCTTAGTAGGGGCTTCCAAAACGTTTTTACAAGGGAGACTAGTATTGTCATCAGTTAGAAAGGCTGGCAGTATACCAACCGGTTATGCACTTCCGCTATAGTTTGAGGGTGTATTCATGCTCTTTAAGATGGCTTTTGCTCTTCTCTGGAACCTTAAATTAAAAGCACTTCTCATAAAATTACACTCCATGATGTTTTAAAGAGTAACAAATGCAGGTGATATTGCCGGAAAGGTATTCGAAAACCCAAACTATATACCATATATCCTGAGGTTAAGTGAATGGAATTGAGGTAACTGCCGGGGCAAGAGTTATTGTACTCTTCAAAAGAAAAATTAAAAAAACCGCTTGCTTTCTCAATGTCACCCGTAAGCAGTATGAAACTTAGGCAATCCGACAAGGCAAAATAGGTGGAGATTATTATAGGATCAAAGCTGCTGTGACATCTAAACATCCAACCGAGAACGGGTGTTAATCTTATAGCCCTCTATGCTTGGAGCAACAGCGACTATAAATGTCTCTTTAGAACGGTAACGCAGCCCATACAATTAAATACAGCGCTAGTATAATGATCTTCTCTAGAGAATTGTACCTACTTCAGAGAAATATTTGAGATTCTAACCACCTCTGGGACTCACTGATTTAAGCTGGTTCTATGGAAAAACCCTCAAATCAGCTTTTATTACATTCACATCGG
The DNA here is from genome assembly GCA_937654795.1 of Cistogaster globosa. Lineage (NCBI taxonomy): Eukaryota > Metazoa > Arthropoda > Insecta > Diptera > Tachinidae > Cistogaster > Cistogaster globosa. The sequence continues at coordinate 162,195,577 of OW569403.1, forward strand.
CCATCTTGAATAATATTAATTAGTAGCGTTACCATCTGAAGAAAGATTCAGAATGCCGACATCGACCACCTTAAATAAAGATTATAGCTTTCGACCACGTTAACAAAATAATCGATGTGTGCACGGATCAATCCAAATTGAAAATGAAAGTTGGAGAGAGATGTTTTTTAGTAGATCTAGAAAAAAGGATAAAGTTCAGGCCGCTACAAAAGTCCAGCGTTATTCTTTTAAAAAATTAAAACCATAAAAAGAGTCATAAGTCACTCACTTCCTAGTCACTTTAAACTTTATTGGTTTTTTATGATTTCCCAAATAATATGAAGACCTCAACAAGAGTTGTTATTGTATGCTCAGTTGTCTATTAATTTAGGATCTTTATTAAATCTTCCCAGTTATTTTTTTAGTTAAAAATTTTGTAAAACCTTTCTTTTATATTTCTAGCGCTTCTTAATAGAATTTTTGGAAAAAGTAATATATTTTATTATTAATAATGCAAAACTAAATAAAAATTAACAAAAATTAAAATATCGAAATAAAGTTCGAATTTTCAAAATTAACTTCGAATTCCTAAAATTATTAAACATAACTCATTTTCATGATTTATTTTAAAAATTTTAATCTAAATCAAATTATATCTTATTTTTGTGGTTTTTTTAATTTTCGAAATAAAGTTCGAATTTTCGAAATTAACTTCGAATTTTTAAAATTATTAAAAATAACCCATTTTCATGATTTACTTTAAAAATTTTAATCTAAATCAAATTATATCTTATTTTTGTGGTTTTTTAAGGCAAAACAAATTTTCGAAATTAAATTTGAAATTTAATTCTAAAGAATTATTAACATGTTATTATTTGATAAATATTTAATTCCAACAGCAATTTGTTTTAAATTTGTTTATGGAGAAAATGTCACCCTTTGCGTTTCTTTTTTTACTTTGTAACGTCTTTAACGATGAATGTGAGTTGTTTGTTAATGCTTTTCATGTTAATGACTTGTGGAAATTTTCATAGTTATAAAATTTTGCAAATATTTATTTAAGCATTAAGGTAAACAATTAAGATTTATTTTGGTTTATCTAAACTTTATTTATTTTTTTTTTTTTGTCAAGTTTTCATATGAAAAATCATCTTTTCACTTTCGATTAACAAACTAAAATTATAAATTGAACTTTTCATATATTAAGTACCCATGAGTGTAACAGATACAAGTTATTGACATTTTAATGGACTTTCGTTTAGTTATTGTTATTTTTATTATTTCTATTTTTACTCGTTTTTATTTGATCAAGAAAGTTTAAGTTTTTTTTTGCAACTAAAGGTTGTAGAAGGAGAAAATTTGTTCAGTTTGCATGCAAATTATTTTATTAATTTTTAACTATTAAAAAATAAAAAAATATATTAGAAAATAATAATATTTTTATTAAAAAATGTTATGTAATTAATTAAAAAAAAGTGTGTTTGATTTATTTTGGAATATTTATTGCCGTCAATAAAATCGTGTTAACAATTGTTTTTTAAAATAAAAAAAACGCAAAAATTTTTTAAACAGCATTTAAACAACGTAGATATAATTATTGCACTGTGTGCTCTTCGTTAACAGAGTCTTACAAAACATTTCGACACTTTGTAAGACAGTTTTGAACTATTTGTGAAACTGAAACCACAGGTGATATTAAAACACCCCAAGGTGTGCCTAAGACATTGCTCTGTGCCACAAATGGCCGGTGCTGTTAAGTGAAGTAAATTATGCAGTCGCATTAGGCGCATGCCGTTAAAAACCCTAAGACCATTTAAATATCCTTTTCCCAACGGGCTGTAAACTAAAATTTTTTAATGTACTCTGCCTTTTTTTATGATGAGCGTTTCAAGTTATGAAATAAAAGATTAAATTACAAACCATTATACATCTTTTAACCAAGCTATCGGTTTGTTCTCCCATCATATTTAAAGACCATCGTTGTTGATGTCATGCTCAAATGCGCTGTCAAAATTATTTTTAGTTTAATCGTTTTATTTTTAAAGAAACCGCATTTTGTAGTTTTTCCATTGGTCTGCTTCCCCTAGTAAAATCGAACTTTAACTACCGGGCGATCCAGATATAAATAAATTTTTAAATCTCATGGTATTTTGACACTTATATATATTAAGGGATAATGAGAGTTAAAATCATACGATAGATCATTTTCGTTTACACAATTGATATAGGTAAAGCCGAGGCGTATTGAACAGATGACTGCATCAGATCATGCGGACTACATACCCAAGGCGCATTGATACCAGGTGAATGCATCAGCTCTTACGTGTATTTTGTTTTTGTAAAATCTTTTTAAGCTGTCAAAAACGTTTTGCAATATGTGTGTATGTATTTGTGAAAAATAAGAAAGCCACTAAAAATATATTGAAATACATACACACATATTGCCTAACGTTTTTGACAGCTCAATAAGATTTAACAAAAACAAAATACACGTAAGAGCTGATGCATTCACCTGGTATCAATGCGCCTTGGGTAAAACAAACCAAAACTAAAATAGCTGTTTTGTTGCGGTTTGCAGAAAAATGCATTTCTGGTTTTACAACCAAAGACTATAACGTACAATAAAAAAAACATTTGCTATCCGAAGACCTTTAGAAATGAGGGCTTTTTTCTACTAAAGTGGTTAAGCTTAAGGACTTATTTTTAATAGAGTTCTTGTCTCTAATAGAACACTTTTATTTCGTTTTAATGACATATAGGAGGTATTGTCTGATCCGTTTTAGGGAATGCTCAGAAAAGCTCCCTGGGGACTCTTTTAAGAGGCTGTTTTCGGAGTGCTCATTTAATGGTTGGTTAGGTTATGAGCGGTAAAACAACTCTAACAAAACGAAAAATCAGAGTGTTTAGAAAAAATTCTAAAAATGAATTTGTGTAATGGGAGGTCAAATTCCTTTCCGTTATATTTGACATATACTTTATATTTGCTTTTACAATATCACACTTTTTCTTCATACTTAGATATTTGAAAAGTCTTAATACTCAGTAATATAGTATGAAACGGGCTTTAATTTTCTTTTCTAATTTGTTAAGCTGTAGATCAGTTTTATTTCAAAAACTGACGCCACCAAACGGTGTGGCAAAATATTGCAAAAAACAATATTTTTATTTTAAAAACTGAACACTAATATATTTTTTCTTTCCAAAATATAGGCTTTTTTTCACTATCATATTTTCGTGAACCAAAATGAATCACTGCATGCTTCAACTACTTACTTCAACTTAATTTTAAAGTGAGTGCTGTGTTCCCCAAAATGTGCATTTCTTAAAAAAAAGATTTAGCTAAAATAAAGCAAAGGATTCTCGTTTTAGCTTGACAATGAACAACACTTATTTTCTCTAAAGGTTGTGGGCACCGAAGAAAATTTTGTTGCTGTGACCGATGATGTGCAACTTAATCCCAGCCGCATAATAATAATTTTGCACAAACATCTCGGATAATTTGATGACAAGGACCAACTGTCCATTTTCTTACAGCTTCTCACCTTAAGCCATACAAAAGCTCCAATCGAACATAGAATTTGGCTTAAAAAATCACTCTTTTGATGACGCATTTTTTATCTCAGTGGCAACGTCGGCGAAAAGTGCCAATGCATGCACAGAGAGAAAAAGTAAATTTAAAAGAAAAAAAGTGATTAAAAAGTAAAAATACAAAAATTTACTTTTTTCTTTTTAATTCAAAATAAGTTTTAGTTTGACAGCCAACTAAAAAGGCTCCCGTTCACTATTTTCAAAGACGATAATGGTTCGGTTTTATTTTGAATCATTGTTTTGTCTAGGAAATGGTGTTACAGCCTCAAGACATCTAAGAGAAAACGCCGTAAAATTATAGATTTAGCTTTTCTTTTAAAAGAAATAAATATCCTTAAAAATGACTTCCGTTTCATTTATAATACGTTGCGCTGCGCGTTAAACAAACAAACAAACAGCATTGAAGCAAATTGCCATATCTAATTCTTGCAAATCATATGTTTGGCAACATTTCCAATTGTTGAATTTCCAACTCTACACTCAACGAAAACAAGACTCTCAAACAATCAAACACGCAAATACACGTAAATACACACAAGTAATTGATATAAAATTACTAAACTTTGTTGGACTTAATTTAGCTCACACATTAAATAAATCAAAATAGACAACAATCTTTTTTTCAAAATTACTTTGTTGTGAAGAAAACAAAAACAAAACAAAACACAATAACGATATTTAAAAACAATTATATTTCAATAAAGTAATTTGTAAAACCCACATGCAATTGAAATAGAAGAAAATATTTTTTGTGTTTAATTTGTTAAACAAAAATTGCTTAAAAGTGCTTTTTTTGTCAGTGTTTAAAGAAATTGCTGTTAACAGATGCGTAAAATTAAACTTCTAACACTTAATGAGGATTAAAGTTATAACACATTCTACCTCAATCAAATTTGTATGTTTTAAGAGTCAGGCATGGAAAAGTGAAATTTTAAAATGCAGTACTTTTTACTAATCTTGATGGTACTTATTTCTAACTTAAAATTTAACGTTCCAATGTCGCTAAATGGCATGACGTTTTTACTTGCCACGCCCAATTTTAGATATAAGAAGACTTTTAACAAAATCATCGGCCAGCGATTATTTTTACGTTTGCAACTGTAGCAACTCAACATTTTATGAACCGTATCAACTCCTCCTTTCGTAGAGTTATAAAAAGATATTATTTCAGGCAACTTTTTGGGGCAATCCGCAACTTTAGGTTCGTGATGCATTGTACTCATGACAATTATACACTGGTCTTTGTGGCTTATATAGCTAACCATAGTTGTATCAGGGGTAAATGCGAATGTGTACCGTGGATTTTTTTTTTTGCATGCTAAGAGCTCTGGAGGAATTGATCGCTTGTTTTTACGCATAGTTGCAACCATTGTTATATTGCGTTTTAAAAGCTTTTGACCAAGGCTATGCGAAGAAGAAAAATTATTAATGGTAACATTATGTACTTTTAGACCATTCACTAAATCAAGAACCACCCGTTCGCCTTGGTTTCGCGCAGGAATTCCTGATATATCCTTTCCCAGATATGGTTGAATTTTTCACACATAAAAAGTACACGAATCAACAAGTAGCCAAAATTTTAGACCATACCTCTTTGGCTTGGATGGAATATATTGGGGAAATTCGCAGCGACCATGAAAGCCTAGCAATTGCTCGTCTACAGTAAAACAATCATTAGGATTGTTAAATGTTGAGAGGCTTTCAGACCACTTTTACCAAACATTTCTTATTGGTGCGAACTTGTTTTTATTCTTCTGGCAACGTCTGGTTAACACAACAACAATACAAAAATGTTTTCTCATACATTACTGATCGAAATATAGGACGTCCATAGTACTCATCAAAAAGATTGTGTAAAGTTTCATTTTTTGACCAATAAAATGTAAAATATTTGTATACATATGTTTGAAAGCCTTAATTTTTGCTTACTTGTATACTCCGGCAAAGAATAAAACTGCCAAATAGGCATGAAATAATTCCTCATCGATATCAACATGATTGGAGCCATTTAGATGTTCTCCATATTTGTTGGAGTTATTGATTAATAATCAATAATATTTGTGAGAAGAAAACCCCGAAACGAATCTCGAATAGTATTTACGCGATTTGAGGCAAATTTTGTTACACCTAAACAACAGATCTCAAATCAACCACCTTTTTTTATAATCACGACTCAACTGGCCGAATACTAAGAATATTTTCCTTTCCTAATTTACCAATGGGATAAGGTTCGCTGCGACAAGTAGTACCATCTTTGGTTAAATACAACGGATAACTATTTGTGTTACTGCTTATGCCTTTATCAGAATCCGAAGACAAACTACTTTCGTATTTTTCTTTATCTGAAATATCAAGATCACGTACAGCAATTTAAGTGATATCTGCTTCAGGAATGTCATCATCTTTTTCACTTTCACTTAGCACATTATTTACCAGCTCCAGAGTTTCACTAAATTTTCATAGAACTCTTTGGCATTAAAAATAGTTATGCTACTGGTAGCTATACCGAGTCGAAATTTCCTCTTTACTAAAAAGCATTATCTGGTGTCAATAAAACTTAGCGGTTCATTATGCTGTTGCAGAAAAGATTCAAGAAGTTTCTGAAACTTCCAATAAGAGGGTAATCGAGATACCTACATGATAAAGTACGGGCTTCACAAGAAATCTAAAAGCATTGTTACTTTTACACTTTTGGAAAATAATATAAAGCGGCTATTAGACGATCAAACTTAGCATGTGAGCACGGTTTGATGACATTCCATCCATCATGCTCGTGTTATAGAGTAAAATTAGTGTTTGTCAGCGGGTCTAGATGGATTTCAATTTTTTTTGATATTAAAACTCTCTCTGATCAAACCGCTCTGACATGCAAAGTTTGACGGTCTAATAGCAGCTTTAGACATTTTACAACAGCACGAAATTCTACCTTAAATCTCTATGCTATTCTCGTACATAAAGAAAGTAATAAAATGGATGGCATTAACTCACTCACATTTGTTAAGGAAATAAGTTTCTGTGACTAAAAGACGCAGACTTTCACTAAATTTGAATCAAAAATTTATGAGTTTGCCACCAGCTTAAGTTTCTCTTAAGGCCGGAGCACATAGAATCCGTCATACGTTGTACTTTGGCGTATTCAACTGAAGTGAAAGTAACAATAGATGAGGTTGGTACAATGAATATTTTGCTGACGAATGCTAAATCAAAGTTTGCTCTCTATTTTAATTCGCTTTTAAATTTAATTTGTATTTTATTCATTTGATAATTTAATTTAATTTGTATTTTATTTTTTGCCACCAAAATTGTTTTATTAAAATCACAGAATACAATTGAAACACAGCAAGAGTTAAAAGAAAACAAAGAAGAAGAAGAAATTGATAGCTATCAAAGTATTCAACGTACGTCAAAAAAAAGTTGACCAACTTTCGTACTTTGCGTTGACGGAAACTTATTGATTGTGACAACGCTCATAAGAAAACATGTATTTTAACTGACTGGTCAGTTGAATACGTCAAAGTTTAAAGAAATAGTAAGAACAAGTTGCCAGATCTTTTCATATTAAAATAATTTAAAGGTTTTAACTCGTCTATGAAAAGAAATCGCAGTTCAGTGCAATATGACAGTATTAAGAAAAATTTTCAACAGATAAGTTGCGCGTGTAAAGTGTGTGCTGTTTGAAATTAAAAGTGTTGATAACAAAATTAATAAAGTGACATGAAACAAACTAATAATTGGCTTTGTTTAATTTGCAATTTATAAAAAGAAATATAAAGAAATTTTTCTTGCAGTGCCGAGTTATTTTCCTCAAATAGAAGACACTAAGAAAAACGATAATAGAATTGAATTTTCCATCCCTGTTACAAGCATTAAAAAAATATAAACAGCACAGACAAGTTCTGTGACTGTTTTAAGTATCATTTAATATTACAGCGTTTACGAGTACAGGTACACAGAAGTCAACATACTTTTAAAGAAGAGACTGGTTTTTTAAATTGAAATCTATAAAGAATTAAATAATAATTTATTTTTGTTTTTAGAGTTTAAAAATAAAATGCAAAAAAGTTATGCAAATGATGATAGAACAACCTGTTTTAAATAATAATTGAAATATCAGCGCAAAATTTATGATATTTTTTATTTTAGTTAATTAGACTTTTAATGAATGTTTTACATGAGTAACTCTTAACTCGGTAACTCAGTTTTATTAAGCAACACAAATAAAAATAAATTCATTTAAATAGCAATGTAAAGCAGAACGTTATTGGTTGTAGCGAGTTTATGATGGCAGGCAGATATGAGACTTGGCAACCCTTCACAATATGTTCTATTATATTCGAGAAAGATTGCGTCAGGATTTGTATGTGTCGTAGAACAAAATATGAATGCAGATTAAACAAGAAAATTTAGCAGTTATGTGGTCACCCTTTATTTTTTACACTTTTTATTGCTGACACAGTAAAACAAAATTTTTTTAAATTCTAAGCGTTAATCTATAACTGTTCAAAAGATTGGGCATATACATCAAATTACAACTATTAGGGCACCCTTTAATTTCTAATTTTAAATATTTTAACTTTAAGTTTTTAACTTGGTTTCAAAGATAAGGCCATGTATAAATCAAATTACATCATTTATAGGGACACCCTATAATTTTTAATTTGAAATTTGCTCCTTGTTATAGCGAAATAAGTAAAAAAGATTCTGTGCAAATTTCAATCAACTGTCTACAACTGTTCAACAGTTGGGTCATATACATCAAATAACAGCAACTATTGCAACACCCTTTAATTTATAATTTTTAATATTTATACTTCTTAATATTTCAGACAAAGTAGTGGACATTCTGTTTAATTTTCAAGTGTTTGTATAAAACTGTTCAAACGATAGGGCCATATAGGTCAATTTTCTTCAAATATTAGCACACCCTTTAGTTTCTAAATTCAACTTTTACACTTGTTGTTATAGTAGAATTAGCAATAAAGTTGCTTTGAAAATTTCGGCTGTCTGTCTATGACGGTTTAAAAGTTTGGCCACAAACATCAACTTACATTAACTATTGGGACACCCTTTAATTTACAAAAACAAATTTTATTCTTCTTATTATAGTGGACTTAGCAATAAAGGTGCTTTGTAAATTGTCTGTCTGTAATAGTTCAAAAGTTAGCCACATACATCAAATTACGTTAACTTTTGGAACACCCTTTAGCTTTTAACTTTGAATGTTTATACTTGTTATTATAACGGATATAGTAATCGGCATCCTATCCAATTTTCAAGCGTTTGTCTATGACGGTTCAAAAGATAGACGAATATAAGTCACATTACGTCACCTATGGGGACACCATTTAATTTTTAGATTTATTTTTGTATTACTTTTTGCTACTGGGAGCTATAGTAATATGCATTTATTTTTAATTTTGAAGAAGTGCATAGTAAACTTTAAAAATATGTATGTTGTATGGGGACACCCTTTAATCTTAGAGATTACGAACTGTTTTTAAAACGGGACCAATCTGTAAGCATAATCAATGAAATTACAAAAAAAATTTCAAAATCGGTTCAAGTTTTCAAATCTAAGCTTGTCATTTCGTTTGTAATTTCTACAAGATCCTTTTCCGAACCCATAAAATATTTATACAGGCTTGTTCTGAAAATCACGTGATATCAAATCAAGAAAGGTTTTAAACTTACGAAAACGATTTGGTAAAGTTTTGCAAATCACTCGATTTTTAATTTTTATGCGTAGCTTTAAATATTCAAAAACACAAGAAAACAGCTGATTTTTTAAGTTTGTGTTTTGTTTTTTTACTTCTTTAAATTTGTAATTCAATATCAAGGCGAATTAAGTTTACCAGGTGGCGTCGTTGCGAAAGCTAACTTTTTTTTGCTTAATTTTGTTATGTGTAGAATAACCGTCAAAAGCGTAACATTTCAAATTACTAAAGTTCTTTTTTTTTAATGTTCTCTCAGATATAATTGTAACAAGAGCTTTAAATCAAAATAAAAAAACAACGGTTTTTAAAACCGTTATTAAAAAGGACAAGAAGAAGTGTAGTAATTAATTGCATTTTGAAGTTTACCATACACTTAAGTGCTTAATTTTCTTTTGATTGTATTGTTGTAGCGGCGCTGCCATCTTCTATTAAATCGACTTGTTAAATGGAAATTCAATAAACTAAAAATGCTGAGTTCTTATGCAATCGATCAGACATAGTTTTGAAAATTTTGCTATTAAAAATTAGCAAGATCGGTTAATATCTTTCGAGGCAGCGGGCAAAACACCACACCTGCCTCTAACTCTTTTTTAAATTTCGTTTGCATTGTCAGATTTTTATAAATTTTTATTTATTTTTAAAATAAATTACTTTTTAGCTTAAAATAAATTTACAAATTAACATTCATTAAAATTTTTCCCGTCTTAAATGAAAATTTTAAAAGAAGTGCTAAATGCGTTTAAATTTTTTAAAACTTCTTCCTAAATTCGCCGCTTTGTTTAAGATTTTTATTTCTTAGAAAAAGAAAAAAAAAGTAAAGAAATGTCATCATGATAAAAGAGTGGATTATGATAAATTCTCTTAAAACTATTTATTAAAGTAAGAAATACTTAAATATGCAAATTAATAGTTTATTTATATACAAACAAAATTTCATTTACAACTTTCACAAATTTTTTCATAAATATTTAAAGAAAAACAATTTAGTTTGAAATCAAATCAGTTAAAAAATTCTTTTAAAGTTAAGACATTCTTTTGACATCTTTTACAATTTTAAAAAGCTTCGGAGTTAAAAGAAAACAAAAAATGTCAAACGAAATGAGTAGCCATTCTGATAAATTCTAATTTTGAGAAAATTAAATAAAATCGCAATAGGTAAGGAGGTTAATCTCTGAAGACACTGAGCAAAAAGCACTCCTGTAAAAAGTGTATTAAATCGCTTGCATATAAATTAAGTACTTGAAGCTGCATAATTGCGATATTGACAGGTCATGAAAACTTCAAAAATCATCTGACCAAAATGAATATCGAAAAAAAGACGATACTGGCAAACTGTGCGCGGAAGGGGCTTCAAAACACGTGGATTTTATAAGCCTGCATTGTGATTATTTTGCAAAGCATTTGCTCAGAATGATTTTATTTGCTTATTTCACCGTTTGCATTTGCAAACAATTAAATAAAAGTAAAATAGTTTGTAGAAAATTTAATTTGTAATTTAAAAGCGTTGAAAAAGAAAACATTTTAATTCACAGAAAACACAAAATTGTACGAGTAAAGAAACAAAATTTTCTTAATAATTTTCAAGTTGAGTTAAAAAGACACATTTAAAAGCGTTAAATTATTTTAATTTAAATAAAAGAAAAATCCAGAGTATATAATTTTTAAAGATCAAATGAAGAAAAACTCTATTTTAACACTAAAATGGATCCACTGCTTTAAATACTTTATGTGTGTTTGCGTATATTGGCGCCAAATATATTGCAATGTTGCATTTTCGACTTTTCTGCAGATGCAGTGCTGCCAATGTTTACATTCTTCAACGAGCTGCTAAATGCCATATAGTGATACATTTTAAGGCGGTTTTGACGGTACGACTTTACGCATATAAAATCCAAGAAAAAATAATATAAATTTCTATCTGTGTTTTAAAAATGAGAGTAAAAATCTTATGATAGATCTTTTGCGTTTGCACAGTTTGCAGAAAAATGCATTCCTAATCCTGTCTTTTGAAAATTTCCCAAAAAGAAAGAGAGCCATACGACTGAAAATTTTTTTCGTATTTGGTCTCAATTTGTACAGATCCAGTACGACTATTCTGCACAGAAATTTGACATGTCTCAAGACTTTTGTGACCATGTAAGCCACTCGTTCAGGCCAGGATTCACTATCATACACAATCGTACGATTTGATCATACAAAAATCTGACAGAATTCTGTCAAAAAAGATACAAAAAACAGTTACTTTTAATATTTTGCTGTCGTTTTCTCCTGATCTTCAAAAAAAATCAGCTCTGATTGCATACAAAAAATCATTTTATGAATTATTTCAAAAGATTATAAAATTGTAAAGATCTTTCAAAAAGTCTGTCACACACATACATTTTAATCCACACTATCATACTTTTTGAGCGCACATGCAATTTTTGACAGATCTTACGAATAAGTATGATAGCCAATCCTGGTCAAGCACAGACCGTGTAGCTGTGTTTACAATTAACAGTGATGCCAAGAGAAACCCCAACGACAAATTTGCAATCATTTTAATTTTAATCTTTAAATACTAAAATAAAAATTACCGTTTGTAATTACTTGTCAACAGCCACAGTTACGTATGTATGAATGTATGCATTAACATATTTATTAGTAGAGTAAATAATAGAAAAAAGCCAAAATATTTACAGCTAATAAAAACATATAAAAAAGTTGTAAAAACTTATTAAATAATTAAGATTATAAAACTTATTTAAAAAAATACTTACTTGCAGCCTGCATTATCAACATGCCAATCACAATGAAGTTCATTTTAAATTGTAACTTATATTTAAATTTTTAACCGCTTTTATATATTTTTTCTTGCTATTAATTTTTTATTTTATTTTAATTCGATTTACTTCTTTACAACGCTAGAGATGTACGTGTGCCAATTTTTTAAAACACATCAACCACATGAATCATATCATAAATTTTTAAATGAAAGCGAAATTTATTTTCTACAAGTAAAATAAAAAAGAAACACAAAACAACAACAAATAAAGATCTTTAATATTATTTAATATTTCTAGTTTAACGGGCATAATATCATTTTACAATATTCAATTTACATATGTATGTACATACATATGTGTACATGTAAGTAAAAAATATGTAAATATAACAGCACACAGGTGGAATTCATTTTTATATCTTTTAAACAACAACAAAAAAAACTCCAGCCAGAACCGGTGTAAAGAAAAAAAACTTAATATCACTCTCTCTTTACCATTTTGTTTGTTTTTTCTTTTCATTTTAGTACCTTTTATTCGTATTAATTTTGATTTTGTTGTTTTTTTTACCGTTACCGTTAAAGTAAAAGTAGACAAAGCCACAGTTTTTAAGACAAATACATTTTGACAGTATATTTTAGTTTATTTTTTGTTGTTAGAAAGAGGTATGCACATAAGGTTGCCAGATTACATAATTTATGTCTTAAAAATCGTTTACAAAATTTTATTATTTTTTTTAACCTTTTAACAAATATTTAAGAAATTAAATTATAGATTAAACTTATAAATTCAAGTTAAAAAGTAACTTTAAAATGACTACATTTAAGGTGTGATTTTAAAATATTCGTTTTACATTCTTTGTTTATGAGGCCAGAAAAGTCTAACAAAAATCTTGTGATTATGACTTTCAATAGGAAGAGTTTGCTTGAAACAACCGACTTTCTAGTAGTTTTCCTAAGCTTTTGTCTAAAAATCTTTATAAACTTTATATATTTTATAAATTTATGTAGATGTTAAAATTTAAAATAAGGCTATTTGCAACTATTTGAAATTAAAAAAAAAAATGGCAACAACTCTTTTCAATTCTCTTATGGCTAGCAGAAAAACATCTCAATACATACTATTCAAAATGGTGATAGAACTACGAAGTATAACTATGTGTTGCCATTTCAAATATAGCTACGAGATTAAAAATCTCGACACATATTTGAGTGAGAAATATTTTGTAAATTCCCAATTGTTCCCTAAATGACAAGAAACACATTCCATGACCGATGGCCATTATCTTGGAATTAAGTGGAGTAATTTTAGGAAACTATCGAAAAGCCTGCTCCCGGACAACGACGTAACTCGTAAGCTTCGTAGGGATAACACTTTTTTCATCAATATTTCTGGAGTGCTTAAATTCGTGATATATTTGTCTTGCATCAACAGTTTTATAAATAAAAATTTAATGTTTATTTTTTATTTATTTATTTTATTTATTCATTTATTAACGCAATTTAAAGCCAATTTGGTATAAATCACAAATTCAGCTTACTAACCAAGCTAAGGTGCATTAAAATTCGAATAAACAAGAATTATAAAAAAATCTTTAGCGATAAATATCTCAGTGTTCTAGTATTTTAAGAAATTTTAATATATTGAAATTATAACTTTAAATCTGTTCTATTTAATTCCGGAGTGTAAATAAGATGAAAATACAATTAAGCGGGGTTTATGTGAAACATAAGAACTTAAAAATCATCTGTTCATCTGTTTTTATAACAGGAGTGTACTAAATTTTCATGGCACAATTTTTATTTTTGCTCAATTCGCATAAATTTTGTTTTTGAATTTAATTGGGCTTAACTGTGTGGTACAAAAGCTTCACAAATGTAGTAGTTTTCGCATACTTGGATTACAAATAAAGGGTCACCCAAATGTGACGCCTAGATGTCAGCACCATAAAATTTTTACACGTGACATCTTTTCAAATGACATAAGCCATTTTGTTTTATTAGAAGGTAGTACAGTTTTAACCATGGACAGGTACAGATTGCAACAACGTCGTAATTTCGCTAGTTGGATTATTGAACAACGAACAACAGATCGATTGTTTTCAAGCAAAATTTTGTTTAGTGACGAAGCTCATTTCAGAATGGATGGATTCGTCAATAAGCAAAATTGTCGTATCTGGGGTGATGAAAATCCTCGTGTTATTCATGAAAAATCTCTACACCCACAAAAAATTACTGTTTGGTGTGCATTTTGGGAAAATGGAATCATTGGGCCATTTTGCTCCGAAGATGATGCTGGAAATGCTGTTACTGTGAATGCTGAGCGATACCAATCAATGTTGAGAGACTTTTTATGTACACAGTTGAATCATATTGATGTGTCTGACGTCTATTTCCAGCAAGACGGTGCTACATGTCACACAACTCAAGAAAACATTACGCTTTTGCGATCAAAATTTCCTCAACGTGTAATTTCACGAAATGCAGATTTCAATTGGCCTCCAGGCCTTTTGATCTAACACCATTAGATTTTTTTTTTTGTGGGGTTTTTTGAAAAGTCGAGTGTATGCTAACAAGCCACAAACAATTAATGATCTAAAGAACAACATTCAAGTTGCAATTCGTGAAATAACACCAGCAAAATGTCGGAAAGTCATTGAAAATTTCGATATTCGGATTGATGTCTGCAGACGCAGTCATGGTGGACATTTGAATGATATTCTATTCCACTTATAAATGTACTGGATCATACTTTTAATAAAAAAAAAAAAAACAGCTTGAAAAAATTGCAAATAGTTTGTGTTTTATTTCAAAGAAACATGTAGGCACGTTTTTTGGATGACCCTTACTTTTACAAAGACCCAAACATAATTATAACTGAAAAATGAAATATGCGAAAAAAAGCTTGATATGGATCTCAATCCGCGATTTCTTAAACTTGTATATCTAAACTTCAACCTCCCAAAAGAGGTAGGTTAGATATTTATAATAAAGAAATCTAATTTCTGGGCAAAAGTTGCGATAGAGTGGTAATTTTTATTTATGTGGCAGTTTTAATTAGCTGATTCATAACAGCACAATACAAATTGACTAATTCTGCTAAAAGTGTAACTGCCTAAAAGAGGCATATGGCAAGTACCAAACCAATTTAAACAGAAAAAAGAAGTGGGATTTTTAATTTCCCTAGTTTGTTTTAGGCAAATACAAAAATTGCGTATTATAATAAATCTTTATATCTGGCAGCCTTAAATCAGTTTATAAATTATAACAGCCATAATGTGTTGATAACGATTAAAGTAGTGGAAGTGATTTGTTATTAGTAAAAAAATTAAAAATTTTTTTATATTTAATTTAAAATAATTATAAATTTTATAATTTAAAATATTTGACTTAACGTTTATAATTCTTTACTTTCTTTAAATGTTTGTTAAGTTATTTATAAAATTTTATTAAAATTGGTTATCACGTTTTCTTTTATTTAGCATCATCATCATCATGCATCTAAACGAAGTTAATTAATAATTTCACTTTTTAAGACAACTTTTTCTTTTGTTATTTATTTAAAATTTAATTTAAATTAAACATTTATATTTTTATAACATTGTTACATTTCTTATAACTTGAAAATTTTTTTTCGAAGGTCATTCTCAATGCAGTTTGATTCAATTCAACTTTTTTATCGTTTTATGTTTTGGCTTTAAAATCACTTTTAATCAAATTCAGTTTAAGCTTTGCAAACCGCATACATATATTATTGCTTTTATTTTACCCTCTTTTACTTCTTTTAAAACCAAGACGAGAATTTACGTTCAAGCCAAAGGAAATAACGTTTTTACCGCTTTTAATAATTTAATAAAATAATCGAAGTAGTTTGTTTAACGTTTGTGTTAAAACTAAAACTAAAATACAAAGTATGTTTTTAAGCTCAGTAGTCATAACCTGACTGCTAACCAACCAGTGATCCAGCACATAAATTGCGTGTGTTTTTACGCTTGCGCCACCACCACCACGAGCATTGAAGAGATATTAAATTTTTAAATTACTCATATCGTTTAATGTACATGTGTTGCTCTCAGACTTGATTCAATCTCTCTTAATAGCTTAAAAACCCAACATATGGAAAGGTGTTCTTTGGTCTTTAGTTTCCTTTGTGTGCATATGAAATTAAAAAATTTGTTTTTGTTTTCAAGGCGCCCCCATTTAACTACAAACTATTTAATTAGGTACTCAAAGCTTTAGTTTAAATAAATACGAGGGCCGCACACAAAGTCTGAGAGTTCTAAAACATATTTCGCATTAAAATTGGTTTTATTTAAGATATTTACCTCATAAGCATTTTGTAAGCATTGAACTATTTTTTAAAGTTGATAGTTTCTTTTGATATTTTGTCCCGATAAAGAGCAGCGAAATATTAAAATAATAAATAATTATTAAAACTAAAATAGAATTTTATTCAATATTTATCCAACCAAAAAAAATTCTAGATCTAAGAAAGTGTGTGTCGATTGAGGACTATAATGTCAAATAAAAAGTAGGGTGGCAACTTTAAAGAAAGTGTTTTGATGTTATTCAACCGCAATGCGGATGATTCTTCTTAGTTTTGTAACGGTATATTAAACTGGTTGCACTCCAACATACTAGACAATAAGCAACAATGTAAACAGCGAGGCTTTTCTAGGCTGGTTGAATTTCGTTTATCACTTAAAATTCTGTATGGCTACTTAAAGGACCGCAGACGATCATTTAAAAAAGTGATTAATAATAGAAAGTACTTTTATCTTTAGAATTTCGTTTTAAAATATTTTGTGCCTGACAAAATTATTCGCATGATAAACCAAAAACGTTACAGCGTAACCACAAGAAACCCACGAGTTTTCTTAGTTTAGTGTTAGTGAAATAAACGTGAATGCGTCACAACAGACGAGAAACTTAGTTGCAGCATAAAATAAATTGTTTTATTTTATTTTTTAACTTTAAAATTTTCTTTGTAAGAATAATCTGCCCTCGTATTTGCATTTTATTTATGTATGTGTGTATTAATAAATGGCTGAACATTGAAAAAAAATGTTTAAATGCTTGTAGATTATTGTACTTGAAAATAATTCTAAGCCACGATTATGTTTTTAAATTAATTAACTACTAAACACGAAAATGAATTAAAGAGTTGTACAGTGTTAGACACAACTTTTAATGCGGCATTTTAAAATTATATTAAAAAAATCCTCATACGTACAGCAAACCCTTAAATCAAAGCAAGAGATGTAATTTAAACTCACTGAGGGTTTTCACACACGACTAATTTTTAATCCGCACAACTTTTGTTCTTTTGTATTCACACCAGACTAATTATGCTGGCATAAAATTGTGCACGTATACACAGCTTTGTGTGTGTTAGTAATTTCTATGTTTATTTCACGTTTGCCTTTCGTACGTTAAACACATACATAAAATGCGGAAATATGGCTGAAATAATTGCTGATGAATTGGCAATAATTTTAGGAGGAATTTCTAGTGGCTGTAACTTGCAAGCTGCATCATCACTCCTAGAAGCTGAAGATTTCAATTAATATTTTATTCATAAGAAGAAGATAAATTAAATCATATTTGACAAAAAGTTCGTTTTCAATTTTTTTCCTGTAAAATACATATAAAAATTAACTCAAATTAACTTTAAACTTAATTTCCCTTGATAAAATATTATAAGAAAATTGAATTCAATCATAATAAAATTTATCATTGATGTATTCATGTTTACGCGTCGACGGACGACTAAACACTAAAAATCGCTCTGCAAAAAAAAAAAACGCAGAACCTGTGTTTTCATAAGTGTGTATGTGTTAGTTTTGTTCTGCTTGTGCGGGGTTGAAGCTGGTTGAAAAATTGTGCCAACCAAAAACCACTCTCCTCACCGAAAAAGCCTACAAACTGCGATTTTATGCCAGCACAATTAGTCTAATGTGAAAACCCTCACTGATTTGAATCAGAGTTGGTAAAGTCAGTGCTATTGTACCCTGTACAATTAAAATCTGAAAATTTAACATTTTTGAAATAACATTTTCCCAATTTTCATATGATTGATTTCTTCTAATTCCTAATACTGTATTTTATCTTTAATTATTATGGATTATGGGCCAAATGCATAAAAGGCTTAGAAGGAAGATGACGTGGCTGCCGGAATTTTACAGGGTCTCAATAAGTTTTTCCATGGAGTTTGACGTTTAAAAGTATTGTAAAATGAAGTCGTGATCCAAAATTATGTTTCGTGGCTATTTTTAATGTAAGATTTTTTAGATGGGCTCTCTAAAACCTCACTCAGTTATGGCATTTATTCTAAACATCTTCCTTTTTTTTTTGCATACGGAACTAAAAAAATGACCTTTAAAAAGGAACTGAAAATTTTGCACTAATAAGCGTTAACCTGATTTATGCGATAAAACCACTAAATTGCACTTTAAAGTAACTGTAACTCATTTTAGAATAATTTTTTAAGCCATCATAATGTGCTAAATAGTTTCCAATTATCAAACATAATGCGTTCTCTATCCATCTTCTGATCCTTGCCCCGATTGAAGAGTTGCCAGTAAGAGTGGCAAGTGAATTAAAAGACCCGTTATTTCCTGCAGTTTTAGAATTTTCATTACACCTGGCGTACGTTTCTTAAACATACTGCAAAATACTTAATACACGTTTTGTGCCTCATACTTTCCTAGCTTAGTGCAAAAATCTATCCCATACAGACTACGTGCTTAAATTAATAAAAATTGATAGTTATATATTTACAATGTGTTTTGAAGAATTTAAAAATAAAGAGAAGAAAAACTGACTGTAAAATGGGAAAAAAGGGAAAAAAGAAAATAAGAAGGAGAATATCAAATAAGCGGTTTAGATAACTTGTGTTATCGTAAGTATTATCAGATTGGTTATTGGCGCTACATGCGAGGAGTTTATTTTTAATGGTTCGTAGAAAGCTTAAATATTCTTAGTCGCAGTGCGAGTCTGCTTCAACTCTTGAATTTCTAATTTTCAATGTAACCCCACTTCTGCACTAGCCATCAAATTGAACAAGACATGCACATAACGTTGGCAGAACAACGGTTTTAATTTGTTCATTCTCTTGAATGTGGCGAAAACGTGTCGATATTAATGTTCTGTTTGAGCATAATTTTCTATTTGTCGTCAGGGTTGTTCCAATATTTTTAATAAGAAAGAGAGTGTTCGCATTGTTGATTAATAAATGGCATTAATTCGAAATGGAGAAATCATACTAAAAGTCATATTTGATGGCGAACATCATTGCTCAGACAAATTAGAAATTAATTAATATTAATTTCTTGAAGTGTATCACATTAACTTCAAACGAATAATACTACTTTTTTGTGCAACTGTGATGAAATTTGATTTATATAAAACAGAACAGCTGAGTTTGTTTTCATTTATAGGGACTTTTTCTTTGATTTTTTATTTTTTTTTTTGTAACCAGAATTCCTTTCACTCCAATTGTTTATTTCTTTTTTTGTAAATAATTTTTCAATTAAAACTTATTTTTTTAATGGCCCTGTTTGCATACGGAGGAGACTGTATCTTAAGGATAACAGAAGGCAAATAATGTGGCCAGCAGCGTTAACACGCCTGTTCAAAAGACGACTTATTTATATTGTGATAGCAATTATATTATTAGTATATAAAGTGACTAAAACATTTCGTAAAGTAAGATTACATTTTTATAAAGTATTTTGAAATAAAAATAAAATAAATAATTTTTAATAACAATAATTTCTTTAAAGCATCCCAATCAAGATCTTCTTGAACCATATGATTTTACTGTGGAACGTACAAAACCTTTAATATGGCGCACTTTAAGCGAACATGTTCTAAGCGATGAATCAGACTACAGAACAAATTCACCCAATATAACTTGTCAAAATACTGTGCAAGGCAAATTTCTCCTAACTGACGATCGGGGTTTTGTTTGCAATGCAGAAGATATACTTCAAAATGGTTGCTGCAACGTCGAAAAACCGAACACAAAATATTACACCTGTGAGACCTGTGATAGTACAAAACATTGTTGTGGCGTCTATGAATATTGTGTATCATGCTGTTTACATCCTGAAAAGCGATCCATACTGGAGCTAGCATTGGAAACAATTAAAGATCGCCAGGCAATGTTATACGCCCAGGTGAAAGATCAATTTGAATTGTGTTTATTCAAGTGTCGTACTAATTCACATTCCGTTGAACATGAAAATCGTTACAGAGATGAAAAACATCGTTTCTGTTACGGACCCACAAAACCTCATGAATCACAAGTCGAAGTATCTGGTTTGAATTTGTAACACAGGAAAGTTGCGTGATAAAACCCTTTATTTAATTTAAATATAGAAAATATAAATTATTTCGTTTAAGGATTAAGTTTTGTACAAATATTTATATATTTTTATACGGACATTAAAAAAAGTAAAAACCTTAATACTTAAGTGGAAAAAAATTTTAGTACCAATAACGAATTTTTTATTTTATATTTACAATTATATTTACAATTTTTTAACTAACTGAAAATTATTTCAAATCGTTTCAATTTGCCTTAAAATGTACCTTGTTACCGCCTAAATAAATTTCATGGCGAAATCATGTACCAGACACTGGCAGTGGCGAATTCACTCATTTTCGCCATTGCAGAAAAAGTAACTTCATATACAAAATTTTCGCTTATGTACGGAGTTTGACATTTTCTGCAACAGCGAAAATTAATGAATTCGCCATTGCCACCACCGGTACATGATTTCGCCATGATAAATTTCTTATAAACAGCTGCTTTTTTTGGCTGGCGTATTCGAAAAATTTTCACCATACCATCGAATTTTAAATGTAACTACAAATACGACAGACGGTTATGCCATAAACATAATCAAGTCTACCGACCATCGACTACAAGATGTCAAAAATAGAATACATGCGTGCTTATGAGAATAATTCTTTTAGCCGCTACACGACTACACGGCTACTTTGTAGCCCGTAGCCAAGGCGCATTGAACAGGTGACTGCATCCGATCATATGTTTTAGCTTTTGCGTGTATTTTGTTTTTGTAAAAACTAATTCGAGCTGTCAAAAAAGTCTAGTAATGTGTGTATGTATTTGTGAAAAATAAGAAAGCCGCTAAAAGTATATTAGAATACATACACACATATTGCCAGACGTTTTTGACAGCTCGAATTAGTTTTTACAAAAACAAAATACACGTAAAAGGTATTGCATTCACCTGGTATTATTGCGCCATGCCCGTAGCCAACTTAGGCTAATTACAATTTTTCTTGACTACAAAAAACCGATTAGTGCTGCCAATATAATAAATGCATGAAATGGTGGTTTTAAAACCGCAATACATTAAATATCGCTATTAAAAACGCGAAAAACTATTATAGTGGCACCATTGAAAAATAATAATCATCTGTTCATTTGCTTACATTTTTTATTTGGCGCATTTTTTTGGTTGTTTTGCATAACTTTAATACCACAGACATAACCAGACTCCTCAACACTGACGTTTAAAAAGTAACTTATCATATGCGATTAACCCCTAAATATGAGAAAGAAAATAAAAAGTGGCATCCTCAATATGTTTAATACATATGTCAAAAAAGATGTTTATTTTTTGTAGTTAGTGGTCGGCAGTCGTTAAAAAAATTATTTAGCTGGCGATTTGGCAATATCTGTAGCCAGCTACTTTTGTAGTCGGTAGTCAATGGTCAGTAGCCTTTGATTATGTTTATACCACGACACCAACCACAAGGCACAGGGTATATACTCCGTGATAAGGGTGATCGTAAGGAAAAACGACAAAAATATATTTTTAACCGATCACAAAAAGAAAGATTATCAATTCGAGTGAATGTTTTTTTTAATATTTGTGCCCCCATAACTTAGTCATTCCTGGATCACTGTTGGCTCCAATGGCAAAAAGTAATACAAAGTAAATTAATAAATTTAAGGATGTCGCTGTAGGTGACAAATTGCCTTTACGGGCTTATCTTTTGAACCGTTATAGTCAAATGCTTTTAAATTAGACAGAATGTCCATCGAAATCTGTTTTGAAGTCGGTTTTGTGCGAAAATTGTTAAAATTGATCGTTCTCGTATTGTGCAGTACAGGGATCGCTTGAAACCATAGAGTACGTTATTATCTTTTTTAAAAAGATGAAACACTTTACTCGTTTCCACAGAGTGATGGGATGTTGCAAAAAACCTGATTATATTGCTTTTTATGTTCCAAACTTTAAATCTTTTCATATTCTGTGCTAAAAATTGCTAATATTTTAAATCATAGTGTTGTATTTTTGATCAAAACAATCAAAATACAACACAGTATCGAGTTATTAAAAACAAAACACAAAAAATGTGTGTTTTTCCAAAATAAAAATTAATTTTTTTCTTCCAGTTTTTGTTATTTGTTTTATAAAATGTTAATACAATTATTAAGAAATATAAGGTGAGGTAAAAAAATCAAGCTAAAACTGCCATTAATTTATTCTCAAAAAAGAAATAAGAAGGAAAAAAAATGTGATCATGTTCATTACATAAATATAGACAGCCGCTTTAAACAGCTTCATTTTAATAAAAAACCCGATTTAAATAATTATTGCAGATCTTATGCCACGCATGCAGCTAAAGCATGTCCCACAGAACGGCCAATTAACAAGATTTTAATAGCGAATCGTGGTGAAATCGCCTGTCGTGTCATTAAAACTGCTCGAAAATTAGGTGTACGCACTGTTGCTGTTTATTCCGATCCCGATGAGAATTCTTTGCACACTCAATATGCCGATGAGGCCTATCGTGTTGGTGAAGCTGCTTCAGCCTCTTCCTATTTGCGTGCTAACCATATTATAGAAATAGCCAAAAATGCCGGTTGCCAAGCCATTCACCCCGGCTATGGCTTTCTCTCCGAATCAGTGGAATTTGCAGAATTATGTCAGAAAGAGAATGTTATTTTTATGGGGCCACCCAGTTCGGCCATACGTGATATGGGTATAAAGAGTACAAGTAAACATATAATGGATGCTGCTGGTGTGCCCATCATAAATGGTTATCATGGCGATGATCAAACAGATGAACGTTTGCAAGCTGAAGCTAAAAAGATTGGCTTTCCATTGATGATTAAGGCCGTACGTGGTGGCGGCGGTAAGGGTATGCGTATTGCTGATAAGCAAGAAGATTTTATGACTGCCTTAAACTCTGCCCGTAACGAATCGCAAAAATCATTCGGTGATAGTTCGGTTTTATTGGAACGCTATGTAAGATCACCTCGTCATGTGGAGGTGCAAATTTTTGCCGATCAATACGGCAACGCAGTCTATTTGTGGGAAAGAGATTGCTCAGTACAAAGACGTCATCAAAAGATTATCGAAGAAGCACCAGCGGTAAGTAAAAGTTAAATTTATATTTTGTTAAAATTTATTTATTCGTCATTGTAACTTTAGCCCGGTCTTTCTGAAGAATTGCGATGTGAGTTGGGTGAAGCTGCTGTACGTGCCGCCAAAGCTGTAGGTTATGTGGGTGCCGGTACTGTAGAGTTCATTATGGACAAAGAGGATTTAAGTTTTCATTTTATGGAAATGAATACCCGCTTACAAGTGGAGCATCCAATAACAGAAATGATAACAGGCACTGATTTGGTAGAATGGCAAATACGTATTGCTGCTGGAGAACGTTTGCCTTTAACGCAGACACAAATTAAACGTAGAGGTCATGCCTTTGAGGCTCGTATTTATGCTGAAAATCCACGTAATGGCTTCTTGCCCGGTGCTGGTCCTCTACGCTATTTGGCTACTCCTCAACCAAGTGAGGGTTTGGTGCGTGTAGAAACTGGTGTTAGAGAGGGTGATGAGGTATCAGTACATTATGATCCTATGATTGCCAAATTGGTGGTATGGGGTGAAAATCGCAGTCAAGCCTTAAACAGTTTGATTGCACGTTTACGGGAATATCATGTGAGTTAAAAGAGTTTATAAATATTCTTTTATAAAAAAAACTTAATTTCCAATTCTTAAGATTACTGGCTTGGAAACCAATATTAATTTTCTTATTGACTTGGCCAGCCATCCTGAGTTCCAGGCTGCAATTGTTCACACCGGTTTTATTGATCAACATTTCGATAGTTTATTTCCCACTTTGGAAATCCATAACATGGATTTATACAAAGCTGCTTTATCTCTGGTCCTAAATGAACTTCAAGCATCACAAATCAATAGCATTAACAAGTGTGATCCTTTCACCGCCTCTCCAAACTTACGCATTAATTACGATTTGATACGACAATACAAATTAAAGGCCAACGATAAAATATACAATGTTTCTTTAAAATACGACCATGATTCCAATATACAAATTAAAGTCAACAAGGAAGACTGGTGCAATGTTAAAGTTGATCGTATTTTAGATGGTGATCGTTTAAAAATACGATCAAATATTGCCAACAATATTTCAACTTATAACGCGCACATTGATGGTTCAGAAATTACAATTTTTATAGAAAATGGTAAAAAGACTTTTGAATTGCTACAACCTAATTTCCTTAATGCTACTTCGAATCAAATGGGTAGGGCTGGATCTAAAGTTGTCGCACCCATGCCGGGTATTTTGGAAAGGATTTTAGTTAAACCAGGGGATCAGGTTAAGAAGGGTGACAGTTTAGCGGTCTTAATAGCCATGAAAATGGAACACATTTTAAAAGCTCCCAGGGAAGCTGTCATTAAATCTGTTGATGTTACCGAGGGTTCAAATGTTGCAAAGGGTGCTATTGTTATCACTTTTGAAGAAAATGTTGATAAATAAGCTGGAGATGAGCGAGAAATTTGAAGTACCAGAAAAAATTGCATTTATTATTTTATTAAATAATGGGAATTGTTGCATTTATTATAATTTAAGACTAAAATGCTTTATTGTTAATTATTGTTAAATAAAAAATTAAGGTTTTTATAAATAAAATTCAAAAAAGAATTTTAATCAGTTTAAAAAAACAAAAATATTTCACTTTCGTACTCGAATATTAATTTTTATATTAAAATAGCAGAAAATTTAATTTAGAAAATATAGAAAAAAATATCAAAAATAAACGTTTGCTTTTTAAACTCTAAAATTTCACAAAAAATTTTATTTTTATCAAAAACCAAATTCGAACGAAAATCGAAAATTTACTAAAAAAAAACCTTATGCAATTTTTTTATAAGAAGGCGTATCTATTGCAAGGTGCTAGCCATCGCTAGCTTATCACGACATTCGATATCGAATAACATCTATCGTAAGTTTTTATTTTGATATCATGGACCTCGATATCGAATAAAAGTATACTAATTGGGGATGATAACACTCGATATCAAGGAATCAAGTATAGTTTTCTACTTTAGCTATTATTATCATTACATTTTCTTGAGAATTACGATTTGATACATATCCAGCTCTATCTAGTGTCAGAGCGGCTCTTTTAGTCAGTCCAAGACTGCATAACCCTGTAGATTTATCGGGCTAGGATATTGTTAAGATAAATTCGTTTGTCTATTCTTCTGGGCAGTTTAGGGATGGATCTACCTAAAGATCCTTTTCACACCCTTTCAGGTATCACTAAGTGACCATCTAGCACCCAAGTCAGTTGGTTTCTTATGCTGGCGACCTTCATTTAACAACTTAATTAAACACGTTGTAAACACAGAAGTATGAACGCGACTTAAAATACAAATTTTTTCAGAAAACAATGGATTTCTGTGGCGGAAATTTTTCAAAAATATTCGTTTAATGTTAAAAAAATTTAATGGTTTTTAGGAGACGTCTCATTAAAACGCTGTCATCATCATTATCATGTTACTGTTATGACACTAATTTTAGGTCTACACATAACAATATTTTGTTTTGGATGGAGTTGAAAGTTAGTTGAGATACAAATGAGCCGTTTATTTTGAAAATGACATGTCACTTTGCTTTTATGTTGATACAGTAGTTTTCGCTTATAGTCCACAACCATAGATCATGACTGTGGTGTCCACAACTACAGTTGCACAATTTTTGTGGACTATAAGCGAATTAGGACTATAACCGAATTTTTTTTAAGCCACTTTATGGACTATAACTGAAACCAGATATAATACACATTTTGGACTATATACAAAGTATGCAATGTCTTTAATAAAACCACTTTTTTTAAACAAAATAAAAGTTTATTTAAAACATTTTTGACATTTGTAAAAGTTGCCAGAATTCTAAATAAAAAAGATTGCCAGTTTGTTTAAAAAAAGTATTAAAAAAACAGGGTGGACTATATGAAAGTTTTTTTTCTATACAATATTAGCTATGTATGCAAAGAAAATTTGGCCTTTAAAGGAAAATGGACTATAGGCGAAATGGACTTAAGAACAAATAATTTGTATGAAATTCGAAAAAACCTGCAAGTGAATAGGACTGTTTTGGCTTAAAATGCGTTTTTGGCTTTTAAGCGGAATGGACTATAAACGAAAAGTACTGTATACATATTTAAAGGATTGTGTTTTAAAAGTTTTTAAATTATGAAGGCAAAACCTGGAAAAGGCTAACTTGCACTTCTTATCTTAAGATGCATATTTTTCCTTCAATAAAAACTTCAATCGGCATGAAATTGCAGCAACTCTTAACGTTTTTTTAAGTGACACATGCCACTCTCAAAATAAACGGATTATATAACTGTTATAAACCCAGGCATAGTGTTTTCAGAAAAAAGTTGGCAACGTTGTTAAGTTAGTACATGAAAAACAGTGCTGTCGGAGGGTCTACGTATAACCATAAACAGACGGTTAATATTCAATATTTCTGAAATAATTTCGTAGATGTTTTTGTATGGCAGTTATTTTAATTATCCCCTTCACCACAAAAAGTGGAAAGAAGCGTATAACTAATTTTAACATTCCGTTTGTACGGTACGACTTTACGTATGTAAAATTCAAGAAAAAATAATATGAAATTCTATTCGTATTTTAAAAATGTGAGTTAAAAATTTTACGACAGATTTTTTCGCGTTTATACAATTGGTATACACACGTTTTAGGCGGTTTGCAGAAAAATGCATCTCTGATCTAATGATTCGTAAATTGTCTTTTGAAAATTAAAAAAAAAAAAATAGAGAGCTTTACAACCGTCAAATTTTCATCCGTAATTGCTCTTAATTTGCGCAGATTCATTAAATATTGGGTTTAGACGATCGCACAGATAATATTCTGCACAAAAATTTGACATGTCGTAATACTTCTGTGACCATGTAAACCGCCATTTATGCATAGCGAAGTCGATTGAACGATATTCGTCTGTATGTTCGTGTTAGTGTTCAAAATAAGTTTGCCGAGGAACTAGATGAGCTAGAACAATCAAAATACGCCACTCGATCAGACATAGTGTGGAAAGGGGTGTTATTGGAAATCGGCATGATCGGTCCATGTCTTTGGACGCAGCGAACAAAGCACCACGCATAACTCTAATTTTTTTATATCATTTGGAACAATGAAGTAACTCCAATCAAAAAAAATATATGCATAAGGCGATAGAGAATTAAAAAATAAGAAAAAAAAACAACAAGTGATAAAATTGGCGCTCACCCATATTTTTCGAGTTACGGGGCTCTGAAATTTTCAAATTTTAAAAATATTGATATGGGTATCATTTTAAAGTTTTTGAAGAGATCTTTAAGGAAATACTAAAATGTTTTAAAAATGCTTAACCCATTAAGAGCTGGTGACATTTTTATGTAAAATTTTTTTCTTATTTTTTAATTATCTGTCACTTCAATATTTGTTTTTTTTGATTGGAGTTATTTCACTAAACTAGATTTACATACATGTAAAGGGTGTTTTTTTTAAACAATTTAATTTATTAACTGGGTAAATGTTGTTAAATAAAAAAAATCTTGAAATCTTCTTTATTACGTTTTATTTATAACATTTATTTGTTTTCTTTTTTATCGTTTTTCTTTTTTGTTTTTATTTTAATATTAATAAGTTTAATTGTTTCTTTTTTATTCTCCTTTTATAAAGCGTAGTAATATTTTTTTTCTTTATATGTAAATTTATATTCTTTTTTTTTTAGATAACATGTTTAATTAATTATAATAATATATGATTTTTTTAATTAATTTTGTATTTTTTCAATTTTATATTTATAAAAATAATAAAAATTGTTTATATTTTATTGTTTTAGTTTTATTTATTTATTTATTTTTTTTAATCATAATAAATATAATTCGAAGTGGAATTTAAGTTAGTGTCATGTTTTATTTATTTATTTTTATTTTCTATGTTTTAAAAATATTAAAAAAAATGTTTTCATTAAAATCGTTTTAATTTCTTAGTCATAATTCAATAGAACTTAAATATTTAGAAGAAAAACTAGCCTAATTTTGTTAAAAAGAAATTTTTAAACCATGAAAATGTGTTCAATTGTTATTTTTGTGGTTTAAAGTAACCTGGATCATAAAAAAACGCAATTAAGGGTTTTTAAAGAAACCAATAAAATTTATAACACAAACATAATTTTTTTTATTTCACTGCTTTGAAGGTCAGGAAAAGTAAAATAATTCATTATTCATTCAAAAGAAACATAAAAGGATTTTAATTGAAATTTAAAAATCAATTTAAAAACACAATAGAGTTTCTTATTAAAAATATCTCTATATTTTTTTTATTAAATTTTATTTTATACAAAATTTAATTTTTATTATAAAAAATGTTTTAATTTTAAGAATTTAGAAAAAATAATTTAAAACAAGTAATAGTGCTATATTCGGCTATGCCGAACCTTATATACCCTTTACCTATCTGTATAACCATATGACCCATACTGCAGATAGTTTTAATAAAAATCGACATAAGAAATTCTTTCCAACCATTAAAATTTTCTGTTCTTTTCGAGAGCTGTAAAATTTGCTTATGGTTGTTGTCCCAACTTAGTAAATGAAAAGGTTGCTGTATCAGGTAAAAGCTTACCAGGAATACAGTTGGAAAAAAAACAGGCTTAAATATAGTTTAGTTAAGTTACTCCAATAACAAAAGGAAATATAGAAGTGACAGAGAATTAAAAAATTAAAAAAAAAATACATAAAAATTCCATCGGCTCTTAGTGGGTTGAGCATTTTTTAAAAATTTTAATATTCCCTTAAAGATCTCTTCAAAAGCTTTAAAATGATACCCATATTGATATTTTAAAAATTTTGAAATTTAAAGAGTCCTCTTAACTCGGAAAATATAGGCGGGGCGCTAATTTTTTTACTTGATGTTTTTTTCTTATTTTTTTAATTCTCTATTGCCCCATATAATTGTTTTTTTGATTGGAGATACTTCATTGTTCCTAATGATATAAAAAAAATTAGAGGTAGGCGTGGTGTTTTGCCTGCTGCGTCGAAGGACAAGGACCGATCTTTCTAATTTCCAATAGCACCTTTTCGACACTATGTTTGATCGATTGGCGTAAATAAATTTTCTCTAGCTGATCTAGTACCCTGCCAAAGTTTACTTTACCCCCCCGTACACGAATGGACAGACGGACATCGCTCAATCCACTTCGCATTGCATAGACTCAGAATATAAATACTTTATGGGGTCGGCAATGGTTACTGTAAAAATTACAAATGACATGACAAACTTAGATATACGCTTTTTCCACTTTTTGTGGTGAAGGGTATAAAAAATGAAAATAATTTTTTTAACAAAAGCAAATTCCAGAAAACGATTGTTATAAGAAGTGCAGTCAGAAAAGAAACTTTTAAAATTAAAAAAAAAAAACGGAAATTAGACATTTTAGTGTTCTCAATCGCCATCGATTTAAAACATAATGTAAGCAGAGCAGCAATATTAATTTATTCATTTTCATGTGTTTTTTATGTTTCATCCAACTTAAAATGATATTTGATGGCGATCATGAGTTGTTGAGCGAAATGTCTTTGGGCAAAGATGACATGCATTTCAAGTTGATGTAGAGACGGCACGTGTTACATTAAAAGCGCATCACACTTTTAAAGTGATTAAAATTGCACGGTGAGATTAGTCAAATATTTTACCGAAAAAGTGTAACGTCTTTTTGATCAAATATTTTCATTCACAAAATATCTGTTGGAATTCTCTTCTACTACGAAAAATCGCAAGAAAATTTGTGCTTAGGTGCTACACTGTCACACAAGAAAGATGCAGCTCTGATCGTATTATTTTATTAAGTTTAGCAAATCGGATAAATAAACCTTTAAAAAAATTTTCACACATTTTAATACACACTATCCCTCTAAATCTCATAGATTTTAACGTCTTTCCATAAGATTTTTACAGAGCTAAATTTTTAACGTCTTCGTTAGACATCCCAATTCTATGTGGTCACACCAACGAATTTTAGTGTCGTCATTAAAAAATGATAACACAAATTTTTTATTAAATCATAAAGAAATATTTGCTTTATTACTTGAAAAATAAAGAAAAACGCTTGAAGGAATAGCCAAATTATCTGTCTTCAAGTTCTTAATATTGTACAATTTCTATTTCTTGCTTTTGCAAGGCAAAAAAGAAAGTTTAAAAATGTTTTACTTTGAACGAAATTAAAAGAAATCTCTTTAAGATATTTATTCTCGCTATAAAATAACATAGCATTTTTTTGCAATGTGGCAACTTTATAATATGATCTAACAACCCTACAAGAACAGTGACCATCATTTGATTTAAGGCAAATCAATTTACCAGGTGGCAGCGTAGGCGAATTCAGTATTTTTTGCTAGTATACACGACTGTCAAACTCCATGAAAATCACTGATGATGGATATATCCATCACTGCGTAAAAGTTTCTATCACGTTCTTAACGGGAAATTGAAAAAAAAAAAAATATAAACATTTGTATTCGTGTGATGACTGTAACAAACAGCGTTGCCAGCGACTTTTTTTTACAAAAATATAATGATAATTTCGCTTGATCTTTAGAACAGATTTAATTACAAAACTTTCTATAAGCAGCATTTTGAACTTTGCTAATCAAGTTTGTATAAACACAAGTCAAAACTTAAACAACAACAATCTACCGGTTTTAACTCTATTTTTATACAGTGGGTTTTATAAAACAAAATGAGTTAACATCACTGTTCAAGACACAGAGTTGACGCTCTTATTTAGGTTGAACATTTCAGCGAAACATAAACGTAACATTACCGTTCTAATTGAGGTATGTCGGTAAAGGCCAGGGCACATAGAATCCGTCATACGTTGTACTTTGATGTATTTAACTGAAGTCAAAGTAACGATGGATGCTAATCCAAAGTTTGCTCTCTATTTTTATTCACTTTTAAATTAAATTTGTATTTTATTCACCTTTTAATTCAATTAAATTTGTATTTTATTGTTTGCCACCTTAATTGTTTTAATAAAATCACAAAACACAATTGAAACACAGAAAGAGTTAAAAGAAAACAAAGAAGAAGAAGAAGCAGTAGATAGTTGTCAAAGTATTAAACATTCGTCAAATGTTAAAAGTTGACCAACTTTCGTACTTTGCGTTGACGGACACGTATTGATTGTGACAACGCTCATAAGAAAACATGTATTTTAACTGACTTGTCACTTGAATTTGTCAAAGTTTAACGTATGACGGAGTCTATGTGCCCCGGCCTTAAGTCTAGGCCAGGGATGGATAATTCACTACTATTTTTTTTTCGTTTTTCAATACTTTTTTCCTCATTACGTCTTTTACTAGACATTTTTTCGCTGAACATGGCTAAATGCCAATAATTAGTGTCGTATTGTAATACGAAAAACAAGAAGTTAAACTGTTTGAAATATAGAAATATTCACCCCTATTCTGCATTTCGATTCGAATCGAAATTTTCTCCGTCTGACAACTTTAGTATTCTGCGTTTCGATTCCGCTCAGTTTCTTTCGATTGTATGTATTCTGCATTACGATCGGAGCTCCGTTTTTCTCAGTTGTTTTTTTGTTAACGGAGGAGTTTTCCTTATTTTTTTTTTTTTAGTTAAAAAGTTAAAAATGTAAGTAGAAAATGAGATAAAATGTTCAGAAACGGTTTAAAAAAACCCTTAAAATGATTTCTAACTAATTTATTTAATTTCATTAAATTTCTTTTGTTTTAAATTGTTAATTTTTGTGTTTGAATCTGATGTGTTTTTTATGTATTACCGGTCAAAAACAACAATACCAGAGCAGTATGAAAAACTTGCAAATTTAATGGCATCTAAAGCAGATATTACATGAGGATACCACCAGCGATCAAAGGAAAAAGTAGCAGCGTTTTGAGAGGAAATTGCAGGAAACCTCAATGCACTAGGTTCTCCAACAAAAATGCCAGCACAAAAACTAGTTGCCATGAATAACTAATTTTTATTTTTATATTTTTATCATTTTATTTAACATTTTTTATTGAACTTCATCAAGAATTTATTTTAAATTATTTATACATATAACCAAGGTACATTTATTTTACTAGGTAGTGTCGTCCGCCCAGCTGGTTTGTAGTTGGACATGTCAAAAGTTGTTTATATTTTCCTACTTTTGTTTACGAATTTTAAAAAACACTAACAACAAGCATATGTAGAACAAAGAGAGCGTTTGTTTTTAGACCAATTCTCTTTCATTTTCTGTTTCTATTTTTGACATTTCCACTCACAAAGCAACAATAAAATGCCATGTTGTTTTTACAAATGTTGTATTTATTGTACAGCCGCTATTACCTAGTAAATGAATGTACCTTGCATATAACTTTTTGTATTAAATTTGACATTTGCTTATAAAAATGATAACAAACTTGCTTATTTTGCTATTTCATTTCCACATTCCACAGTGATGCTATTAATTTTGTAAACATTGTTGTCTTCCTCTTTTTCTTTCGATTCCGTTTTTCTTCAGAATACCAATTTTCGATCGCAACGTAACTGAATGCGGAGACTTAATCGAAACGCAGAATAGGGGTGATTAATATCTTTATATGTTTACCTTAAAAAAAGTACTATTTTGGTTGGTGAAAAGTACCATGTGCCATAATCATTATACAAGACTGTCAAAGGTAAAAAAAAAAACAAAGATACTGTTGCGGCATACAACGATATAGTTAGAAAGGGCGTTCAGGGCTTGTTCGGAAATGCATCACTGCTCTATATCTGATGTGCAGCGCATTCGAAAAAACATCAGTTAAGGACAGGTTTCACTATCATACTTAGTCGTGCGATCTGTCAAAAATTGCATGTGCGCTCAAAAAGTATGATAGTGTGGATTAAAAGTGTATGTGTGTGACAGACTTTTTGACAGATCTGTACGATTTTATAATCTTTTCAAATAATTCATAAAATGATTTTTTCTATGCGATCAGGGTTGATTTTTGTTTGAAGATGAGGAGTAAGCAAAAACAAAATAGTAAAAGCATCTGTTTTTGCATCAATTTTGTATACTAGTGTGGCACGTACGACGCCATTTTGAAACGATTTTTAAAGTAGGACAGAATTCTGACAGATTTTTGTGTGAATAAATTGTACGATTGTGTATAATAGTGAAATCCCGCCCTTTAGCATCACTCCAAACGTCATGTGTTCTTAAATGCATCACAAAAATTTATGATGCGCAAACCAACGTCAAATACGCATCACAAAAATTTAATGATGCAATGGATACGTATTTTGATATTTATTAATTTGAATTTCTTTAATTACATTGTTTATGCATTTTTAGAATTGATTTAGAAATAAAATTTTTTTAATAAGAGTTCGTTTGGACATGGAAGGAGAATTTTCCTCAGAAAAAAAGAGAACTTTTGGAATTCGTTTGTTGTTGGAACATACATTTTTAAGCAATTTACCTATTTCTATACTTTGAAGCTCTTTTATTTTGTAAATTGCTCACTTTTATTTCATTTTTGTCTTTATCTAAATCAAGAAACAAAATGTTCTTTATTTTATCCTTTTTGATTTTAGTGTTCGAAATTGTTATCAATAATTTTTTTTGTCTGGAATCTAAACACACGTGCGCATAAAATGTAGCACAGTGATGCATTTTCGAACCAGTCCAATGTTTAAATTTTAATTGTCTTTGTCATCCACTGACCAAAGTTTCTTCCAGGTTGACCTTTAAAATAATAAAAATGAGATTTTTCCAAACGAAATGAAAAATTAGAATTTGAAATTTAAAATATGTTGTCTACAAAATTTAGTTTGAAAATTTCAGAATCAATTTCTGGCATTACGAAATTTCAAAATTTAATTTTAATCTGGAGGTTTTATTTTTAGTTAAATAAAAATAATTAAGAAATCTATTTTTTATTATTATGAGTTGCTTTTGTTGTTGTTGTTTTTATTATGTATATTTTCTTTCTTTCTGTTTTTTTTGTGGTTGTTCTCATGTAATTTTATAAATTAATAATCATAGTTTATTCAATAATAATTATTATTATTTTTCAATCATTTTAATTTATTTTATTTTCTTTTTGTTAATTGTTAATTAATTCTTTAGTGTGAAAAAAGAACATTATTTTTAAGTTTTTTTTGTTTTGTTTTGTTTTTATTTTTCTTGTTGTTTTTTATTTTTATAAATTATTATTTAAAAAGTTCTTTTTTATTTTATTTTATTTTATTTTGTTTTCTTTAATTTTTTTCCGTTTTCTTTTTCTTTTTTTATATAATTTAAATAATATTTCAATATTTTTAAACTTCATCTACGTTTTTGTTGTTGTATTAAGTTGCTGCAGTTGTTGTTGTTGCTGCTGTGTTTCCGAAGTAGAAGTTGTAGTACCGAGTAAATTGTTTTGGTCATTTATGTTTGAATTGGCAACATTAATTGTTGTAGTATTTACAGATTGTTCTTGCTGTTGTTGTTGTTGTTGTTGTGTGTCAGCAGTGTTATTGCCTAGTGTTATATTTGTTTTTGTTGTCATCGTTGTTGTATTATTTAATACATTTAAAATATTTAAATCATTGTCCTTTTTTGTGTTTCCTGCTTTTGTTGTTGTCATTGTTGTTGTTGTTGTTTCTGCTGCTATTGAAGTTGACGTTTCCGAGCTAATGACGCCGCTGTCGCACTGCATAAAGATGATAAAAAAAAAGAAAAAAATTATTTAAATATTTTTTTGTTTGTTTTTTTTTTTTAACAAAAAATTTTCATGTATTTTTTTATTATTTTATTTGATAAAAATGCCAAGCGCAACAGTGAAAAAGCAGTTTTCCTTAAAAAAAAAAAAGTTATATTAGGGTGAGATTGGTGAAGCGTTTTGAATTATTTTCAAGTGTATGTTTTTTGTGTAAATTTTTTGCAGTGTAATTTGTAAGTTTTATTAAACAAAAAATAAAAAATTAAAAAAAAAAAATAAAAATATTGTTAACTAGTACATTTTCAAGCCGTTGCAAAATTGTGTTATTATTAAAAATGAAATTACAAAAAAAAAAAAATAAATTTATTAAATAAAAAATTGGTCAGATGCAAAATGAAAACAATTTGTCTTTTTTGCAAAGAAAAAAAGTGGGGGCCACATTTTGCTTTAAATTTAATTAAAGCCACTTAACTCTAGTGAAAACTTAAATGTTTTTATATATTTTATAGCAAAACTGCTTAAAATAACTACAAATAAAACTTAATTATGAAAAAAAAAAATAAAAGTTTTTTCGATGAATGTAAAATTTTTTGTTTTAAATTAATTTTTTACTTTTTTTATAGCAAAAAATATTTAGATTGTGCAAACTTGTAGTGGCTCGTTAATAACGAGGAGATATAAATAATTATACGATCCACGAATTTCTATGATTTTTTTTCGTTGAAGGAAAATACGTTAATAAATTTCTATAAATATTTAATTTTGTTTTTTACTATTCTTTATAATCCTACAATTTTATTAGCACGAAAATCTGATATATGTGTTTCCGCTCTGCTAAAAAAAATTCGCAAGAACTGGTGTGTTTAAGTTTAACACTACAACACAGAAATAAAACAAGTAAGAGTGCTGTATTCGGCTTTCCCGAATCTTATTTACCCTTCACCATATGAAGAATGAAGATATTTGGGGTGAAGTGGAGTTCTTTATGTATCATCTTGGCGTTTGCTGTGCCCTCTTCTTCAATAAAGAATCTACTGATATATAAGCGCAAAAGGCAAGGCTCTTAGTAAGCTGAACATTTGCTGAAAGGAATATTCTGAAGATGTCAGATATTTGGTTTTCAGCTTCACTTGTACAATTATAAT
Source organism: Cistogaster globosa (assembly GCA_937654795.1). Lineage (NCBI taxonomy): Eukaryota > Metazoa > Arthropoda > Insecta > Diptera > Tachinidae > Cistogaster > Cistogaster globosa. The sequence goes on from OW569403.1 coordinate 162,231,829, forward strand.
ATAAAAAATGACTCAATAGTGTAAATGGGGTTTTTTTTTGCGAATATTGGGTTTTTTAGAAAACTTTTAAATTGTTGGTAGTGCAGGTAAGAAAAAAAAATTTTAATTTTTGGTGAAATTTTCGTAAAAATAAATATTTTGGTGAAATTTTAATTGTTTAGTGAAATTCCAATTTTTTGGTAATCTAGAGCTTTTTTTGTTAAATTTCAGTTTTTAGTGAAAATTCCAATTTTTTATTTCAAAACAAATTTTTTAGAAAAGTTTAATATTTTTGTTGAAATGTTCTATATACACAGGCATGTTCTGAAATCCACATGAAATTTTCACTTTATATTTCTTCATAGCATTGTTGCTGTAAAATTATTTTTTTTACAAAAACAATGCCTTGAAAAATACAAAAGTGAAAATTTCGTGTGGAATTCAGAACATGCCTGATAATTTTACATAAAAATGTCATCGGCTCTTAAGGGGTTAAGCATTTTTAAAAAGTTTAAGTATTTTCTGAAAGATCTCTTCACAAGCTATAAAATGATACCCATTTTTATATAAAAAAAATTTTAAATTTTTAAAGCCCCGTAACTCGGAAAATATAGACGAGCGCCAATTTTTTTCACTTGTTTATTTTTATTTTTTTATTTTTAAAATTCTATAAAATTCTATCACCACATAAAGTTATTTTTTGGTTGGATTTACTTTATTGTTCCAAATGTCATGAAAAAATCAGAGGAAGGCGTGGTGTTTCGCCTGACATGTTTCGAAAGACATGGACATGGAAATGGATATTGTAGAAATTACACACGGAATGACAAAATTTTTTAAAAACTTTTTTCCAATTTTTGTGGTGAAGGGTATAAAAATAGAAATCGAAATGCAACTCTGATCTCACAGACGAGCATGTATTTCTTTATTTTATATTTTTATTAAATTTATTATGTTTTTATTATAGTTATAATGCTTGTCAAACTTGCTTGCCAGTTTACGGTGCGTATAATGATGTATAAAGTAACAGAAATTAAAAAAAAAAAATGCCTTTCAATAAATAATTAAAAACTATATATTAAAATAGCATTTAACAAATGATGGCTGATAACTACAACACAATGAATGATGATAACTTAATAAAGTTGAATTTGTAAAAATTTTGCGGTTACTAACTATTCATTCGTTTTTAAAACAAACTATTAATAATTAATAAAAAGCTAAGCTTTCAAGAGATCATAGCTTAAATAAAAAAAAAAAAAAATAATAATAAAACATTTGCAAAGAAATTATTGAAAAGAAATCCTGTGATTGAAAAATATCGTTTATAAGTTAAAACAAGAAAATAAAGAAAAAGCGGCTAAAGAAAACAATGGACAAATTTGTTAAGAGAAGAATTTTCAAGTTAAATCAATTGTATAAAAAAAAGAAATTTAGTTACCAATAGACAGACAGACTAAAATGTAAAAAAAAAAAAAAACAAAAACAAAACGAACTAAAAAAACTAACTTGGCAGCAAATCATACAAAACGGCTTGAATTGTTACCCCTTTGTTGTTTTTGTTGCTGTTGAAGTAGCTGTTGTTGATGTTGCTGTAATTGTTGTTGATGAAGATGTTGTTGTAGCTGTTGCTGTTTACTGTTGCCCATTAAACGCTTTTATTTTTCAATTATTTTTTTTTTTTTTTATTTATTTACGAGTTAATTATTATTTTTTTTCAAACAGGGTTGTATTTTCGTTTTTAGAAGAAAAAATAAAAGGATACAAAAACGGTTTTAAGGAAAAGAATAGCCAAAGAGTAGTATTAAGGATTTCTTTGTTTTTTTTTCATTTTAATAACAAAACAAATACAAAAACCCTAAAGTTGTGTTCAAAAAAAAAAAAAAAAAAAAAAAAAAACGGAAGGAAAGGAAACAAATAAAAAATAAAAAAACTTACCGTCTTTGGTGATAAAGACATCTGCTTTAGATTGCTGGTTAAACCATTTACATTGGCTTCATTTTGTGATTCAGTCATGGCAACAATAGAAGATGATGCTGGTGCGGATGATGATCCTACTGTATTGGGTGAGGAGGAGGAGGTATTTGCAGTCGAGGTAAGCGGTGCTTTAATTGTTGGCGAATCGCTAACAAATGTCTTGTTTTTCCAGTCTATTGAACCACCGTGAATAAAACAAAAAATAATAGTTTTTTTTTTTTATAAAAATGAACGAAAGTTTGATATTAAATTGTCACCTATTTGTATTTGTTGTTGTTGCTGTGCTGCATCCTCGCCAGTTATATTATTTCGTATTAGATCTGTTGACATACGATTAAGCCCCTGTTGATCCTTTTGTAGTTCATCTTTTGTTGGCGTTGCTGTAGTATTGGCTTGTTGCTGTCTTTGGGTTTCTTCGCTGGGCTCAATATCTGATTCATTGGTTTCTTCCTGTTCCTTAAAAAACGAGAAAAAAAAACAGATTGAAAATTAAACTTTAATATTTCGATGTTCAATTAAATCTTCAATTTTATATTTTTTAAATTTACTTAAAATCAAATAAATATAAATTTCGGGAAAAAAAGGTTATACAAAAAGTAAAGTTGCTTTAAAAAAGTTACCTCTTCGGGACACAATTCGTATGCCATTGACCACGTAGTTTTGGCGGAATGTGATCGCTCCAGCATAAAGCCATTCGTATTGTCATTACTTTGTGCCGGTGGTGACCAGGAATACGAATTATACTGACAGCCAATACCGCGCTGACGATCTAGTTCATCTTGCAGCCACTCAACGGCTATAATCCAGTGTCTACTGATAGCAGGATTTGAATTTAACATTTGCAATGCAACTGGTGATTTATGGAATAATTGTGTTAAGCACTTAATGATTTGATAGGCTCGCTTTTGATAGTGCGTTTTTGATCTTTGTATTGTGTCCAATAAACCTTCACGCTCTTCGGCCACACCATTAAGGGCGTTGTGTATGCGATGATGTTGCCACGAATCTTCAATGAGTAAAATGTGCAATAAGATATCGGTGTGATGGCGCATATCATGACAGTAGGCATAGCCACACTGCCACAACAATTCAGTGAGAACAGCTCTTGAAAAGTGAGGATTTTCCCAACTGCAATACTGTAAGAGTTTCGTGCCTTCCTCTCCTAAATTTGTATCCTCAATAAGTTTTTTAATGTACCTGTGCGTAATCGAAAATGTTGAAATATAAATAAAATTGAACATTTCGTATGGAACTCACCCCGTTCTATTAAATAAAATATCAACACATTCTGGTGATAAAGGCATTAAATCTTCATGTCTTATACTGGAATCTTTATATGGATTTGGTAGAGGTCTACCGTTTTGATTAGATGATTGACATCTATCAGAGATATCACTACAGCGTATTAAATTTGATACAACTTGATGTAATTTACTTAATTCTGGATATTGATATTTGATTGAAGGACCTGGTCCCTCTTCCAAAGCCACTTGCATAAATATAACGGGAACATTTAACTGCAATATTATATTATTATTATTTTTTTTAATATAAAAAATTGTAGCTTTTGAGGAGAAAAAGCAAAAAGCAAAAAAGAAATCATTTTGTTTTTTTTACCTTTAAAAGTTGCTGTTTTTCCTGTATTCCTAAACCCACGTACATGCTAAATAAACTAAAATAATGTGGCAAATGTTTACCATGGTCTGCTACCTCACATTTTAATAATTTAAGAACACTTATAAGTATTTGTTCACATAAATTACTGCCCTCATAGCCAGCCAGCGGCTCATCATTGATGGCAAAATGACAAAAGAATACAACTAATTTTACAAAAATAGCACGAACTTCCGGTGATGGTGCCATTAAAATATATTCACCCAAACGTGTGGGTGGACTTAATAATGCATTGCTAGCAAACCATTTACGTACCGCGGATGATAAACGTATATGATGTGATACCGTATCATACCTTAAAATTAAAACAAATTAAAATTAAACAAAATTTATCTGTATTGCGTTGTTAGAATTATTTTCTGCTCACCATTCAATAATTGGTCCACGTAACGATTTTTTTGTACGAAACCCGGTATGAAACAGAAATTGTGAAACTAACTGAACACCTAACAAAGACAGCTCTTCAGCGGCGGGTGTCTGAAAAGAAATGTAGTTGTTTTCTTTCTTTATTTATTTTTTAATAATTCAAATAATTGAAATATAAAATATAAATAATTTTTAGAGTTTTAGCTTTTTAGTTCTTTAAAATTTCCTGCTCAAACAAAAGTTATCGATGACAATTTTTTTTACTGTTAAGTTAGAGACAGTTCTTTTTCGTGGTAGAAAGATTAAGTTATCGAAAATTATTGTTGTATATATGTTCATCGTTTTCAACGTATATAAGTAGTGTTATCGATAAAGTTTTTACCAAATAAAGCAATAGTTGTCGCTAAATTCTTCTACACATAGATAAATTACCGATAACATATTTTCTTCTAAAACAGTTGTCGATAACTTTTTTTGCTGTATAGAAAAGTTGTTGATGTATTTTTTAATTTTTAAAATAGCTATCGATAATTTTTTGGCCATATATCACAATTATCGATAACTTTTTAGCAGCATAGAATGGTTATCAATAAATTTTTGGCTGTATAAAAATTATCTACACATTTTTTACTTTCAAGTTTTATTTTAATTTTTCTTTTCGTGGTATTAAAGTTAAGTTATCGATAAATTATTGTTGTATAGAACTATGTTTATCGTTAACTTTTTCAACGTAGTGAATTAGTGTTATCGATAAAGTTTTTACCGAATACAGCAATAGTTATCGCTAAATTCTTCTACACATAGATAAGTTAGCGTTATATATTTTCGTCTAAAAAAGTTGTCGATGACTATTTTTTATCGTATAGAAAAGTTTTTGATAACTTTTTTTACCATATTATAAGTTATCGATGGCTTATTTACTACATAAAAAAGTTGTGTAACCTTTTAACTATATAAAAAAAGTTATCGATAGTTTTGTTACTCTTACAGAATATTTACCGACAAACTTTTTTTACTATTTAGATAAGTTGCCGATATTTTTTCATGTATAATAAATGATAATTTTTTACGCTGCAGAAGTTATTGATTACTTTTTCTTGTATATAGAAATGTTGTCGATATCTCTTTTGCTGTATAGAAAAGTTATTAATATATTTTTTGCTTTTTAAAATAGCTATCGATAATTTTTGGCCAAATATCATAGTTATCGATAACTTTTTTTGGCAGCATAGAATGTTTATCGATAACTTTTTCGCAGAACAGAATGGTTATCGATAACTTTTTGGCTGTATAAAAAATTACCTACTCGTTTTTTAACTTTCAAGTTTCATTTAAAAATGTTATCGATAGCTTTTTTGCAGTATAAAAAAGAAATCTACCTTTGTCGACTATAAACAAACATTGCCGATAACTCATTCACCATATACGAAAGCTTTAATATTTTTAGTATATAAAAAAACTTTTCGCTGTATAGAAATCATCGTAAACAAAGTTATCAAAACTTTTTTTACTGTCCAAATTTTTTTCATATAAAAAAGTAATCGATAACATTTTAGTCGTATTGAAAAGATACAAATTATTGTTGTGCTCTATAAAAAAGTATTTGTAATATTTTTGCTTAACAGAAAAGTTATCGATAGCTGATAACCATCGATATGAAATGTTATCGATAAATTATTTTTGCTGTATTGCAAACTTGTACTAAAAATTTGTATTAAAACGTTTTAATATATAAATAATTTTATGCATTATAAGTCAATCGATTAGTTTCCGCTGCGCATAGTTATCGATAACTTTTCAACTACATAGTAAATTATAGGTATTTTATTTCCTGTAAAAAATATTACTGACATCTTTTTTGGAAAAATAGTTCTATCAATACCATTTCCGATTTTTTCAATAGTAATCGATAAGTTTTTTGCTGTTAAAATTGTAATAGAAATTGTTTTTATCGACAACATTGATAACTTTTATTATTTGTAAAACTTCTTGCTAAAAAAAACTCACCATTTTGTCAGCCCTTGCTGCTGGAACACTGCAACTAACTAATTTTTTTATAAAAGTGAAAAATTCTACAGAAAATATACTTTTTGAATGAAGAAAACGAATATTTTGATTTCTAAAATTAAAATAAAAACAAAACGAAATAATTACATTAGAGCGTTTTAAATGGAAAATAAAAAATAAATATATTTTCAATAAAAAAAAACTTACCTAACACTTCTTTCGATTGGTTTTGGCAATGGCAAAACAAAATTTCGACTTTCGGCTAATGAAAGTTGCTCGACACTCGCCTCAAATTGTATGGGCTTTTGATCACAGCGTGTATAAAACAACATATAAGCGTTCCACCAACGTTTTTGTCGCCGATATTGCATACGTTTTAAATTGTTATCGTAAATTTCACCCATATAATCGCCGCCAAAACATTGGGCTTTCATTTCTTCATCTTCATTCATTTTACATTCAGTCACCTCGCCATCATCGAATTTATACCATTGTTCTTTGCCAGTTGAAGGATTACTAAAATCAAGTTCAAATATTTCAATAGTTCTTTAATATTTTATTAAAAAATTATATTTTTTTGTTAAACTTACTTTGAACGAATGTAACTGAAATAATGACCACCAGAAGCTTGTCCACTATGTACAACAATGCCAGTCAGTTCATATTTGGTACATTCATCATTCGTTTGGCAATTATCACCAACTTCGATGACCTCACCTTCCAGTTTAGCTAAGCCAGAGACTGTTAATATAAAACATTAGTAAATATTTGATAGCTAATTTGTTTTCGTTTAATGGTGCCGTTCGAAGGACCATTTCTTTGAACATTTTATATGATTTGTTATGAGGAAATTTATAACAAAAAAAAAAATAAATCTGCAACAGTTCTTTGAGGCCCTAAGTATTACGAGGGCTGCTATATATATTTCTGGCTTGGCAACACTGAGTGCTGCCAAGTGCAATCTGACATTTCCATTGGAAAGTTTGTCATTTTTAAGCATAATCGTACTCAAAACTTTTTGACGTACGACCATTATTTGTGTTGTTTACAGTGACTTGAAAAAATTAATATAGAAAAAGAGTGGAATTAACTCGTGAACATATTCGTGCCATCATTTTTCACAACTTTCGACGTGGATTATCACAAAAAGAGTGCATTGATGAACTTAAATCTTTGTATGGCAATGAAGCACCATTCTATAGCACTGTGAAAAATTGGTGTAATGAATTTAATCGTGGCCGAATCTCGCTCAAAGACGAATTCCGTGAAGGCCGTCCAAAAACGGCTGTTTTGCCAGAGAACATTGATGCCGTGCGTGAACTCATAATGCAAGATCGACATGCGACATACCGAGAGATAGACACATCCTTGGACATTTCTTCCACCAGCATACATTCGCTACTGCATGAACACCTGGCCGTCAAAAAGGTTTGTTCTCGTTGGATCCCGCACAATTTGAAAGTCGCTCAAAAAAAGGCTCGTGTCGATTGGTGCAAAGAAATGTTGCAAAAATACGATTGCGGTGCTTCAAAAGACGTTTGTAAGATCGTCACAGGTGACGAATCATGGATCTATGCATATGAGCCCGAAACGAAACAACAATCGACCGTGTGGGTCTTCAAAGACGAGCAAAATCCAATGAGAGTTGTTGGTGGAAGAAGCACTTCGAAGCAAATGGTCGCCTGTTTCTTCGGCAAAACTGGTCATGTGGCGACTGTTCCGCTTGAGCAACGTAGGACGGTCACTTCTGAGTGGTACTACAATTTGTTTGCCTGAAGTCATCGGAGAAATTCGAAAAACCAACAAGAGAAGACGAATCATTGTTCACCATGACAATGCGAGCTCTCACACATCGGCTCAAACCAGAGCATTTTTCACCGGCCAAAACGTCGAATTAATGGGTCATCCGCCGTACAGCCCTGACTTGGCACCTAATGACTTCTTCTTGTTTCCGCACATCAAGAAAAAAATGCGTGGTCAACGATTTTCGTCGCCAGAAGAAGCTATTGAAGTGTTCAAAAACCATGTTTTAGAGGTGTCTCAATCGGAGTGGAAAAAGTGCTTCGACAACTGGTTTGAGCGCATGCAAAAGTGTATAAATCATGCTGGAGAATACTTTGAAAAACAATAAAACCATTTTTGATTATAAATATTCGCATTTTCACTATTAGGCCAGAAATATATAGAGCAGCCCTCGTATTTAGGCATATGCTTTCAGATTAGCAGGGAAATTGTTCAACAACTTGTAAATATTTTATATTAAAAATTTAAAAACTGAATGAGAATTTTAAAGACAATAAATTATGCTTTTATAGTTCTATTCCATAAGCAAACAAAAATTAAATTAAATTAAATAAAATTAACAAACCTGTATAAGGCTCCATATCCAATAGTCGTGGAAATTCAAAATAATCATTAAATTTAATCGCACAAACTCGCTCATAATCATATTCAAAACGTTTCAATTGTATGGCTAAAACGGGCGGTAGCTTTTTCACACACAACCGCTTAATTGTAACTACCTGCAAAAGATACCAAAAAAAAAAAAGAAAAGCATAAATTTATTTAATTCACTTTTTCAATTTTAATTATAAAAAAATAAAAATAAAACATACTTTTTTATCACATTTATCACAATGGTATGCATCAGCGCCCTCCAAGAGTTCACCTTTAACGTACTGCTCTAAAGATTCAGTTAACGAACTATGATTTCTTATATCAACACTAAAAACACTAAAGGGTTCTTCTTTTGAGTAACGATGAGGACATTCTTGACATATTTTCTGATCACTAAATGAACCTCCCAACGTATTATTCATTAGTTGTGTATAACCTAAAGCTTTAAGACCTTCATCTAAACTTTCAAACAAAGACATGAAAAATTCCACAGCATCTTGTTGTTCACGCAAATTAACCGGTTCGCCTTGGAGTCTATAATAACACAAATGGAAAGAAATAATTTTCAGTATTTTTTTGTATTGGATATTTTCGAAAACTTACTTAAAGTGTGTCCACAGACCACGAGGCACATAGAATTGCAAAGCGCTATGACCTAAATGGGCGAATATGGCCTGCACATGTTTCAGTATGACAACATGATAGTTTTTTCGCACATCATTATTATCATCGTTTGAATTGAATAGAGCAGAGCCCATGGCATTGGTTTCAGGTTCACCGCTAAAGTCTTCATTTTCATTTGTTGCCGCTCCTTCGGCCTTAAGAATACCCACGCGCACTGAGGGTACCATATAAAGTTGCTGCAGCACAGAGTTCATATAACAAGTTGCTCCAGCATTTTTTAAGCCACAAAAACCATTAATGGGTCTGGCGCCGACTGGTGGCAAATAGTCCCATTCACGTAATGGATCCGTATCTACAGGGGAAAAATCAAAATATAAAATTTAGAAAAATTTTTGAAAACGTCTCTAATCTCTAATTAGTTACCTGTGCAAACAAAATCAATAATTGTATTCGTTAGCACCTGCATATTAGGAACGCAATTCTGACATAATGCTATTAATAATTCACAGGCAGCGGCAATCGTATGTGGACTACGACAGACTGGTGGAGGGGCAGTTTCAGATTTTAATTTTCCAAATTTACGTAAATGCAAATATTCTCGGGAGGCGGTAAAAATGAAAGCATCAATAAGCTCATGTATTAAATCGTTAAGTTGAGCTTTTGTTTCGGGCGATAGGAAGAACATCAATTCCTTGGCCAGGCACAAGTGACCTTCTAGCAAGTCTTCGTGCACCTGGATATCACCGGTATTTGTGACATTTTCTCTTATCTTTTGCAGCCATTTGATTTCTTCCGATAGCAGTCCATCGCCAATGTTCAACGGCCAACCAACAACGCAGCCATAGGAAAGAGTGCGACAGAGTAGCTGAAAAAATTCTGAACAAGTGGCTTCATGTTGAGGCACCAGAATCTTAAGAGAGCTAATGAGTAAATTAACCATATAAGTGTAGGGCCGCCTGTCACCGGCACAATAAGTACAACTGAGAAATAGCTGTTCGGCAGCCACTTGTCTAACGTGACGCGATTGATTTTTGAGTATCAGTGATGTTATGAATTTATTCCACAAAATATCAGCACTTAAAGCTTCATTTGCGCTGGGATTTAATACCAAGGAAATGGTTAAAACTTCGAGAGCCTCTTTGCATACGGTAAAATCTTGTGTGTCCGGCATTGAAGTATCATCGGCAAAATCGTTTTTTGTACCCAAAGCCTGCAAATTGCCACACGACGATGCCCAAGCCAATTGAACAACCGCTTTAATAGTGGATACATCTGGACAGGACCACTGCAGTGTCGAAGCAAACAACATACGACAGACCTCGCCTTCAGGACTCGCAGACAGCATTTCTCTACCCAAGTTGTCAGCCAACTTTTGTGAAATGACCCTTAAAGTAATCTCTGAGGTATTTGGTATTGAGGACAGTACATGTTTGAGTATATCGACTTGTGACCGTGAGTCCATATCAAATTCGCACAGCAACGGTTCGTCTCCTACCCGTGACAGTACACAGCCCACTATGTAGAGGAAAAATTTCGCTAGTCTTAAGACCCACTGGAATGATGCACGCTTGGTGTGCATGTCGGCGTTGGGTAAGAAATTATTTTTGGTCAATAGTTCAAGTATAAAATGGGCACAACCTGAATGCAGCCATGATGATTGAATTTGTAGAGCGCTTTCGCCATTCGGATCAAGAGCGGGTATAAGCAGGCAATTAAGTACGCACAAATTATAATGCACTTGGGCCGGGCTGGGATGCAAGAAAAGCATTTCCGGTGTGCAATCAGTAGGATTAATCTGTAATTTCTCAAAAAAAAAAAAAAAAAAGAAAACAAAATGACATTTTTGTTGTTGTATAAAATAAATAAACTGACCGTTTCATTAGTGGAACTGTCCTGATTTTGATTTTGTTGCGTCGTCACATTGGCTGTACTCTTATCCTCGTCACTTTCTTTGGTTACATTTCCTAAATTTCCCGTCATTTGCAGTTGCTGTTGCAATTGCTGAGCCGCCGACATGCCACACATGATTTGTAACATTTTCACTGTTTGACGATCGCATGGCAATAAATGTAACAACATTTTGGCACTCTCTCTTAAGCGACCATGTTCCAAGTCACTGCCCAATTGATAGAGTTTTAGGAAAAACTCAATATAATGATAACTCTGCGAGATAATAACCCCCGGCAAAGTGCTTTCAGACTCCACGCGTTGCATGTCGGGACATGGCCTGGGTGGCGAACCAGTACTAGAATCGCTGGATGTGTCTGGACTACTGGCTAAGCCAACACCTATTGGTGTCAGTTTGGCAGTCAATATCATTTTATCTCTTATCGAATAATGGGACAGGGGATTAATCTCATCGCCTACATCAATCAATTCGGTGTTGCTGTAGTAGAGATCAACTTTTATATTGGCGGTCGAGATGCCTTTAATGCGTTTAAGCAAGTTGCGCTTGAAGGATGAAATCATTTCATTGTTGTGAGTTGTAATTTCTATATCATCGATTGCCCGTCCTGGATATTGAAAACGTATATAGAGACTAGTATGTTTGCCGCGTGTGGCTCGAACTAAGGGCAACAGATAACGATCACCATTAAAGGAACGATCACATTCTTTAATGTACTCCTGCAAAACCTTGAGAATGCGACACATTTTTTCGGCCTCTATAAAACGCATTTTCGAATCCTTTGAATCATTTTGATCCGCCTGATTGGTATCGTCTGTTACCACAGGTACAGCATTGTTGCTGCTTAAAGACTTGCCCAGTATCATAATGTTTGTATAATGGGTTCTCAGACGTTCACAACATTCGCCAATAAACATTTCATGAAATTCACATATATTCTCCTGCAGACGTGGTCCCAAAGCTGTAGAAACTTCTTTGAGCAAATCAATAGCTTTGTTAGCTATTTCCTCACCCCCCGTTGTTATGACACGCCATAGATAATCTTTGCCTATAAGGTCCTCATTGTCTAATATATAGCCCCGATGAATGGCCTTGAGTTTATCTTCTTTGGAATTAACAGCCTTAAAGAAACGTTCAAAGCATTTAATGCCACTTTCGGTTAGAAGATGTGGATCCAATTGGAGTATATTGTTTTCGAAAAAGTCTTTATTTATGCCAGGATCAAGATCTGGCTCTTCGCCCATCAGTTTACCGAACCAGCGGAAACATTCTTCACGATCCGAAGGAAAGATAGCATTAACAGCTAAACACTGCCAGATTTGTTTTGCTTGATCGGCACAAAGCCATAGCTGACCATCCTTTAACAAAAACTTTAGAAAATCTAAACGCTCTGATATTTGCATATTGTGAGGATAACGACCATCTATACACAGCGAGGATGGATCTACATTGGAAATATCCGCAATCATGATGCGTATTTTCTCCATATACGATATCAGACTGTTCGTAACTAAAATGACTAAGGAGTGATCATTTTGAAGCCTTTCGATTACCTGTTGGCGATTTTGTGTTTGCTGTGAACGTGGCGCATGGCTGGGTGAGGATTCATAAAGGCAACAGATTTCACGGATCAAGCGTAATGCGGGCAATACCCAAGATTCGCCATTTTTCAATTCTACTACACATTTATCTAGCCAAACGATTTTCTGAGCATCACGCTCTTGCGAACAACTATAATCTAAGATTTTTACATGAGCCGCCAGCGCTTGATCCAGCACCTCAGGTGGTATTTCAGAACTGTGTGCCAAAGTCCAAAATAGCTTTAACACTTTCTGAGCCATCACACCATTTTTATCATCTTCAGCTAAACGTCTTATCAATTCCAAGAGTCTTTCTCTTTGGCGTTTATTTGCAGTTGTCATGCTTGCCTGTCAGCCAAACAAACAAACGAAAACAAAAATGTTAAAAAATGTATTGAAACGTAAAGTTTGGTTTTTAATACCTGGAATGATTCGAATAAATGATCCAACTGTTCGGGTGTAAAATCCCAGGCTAATTTTGCTAATAAATCATGAACATTTTTAACAATCGCTTCATGTTTACCAGCTTGAGCTCTCCATACCGCATCCAAGTCTTCTAGTGTTAACGCATGCTCCTTAATTAAAAATCTTATGATTTTCTCCAACTTTTCGACATATTGCGGTTGATGCAGAGAATCTCTTAAAACGATACCCAAAACATCAGATTCCTTGATCCAGGCCTAAAAATAAAACAAATAAAATAAAAATAAAAAATTAAATTAAAATAAATTGGTTTTTGGGCAAACTAAAGATCTAGCAGAGACAGAAATCAATTTTTTTTAATAACATGGCTACTTTTAGAGTTAACAGTGAACTGTTAGTCACTTAACAGACATAGTCGTTTTGACCAGAGTTCAGATTTTTTCATTTATGAGCATTCAATTTCAAACATTTTTGATGTTTTTCATAAATGAGAATTCTACGACTTTTTTTATTTTTCACGTCGGTAAACGAGCATCAAAAAACTTTCTGCCTGCGATTACACATCAATGTTTCTAATGTGGCATTCATATATAAAAAGGTGAATAATATCATTCTCATTAATGCTGCTTTTCATAAACGAAAGGGTATTTTTTTCAGCGTTGAAAAGTTTTTCATTTTCATTTCATACTCAAACATGATTGAGAAGTGAAAGCTTAATGAAAAAATATTTTAAATTATCAAAATTTTAAATCCTCATAAATGAGCACTTGCGTGAAAAAAATTAATTTTCTAATTTTTTCACTTTTGAAGAGAAAGAAAAAATAATAATAAATCATCCCTCTCATGAATGAAAAAACCAAAATGTTTTCTAGCCTTTCAAACATTTATGAAAAGAAGCAACAAAAACTTAAATGTGTGTGAAGATAAATTTTAAAATTTTTAGCTTTGCCACAAACCTTTTAATTTAACATAGCTCTGTTAGCAAGATAACATAGCCCTGTTAAAGGAATAAAATGCGGTCTATGCATCCAAACTGTAAATTTTATGGAAACAACGAAATATGGCACAACCAAAATGATTGGGATTTGCTTGCGAGGTGTCCTTCTATAGTTCTCCATAATTAAAATATTTAAAAGCGCGTGTTGGAACGGGTTTGGGCACTTATATTTTTAATGTTTGTATTTCTCTAAGGGATGAGCCCATTTTTGTGGAAACAACAAAAGATGGAAAAATCGTAATAATACAGAAATGTGTGTGAGGTATTCCTCTTTAATTGTCCATACTTGGAATTTCCAACAGAATGGTTTTCAATAATTTTTTTTATCCACTTTATATTTAAATATCGTCCGGAAACTCTAATATTAAATTTTTAATATTAACATTGGTTATGCTAAGTGATTAACAGAGCTCTGTTATCGTAAGAGAATGTAACTAGGGTTATAAATATTAAAATTTAACTTCACACACATCAGAAATTCTTGTATTACATTTTCAATATTAACATTGATTATGTTAAGTGATTAAAGGTGGTTATGTTAAGTGATTAACAGAGCTCTGTTATTGTAACAGAATGTGACAAGGGTTGTAAATTTTAAAATTTAACTTCACACACATCGGAAACTCTTGTATTACATTTGTAATATTAACATTGGTTATGTAAATGATTAAAGGTGGTTATGTTAAGTGATTAACAGAGCTCTGTTATTGTAACAGAATGTGACAAGGGTTGTAAATTTTAAAATTTAACTTCACATACATCGGAAACTCTTATATTAAATTTTTATTATTAACATTGGTTATGTTAAGTGATTAACAGAGCTCTGTTATTGTAACAGAATGTGACAAGGGTTATAAATTTAAAATTTAACTTCACACACATCGGAAACTCTTGTATTACATTTGTAATATTAACATTGGTTATGTAAGTGATTAAAGGTGGTTATGTTAAGTGATTAACAGAGCTCTGTTATCGTAACAGAATGTGGCTAGGGTTATAAATTTTAAAATTCAACTTCACACACATGCTTTATTTTACATATGCAAAATATTTATATTTATGTGCGTTATGGTAGTTTATACATTTTTTTGTTTGTTTTCAGTACAACAAAGCAAAAAAAAAAACAATAACACAAAAAAGCATTAAATCTTAAAACGCAAGGAAAACAGGGGTGATGATGCTAAACTTCAATAGCACACCTTTTGAAACCTTGTCAAAGAGAATGGTGGGCTAAATTTTCCAATTATAAACAGAAATTCCGTGCGAATTTTCTTACTTTTTCCTTTTCTCCTATAATAAATTTGTTCCCCTTTTTATTGCCTGCGGAAAGTGAAAAAAATTCGGGAGAAAAAAAAAGTAGGTATTATGAATTATGAAAGAGAAATTATATGCAAAAAAGAATGTTCCCACGGAATTCATAATTGGAGGAATTTTTTCTCGAGAAAAATTTTTTCCGTGAGAATATTCATGATTGAGCTGTATATATTTATTGTGGGATACAAAAAAATGTAATATTTTTCATAAGATGAGGGAGATCGATCATTTCATATAGGATTGCAAATTATTATTTACTTTAATGAGTAAGAATGCTATAATTGGCAATGCCAAATCTTTATACTCTTCACCATATATGCAAATCTAGTTTAGTGAAGGAAATTCAATCAAAAAATTAATTATTGGGGTGAGAGAGCATTAAAAAAATAAGAAAACAAAAATTTATACAAAAACCACATCGGCTCTTAATGGGTTAAGCATTTTTAAAAAATTTTAGTTATTTCCTGAAAAATCTCTTCAAAAGCTTTTTAATGATGCCCATATTGATATCTCTTAAAAAATATGGTGCCAAATTGGACTTTTTTAAGAAAAGTTCAGAAGGCCACAGCTCGGAGATTATGGACAAGTGCCAATTTCTTCACGTGATCTTTTTTCTTATTTTTTAATATTATATCGTCTTAGATTTGTTCCAAATGATATGGTAAACTTAGAGGCTGATTTTAATAGCGAAATTTTCGAAATTATATCTGATCAATCGATATATTTAAATTTTCTCTAGCTCATCTAGTGCCTTGGCAAAGTTGATTTCAACACTAACACCGACGGACATCGCTCAATCGACTTCGTTATGCCCAAGAATTTAGAATATATATTTTTTGTGAAAACGGAATGACAAAATTAGTTATAACCCTTTTACGCACGTGGTGAAGGTTATAAAAATTCTGGGATTCGAGATTTATGACTTTAGCAATTCCAATTTCAAATTCCCAGCTTTTTTGGGATCACGAAATTGGGGATATTAAAAAAAATGAAAGGCTTCAACTTTGAATAGGAATAATTATCCAAATTGAACTAACTATTCGCCCTAAAATTACGTGTTTTCTTTCCTCGGCACAACAGTTTGAATTATTTTTTTTTTATATTTTGGGGTCAAATTTTAAGGAGCAACTTTTCTTAAAGAAAAAATATTTTGTTAAGTATTTATGTTATTCAAGAATTAATAAAAAAAGCATTCAGAAAATTTTTAATTGGTATATAAGTTTTTTTTTAACAAAAACAAAGCCAATAAAAGTTGTGACTAATTTTTTTAAAATCCCGTTGGCATCTCTTAACTAAATTAAAATAAAAAACTCTAGAATAAAGACATAAAATACTGTGACTGTTAAGTAACAAACAGTGCTCTGTTAACTCGTTATGTTAACTACGATTTTATCTTAACATAACTTTGAAAATTATTATAAAGGAATTTCAAACTTACAGCCATTTTTTCAGCAGTCAACCAATCCAGATCATCGTCAGACATGCAATGCGGCAATTGTGGAGTTCTGTGAGCATAATATGACACCGAAGTTAATACTTTATTAATTTCGTTGAGAGCATTCATTTTGCCATTAAAGCTGGACACTTGCAACAGACGTAAGATCATTTTTAAACGAAACATTTCCAAATTAAGTATGAGTTCCTCTTGGCCGGGCAAACGACTAGCTAAATAACGAGCCGATTTAACGATGCCATTTATAAATTCATTACGTCCCTCAGGTTTGGCTTCACGCTTCAGTTCTTCATCCGAAAAACTATCGAGTAAATCCAAGACGACACTCCAAATGGGCATAAAATATTTGGAAATTGTAGCAGGCGTTAGAAGTTCATAACACAGGCCAAATGGCCTTAACAGGCTGTATATTAAGGCTACTGTTAATTTATTCTTTTGCTCTGGATCAGGCTGCAGCATGGCTCTGGATCCAGAAGGTTTTGCACAACCTGAAGCTACTGCCGCAGCAGCCTGCTCCTGTTGTTTGCGCAACAATTGCAAGCCACGATTAAAACGTTCTTGCAGATTATCGAAGCCACCCAATTGGCCAAAACGATTAATTAAATCCACCAGCCAGCCGCGGGGATTTTTAGGTTCGGGTGGTGGTTTGGCAAACATTTTATTGCCATCCAAAACACCCCATGGATGATCAGGCGGCGAAAAACATTCCGGCTGTCGTGCTGCATTAAATGTATTGAATTTATTGTCTGGATCAAAAACAATTGCCAATAAATCCAATAAATACGGATTATCACGGGTCATATGAATGGCTATCAAATGCAATAATTTGCCACAAGAGATCAAAATACAACGATGAATATTATGTTTCCATGAATTGACAGCCTCGTCGGTAAGAATTTTTGTAAATGATGTTGTTAAAGCACTATGATAAAATTCTACACAGCTTTCACATTCATGATCCACACCTTGATTAATTTATTGATTCAAATGAAAAGAATTATTGAGTGTTAATTAATTTAAATCAGATGTTTACTTACCGGCTACAGTTAGTTGAATGGCAGCATTTAATAATACCTCCAATTCTTGTTCTGGCAGTACGGGTACAACCCATCTTGGATTTGAAATTTTTTGTGTTAATGATCTGAGTTTCAGCGTAGGAAATGATGCTATTAATTTCT
The DNA here is from genome assembly GCA_937654795.1 of Cistogaster globosa. NCBI lineage: Eukaryota > Metazoa > Arthropoda > Insecta > Diptera > Tachinidae > Cistogaster > Cistogaster globosa. The sequence continues at coordinate 162,249,704 of OW569403.1, forward strand.
CAGGTGATCTGCAAAGATGAAAAATTAAATTAAATTAACAAAGATTTTTATAAGATTTTCTAAATTTGTATTTTTGGTTACTATTTATGATGATTCAATTCCTATATTTAATATACGATTTTCATAATATTTATCTACAATTTATTAATTAATTTAGGAACAAACAAAAAGCAAAATTAAAACAAAGAGAAAATAACAATTTTTAAAAGTGTTTAGAATTTAAATTAAATTCCTCCTTATCAATTGGTAGGTAGCGTTCTTTTAACTTGCGTTGTATTTATAAGATAATTTTGCTATTTCAAACACTTTTTTTGTTAGAATTTTTAAAGTGCTTATAAAGCTTTGTTTGCATTAAGTAAATAAAAACAAAAATAAATAAATAAATATTTATTATGATGACGTTGATAAATATATGAAATATTGCACTAAAAAATTGATAATTATAAAAAAAACACACACACGCGCGCACATACTTACAAAAGATATTATAAACAAATAACAATTTGATCATTTAATTATATTGAAAAATTGTTTAAAAGTAGACAAAATAAAACTGTGAGTGACTTTAATACGTTCATATGAATGTAATTTAATAAATTTTAAAAAGCAAAAAATTTTCCAATCTTTTTTTTATTTTAACAGCTGCCAAAGTCAAAGGCCAATATTCATAGTCACAAATAAAATGTACTTTAAGAAAAAGAACTAAAGTCGAAATTACTTTAGACGATCCATAGACAAATTTGAAGATGTGTGTAAATTTAATTTTAAAATTTTTAACCCTACCCACATTCTGTTACGATAACAGAGCTCTATTAATCACTTAAAATAACCAATGTTAATATTAAAAATGTAATACAAGAGTTTCCGATGTGTGTGAAGTTAAATTTTAAAGTTTATAACCCTAGCCACATTCTATTACGTTAACAGAGCTCTGTTAATCACTTAACATAACCGCTGTTAATCACTAAACACAACCAATGTTAATATTAAAAATGTAATACAAGAGTTTCCGATGTGTGTGAAGTTAAATTTTAAAATTTATAACCCTAGCCACATTCTGTTACGGTAACAGAGCTCTGTTAATCACTTAACATAACCACCTTTAATCACTTAACATAACCAATGTTAATATTAAGAATGTGATACAAGAGTTTCCGATGTGTGTGAAGTAAAATTTAAAAATTTTATAACCCTAGTTACATTCTGTTACGATAACAGAGCTCTGTTAAACACTTAACATAACCACTGTTAATCACTTAACATAACCAATGTTAATAATTAAAATGTAATACAGGAGTTTCCGATGTGTGTGAAGTTAAATTTTAAAATTTATTATCCTAGTCACATTCTGTTACGATAACAGAGCTCTGTTAATTACTTAACATAACCACTGTTAATCACTTAACATCAACCAATGTTAATATTAAAAATTTAATAAGAGTTTCCGGACGATATTTTAATATAATTTAAAGTGGATAGAAAAAAAAACTATTCTAAAACACTTTTAGTAGTGTCTTAATTAAAGTCCAATAGCCAAATATATTAACATTTTGTTTTTTAAGAAATTACAGAGGTTTTTCCAAAACTACATCTTTTGAAATTTGAAAAAGGACTTTGGTCTTTTTCTCGTAAATGAAAGAGAGTGGGCGAAAAAAATTATTGGAGAAGACTTCTAGTAGTGTCTCTAATAAACTCCAATAGTCAAATATATTAACATTTGGAAAGAAATTATAGAGGTGTTTACAGTTTATTAGCTCTGTGTGTTTTGACCTTGAATTCCTAATAGGTTTGATTTTACGAGATCGAAGGGTTTTGTCACTGTAATCGTATTTGTTTAAAAAAGAAACCTAAATTTACCATAAAATTCGTACCATGGCGAAATCATATACCAGGTGGTTGCAGTACCAGATGGTTGCAGAACCAGATGGTTGCAGAACCAGGTGGTTGCAGTACCAGGTGGTTGCATTTTCGCCGTTGCAAAAAATGTCAAACTTCATATAAAAAAATTTTTGCTGATTTTTTATATATAAAGTTTGACATTTTCTGCAACGGCGAAAATGCATGAATTTGCCACTGCTACCACCTGGTACATGATTTCGCTATAATTTGTACTGTATGTAAAGGGGAAAATTTATCGCATGATACATTAAAAAAACGTATTTAACTTTTTTTTATTTTGTTATAAGAGAAGTAGCAACTTTCAGTTTTAGTTATTTTCGTAACCGTGCTACATTCTTTAGGAAAGGGATAGATGAGAGATAAGACAGGTGGTGAAAGGAGAAAAATAGAGAGTTAGTTATTTTAATTCGCCGGTGAATATGTTACAAAGAAGTACCGACGAAGGAGGCTACACGTTTTTAATGTTAATTCTGAATGTGTATTTTATACCATTAAACAGAAGACATTTATATTCCTTGATTGTCGCAGGGGTTGAACTCTGGCCAACCAGGTTTGTAGTCATCGTGTTTACCACTTGACGTATTTACCTTCACACACATTAGTGTAAATGCCGTAAAAGTATGCTGTTTTCAATTTAACTTGTTTTGAAAGTGACATTTGAGAAAATTTATAATTTTAGGTTGATTTAACACAAGATTATGAGTTCAAATCCCAACAGCTACTTAATTGAGTATGAACAAAAATACTTGTTATAAAGTAACCACGATACGTTAGAGGCTTAAAGACTAACTCTGGCAGTTTCGAGTAAAAAAGTAAGGATTGGTTTTGTACCTGTAGTACTTCAAATTTTCCAACAAAAAAAATTATAAAAAGACCTTTACATAGAAATTGAGTTTTCAAACTTGTACTTGATGGATTTATTTAATATGAATTTGATTTAATTTACAATTCGTCGTGTCCTTCAAAATAAACGAACTGAAAAAATAAGTAACGAAACAATCGAAATAATCATGAGTTTTAATCTATAAACATGAAAGAATTTTAGCGTTGATGTGAAAAAAAATAATATTTTCAAAATTTAGTTGTTTAAGCAAAATAAGATGGTAAACAATATATTTTATGCACTATAGCCAATAAAATAAATAATAAATAGACGTATATATAAATACTATATGGTTTGGTTATATGTAAATATTAAAATAAAAGCTATTTATGGAACAAAAACAAAAAATAAATAAAATGATTTTAAAGAAAATGTTTTGGCTTTTTTCAAATAGGATAAAAATAAAAACGTAATAAATTGCCACACCACACAGTTTCCATTTTTTTTAGCTTCTGACACAAAACATATTTTGAATTGTAAATATTAAATATTTTTGTTGAAATTGCTAACCCTAAGGATAGAATATAGAAGCGGGAAGCAGAATAGAATCAATTTGGAGAATTTCTTAGTTGCAATTTTTTATTGCATGCGAAATTTTATTCACGCAATTTAAAATTTGTAAATTGACATGAAATGTGCGATTGTGTCTCCAAATAGATGTTGCAAATACATCGATTTTAAAAAGCTTTATCATAAAATCTCTGGAATAAAAACTGCTTAAAACGAATATGATAAAAAATTGCACAAATTAAAAATTGCCAATCAGCACCTAAGATAATTCATGATCGACGCAAACTCTACACGGCCCAAACATTCTACGTATGTCGAAGATAACTGCACTTTAGAAAAATTTCTTATTTGTGGCCTAACTTTTAAACAAAAATAATAACTTCACGGATTAAATTTTTTTAGCAACCTAAATTTATCGTTACTTTATAAAGGCAAAAAGGTTGCAGGTAAATAAAACATTTTCATTATTCCACTAATGTAAAAGCCTCTGTAGGCAAAAAAATAAGATTTTTAATTATATTTACATTCTTAAAGAATGGTTGTAATTGACAGCTATAAAAGTTTAAATTAAATTTGAAATTGAATAAAATTTAAAATTGAAATATACTTTGATTTTAAACATCAAATTAAGAGCGAATTGCAAAAAAATCGAAACAAGACTCCATTTAGACACGCAAATTTTACATTGCAAAGTTTTGATTTTATGTGTGAGAGAGAGTGAGAGGGAGAAAGCATAATGGGCAATACAGACATTGATGTACTCGCAAAGTTGTTTTTGTTTTTCTTTCTTTTTCTTTACACAGTTGTTATATATATTTTTGTGTTTGAAACACCAAATGCAAAACTTCCAAAAATTACGAAAGATCAAACAAAAGGAAACAAAATTTGTAAAAGAAAACTTTTTGTGTCTAAACACCAGACAAAGTTTAAAAGAAAATTAACAAAACTTTGTGAAAATAAAATTTGCATATCTAAAGGTGTGTTTACATTATGTGTACAAGTCATATGGACTGTCAAAATTGCTATCCATATGCAATTTCGTGTGTATGTCAAAATTAGTGTTTATAATTTTCATGTTTAAACTTGCATATGTTATGTACATGTGACATAACCTCTTGTCGTCGAAAAGAAAACATAAATACTAAAAACAGTGATGTCAACTAATAAATAATTTTTTGCGATAACTATTTAGAACTTTAAGCGCAAGACTCTCTTTCCTTATAAAAATCGCTATGTTAGAAAGAGCTCGAAACTACAAGTTCTCAGGTACGTGGCATAGTTCGTATAAAGTATATTTTACCAATGTATATTCACATTTTAAATTGTAATATTTTTATTTTGGCCGTGTTTGGCTCTATATTACAGAATAAAGTAAATAAATAAATAAATAAATAAATAAAATACAATTCTTGCTCATTGTTCATGCATAAGTACGCAAGTGTTATTGATAAGTTGTAAAAAAGAAAAACATTTCAAAAATTTCCATTGGAGAAAGGTTTGTTGTAAAAAATTTCATTTTTAGGATGTTTGCTGAAGTTTGTTTAAATTATTTAAAATTATAAGTTTTTTCTTTTACATACATTTAAATACTTAAAAATAATTGTTTAATTGTTTTACGTGTATTTTGTTTTTGTAAAAACTCTTGGGCTGTCAAAAACGTCTGGCAACATATGATGAACATATGATCTGATGCAATGTGTGTGAAGATAAATTTTAAAATTTATAACCCTAGACACATTCTGTTACGATAACAGAGCTCTGTTAATCAGTTAACATAACCAATGTTAATATTAAAAATTTATTTTAAGAGTTTCAAAACAATATTTAAATATAATTTTAAGTGGATAGAACAAAAAAAAAGTATTTTAAAACACTTCTACTAGTGTCGTTATTAAACTCCAATGGTCAAATATATTAACATTGTGTTTTTTCAGAAATTTTAGCGGTTTTTCCAAAAACACCACTTTTTAATTTAAAAAAAAAAAACACAATATTAATATATTTGACCATTGGAGTTTATTAAAGACACTACTAGAAGTCTTCTCCAATAATTTTTTTTCGCCCACTCTCTTTCGTTTACGAGAAAAGGACCAAAATCCTTTTTCAAATTTCAAAAGTGGTGTTTTTGGAAAAACCACTAAAATTTCTGAAAAAACACAATGTTAATATATTTGACCATTGGAGTTTAATAACGACACTAGTAGAAGTGTTTTAAAATACTTTTTTTTTTTTTTTTGTTCTATCCACTTTAAATTATATTTAAATATTGTTTTGAAACTCTTAAAATAAATTTGTAATATTAACATTGGTTATGTTAACTGATTAACAGAGCTCTGTTATCGTAACAGAATGTGTCTAGTCACCTGTTTGATGCCCCTTGCTCTTGCCTTTATCGTCTTGGCGCTTTGAGTGGAAATTTTAAAAGTAAAAGTTAGCATCACTGAAAACATCTGTTGTCATAAAGTTTTACATATCAAATAGAGCGTGCTCTAAATAAAAAACTAGCAGATGTTAAAACACATAGGAAAATAACATATGTTTCATGAGGTTTACATTATGTGTGTTGATTTCCATATGGAAAATCTGACATTCCATATGACTTGTACACACACCTTAATGTAATGTAAACACACCTTAAATAAGCTCCACCAGTATGGAGCCAAATACGCCAGCTGTTAAACACTTGTAAAAAAATGCAGTTAAAACAGTTATAACAGATTTTAGTGTTGCATATGGTGCAAACACAGTAAGAAAAAAATTTCATATTGTTGTTTTCGTGTTTTAAATTTATCAAGATTTTTCAAAGCTACAAGATGTAGAAGGTCTGCAATAGTAAACCGTAAACTCCATAAGTATTATGGCGTGTTAAAAATTTTAGAAAAAAAAAAAGCCAATCGTTATATATTCGAATTATTTTTATACCCTTCACCACAAAAGTGTAATTTCTACAATATCCATTTCGGACCCCATAATTTATATACATATATTCCGAGTACTAATCCATAGCAAAGTCGACTGAGCGATATCCATCTGCACGTCTATCCTTCCGTGTTAGTGTTGAATTCAACTTTGCCAAGGCACTAGACAAGTTGAGAAAATTTAAATACGCCAATCGATAAGACATAGTTTTGAAAATAATGCTACTGGGCCTGCATCTAATCTTTCCATAACATTTGGAACAAATCTATTTTAGTGAAGTAAATCCAATCAAAAACACCAATATATTTGGTGATAGAGAATTAAAAAATAGGAAAAAAAAACATCAAGTGAAAAAATTGGCGTTCGCACACATTTTCCGAGTTAGGGGCCTCTGACCTTTTCATACAAAAGTACAATTGTGCACCATATTTAAAAACGTTTAAAGAGACCCTTCAGTATATGCTAAAATTTTAAAAAAATGCTTAACCCATTAAGCAAGCCATTTAGAGCCAATGACATTTTTATGAAATTTTTTTTATTACTTTTTTACGCCTTCTTAAGTTCACATTATTGCGCTATATCGTTAGTCGTTACTAGGGTTTGGGATTTCCCGGGAAACGGAAAAAATTAACACATTCGCGGGATTTTCCAAGAAAAAAGCAATTCTTGAAGAAAACAAGTTCATTTAATGAATAATTACACAAAAATTTATAACCTAATTAAAACATAAACAAATAATAAAAATAATAGTTTTAACAGTTTAAAAACAATTCAGGTGACAAGAAACACATACATATGTACATTTGTACTATTTATCGAGAAATAACAAAGATAAAAATACTGAAAAAGTATTTATTTATTTATTTATTTTTTTTTTTTTTTTGAACTGTTAGTGCGTTCCACAGTTTACCAGACGTTTTGTTTCTTGTTTTCATTGTAAAATTTTCAGCAATCGAAAAAGGCTTTTTCAATTTCTACTGAGGTATGTTCTGTTGTCAACAGTGCGGTTATTAAGATTATTCATGTTCGTTGTTCGAATGTTAGTGGCTGTTCAAACCAATTAGTAAGCTTTTGTTTTATATCTTCTGTAGTAGAATTCTCACGAAACAAGATATTTGAAAATTTTTTAAAGTAACAATGTTAAAAATATATAAAAAATAATTTGGGAATTTTTTAAAAATGTTATGATTTTAAACTTCTCGTTTCCCAAAATTTTCTCAGGAAATATGAAAAAAGATAAAATTTCGGCAATTATGAATAAATATTTGGAAAATATCCACCACGACCACGTTAACAGATGTTGATTCTTTTATCAAAGTTACCATTTTTCCAGCCTAATCTTGAAACAAAAAACGGCCCAATCGCTTCTCTGGACTGCTCCTCTAGGATTTTCAAAAGCCCAAATGCGGTAAGTTTGCTTGTTGGCAAATGATAACGGGATTCGTCTCCGATGTTTTTTTTTTCATTTTTTATTTTTTATTTTAGAAAAACCACCTTTTTGTTCCTGAATGAATACGCCAAAACTATCATATTGCTGGTGTGGCCACAAATAAATAACAACCCTACAAGAACAGTGGCCATCTTTTAATCCATCAAATGACAATCACTGATGATGGAAATATCCATCACTACGTAGAACAAAGTTTCTATCACGTTCTTAATGGAAAATTGATAAAAATGATATAAGCATTTTTATACGTATGATGTCTGTAGCAAACAGAGACTTTTAAAAAAAATAATGCAAGTTTTGCCTGATATTTGAAACAGATTTAAATACAAAACTTTTTATAAGCTGGATTTTGAACTTTGCTACTGCATTAACACAAGCTAAAACTTATATTTATTAAAAAAAAGTCATTTTAGTTTAATACCAGAAGCAGTACAACGGCAAATCCGTCCAGTATAAAATATGGCAAATGTGTTAGTAGAAAATTGTGTATGTAATAGTTTCGCTCACACATTTCTTGCTGGGAAACTTCTAGTTAGAAAACTCAGAGTTATATGTACAAAGTTTCCCAGAAGGTGATGAATAAAATCGTCAAATGTTTAGAGAAAAAAAAAAACGTTAAAATATGAATGATACATTTTTAATCCCTTTGTTTAAGTTGTAAACGTTTTGAGAATTCGGGTACACAGAACTGATTTTTTAAGTTAATAAATAGTACAAACAAACGTTAATTTATTATTAATAAATTTATACCAGAAGTAATAAGCAAAGTAAAGTAAGAAAAAAATAATTTTAAAATAGTACAATTTTTTTTTTTAAATCTACAATGCCTTAACTTTCGACCCCTGTAGTCCACTAAGCCGCACCGTTTCATTTTTGACCCATTTTAATGAATTTAAAAAATTTCCATATGGGGAAATGCGTAATTTCACATTTTTCTTAATTCTCTTACTAAAAACCTATAAAAATTCTAAATATAACCTATAAAGTTCTGAAATCAACAATGGCTTGGCTTTCGCCCCCTGTAGTCCGCTTAGCCGCACCTTTTCATTTTTGACCCATTTTTAGGAATTTAAATGATGTCCATATGGGGTAATGCGTAATTTCACATTTTTCTTAATTCTATTACTAAAAACCTATACAAATTCTGAATATAACCTATACACTTCTGAAATCTATAATGCCTTAACTTTCGACCCCTGTAGTCCACTAAGCCGCACCGTTTCATTTTTGACCCATTTTAATGAATTTAAAAAATTTCCATATGGGGAAATGCGTAATTTCACATTTTTCTTAATTCTCTTACTAAAAACCTCTAAAAATTCTAAATATAACCTATAAAGTTCTGAAATCAACAATGGCTTGGCTTTTGCCCCCTGTTGTCCTCTAAGTCGCACCTTTTCTTTTTTGACCAATTTATGGGCGTTTGATAAATGCCTGTATTAAGAAGGAAAAAAAAAGCACGAGTTCTTCGGCCTGATTTTAGAATTTTTTTTTGACTTTTTATCTTTTGCTATAAATAAATAAAATTAATTTTTTAATAACTTTATACACTTTTTATATAATTTTTTTAAGTTTTACAAGGAAATGTTAAAATAATTCAATTCTGTTACCTTGACATTTTTTGAGTGAGAGGTATGTAAACTATAACAGGGTTGTCAAAAGCGAAGCTAACTGACGGAGCTATTTTCAGACTCTTGAAATACAATGTGTGTGAAGATAAATTCGAATTTAACTAGTAGAGACCTAAACCAAATTTTTTAACATAGCTGATTTTGCAGTTAACAGACCACTGTTAATCACTTAACAGTCGTTAGAATTTTGACCTTTAATAATTAAAATGCATATCCCGGAAATTTGGGGCCTGGTTCATGTTTTGTTCGATATGGAAAAATTTTGCTAGAGTGCACTTAGTGAGATTATAAAAGTTAAATGTGCAAAATAATTTTCAAAGAATAATATATACAGAGTTTTTTAACATAGTCTTTTTTAACATTTCTTGAGAAGATTTGTGGCCACTATGGAAAAATGGAGAATGGCTGGTATATCACACCCCATACAAATGAAGGTCCAAGGACTACTCTATCGAACCATATTAGTGGGATATCTCAAATAATCTTAGAAACCATTCTCATACCAGCCATTCTCCATTTTTCCATAGTGGCCACAAATCTTCTCAAGAAATGTTAAAAAAGACTATGTTAAAAAACTCTGTATTTATTATTCTTTGAAAATTATTTTGCACATTTAACTTTTATAATCTCACTAAGTGCACTCTAGCAAAATTTTTCCATATCGAACAAAACATGAACCAGGCCCCAAATTTCCGGGATATGCATTTTAATTATTAAAGGTCAAAATTCTAACGACTGTTAAGTGATTAACAGTGGTCTGTTAACTGCAAAATCAGCTATGTTAAAAAATTTGGTTTAGGTCTCTACTAGTTAAATTCGAATTTATCTTCACACACATTGAAATACAAAACACTTATTTTTAGAATTTTTGTCTGTGTCTGCCTGGATTTGAATAAAATTTTGTGAGAAAGTCCTTTAAAACCTTTGTTCAAATATAGAAACCTTTTCATTGTATAAAAATATGTCATTTCATAGAGAAACTGAAGATACAAATATAAAGTTACTGAATTTTATCTAAATAATAATACTGGAACAGTTGTCCATACATTTTATTTTTGTAGATGGTAAATTTTTAACACTGTTTACAGAACTCGACAAATTTAAAAAAAAAACACGTTTTTTTAAATTTTAATTTTTAGATAATGAGAACAGATACGCGGACGAAGTCGTGGACAATGCTAGTAAAATACAAAACAGAACAACATGTTATTTGAAGCCACTAGCATTTGAAACACGAACATGAATAATCTTTGTAACGCATTGATGACAACAAAACCTACCTCAGCAGAAAGTGAAAAATTTCAACGAAAACAAGCACAACAGTAAGTCTAGTGAATTGTTAAAAGCAGTTCTAAAATCATATAATTCAAAAAATAATTAATTAAATATTTTTTTTTTAGTATTTTTATCTTTGTTATCTCTCGTTATATAGTACAATTGTACATCCATTTAATTAAGCTATACTTTTTTTGTATTAATTCATTAAATAAACTTGTTTTCTTCAAGAATTGCTTTTTTCCCCGTTTCCCGGGAAATAAAAAATTCCCAAAAAATCCCAAACTTTATGATAAATCAATCTAAGCCAATATTGTTAAAAATTAAGTTTCATAATTAAAATTTGTTAAATACAATTTGAGTTCAAAATATAAAATTTAACAAGACGAATAAATTTTACCAGGTGGCAACACGGCAAAGGGTGTTAATATTTATGTTTAAGGCTTTCCATTCACTTAAGTGCCTGTTTTTAATTACTTTTGTATTGTTGTAATGCAGCTGCCATCTTTTTATAAATTTGCCTTAAGCTATTGGTTACAACTTTTAAATTTCGAGAGAACACTTTTCTGTAGCAATGAATAGACCAAATATTTGCATTTATTATGTTTATTTTAATAAACAACACTTTTTTAAAACTGTTTGGAAAGCATTGAAATCCGCTTATTGAGTTGCCAAATCAAATTGTTAAAAAATTTATAGCAATATTTATTTGTAAACAGAGAATTTTAAAGTTTCAAAGATGATAAACTAAAAGCAATAAAAAGACAATTATTTTTTACACGATTCAGTTTACAAAACATAAAATAATCGATAAGTGACACTTAAAATGCTTCAATTACCACTTTAATACTTAAATTGCTATAGACCTAAAATTAAAACTCTTCAATTTTCCAAACAACATGAAAAAATATTCTGATTACTTCTGGAAAAAGTGTAAAAGAAAAATAAATAACATAGAACAGAACACAACAGAACAGAAAGAATAGAATGGCAATTGTATGTAGGCGTAAAATAATGTGGACTGTTCATGAAGTGCATCAAAAATATCTAAAAAAAATTTTGTAAACTAAACTATGAAAAAATATATTCAATAAATAAAACAAAAATATACAAACAGAAGTAAAAGAAATAGTTGTACCTGCACAATAGAGCTGTTCGATTTGTATGAGTAAAAAGAAAAATTTATAGAATTGCAACAATTTTTAAATATGTATGTCAAAGATAACTGCACTTTAGGAAAATTTCTTATTTGTGGCCTAATTTTTATATAAAAATTATAACTTCACGGATTAAATTTTTTTAGCAACTTAAATTTATCGTTACTTTATAAAGGCAAAAACGGTTGTAGGTAAATTAAACATTTCAAAAAAAATTTTTTTTTATGTAATTATTCCACTAATGTAAAAGCCTCTGTAGGCCAACAAAAAATAAGATTATTAATTTTATTTACATTCTTAATGAAAGATTGTAATTGACAGCTATAAAAGTTTAAACAATAACGGAATTCACGATTTATATTAAATTTTGAATCGTTTTATATATACTACGATTTTAAACATCAAATTAAGAGCGACCTTCTCGTCTGTATTGTAAACCGTATCAAAAGTTTTCTTCTTGAAATTTTAGCCAGCTCCAAAAAAAAGGATGTGTGTCATTAAACATCCCTACTTAGACGGGTACAATGATCATTTTTGGATAGGAAATTGTCAAGTGAAAAAACATCTTTTAAAAATGTATAAATATTCGATAAAAATTTATTCGATTATTCGATAAAAATGTATTCGAATATTCGATAAATTTTTTTTGTATATTCTATAAAAATTTATTCGATTATTCGATTAAAATTTATTCAATTAAAATTTATTCGATTATTCGATAAAAATTAATTCGAATATTCGATAAAAATGTATTAGATTATTCGAAAAGAATTCATTAGAATATTCGATAAAAATTTATTCGTTTAATCGATAAATTTTTTAAGTATATTCTATAAAAATTTATTCGATTATACGTTAAAAATTTATTCGAATATTCGATAAAAATGTATTCGATTATTAGATACTTTTTTTTATATTCGATAAAAATTTATTCGATTATTCGATTAAAATTTATTCGATTATTCGATAAAAATTTATTCGAATATTCGATTAATCGATAAAAATTTATTAGAAAAATTTTAATTTTACTTGTATTATTTTTAAAAGCATAACACTTTTGCTTCTTATCAAAAATAGGGGCTTCAAATAACAGCAATAATTCTTTTAATCGCCTTACCCTAATGTACTTAAGAATAAAACTACATAAATCAATATATGTATGTACAAATGTACACAAGTCTATACATGTGTATGAATATTATATTGAATGTTAAAACAAAAAGAAATAAATAAAAGGCCTTAAAGTTGGAGTTAAGGAAATATTCATTTCAGTAAATTCTTTACTGCTAAATATGAATAAATGTATATATATTTTATATATATATATATATTTTAAATAAAAGTAAATATGAAAAAAAAATAGAAAAAATAAAATGCTAAAAGAAATGTTTGATTTTTTAATTCTAAAACTACAACACGCGATCTGATTAAACATTGCTGCTACAAAATCATAAATTTAACTGTTTTTCTGTGAGTACAACATGAAGAATTTATTAAAATTCTGTTGAATATATTTTATTACTTACACATTATCCATTGCTGACGGCACAGAGGCGCCAGGAACCTCTGTCAGGGGATTTATAGTGGCCGTAGTAGTTGTAGACTCTGAAGGATTATGCGTAGTTAAGTTTGTTGATGATGTTGATGACTCGAGCGTATTAATGCCACTAAGCCCCACCAGAGTAGACGATGATGATGTTGTATTAGATGATGTACTTGTAGTTGATGAATTATCATTACCACTACTTCCACTACTGCCGCCGCCACTGCCACTGCCATTGCCACCACCACCACCACTACTGCCACTGCCAGATGATGACTGGTCACGACCACGCGTATCAGTCATTGTGTGTGGTTGCAAAGTGGCAGTTGGTCGTTTAAAACGCAAAAAATTAACCAAAACTAAAATTCCTTAAATAACTACAGTTTTTTTTATTATCCTCTCGTGCTGTTTGAACAAAATAAAAAACAAGTCGAAAATATTTGTATTTCAGGGCGTAAAATGTGCAATTTTCAATTTCGGGCGAAACTTTTTTTAAAACCCGTTTGCCGTTTTATTTTTTTCTTTATATTTTCTTTCGTTTTTTTTTTATTAATTTATTTAATTTTTTGTGTTTATTATTTATAATCTCTTTATTTGTAGTTGAAATATTTTTGGATTTATTTACGTTATTGAAAAATAAAATTTTTGTTTTCTTTTACTCTCTTTCTCTCTCTCTCTCTCTCTCTTTTAGGAGATGGAACAACAAAAGGTTCCCAATCATACGTTATTACATATTCCACATTGTCTGAAAGGCAATGCAAAAATCCATAAAACTGCAAAAAGAAACGAAAAATAAAATAAATACAAACATAAACAGATGGATGAGTGAATGAATAAAAAGAATCTGTTAAAAAAAAATTTTGAAACTCATATGGGTTATTCCATTTAAGATTTTAATTTAAAGATAGATTTTTGAATCATTGCATATAAACATATAGAATAATATAATCTAACAAATTTTTATTTAATTGAAATATTTTTATGAATATTAACCTAAAGAAACATTTACGGAGAGCTTGATTCCGGTACTTTCAAACAGACATTCCAAATGACTTTGATTCTAGGATGTGTGTAAAGATGAAATCTAAATTGTCAAGTAGAGACTTAAAGCAATTTTTAACATAGCTGGTTTTGCACTTAACATACCACTGTTAACCACTTTACAGTCGTTTGAATTTCAACCTTCTGTATTTGTTGTTCTTTAAGAATTGTTTTAAACATTTAACTTTTAAAATCTCACTAAATACATTCTAGCAAAATTTTTACATATCACAATTACAGTGCACGTGCTTCAAATTTCCGGATTATGCGTTTTAATTAATAAAGGTCTAAATTTTAAAGACTGTAAGTGATAAACACTAGTCTGTTAAAGGTAAAATCTGCTATGTTAAAAAAATTAGTTTAAGTCACTAAGAGTTAAATTCGAATTTATCTTCACACACATAATTCTAGGGCTGCTTCGAAAATAAATTGAGGCTTGTTATCCATTATTAAAATTAACGAAGATGTAAAATTATTTTGGGCTTTATTATTATTATTGAAAATATATTGAGGTAATAAACAGAGAAACAAGTCGTGCCGCTCACAGCCGGCTGAAAGCCGCCGCCGATTTTTGCTTAATAGTCGAGCCGCCGCCGAGTGGTACGGCTTGTCACGACTCAAAAATGTTAGCCGGCAATTATCATTCTTTAAATTTTGTATGTTTAAATTACTTTCAGTAAAGAAATATAATTTAAAATTTGAAGCTGTTATTTTAAATTGGTTTAAATAGAAATATATTTCTAGAGAAAACAATGCATAACTTATTAAATGTATGTAAATAAAATAATTAAATTAATTTTTAAAATCTTGCGTCTTTATTTGTAATATTTACTTCATCTAAAGTTTGTTTATTTTTGTTGTTCTTCTTCTTCCTAACACAATACACAAGTACTCCTTGATAGTCGGCTTTAGCCGACTTACAGCCGGCGCCGACAATTTTTTGCTCAGCCGCCGCCGCCGAGTTTTTATCACGACTTGTTTTTCTGGTAATAAACCATAGCAATTTCTCATTGATTTCGAGATTTCTAAATTTCAAGAGGGAATAGAAAGGACACGTCTTAAAAACCATTATGTATAAATAAAATATTGCTATAAATAAAATATTTATAGGTATATAGATTTATTAATACTTTAATAATTTTGTCTGTAAATGATCAAACTCTAATATTTTTTAAATTTGTTCCTAAAATTAATGTTTTTTTACAATAACATTTTTTCTTTTGGTCTAGACTTTTGCAAAGTAAGAACCAACGGTAGGAATACATACAATTCTTGTGGATTAACCCATAACGTAAATTGCAATGAAAGTTGAAATATGCCCCTACTGAGTCGAAACAAAAATAAACATTAAACCACAGAAGCTAAACATCCACACTAACACTAGTTTGGAATTACAGTGTTTATGTTTAATCTAAAAAAAATAGTTAAACAAATAAATAAATAAATATATATATATATATATATATATATATATATATATGTAGGCATGCTAGATAAAAATTTTCTAAATAGACATCAGTAAAATGTTTAATTCCTCAAACGTTAAGAATCATAGAAGAAACCAATAATTTGGAGAATTTTTAAAAACAAATTTTGGGAACTAATTTGTAAATAGAGTTCATTTATAAATTGATTAAATACCTACATATATTTTTTAATAAAATCGTATTTTGATGACTAATTTGAGGCAGCTATTGCCACTTTTTAATTATTATAGATTTTTTCCTAAATCTTTTGGAAAAAAAAAATTAATTGTATTTGAAAATTACTGTTACAAAGTTGCCAGATAAAAATAGTGTAAAATCTAAATTCTTTCTAATCCTAAATGAATTTTGATCCTTCAAATATATAAATCACGATTTCAGTATAAGGAATCGTATGAGAAAAATATATGTTATTTTTATCATCAGAGTAATTGTCAGAATAAATAAATTAACAACCCTAAATTATTATCACATTTTTAATTTGGCTTCGAAATTAAATAAGATTTATTTTTTAATAAAACTGTCAATAAAAATTAAAAAGAGATCTGGTAGCCTTGATTAATTGTGTACATTTCGGAGTTAATAATAGCAATGCGTCGACATGTCATCTATTTATGAATGACATGTAATTAAAAAAAGTTTGTTTACATTGTTACTTGGCATGTCTTATTTATATTTTAAACTTATAAATGAATTTTACCTACTAAAATACATATTTATATATGTATAATTTAATTATTTTTTGTCACAAAAAAATATCAAATGCAAATATTCACGTTACGGAATTTATCTTTATCACTTTAAAGCCAGACAAAAGATATAAAATTATTTAAAAGTCAATTTACTATTCCATAACAAAAATATGCGTTAGTTATAAATTTTCGAACCTAATAGTCTACGAAAATAAAAACATAAATGAAAAATGTTTAAAAATTCTCACTAAACCTGTTGGCTACGTGAGATTTATTCACGACAGGCCAAGTAAACAACAGTCAGCTGATTAATACGCAAAAGACAATTTAAAATTGTTTGCCATTAAAATTAATTAAATTAAAGACACGGAAAACGTTCTACACGTTTATATTTGTTTTAAATTTAAACACTTATTTTTATTTAATAGAAACTTTTTTTACATTACATTTCACATTACAGTTGTATTCTAAACTTTTCAAATACATCACTTTCTATATATTTAGGAAGTGAATATATATCATTAAGCAGAAATCCTAAAAAACAAAACTGTAAAAAGAAACCAATAACAAATACAAAATAAACGAAGCAACGATTTATTATCGATTTTTGTACAAGACAAAAGAAGAAAAACTCAGCCGTCTCATTAGAAATTGAGAGATTTTAATTTATAGTCGAGTTATTTTGCACAAATTACACATACTTTTTATTAACGCACTGGCTTTAAAATGTTTATATGGGTTTCTTATTATTTCTTCGATTTCTAATGTTTTATTTACAAAAACAAAAAATATTTTACACCGTCTGCCACAAAACAAAATGCAATTTTCACACTTCTTTCTTTACACAATATTTTAATCATTCGTTTAATGCAATTTTCTTTTCTTTACTTTTTTTTTTGCTTTTTGTGCTATTTCACTTTCTCGTGTAGTTTTTGTTTCCGAAAATCTCTCCGACTTTTTTTATACTTATATTTTTGCATCCGCCCAACTAAATATGATTTTTATTCTCTTTCTATCTTCTCTTTTTTTAAATAGACTTTTTGTTTTTCGGAGTTGATTTTCTTTCATTTTAGACTCTTTTTTTAATTTTTTTTGTGTTACCATTTTTATATATACATATTAACCATTTCATGTATGATGTTTTATGTTTCAATAAATTTAATACTTTTTCAATTATAATGAATTTTTATATTTTTTAATAAAAAATTCAGCCGGGCACAGACAAAATGGCGACCTTTTTTGCTCGTCTTATTTCGTTTAAAAAATATTTGTTGCCTTTTTTCTTTCTTCTATTTTATATTAACACTTATTCACCATGGTTTCATTTTAATTATTAATAAATAATATTATATTTCTACTATACATTATTTTCTTACTTTTTTTATCGATTTTATATATTTTTATTTTATTTAATATCCCCAAAAAGTCGTTTTTCCGTGCTTAGAAATTTTACATCGACACTTTTTCGGGAATTTGCAAAATTTTTCTCTTGCCGAATAATTTTTCTAGCAGATGATAATTTTTGTATCATTTTTTTATTACCTTTCTGCAGAGTTGTAAAAAGTGTACGATTCGGTGTAAATGCACTTATAAAAATGTTGCTATATAAATGAACTTCGTGTTTTTGTGTCAATCAAAAAAATCAAATATATGGGTTCTAGCAAAATGCAACGTTTGCCGATTGCAATTTTAAAAATAATTCCGTGTAAAATGAGGGATTTAAAATAAAGAGAACTAAATAATTTTCGAAGTGCGAAGTCATCATTTAGTAATTTAGTATCTTCTACTGTTGGACCAGCATTTGCAGGATTTTATTCTATAGCACTAAATTTCTTATTGAAGTTTCATCTGTGTCGACTTGGTTCCTTCATACAAGTAGCCAGCCCCCGTATACTTTCGCATTTCTATAGCCAAATTCACTTTAACACTAACTTGAATTCACCCTAAAATAGATGAAGAATATATATTTCTGTTTTATTACTTTGACGTTCTGTTCCGTTCGAATCAGTAGAAAATAGAATTCAACGTTAAGTTACTTAGAAGTTTTTGTTAGCGTGACTGCAAAATTGCAAATAAACTTATTTTTGTTATTGTAAATTAAGTATTTTTTTATTGTATTGTGTTTTCTTTGTTTGCTATAAACAGCTGATATGTTGTTACAGAATGAATAATTACAATAATTTAAAAAGCAGAACGGCACGAAAGAACAGAACAGCAACAGAAAGTAAAGACTAATGATAATGAGGCATTTAAATGAAATAAAAAAAATTATATTCAATAATTTGTTTGCAAGGAAAATGAAGCTAACACTTCTGTCCAATATACTTTCTGACTTTTAAATATTTCTATTATTTTAAAATTTTTTCATGCTCTTTTATAGTTTTGCCATGCGATTTTAGTTCATTTAATTTTTACTGTTGTTTTATTTATGGTTTTTGATATGTCAACTTACACAAAATACTTTAGGATTTTTTTGCTTGTAATATTAAATTATTTACATATTCAAGGCTCATTTAATTTTACAACGATTTAAAGCTTTAGACTACAGCATAAGACGCCGTCAATTACATATTTTTATGTAATTTTACCATTTAAAAAATCGTCAGGCAGGTTTTATAGGTTATGTAAAGTGCCCTTAACAGTGCAGTCACACGGTCAAGTTTTTGTTTAATTTCTTTCAAGAAATTTACACATATTGCTTGTCAAAATTCACAAAAATTGAAAGCTGTGACGTAGGCTGCACGCAATTTCAAAGCAAATTTTTAAGCAAGATGTAAAGAAAACACTGACAGCAGAATTTGTAATGCAAATTTAGAGGAAAACACTTCAATCAGCTGCTTTCTTGAATGTAATTTGAAAGACTCAATTGATCGAAAACTTGAAAGCAAATTCTCAGCAAGTTTTTAAAGTGTGAGAGTATTGGTTAAAAAATGAGAGAAATTTTAAACTTAAATGAAAACTTGATCGTCTGACACCCTAGTTAAAGTCTACGACGAAAGACTAAAAAGAATCAAATTTTTTTAAGAAAAGGTTGATCTGGTAATTGACCATCTTTCACCAATGGTCTAAAAGAATGCTGTTTATTTAACTAATTTCACGTACTATTATTTTTCACTTTCTTTTTATTTAAAATCTCATGTGTAATTCTAGAGAATTTTATTATTTTGGCACTGTCGGTCTTTTCATTTCAAATAAAGGAACTAAATAAACAAAGTCCAGCGTATATAATATAAGAAATTATTATATATTATGATGTAGTTATACGCTAAATTTGTGAGACTCGAAACAGTAGATTATGCACTCGAAACGCATTGATATGTATGTTTATCATTCATAAATAGTTATTCTTACACACTGGCAACTCCATTGTTAATTTTGTTCTGTTTTGACATTTGATCAAGTGCGAATGATAAAAGACAAATAAGCAAAAGGCAAGAAAACGACGTACGTGTACTCTGAACAAATTTTTTCAATATTAATTTCGATTTTTTCGGCATTTAAATTTATAAAAAGTCTTTTCATCATTAAATTTATGTACTTTAAAACCAAAAAAGTATTCTTCAAATATAAAAACGTAAATAATTGGGATTTAATAGTGGGTATTAAGTAGCGAATATATTTTCTTGTGGTTGAGTACGACTCAAAATAGCAAAAAAGAATAAGAAATTATTTTTGGTTTTTGAGATATATTAGTGGTATAAATATTGTATTATTTATTTTTTATTTATATTTTTCAATAAATAACTGGTGCTTGGTGCATAATTAGCAGGACAATTTACCAAGTTCCAAAAGAAAAGACGATAGAAATTGAAAAAGAAAAAATTCATTTCAAAGCAAAATTAACATCATCTGGGTGACAATCAGTCAGTGGGCTGTACGTTTCAACAGCAACAACATAATGCAGCTCTTGCTGTCAACAATATGTTTAGGCCTAACCAGTGCAGTTATTGGCAATGCCTGGTATCAAAAGAAACAATTCTATCCAGCTGTAGTGTATATAACTAAATCCAATGCCTCTATGGCGGTAAGTAAACTAATCAGATTTTCTTATGGATGTATGACCTCATAAGTAAATATGTTTTTATTATTAACTTTCAGGTGATTTACATACAATTCTTTGCAATTGTTTTTATGTTTGGAAAATTACTGCGCAAGGTAGTTGCTGTTACGTTTAATGGTTGACCAATTTTACATACGATTTGATTATTTTCAGATTTTCTTGGGTACTCTGAGAGCAGCTGAGTTTGAACATTTATTAGAACGATTTTGGTATGCCATAACAGAAACGTGCTTGGCCTTTACTGTTTTTCGCGATGATTTTAATCCAAGATTTGTGGCTCTATTTACGGTATTATTGTTTCTTAAATCATTCCATTGGTTGGCTGAAGAGCGTGTAGACTTTGTAAGTACCTTTATTTGAAAGTTAAAGTTGGATTTCATTTTGAAGAGATAAAGATTATTGATAGGATTGTCGCCTCAAATAAATTTGATTTGTTATTTTGAATATTCAAAAGCTGATGATGAGATGACACAGAAATTTATTTTATTTTGTTGTTGTTTTATTTATTTTGTTTACTTTCATACTTAGTATGCGTGTATATATTCATATACATACTTACTACATACATATATGTATTTATGTAGATATCTACGCAAACTTTTTTTTATTAATAAACAACCAAATATTTAATGCTCTAATAAAACTGTAGATGTAGAAAATTATGAAACACATATTTTTAAATAATTTTTGTTTTCGCAGATGGAACGTTCACCTGTCTTGGGCTGGCTTTTTCATATACGCGTTGCCAGTTTGTTGATGGTTTTGGGAACTCTAGATTACATGCTGCTCATGCATGCCTATAATTCAACAATAGCTCGTGGGCCCACTGTACAATTGGTATTTGGTTTTGAGTATGCCATTCTCTTAACAGTCGTAGCCAGTACAGCCATTAAGTATGTATTACATGCGGCTGAAATGCGTACCGATACACCATGGGAAAATAAGGCCGTATTTTTACTGTACACTGAACTATTGATTGGTTTTATCAAAGTAATATTGTATGTTCTGTTTGTGGTGATAATGGCCAAATTCTATGCCCTGCCAATGTTTGTGTTTCGGCCAATGTTCTTTACGATTAGAAACTTTAAAAAGGCTCTCAGCGATGTTATAATGTCTCGCCGAGCCATACGTAATATGAACACTTTATACCCAGACGCTACACCAGAAGAATTAAGATTATCAGATAATATTTGCATTATATGCCGCGAGGATATGGTTAATCATTCAAAGAAGTTACCTTGTGGTCATATTTTCCATACGATTTGTTTAAGATCTTGGTTTCAAAGGCAACAGACATGTCCCACTTGTCGTTTGAATATATTACGTGCACCTGCCGCCAATTCGACGGCCTTACCGAGACCAGACGAAAATAACGCGAATGCTAATGCTGCAGCGGGTGCGGGTGCGCCAGCTGGTAATACGGGTACAGCAGCCGCAGGAAACGCTCAAATACCTAATGCAAATGGAGTTGGCAACGATAATCGAAATATGCAAGGAGGAAATATATTTGAACATTTCGGTAAGTAGTGTTTTTAAGCGGCCTTTTTTTAATTAAATTAAACAAACAAAACAAATTATTAAAACAGCATTAGGAAAATGATATTTTAACCTTTCAATGAAATCTGTGTTTATATTATTAAATACAATCAATTATAAATTATTTTACTTAATAATTTGTTTACAAGAAAATAAAATCTATAATTTTCTGAGAAGGACTAAAAGGTTTTACAAAATCTAATAAACTGAGTTAGCAGCTGACTGCAATTCAAAAAAATGGATAAAAATAATTTAGAAAACTGTCAATAGCAAACATTTTGTCCTTATGTTAGGCGGCTTTTAGTTTGATATAATGTTGCGATTGTAAAAAATACTGTTACCAGATAGACCAATTTCAAGAAGATTTGATAATCTTTGACCCATAACTTTTCAAGTCTACAACCTTTTTGACATGTTTTATGACATTATCTCAAGCTAAATATGCTCTTGATTGCAACTTTATATATCAGCATCATTTTAAAAACAAAAAAATTTTGTGCGTTCTCAATTGCGGTACCCTATAATTTTCAAACTTTAGAGGCAACTTATTTATTGATAAAACCTGTTCCTTCTTTTAAGCTGGATTAACTAATTCGCTACCAAATTTATCTGGCTCGGGAGGCAACGGTTTACCAAATTTGGCTGGTGTTCCTATGATGCCTCCACCTTTTATGATGCCACCACCATTTCCATTTATTGCACCCTATGCTGTACCACCACCGCCTATGCCACCAGATCTCACTAACTTTTCCGATGAAGAACTAAAAGCGCTGGAAGGCAATGAAAGAAAGAACATTGAAGAACGCATTAAGGTAATAACTAAAAAGCTCAGAAAT
Source organism: Cistogaster globosa (assembly GCA_937654795.1). Taxonomy (NCBI): domain Eukaryota; kingdom Metazoa; phylum Arthropoda; class Insecta; order Diptera; family Tachinidae; genus Cistogaster; species Cistogaster globosa. The sequence goes on from OW569403.1 coordinate 162,272,620, forward strand.
TTTAATATGAATTAAACAAATTCCTTTTAGCTTTTGCGTAACATACAACTTATGCTAGATGCAGCCAATATTTTAATGAATAACTATCAAATAGTAGCTGGTCGCCCACAAACAATGATACCAAGTTCGGTTGCCGGTACGCAAGCAGCAGCAGCGGAAAACGTCACATCTACGCCAACTAACATAACTGAAACGACGTCTGTTAAAACGGAAGATTTACCTTCAACTTCAGCAGCGGCAGCAGCAGCAGCAGCTGCATTATCTAAAGATGAAGTTAATACGACGGATGGCACTGCTGATGCACCAGTTGCCAAACATAATCTAGTAACTATAGAAGATTTGGGGGTAGAAGATCACATAGACGTTCAAACTTCAACATCATCTTCATTGTCTACATCTGCTTCAACAACATCTACTTCTCCTACAACATTAATAGACGGCACAGCAGAACATATAAACGAATTGCGCAAAAGACGCTTAAAATTCCTTGAAGAACGTAATAAAACGTCTACAGATTAAAAAAGTCTAAGGCTTTTTTCACAAAAGTTAGAACTTAACAACTAATAAAAATGCACTTGTGAAGGTGGACTGAAAAAAAATGGTTTTTCTTTGTTTTTTTTTTAACATTTTTACATTTTTCTTAATGATTTTCTTGAAAAATGTTTATACGATTAAAATAACTATAACTATCTTCATTAAAACGCCTTAAGACATTTCATTATTTATGTTATTCTTATTGGTTTTCCTTGTTTTTTTTTTCTTCTTTTTTTATTTAATATCATTATTATTTTGTTTATGATGACAATTTATTTTTAATGAGAGCATTGAAAATCTTTTAATAGCATAAAAGCAGATACAAAATTAAATAAAGAGATATACTTTTAAACAACATACAGCTATAACATGTATTGTGTATAAATTAAGAAATAATTTGGATTCAAGCATAAAAAATATATAAATATATTTAAATGGGAATAAAAACAGATTTATGATTACTGTATATGTATTTAAATAATTTATAACTACACTTAGAATTAATAAAAATAAAACATGCAAAAAAAATATTTGAAAAAAAAAATTCTTTTTTTTTATATATCTAGAAAATTTTCTCGGATATAAATGTCTTTAGCAGAATTATGTATCATTATAGCACGCCTTCATAAAACGATTTCATCAATATGGTATGTTTGATTTGGAATCGTGCTAATTTAAACTATGGCTTATTATTGTATTTCGAAAAAGTGTTCTTTCGAATCGAAATACAGATTAACCCCCCAGGTTGAAGCCGCATTGCTTACAAAACGGAAAACACATAAAAAATTTTTGTAAAAGAACCCATAATAATTTTAAATAAAAACGTAGGCGTTGAATAAAAAATGAAAATTTTTTTAAATTAGCAGATTGTTTTAAATGTAATAGCAAAAATAGATAAATAAAAAAGTTGTTAAGGGCTTCCTCTTCAATTTTGATCTAATAATTATTTTCTAAACATTTTTTTTTCTCGCATGGTATTTTTCCACTCATATATTTCGTCATAAAAAGCTTTTATTTTACAGCTATTTGGATTTTATAGCCTATTAATTTTTGTTATAATATAATGAAAATAGCTGTAATGAAGAATGCTGACAGGGTTGAATTGAATTGGAGAGTGCACTTTATTTCCATAATCTTCATATTTCGACAAACGCTCGTTTTCAAATCGCAAAATGGTAAACTTATTTGTTATTAAAAATTCTCGCCTTAAAGTTCAGTTGTAACAAGTTGCATCAGTTCGCCAGTCTCGTACATAATTGCGGTATGAAGCCGCCAGATTTTAAGCGATTTATAGACAGCTAGTTCGTCCTTCTGCCAAATTTGTCAGAACATCTTACTTTTATTGCTCTCTTTGCAATTAATTCGAGCTACGAACTTTAGCTCATCTGAAGAATAATCTGCTATGTCATAGAAACATATCGATTTGAAAACGTTTGTCAAGCTTCTTGATTTTACTTAAATTAATATTTTGAACAAACGTCTTTTTCAGTGTATTTTCGTATAGAATCAGAAATTTAAAACCGATTGCAATATTTTATTGCTTGTGGTAATAAAAATGTATAGCGATCACAATCGAAATTACCCAGAGCCTAATTACATTTATCTTAATTTGTTTTTCTTTCCCAACAAAGTTAAGGCTAATCAATATATTTCTTGCACTTCTTCTTGACGAGCAATTGATCTGTTTGCACATAAACAAAACGTCGGTAGAATATGGAACAAACATTTTTTGTGTTTTCCTGTATGGAGAAAATGTGGCGATATTAATGTTTTATGTATTAATAAATCAATCATGAGCAAACAAAAAATATTTTTATTTTTTGTCAAATCACATATAAATAGAAAAATTTAAAGGTCTTTTTGTTTAAATATCGTCTTAATTTTGTAACATTTTGAAAATGAAATTTACGTTTGATGGCAGACATCGTTTTATGAACAAATGTCCTTACAACGCTCTTTGAACAAGAACATGACATCGACAACGATCGTTCAAACTTCAACATCATCTTCATTGTCTACATCTGCTTCAACAACATCTACTTCTCCTACAACATTAATAGACGGCACAGCAGAACATATAAACGAATTGCGCAAAAGACGCTTAAAATTCCTTGAAGAACGTAATAAAACGTCTACAGATTAAAAAAGTCTAAGGCTTTTTTCACAAAAGTTAGAACTTAACAACTAATAAAAATGCACTTGTGAAGGTGGACTGAAAAAAAATGGTTTTTCTTTGTTTTTTTTTTAACATTTTTACATTTTTCTTAATGATTTTCTTGAAAAATGTTTATACGATTAAAATAACTATAACTATCTTCATTAAAACGCCTTAAGACATTTCATTATTTATGTTATTCTTATTGGTTTTCCTTGTTTTTTTTTTCTTCTTTTTTTATTTAATATCATTATTATTTTGTTTATGATGACAATTTATTTTTAATGAGAGCATTGAAAATCTTTTAATAGCATAAAAGCAGATACAAAATTAAATAAAGAGATATACTTTTAAACAACATACAGCTATAACATGTATTGTGTATAAATTAAGAAATAATTTGGATTCAAGCATAAAAAATATATAAATATATTTAAATGGGAATAAAAACAGATTTATGATTACTGTATATGTATTTAAATAATTTATAACTACACTTAGAATTAATAAAAATAAAACATGCAAAAAAAATATTTGAAAAAAAAAATTCTTTTTTTTTATATATCTAGAAAATTTTCTCGGATATAAATGTCTTTAGCAGAATTATGTATCATTATAGCACGCCTTCATAAAACGATTTCATCAATATGGTATGTTTGATTTGGAATCGTGCTAATTTAAACTATGGCTTATTATTGTATTTCGAAAAAGTGTTCTTTCGAATCGAAATACAGATTAACCCCCCAGGTTGAAGCCGCATTGCTTACAAAACGGAAAACACATAAAAAATTTTTGTAAAAGAACCCATAATAATTTTAAATAAAAACGTAGGCGTTGAATAAAAAATGAAAATTTTTTTAAATTAGCAGATTGTTTTAAATGTAATAGCAAAAATAGATAAATAAAAAAGTTGTTAAGGGCTTCCTCTTCAATTTTGATCTAATAATTATTTTCTAAACATTTTTTTTTCTCGCATGGTATTTTTCCACTCATATATTTCGTCATAAAAAGCTTTTATTTTACAGCTATTTGGATTTTATAGCCTATTAATTTTTGTTATAATATAATGAAAATAGCTGTAATGAAGAATGCTGACAGGGTTGAATTGAATTGGAGAGTGCACTTTATTTCCATAATCTTCATATTTCGACAAACGCTCGTTTTCAAATCGCAAAATGGTAAACTTATTTGTTATTAAAAATTCTCGCCTTAAAGTTCAGTTGTAACAAGTTGCATCAGTTCGCCAGTCTCGTACATAATTGCGGTATGAAGCCGCCAGATTTTAAGCGATTTATAGACAGCTAGTTCGTCCTTCTGCCAAATTTGTCAGAACATCTTACTTTTATTGCTCTCTTTGCAATTAATTCGAGCTACGAACTTTAGCTCATCTGAAGAATAATCTGCTATGTCATAGAAACATATCGATTTGAAAACGTTTGTCAAGCTTCTTGATTTTACTTAAATTAATATTTTGAACAAACGTCTTTTTCAGTGTATTTTCGTATAGAATCAGAAATTTAAAACCGATTGCAATATTTTATTGCTTGTGGTAATAAAAATGTATAGCGATCACAATCGAAATTACCCAGAGCCTAATTACATTTATCTTAATTTGTTTTTCTTTCCCAACAAAGTTAAGGCTAATCAATATATTTCTTGCACTTCTTCTTGACGAGCAATTGATCTGTTTGCACATAAACAAAACGTCGGTAGAATATGGAACAAACATTTTTTGTGTTTTCCTGTATGGAGAAAATGTGGCGATATTAATGTTTTATGTATTAATAAATCAATCATGAGCAAACAAAAAATATTTTTATTTTTTGTCAAATCACATATAAATAGAAAAATTTAAAGGTCTTTTTGTTTAAATATCGTCTTAATTTTGTAACATTTTGAAAATGAAATTTACGTTTGATGGCAGACATCGTTTTATGAACAAATGTCCTTACAACGCTCTTTGAACAAGAACATGACATCGACAACGATGGTACACACAAGCCATTTTAATGTGTGCACATGAAATTGTTTAATGGCTGAAGAAATCAATGGCTCGTCAAGACGGCGTGTTAAACTTACCTTAATGTACTTTAAGGTTTTTTATTGAGAACAAAAATTGGTTGCATTTTTTTATATTTTGTTGAAGACATTTTATATATTTTTTCTATGTCTGGAAATGAAGAAAATGTGTAATATTATATATTTATGCACAAAGTTTATTAAAGATCTATTTCACCTTAACTATTGCGAGACTCAACCTCTCGAAACTCAGCTGGATCTGTAAAACGCACAGTTAATATATAAAATATTGAAGGAAAAGGCACAAAACACAATAAGGTATAGTGATGGCCTAAGGCAATAATACCATAAGCCAACATAAGCCATTGTATGCCTAAAATTTAAATTGATGATATAAAAAGTAATTAATTATAATTTTTTTTTTAATACACTCACATATAATCACAAAATTTTTAATTTCCAAACACGATGATTTGATAAGAGCTTTGAAAGATTGGTCCAACTTCATAGAATAATGTATAGCATTGGCTATCATGGATATAGCAATACTTATATAGGGAAAAGAATAGTCTAAAGTTGAAAGCAAATTATATATTTAGATCAATATGCTTCAAGTAATTTCAAGATTAAAAATATGATGATATAAAAAATGCTTACATATTAAACCACAAGCCATGGCATGCAGAAACGTTATCAAGGGTAAAAAATATAAAGCAGCATAAATAGGTGCCTTTCCTCTCACATCCAGTATGGCGCTAACCAATGGTCTTATAATAAACATTGCAACCAAACACAAAAAGTAGAAAACCAATATAATAGTTTGCCTAGGAGAAGCAATAAACAAATAATGAAAAATAATTTTGTATCAAAAGTGCGTTACAAACATACAAAGGATAAACAGCCTCCTGGGTACAATGTAAAGATTTTTCATAATTTGGCGCCGGATTATAGAAAAGGGTGTACCAGTCGGCAAACTTGCGCACTGTACAGGCAAATAAACGAAATTCGCCCATTGGCTCCATTAACAGAATGGCTGCTATGGCCGAGATAATAACCTCAATGCAAGCAGAAGTAGTTAAAATCAATTGTTTACGGGAAAATCTAAAATTAGAATGATGTGATTGCATGAACATTTTGTTAGTTATTTGACTTTACTTTCTGTCTTTAGCATCCAAATCGATAAAGAAACAATGCATCATTAAGGGCAAAGCTGCCATAAAACCCAAATAATACCAAGAGTATGCATCCAAATCTTCTTCACACTGGGCACACGCATAACTTTCATTTACCCGAAAACCTCTTGGACAAGGACCACATTCACTCCATGTGTCATTTTCCAACTGAATGCGACCACAATATTGTCCTGGACAACGTTCCAATGAAAAAGTCATTTTAACGAATTTCTACTTAGATTTTCAATAACTATATAGAAATTTTCTATAATCTTTTTCGTCTCCAACAATTTCTTTTACAAATTTTTGTTTACGTTCAGCTGCAAGAGATAAAATGTTCTTTCCCAACACTGAAAAAACTGCAGTTGAAGCGAATTTATTTAAGGTGGCACTGAAAGTGCAGCTGTACTCAGCTGTTTCTATACGTAGCTAAAAAAATTCACAATAAAGTTATTTCATAATAATTAAATAATATTAAAAAAATAATAATAATATTAGATTTTTTATAGGAACAACAGCACAGCAGCAGTTTATTGAACTCGCTAGAAGTGTCCATATGTAAAAAATCTGCGTCTAATTATTTTTACTTGAAGAGACAGCTCCAATTTAATATTGCAACCTAAAAAATAACAATTTGAGAACTAACTTATTGCATCTCTGATTTTTTTTCATGTTTTTGCCGACAGGACTCAGTGGTAAATGAAAACATGGTAAATATCGCACAAGTAGTAAACTTACAACTTATTTTTATTGTTTGCAACTTATATTGTAATTTGGATAAACACCTGATCTAGCTGGTTGTTAAGAATCGACAGATACAAGAAGTTAAGTAAGTAACAGTGCTATATTCGGCAATGCCGAATCTTATATACCCTTCATCATGTATGTAAATGTAGTTTAGTAAAGTAGCTCCTATCAAAAAAAAAAAAAAAAAAAAAATTGCGGTGACATAAATTAAAAAATAAGAAAAAATTTAGTACGATTTATAATTTTGAATGAAAATATCATCGGCTTTTAATGGGTGAAGCATTTAAATTTTTTTTCAAAAGCTTTTAAATGATATCCATATTGACAATCGAACTTTTTTTATAAAAATTAACTCGGTAAATATGGGCGAGCGCTAATTTTTTCACTTGATGTTTTTTCTTATTTTTTAATTCCCTTTCACTGAATATTTTTGTTTTTCTTTTTTTTTTATTAAAGTTAGTTAATTGTTCTAAATGATATGGAAAAATTAGAGGCGGGCGTGGTTTTCAGCCCACTGCCTCGAGGGATCAATCTTGCTAATTTTCACTAGCAACTCTTTCGAAACTGTGTCTTATCGATTGGCGTATTTAAATTTTTTCCAGCTGATCTAGGGCCTCGGAAAACTTGATTTCACTGACACGGATGAACAGACGGACATCCCTCAATCGACTTCGCTATAAATAAGAAGTCAGAGTATTTATATTTTATGGGGTCGGAAATGGATATTGTAGAAATTACAAACAAATTACCTTTTTTCCACTTTTTGTGGTGAAGGGTATAATTACAGTTTACTTACAGCTGCATGTTAGTTTACATTTTATGTCTATCAATTTGTTGTTTTGTATTTTTTTAACATGTCTTATAAATCACAGGCATTTAACTTAACTAAACACTGGTCAAGTCGATTTTAAAGACAAATAAAAGATCAATATTAGATAATTATGCAATTTGTTGTGCAAATTTTAAAACAATTTACTTATTATCATCTGGTAGTTAAGAAAAAGTTAATTTTAAAATATTAAAGTTTTTTTGGTATTAATATAACGGGTGTTGTTAATTTCTGGTAGAGACGAAATAGTGTTGGTTAGTTGATCTTAATTTGATAATAATATATTTTGTTTTTGTAAAATTAAGTTTTTCATCTAAAGAAGTAACAAAGAAGTGACTTCTATCGAAAAATATTCTGCAAAATGCTGACAGGAAAATAATTTAAAATTGTCCTTACTTTGTTCTTTGAATATTTAAATTTAATAACTTTATCAGACTCAATATGGAACATTACGAAAAAATTTTAAAACATCAAACATTATGTTAAGTTATATAAACTCCAGTCTAGATTGAAATCAGAATTGCATTTATAACATAACGTCTTTAAGTTTTCTGTAGGGTTTCCATTGTATTATGCAACTTTCGTCTGCCATGTATATACCACATTGTTTCATGATACGTTTTTGGTAAAATTGGTTGAGCCATATTTTGACAGCGAAAAGTGTAATAGAAAACATTCGTAGTTATGTCACCTTTATCAGTGGGATGTATAACCTCCGCCACGGTCATAATTTGCATAAGCTGATTTTCTGAGTAAACAACATAGGCAGTCATCTTAATAAAAGAATTTATTTTGATTGCTTTCTGAAAACTTATATCGCAACAACCCTCACAGGATGGACGCAGTTTGCCACAATTCAAAAAGGCGCACATCCAACTTATTTCAAACGATTGACGCATTATGAAACCACCAAATACGGTATTATGGACATTGCGATTTTCGGGAAATGTTAGGAAAGTAGTAGCCGTAAATGAATCACTCATCCAACGACAGTTGTTGGGCAATATTCGTTTATTCAACTGCAAATTTGTATTATCGGTTGTTTGTTGAAAAATTTTATACATTATGTCATGTTCTTCTTCCGTTGGTTTTAATTTAAATATCGATGTTTCATTTAAACGTTTTCTTATTTGCTGTCTTTTTGCACCTAAATTGAAAATATTCCTTTCGTAATCATTACAAGGTTGCAAAGTATTGACGGGAGCGGATTTACTATTTATGGCATTACGAGCAGCCATTAAAAATATGGCATGTGTTATTAAACGAAAGTTATGTTCGTGTTTTTGTTCCAACCAAATACTTACTTCCATTGAAGACGTACCAACCCATGATACAAAACCACTAAGTCTTATATCCTGATTATATGCTGCTAGTAACTTTGAAAATATCATTTTATCAACCAGAATTGTGACAAATGTATAGGGCAGTGGTACATTAGGTGGTAAGTTTGGAAGTAACACATGCTGCTGACATATCCATCCTGCAAAAAAATCCATTTCTTCCATAAGGCGACCCAAACGTACAGTGCCTACATGACTAACATAATGAACTTGCAATTCCTCGGAAATACTTAATGGAATAAAAGCTTCCGTATATGAATCTGACATAGTGCGTAATGGTAGCTCTTCTTTAGTAGGTGTGTATTTCAAAAGATGATCGCGTTTTATGGTCTCTCTAATAAAACCAGTTAGTGAGCCCATAGCTTTCGCCATTTTTAAACGAACTAGATAAAGAAATGAAAGGCACATTAGGTATTTAACACATACAAATATTATTGCACGAATTAGTTACCTTCACTCATACTTCCAGAGTTTTTAGGTATAGCATTTTGTAAGCCAATAGAAGAAGAAGATGAAGAGCTTAACCCAATAACATTTCAATTTAATAATAATTTTTAATTAATAGCAGTTTAGAATACCTGTAATTTTTGACCAGACCTACAAGACTTAAGAACTTCTCATATGTTTTATTATAATGACGATTTCCAATTAATTTATGTATTCTATGCATAGAAATATAATTTGAATAACAAAAATAATTATAATATTTACATAAATTACGTGTAAGAATCAAAAACAAAAAGGAATTTTCAAAATTATAAACAAACTTTTTAAGTATTTGACGTAAGTTTTATGTAAAAAAATGAAATACTTTTCAAACCTTCACCACAGGTGGAAAAAGGGTGTAGTTTTTTATTTCGTTTATAATTTCTGAAATATCCATTTCTGACCCCATAAAGTGTAAATATTCTGGGTTCTTATGCATTGCATGTTTGAAAAATGTTTATTTTTGTAAAAAGTTTAATATATATAATTTATAAGATTAAAAAAATGTTTTTGGCGATTTCTTGCACTAAACGTTTAAACAAATGTAAAATGTTATATGGCAAGCCTGGTTGCATTTGCACAATTAAGCCGGAAACTAAATATTTTGGAAGTTGGAGGCGTTATAACATCAACTAAAATAGCAAGTTTATTTTGTTTTAATAATACATAAATAAAAAGCATGCTATTTAAAAGCTAAAATTTCGTTATAAAAATGGACAAGCATGTTATTCATAAGTTAAAATTTTATTTTTGTTAATTGATATAAACTAATTTTACGGTTGTTTTTCTAAAACAGTTTAATGTCAACGGTGTTGTAAAACGATTTTTTTAACTCTATTTGTTTTGTTTAGAAAACAACTATTTGTCTCTTGTTGCTTTTTTTGCATTACAGAAGTAGTGTGAAAGAAAAAAATAATTACGTCACGGTTACTACTAAATATAAACATAAAAACAACAACAAAAATATCTTATTAAGTAAAAAGGTGTTTTTTGTAGCAGTCGCGTTCCTGGTTCTGTTTATTTCATTTTACTAAGATAAGCCGCAATAAATATTTAATTTTAGTTATAACTGTTGACTACATTTTTTGTAAAATCAACTTAAAATGTTTAGAAATGTTTTAAGGACAACAAAATTTATTAATATAGCGAACAGGCTTCCATTATTACAAAAAGAAATTCCATTTTCGGCTGCGGTGTAAGTAAATGATGATTTTTTTTATTGAAAAGAATTTTAGAACGATTGTTTGTAATATGTTTTTGTGTGTTCATTTTAACTGGTTTGTGTTCTTTCAGACATTCCAGACGTTATGTGGGATTGCAGCATGGTGAAAATGATCCCCACTATGCTGGCACTATGGCTGAAGGTAATTCATTTTGTTCTCTAAAAATTTAAAAAAATTTAAAATTTTTATTTAACGTTTTTCTCTTTTTCCTTCTTAGTCAAAGATAAGATCATGAATCATTTAGGTCTAGAAGTGGGCTATTCCCCAGTGCCTAAAACACGAGAACATTTATTGAAATATGAACCTAAGCTTTCTGATTTACCACCTCGTTCAATGCAGGACTCTTTTACCTCAGCTATTTTACCGCTGAGTGTGGATAAATCACTACAAGATAAATATATTACATTTTTGGGTAATGTGCGTATGGGTCGTTTAATGGAAGATATGGACATGTTTGCCGTCTGGGTGTGCCATCAACATGTTAAACCCACTAATCTGCCAGAGAATGTCCATTTGCCATATACGTTTGTTACCATTTTGGTAGACAAAATAACATTTACCGATATTAAGGCTAAAGCAACAGAAGACATACGAATATCGGGTCATGTTTCTTGGGTGGGAAAAAGTTCTATGGAAGTAGTTGTTTGGTTGGAAAAGAAAGATAATAATGTATGGAAAAAAATTACAAAAGCTTTGTTTTTAATGGCTGCACGCAATGCCACCAACACAGCCGCTGCTCTTGTTAATCCTATTGAACCGGCCAATGAACAAGAAGCTAAAATTTTAAATGGCGGCCTAGAACGTAAAAAACGCCGTCAACTTATTCAGGCTTCATCGATTTTTAAAGTGGAACCCAATGATTATGAGCAATCTTTAATGTATGAGTTGTTTAAGAGGACTACGCCTCAAACGACAATGGAACTGAATAAACGTGTTTTGCCCGCCAAATGTCGTTGGATGTCCGATTCGTTTGTCACTAACACAATGGCCTCATTTCCCGAAAATCGTAATGCTCATAATAAAGTTTTTGGTGGTTTTCTAATGCGTAATGCCTTGGAAATAAGCTGGGTATGTGCCACTCTATATTGCAAGAATCGTCCTAAATTAGAACATATTTGCGACATTAGCTTTGAACAGCCTGTCAGTGTAAATTCAATTATTAAAATGACCGCCTATGTAGTCTACACGGATGTTAACTATTTGCAAATGATGACGGTAGCTGATGTAATTGATGCTGCTTCTGGTAATCAGTTGACTTCAAATGTTTTCTACTATACATATTCTTCGCCCGATGTGGTGCCCGAAGTTTTGCCCAGATCTTATCACGAAACTATGTGGTATATACAAGGACGTCGTAAGTTTAAATACGCTTTAGGTATGGAATAAAAATTTTCCTACTGATGATTTTAATACGAAAACATAATTCTCATTTAGTTAAAATATTTACGCATATAATGCTCTCGAGAAGTATTTATAAAAATGTTAAAAAAAGTTTCCTTATTGTTTGTTTAGATTAAATGTAGTGTTTAAAAATGAAATTTTAATTTTTAGGAAAAAAGTTGTTATATTTAGTTTATACGCTTTCAGCTATTGGCTTAAGATAATCACCCCTATCGTGTTTGGCGTAGGCGTATTTCGACTACGACAATTTTGTAATAGATTAATGATAACTGTTACGAGTTTTCTTTAATCTTTTACAAAACTTTTTAAAAACGAGTAACTATCGACACAAAAACGCCAACCACGATAAGGGTGAATGTTACTTGCATGTACTTATTTGTTTAATATCTATTTTGTTAATTTAGCAAAAATATTTTCTAATCGAATAATATTCACTAAGAAATTTAAATAAATACTAAAATTAACTACAATTTCAAAAAATGTAAATTAAAAAAAAACCATTATTAATAAAATTCAAAAAATAAACATCAATTTAAAAAAAACTGTGTTTTTTTTTTAGCAATATACCGGCCTTAAATAAATCCTAAAGTTATTATTATATTAAATGAAATTTATAAAATAAACCAAACATCGTAATTTTACAAGCAATCTTAATTCGACAAAAAAAAAGGAAGACTACAGACATTAAGGCTAAAGGAACAGAAGACGTAAGAATATAGGGCCATGTTTCTTGGGTGGGAAATAGTTCTATGAAAGTAGTTGTTTGGTAGGAAAAGAAAGATTTTATATACCTTTCATTATATATGTAAATCTAGTTAAGTAAAGCAACTTCAATCAAAAGAACAAATATAAAGGTGACAGAGAATTAAAAAAAAATTATGTAAAAGTGTCACCGGCTCTTAATGGGTTAACCAATTTTTAAAAATAATAGTATTTACTGAAATATCTCTTCAAAAGCTTTTAAATGATACCCATATTGAGCTTTTTTGTAAAAATTTCAGAGGCCCATAACTTTGAAAATACGGGCGAGCTCTAATTTTTTTACTTGATGTTATTTTCTTACTTTTTTATTCATTATCGCTTCATTTTTTTTTTTTTTTTCATATGGAAAAATTAGAGACAGTCGTGGTTTTTATCCCACTGCCTCGAGGGACATACGGCCGATCTTGCTGATTTTCAGTACCACTTCTTTTGCATTTAAAATTTCTCTAGCTCATCTACTGCCCTGGCAAAGTTTATTTCAACACTAACTCGGACGAACAGACGGACATTGCTCAATCGACTTCGCTATAAATAAGGACTCTTAGAAAATAAATATTGTAAAAATTACAAACGGAGTGACAAACTTAGATATACCGTTTTTGTGGCGAAGGGTCTAAAAACTTAAAAAATTCAGATCAAAAAATTTTACAACAAAAATTGTTTTTTTTTTTTTTTAGTCTGTCTCAAGTAAAAAAGGCCCTGATGATCTAAATAATAATTTTATCTCTTACCAATTCATTGTTTGCAACGGGTTAATTGAGTTTTCAAGTATTTCATGTGGTGGTTTCACATTTCATTCAGTGGTTGTTTTTAATCTGATCAGGTCGAGTGCTGTTGAATATGATGGCTTTGTTTTGCCAATTATTGCTTATATTACATTAAGTTAATTCAATATTAACTACGTCTACTTTTCAATTGTTATCAAAGGTTGTCAAGATCATTCACCTCTATCGTAGTAGGCGTTTTTGTGATGAAAGTTAGTCGTTTTTTAAAAGGTTTTGCAATAAATTAAAGACACAGATAAATATAGCTCGTAAAGGGCGCTTTATATGGTCAGAGAAGTCTTACGACATGTCCAAACTTTTGTGCAAAATATTACCAGTGGAATCGTTTAAACCAAATATGTAATGAATCTGCACAAATTGAGAGCAATTATGGATGAAAATTTTCCAGTCGTATGGCTCTCTCTGTTTTTTGAAAAATTTTCAAAAGACTATTACGAATCATTAGATCAGAGATGCATTTTTCTGCAAACCGCCCAAAAAACTATGAATAACAATTGTGTAAACGCGAAAAAATCTTCGCAAAATTTTTACTCTCATTTTTGAAATACGGATGGAATTTCAAATTTTTTCTTGGATTTTACGTACGTAAAGTCGTACCGTCTAAACCGCCCTTAACAGTTATCATTAATCTATTACAAAATTGTCGTAGTCGAAATACGTCTACGGCAAATACGATAGGGGTGATTATTCTCATAAGTAAGAAATGTGTTATTGCTATTATCAATGAATTTAGACCAGTATCCATGTTTTATCGATCTTATTTAAGATGGTGGAACGTTTATAAAAATTCAAATCGTAAACTATATCAAGACAATCATGAATATTCTCTTTTCTCGAGAAAAAATTCCTCCATATATGAATTCCGTAGGAACAATAAAATAAAAAAATGACATCACCGCAAATTGAAGAGAGCTATTTTGATTTTTCACATATAATTTCTTTTTCATAATTCATAATTTTTTTCGCTTTCCGCAGGCAATAAATTGGGCTGAATGACTTGCTTCATGATTGTTAGTCTGGATTTAGATGTAATAGAAGTACATCATTGCTTCTTGGTCTGACTGACAACATCAGAAGTAATATTTCTAAAAAAAGGAGTCTGTGTTTTATTATCTTAGGACTTCTCTAAGGCGTTTGATAGAATTAACCACTCCCTTCTGATAAAAAACACTGCACAAAATTTATGGGTTTTCATCTACTGCTTGTAAGTTGTTATATTCCTAACTCTCCAATAGAATGCAGAGACTATTATTTTTTATAATGACGAACAGCTCCTATTTTAAAGGTACTGGGGAATTTTCTGTCGTTTTGCAAAACATATTGAATAATTACTTGATTACTAAGATATCTGCTGAAACCGTTGCTGTTACTTCTATTATTTCAGTGGCCTTAATATCTATTTTTTGTTTCCTGTAGCGGAATAATCGTTTTAAAACTCCTTGTGACAGTTTTGATATTTTATCTTCTTCTTCAATTGGTGCAATTTTGTGATCTCATTTTTATTATAAGTATTTATATGCATTTGTGCCTATTGTTATTACTTTTAGTTTTGTTAATTAAGATATTTCTCTGATTTGTAAATTTGTTTAATCATAAACTTTTTAATAATTTTTAAGCAGAATGTTGTTACTGATTATGGCCAAGAAGCCAGATTATTTAAAATAATTAAAAAATTGCCAATTTCTCAAATATTAAAAAATAAATAAATAAATCACATTTCCACAAAAAGAAAAACCATTTAGCATAAAATCAAACCGATCTTTATCAAAATAATGTTACTTATAATTGTTTGAATTCAAAATACTGTTTTCAGCCAGTGGAATCAAAATCTTTTTGGAAACGATTTCGTTCTAAAATGAAATGCTCATTTTAATGTCTGATTTTAGTACATGGCGTAAGGTGCATACAGCTCAACATATGGAAACCTTTATGCTTGGCAATCTCACTTTGACCAGAAAGCCTTATTAGCTGCACAAGATTCCATTAGAGTTGGCTGTACTAGAGTGCTTTCGAACTAGCAGTTTTAGACAATCCTGTTACGCCTTTTAATTTAATTTTAAAGCTTTCCTAGAAATTTTACAGGAATCGAGCCAAGTTCGAGAATATTTTTTGTATATTTTTTCTCAATTAGTTGAGGTTTTTTAACGTTGATTTCAAAAACATTTTTTTGTTGTTGAATGATTTCCAAATTTCTATTTTTTCATAGTTTTCTACTAAAAAGTGCAACTCACGTTACATTTAATATCCATATCTTCTTCATTGGCTCACCATATCCACTAAAAGGCAATAAGGAACCATCACAATTTATAAAACAAGAGATATTTCTTAACTTATTCTGTGTAATTTTGTATTTTTATTGTACAAAACAATTTTTGTCCAGTTCTTTCATTATTTTACATGGTAAATTCAAATAAAAAATTTAACTTCCTTCTCTCCACGTTATTACAATCTTACAGCACTCAAATAGTTTAAAATTCCAATTTGTAACTTTAGAATTTCATGCGATGAGGGTACTGAGAAGAGTGCAAGGCGAACATACTCTTTAAGTATTTGGCCAGGAATTTGCCATCTTCGTTAGCCTTAATAGCTTTTACGACAACAGCATCTACTTCCTTTTGGTCCTTCTTGCGAGCTTCATTTGGGACGAAACGTTCCTTTTTGGTAGCAAAGATATCACCTTCACCCGACTTCTTTTCCTTTTTGATTTTTAAGCGGCGGAAGTAGGCATCATTTAAATGTTCTGGCACCTTGTAGTCACCCAAATTAATGCGGGTGGAGGTACCGATGACAAAACGTTGAGAAACCCGACGTAATGGGCAAGAGTTCAAACAGAAAGGTCCGGTGACCAGCAAAAGACCAGATGTTAAAGTTTTCAACAAAACTACTCGTTTGCCTTGATGACGACCGGCCAACAAGATGAGCACAGTACCTGGTTTAAGGTTGCGACGAATGTTGCGCTTGTGTTGGCTGAAACAAGACTTAGAGGGACGCTTGGGTACAAACTTCTTAGTGGGGTAGTTGGCCTTGGGTTTTTTCTTGTAGACGATTCGTTCACCACCGTTCTTTGGGCCGCCAATTTTTTTCACCTTTTTTATATCGGTTTTAACAGTCTTGACGACTGGACGCTTAGTACCCTTCAGACGCCATTGTGCACGGCGTTTGTACATCTGCAAGTAACAAAAATAATAGTTATTATTATTAATTTAATTCAAACGAGGCAATAAATAATTTTGACAAAGTGGAAAGATGAATAATTTTTAAAATAGATTTTGTTACACACTAGTCCATTATTGTTTTTAATTTCACTACTCACAGCAAAAATAATTCTAACATCCTATTTTAATGATATTAGATATTTTTTTAAAGCACTTTTACGCCATGTTTTTTCCACCATTCTTCAAGCACCGAACAAACACACACATTCGTTTGCTCAGGGAGCAACTTTTAAAAACACTTTTTTGAAGAAAATTGTGTAAATTTTTACCTGGCTTTTAGAGAAACGCAAAACACCGCCCCGAAGGATTTTATTTAAAGGATGTTTTTTAACTTTTTTGCCAGATTTAACGGCTTTTTTAGACTTTTCAGCGGGTGCCATTATAAAAAACACGTGTACACCGTAGAGAAAATATGTTGAAAAGGAGGGTTAGGTACGGTAGCGTTGCCAGTTGGAAATTTGCGATCAAATGACAGCAACTGTCATAATAAAATCTCTTTTTCGGAGTTGTTTTGCTTAGCCTAATTAGTGAACGCTAACGTAATGTAGAATTTGTTGAACATGTTAAATAAGTATTAAATATTTTGACAAAAATAAATGCTTTTAAATGCAACCATAATTTGTTAGTTTATAGTGTTTATTAAAACATTTATGTGTGAAGCTACATCATTAAGGCTGTATTAATCTTTACTTTCTGTTCCATGACGAATCAGCTGATCAGTTTCTGTTAAGTGGCAGATATGTATTTGTGGTTTGTTATTACTTTGACGTTCTGTTCTGTTTCGTTCGAATCAGTAGAAAATAATATTCAAGGTTAAGTTATATGGCGTTCACACTTATGTGTTTAAGCAAGTTTTAAGTGTTTTAGTGCAAAACAAGTTGTTTTTGAGATGTTCCCATACATTTACTTGTCTTGCCAAACACTGGAAACTGACATGTTTTTGATTTAAACTCGTCGCAAAACACTTCAAATTCAAGGTTTTTATATACTCGTACAGTGCGTTCAGTTGTTTTTTGAATTTTTGTGTTTCATGGAACAGGATTTTTAATGGCGGCAAATCAAAAATGAAGCGTTGTGTCAAAAAGCGTAACAAAGAAAATACATACAAACATAATTTTAAACACATTAATTTGCAATTAGAAAAATGAATTTATTTATTATGTTTTATTTTTGCTTATTGCAAAATGATTTAAATATTGTCGGCCTAATAATTTCCAAGCTGTTTTACAAAATTCTAGCAAACGCGCTGAGGGGGATATTAACACTTTTCGTCTTAAATTGCATTTGTTATTTCTGCTAACATCCAAATTTGTTGGAAATTACGTGAAATATATGTCGACTTGTCTAAAAATAGTTTTTAAGCCCTCCTTCACTTAGCATATGGCAATCGAATTCCCAAAATGAGTTTGTGCGGTCCTAAGAATAACAAGATTATTTTTTTTCTGATAATAGCAACTATCATAAATATAAAATGTCCATTTTAACGCTTTGCTGGAAATTAGATGCTTTAATTTAATATGAACTATTTGTTTAAGCAGCTGACCAAATGTCAAACTAAAACACTATAATTACAGTGTGTACGCTTGTGTTTAGTTCATTAAACATCTCGCCTAAAAACGTTGTAAACACGGCATATTACTTTAAAGTTGTTTGGTATTGTGAGTTGTTGATATTGTAGTTTTTTGTTGTTTGTGTATTCTTGGCTTATTATAAACAGCTGAAATACTGTTACAGAAAAACTAGTCACATATATTTTTTCCATTCAACAGAAACTGATCAGCTGATTCGTCATGGAACAGAACAAGGCGCATTAAACAGGTGACTGCATCAGATCATGTGTTCTTCATATGTTTCAGCTTTTACGTGTGTTTTATTTTGTAAAATCTCATTGAGCTGTCAAAAACGTCTGGCAATGTGTGTGTATTTAGTTGTGAAAAATAGGAAAGCCACTAAAAATATATTGAAATACATACACACATATTGTCAGACATTTTTGACAGCTCAAAAGTTTTTACAAAAACAAAATACACGTAAAAGCTAATACATTCACCTGAAACGGAAAGAAGAGACTTCCCGCCTTCATAGAGAACAAAAATGCAGTTTAAAATTATCACTAACATATTTTAAAATTATGTGGCCATATTTCGTACTTTTTCCACACAAGTCTGGCATTGTGCTTTAGTTATCGCGTTGCCAAAAATTATTGATTATATTGTACCCTTGTGTAAACATTAGTTATTTTCACAGTTATTTTTTAAATTTGAGTAAAATATCTTACTTCAATATTAATGTTCTTTTTAATTGTAAATTAAATTTATATTTCCTTTTCCATTTTTTAAAGCTTAATATCAATTTTATAATATAAGAATAATGTTTATATTTTTTCCGTTTTTTGTTTCAATGCTTTGCCATACCATTGGTTGGCAGCTTCAGGAAACAGGAAACGAAATTATTGAAATTAAGATGCCACCCAAAAGTCGCCGTCTACACTATCAATTTTTTGGTGGAAATTTTAGAATTTGCGATGAAAAAAGTAATAATAGTGGAAAAAAATACAGACTTGGGTGTACAAAGGCGCATAATTTTTTTTAATAAATATTTTTCTTGGCGTATACAATACACATGCCACTGTTAAGGCCAGATTTTATTATCATACACGATTTAATCACACAAAAATCTGACAGAATTCTGTCATAGTTTAAAAATCGTTTCTCAATGTCGTGGTAGGTGTCAAACTATTATACAAAAAAGATGCAAAAAAAAAAACGTTTTCTTATATATTTTATTGTTTTTTGTCCCTCATCTTCAAAAAGTCAGCTCTGATCTTATAGAAAAAAATCATTTTATGAATTATTTTATAAGATTATAAAATCGTACAGAGATGTCAAAAAGTCTGTGAAACTCATACACTTTAAATCCACACTATCATACTTTTGAGCGCACATGCAATTTTTGACAGATCGTAAGACTGAGCATGTCCAGATTTAAGCGTGCGGTTATTTCTTGCCATTTTTAGCAATTCTGTTTAAAAGTTTCAGCGAGTTTTATCGCGTAAATAAACTATGAAATTTTTCATAGCATTTGAATTTGTACATTTCGCTTTTAATTTTTTATTTGTAACTGTAGTTGTTTGTGTTATTTCAAATAATCAAACATATGCAGCGAACGTATACAAATCAAGTGTAAAAAAATCTCCTTAAAATTCAAGCCATGCCATTTTGTCTTCCCCGCTTGCGTCTCTACATCTCTTGCTAATAATGACGTAAAATAACTCTATGATAGTCAATCCTGGCCTTTAGGGATATTCGTATATTAATTTTTTTTTAACTGGTGTTGCCATCCAAAAATGGTATAAAAGAGTTGCAAATGCTACAAACAGTTTAATAAGTGTTTTATGTGTGGGAAAACAGGTTATAAACTAAAAATTAAAACGCTTATCACCGTAAATAATAAATTATGACCCATTTATTACCAACTACTAAAACTATCCGTCCGTGTAAATGTTTAAATTAATTTTGCCAAAGCACTAGGAAAAACACCACGATAATTTTTTCATGTAATTTGGAACAATGAAGTAACTTCAAGCAAATATTGGGGCTATAAAAAACTAAAAAATGGGAAAAAAGTAATTGAAAAAAGTGGTGCTCGCCCATATTTTCCGGGTTATGAACCTCTAAACATTTCATAGAAAAGTAGGAATTAGCACCATATTTTTTAAGATATCAATATGGATATCATTTAAAAGCTTTTAAAGAGGTCTTCCAGAAAAGGCCAAGATTTTGCAAAAATGCTTAACCCATTACGAGCCGTTGAATGCTTTATATAAGATTTTGTATCGTACATAACATTTTTTTATTAGTTTATAATATTCTGTCACCGCAATGTTTTTTTTGTTTGGTAGGAGCTATTGCACTAAACTAGATTTACATACACGGCATAGTCGTGTGATTAATAGCTATACATAAATTAGCTTGTAAAGGCCGGGGCACATAGAATCCGCCATACGTTGTACTTTTACAAATTCAACTAAAGTCAAAGTAACGACGGATAAGGTTGGCACAATGAATACTTTGCTGACGGATGTTAAATCAAAGTTTGCTCTCTATTTTTATTCACCTTTAAATTTAATTTGAAATTTATTCACTTGTTAATTTAATTAAATTTGTATTTTATTGTTTTCCACCAAAATTGTTTTATTGAAATCACAAAACACAATTGAAATACAGCAAGAGTTAAAAGAAAACAAAGAAGAAGAAGCAGATGATAGTTGTCAAAGTATTCAACATACGGCAAAAGTTTAAAGTTGACCAATTTTCGTAATTTGCGTTGACGGACACGAATTGATTCTGACAACGCTCATAAGAAAACATGTATTTTAACTGACTTGTCACTTGAATTTGTTAAAGTTTAACGTATGATGGATTCTATGTGCCCCGGCCTTAAGACGCAATCTATCTAACAAAAAATCTTATGTACATACAAAATGCACTAAGCAAATCATAATTGCGCTGCGTCAACGCTGAGCAATTGGAAAATCCGATTTTGACAGCGAGTAAGGTAGTGAAGTTGGCTGCAAGCTACTGTTGTTTTCATATTTTTTCTTCTTTGTTTGCTTCAGTAAAACAGTAAAGACATTTTAGCTTTTTTCGGCTTAATCTTGCGTTTTTATCATTTTTTTTCATTTTATAGGATTTTATTAAACATGATAAGTTAACAATGCTGTTCATAACGGAATGTTGCGCTTTTATTTAGGTACGTTATTTTAGCGTTAAAGCCATGCAATAATTTGCGTCGCGTCCTTAGGTTTGTCAGTAAGTCGTACGATCCTTAGGGTAACAGGTAAGTCCTGGCCTCAAAAGTTTTTATATCCATACTATACTTAACAAATTCAAGAAAAAAATATGTATATAATTGAATTTTTTATTAAATTAAAATAAAACTTGTTTAAAAATATAACAAATGTTCTGTTTACTCAATTCTAAATATTATTTCAATGAATTAAAATTTACTTTTTGCCTTAGCTTCATTTTTTTTTAATTTTTAAAAAGAAACATTATTTTTCAAATGTATGCGGACGTTTTTTTAATTATTTGAATTATGTGTCTACTTTTATTTTTCAAAAATAGCTTCTATTTTTAAATTTATTTATAAAAATATTCTCGCAGGATCTACAAATTAATTGACGTCATCATTAAGTCATTCTATTCCCTTTGCAACTAAATATATCATAATTTGAAAAAAGCATAAAATACCGAAACAGAAAAAAAACGTTAAGTACTTGCACTTAACCTCATCTCATCAGTATTTTAATCTATAAAAGGATATAGATTTTTCTAAAACAAAACAGATGTATATATGTATATGTATATAATAATATAAAATAACGTATTTTTGCACACAGACTAACATTATTTGTATATACAGTAGTGGTTAAAACACTTGAAACTATTTCATTACTTTTAAAGGTTTATTATTTCTTTTTTTTTTTTTTTTTGCATAACATTCCTTTTTTTTATCAAATCTTAGAGTATCTAATTTAAAACTAATTTTGTACAAAACCTTTAATTATTTTGTTTTTAAATTCAGGTTAATTAGTAAAATTTTGAGTTTGTTTTGATTTTTAATTAAAGCTTGGTTTGATAACTCACATTTTAGTTCCTTTATATTATTTCTATTTTCCTTATTTTAAGTAAACACTTATTTCGTTTCTTACTTTGTTTATATATTTCAAGTTTTTATTTAAATTTCGATCTTTTTTATGCGAAAAATTCAAAGTCCAAGATCTAAGTTCAGAAAAAAAGTGATTTTAGTCCAGTAACTGTAATGCTATAAACTCAATCAAGTCCACCGACCATCGACTACAAGATGTCAAAAATAGAATACATGCGTGCTTATGGGAATAATTCTTTTAATCGCTACACGACTACCAACTGCACGGCTACTTATGTAGCCCGTAGCCAACTTAGGCTAATTTCTATTTTTCTTGGCTACAAAAAACAAATTAGTGCTACCAATACAATAAATGCATGAAATGGTGGTTTTTAAAACGCAATACATTAAATATCGCTATTAAAAATGCGAAAAACTATTATAGTGGCACCATTGAAAAATAATAATCTGTTCATTTGTTTACATTTATTATTTGGCACATTTTTCATTTACTTTTTATTTGTCAAATTTTCTATCAATTTTTTTTTCATCAATTTCTAATTTGTTTCATTTATATTTATTTTTTGGTTTTTTTATTGAAATTGATAAGTATATGAGGGCTGCTATATATATTTTTTGGCCTAGCAACACTGAGTGCTGCCAAGTGCAATCTGACATTTCCATTGGAAAGTTTGTCATTTTTAAGCATAATCGTACTCAAAACGTTTTGACGTACGACCATTATTTGTGTTGTTTACAGTGACTTGAAAAAATTAATATAGAAAAAAATGGAATTAACTCGTGAACATTTTCGTGCCATCATTTTTCACAACTTTCGACGTGGATTATCACGACAAGAGTGCATTGATGAACTTAAATCTTTGTATGGCGATGAAGCACCATCCTATAGCACTGTGAAAAATTGGTATAATGAATTTAATCGTGGCCGAAGCTCGCTCAAAGACGAATTCTGTGAAGATCGTCCAAAAACGGCTGTTGTGCCAGAGAACATTGATGGCGTGCGTGAACTCATAATGCAAGATCGACATGCGACATATCGAGAGATAGAGACATCCTTGGACATTTCTTCCACCAGCATACATTCGATACTGCATGAACACCTGGCCGTAAAAAAGGTTTGTTCTCGTTGGATCCCGCACAATTTGAAAGTCGCTCAAAAAAAGGCTCGTGTCGATTGGTGCAAAGAAATGTTGCAAAAATACGATTGCGGTGTTTCAAAAGACTTTTATAAGATCGTCACAGGTGACGAATCATGGATCTATGCGTATGAGCCCGAAACGAAACAACAATCGACCGTGTGGGTCTTCAAAGAAGAAGAGAAGACGAATCATTGTTCACCATGACAGTGCGAGCTCTCACACATCGGCTCAAACCAGAGCGTTTTTGACCGGCCAAAACGTCGAATTAATGGGTCATCCGCCGTACAGCCCTGACTTGGCACCTAATGACTTCTTCTTGTTTCCGCACATCAAGAAAAAAATGCGTGATCAACGATTTTCGTCGCCAGAAGAAGCTGTTGAAGTGTTCAAAAACCATGTTTTAGAGGTGTCTCAATCGGAGTGGAAAAAGCGCTTCAACAACTGGTTTGAGCGCATGCAAAAGTGTATAAATCATGCTGGAGAATACTTTGAAAAACAAAAAAAACATTTTTGATTATAAATATTCGCATTTTCACTAGTAGGCCAGAAATATATAGAGCAGCCCTCGTATAATAGTCATTTTTACTGTTTATATGTATTTATTATATTGTTTAATGCAAATGTTTAGTTCAATTTACATGAAAATATGGACGTGGACGACCAGCTAATGGAAGAATTACGCGGCCGGCCAATACTGCACGATCTGGGCCTTCCTTTTTCATCTCTTCGGTTACTTTTGTTCTGATGTTCTTTATACACTTCATACACTGAAGTCGTTTTTTCCTCTATTTTAGCGATAGTACTTATAAAGCTAATTAAATTTTCTTGAGACATTTGAAGTTTGTTTTTCACACAAATTAACTTAAAAAATCAAGTTTGTTTTGTTTTTGTTAACTTTAATACATATGTCAAAACAGATGTTTATTTTTTGTAGTTAGTGGTCGGTAGTCGTTAAAAGAATTAAGTAGCTGGCGACTTGGCTATTTTTGAAGCCAGCTACTTTTGTAGTCGGTAGTCGATGGTCGGTAGCCTTTGATTGTGTTTATAGCATAACTTAAAAATATAACACATTTTAACATATTTTGGGCATTCCTTTCCCAATGAAAACGAATATTTTTTACCCATTTATTGTGTTCTACAAAATTTTGGTTTTAGTTCATATCTTTTAAAATTCCAAAGGTGGGATCCAACAACTAAAACTGGACTTTATACTCTAGAGCACACAAGATACCAATTTTAGGACTTCAAATGATTTGTTTATTTGAAAAATAAATCCAAACCGGCTGCGCAGATAAATAAATAAATTTTGTTTTTCTTGAATACAAGTGTGAATTACTTACGCACGAAGGGTTTCATCACCTTTTAATTTTGGACATAATAAAACATACTTTGGGAAAAATGAAAAAAAGACTTTTTGCACTTATTTTTTACAACAGACGTACAAATTTTCGGCGTCTGCCTATAACGGTTTCAAATATAAGACTATATTCATTAAATTTACGGCCTTTTTTTAATACCCTTTAATCTTCAAAATTATTGTTTACAACATATTTTTACAGCGGACAAATTTGTACATATTCGGTGTAAGATTTAAATGTTGATAAACTAAAGACATATAAGTCAATATTGGGGCACCCTTTAATTTAAAGTTTTTTTATTTTATTTTTTGTTATAGCGCACATAATTTTACTGATGCTGTGCAAATTGGAGGTGTCTATTAAACACAGCTTAAAAAATATATAAATTACGATAGTTGGGGAACACCCTTTAATTTTTAGTATTTCTTGTTATAGCAGCTATAGTAATAAATCTTTTCCAAAAATTTTAAGGTTCTATCTACTACGGTTCCAGAGAAAGTGGTCTTTGGAGCAAGGACAGACAATGTGACAAAAACAATAGGGTAACGTTCTTACATTTTCTGTACGGAACCCTAAAAACACATTTTTGTAAGAGCTCTGATCGGACTTGATACTATTTTTATACTTAAAACAGTATTCAAGAAATATTTTAATCAAAACTTAAGGCACACAGCTAGTTAGTGTGTTTATTTTGAACACCACTGTAATGGAATGAGTGTACGTATATTTTACTGTTATAATTTAAAGTGTGAGTAGTTTAATTTCTTTTGACAACAAAAAGGAAACAAACTTAAGTAGGGTTACCACTACATACAACAACAACAACTACAACAGATGCTGATACAGCTACTACTGCCACTTACCAACACTAGCAAATTATTACGCTTAAACAATTTTGAATAAAATTGAAAAAGTAAAATTTGAATAGACGCATACTATAACGCCTGCAACATAAATTCATTTTCTATGCAGAAAATAATTTCAAATAAACAATTTTATATATATTTTCCACCAAATACTTATACAAAAAAATATTTTTACATTAAAAAATATCCTACCTCTCTTCATTAAGAAATATCTTCATTTGTTTTTTATTATTATTTTTTTTTTGTAAACCTTGCTTTTCTTTACTTTTAGTCCTAATAAAAAAAAAAAGAAATAAAATAAAATAAAATAAAATAAAATAAAACAGAAATGCAATGAAAAAAAATAAAATACATGATGAAGATGATTTTTTAAGTGCAATATCTCAAGTGTGTTATTATCGCATCAGAGATAATTTAGTTTTTTGTTCGGCATCTGTGTGAGAAAAAAAACCCCACTTTTTTTTAAAGAACTAAATTTCAAAGAAGCTCAAATGTACAAAGGAAAAGAGGAAGAAAGAGTAGAGAAACGTTTTACGAATGACAGTTTATTCTTTATGCGGTATCTAAGGAAAAGTGTGAACATTTTCTTATAAGAAGGATGAGAGTAAATTCAACATTTATTGTGTGGAAAAATTACAAAAGAATAAAATATAAAAAATTTCATAAATGTGGTTTATATGTTGATGTATGGGGGATTCCATATTTGATTTAAGTTATTAAATTAATTAACATTTTGCTACAAAATAAAGTTAACGTGTCTAAGGAGAATATTATTAAAATATTAGGAAGGTCCATTTGGGTTTCCTTTTTTGTTTTCAACAACAATACCGAAAAAGTCATTCCCGGCCGCAATATAAGTGACGAGTTCTGGCAAAATATCTTCTTTTAAACGCTGTTGTTTACACGTGGAGTTTGTGTGATTTAGCTAAAAAACTTAAATCGATCTGTAGTTTCCTAATGGACAGTCTGATGTAATTGGAAACAAATAAGAAAAATTTTGTTTCACTAATTTTAACGTTTAATCTCTGTGTACCTGCTTTAGTATGGAATTGCCCATATGAGTATATATTTATTTATATTCTCGTTGCATTTAATATGTGTGTAAGTTTGTAATAACTTTCAGTTTTCATAACCTTGATAATATTCATTTAAGATTTTTATTTTAAATAAAAAACTACTTAAATAAAATTTCTATCCAGCATCAGACCCATTTATTTTATATATTTGGCCGTAATCTATTAAAGTAGTGAAATAGTCCGTAACTATAAATTTATATAAATTCAAAAAATATTTGTTTTAAGGCAGAAATCAATTTTAATAATTTGGACGAAACTTTTAGTTCAATAAGACAGGGTTTCAAAACAGAATCCATTAAACCTTGCAATAACTTATTCAGTGGGAACACAGAAAACATGCCTCGGTTGCTTATTATTAGCGTCATAACAATGTCAGGACCGCGACTTTCTTAGTGAAGTTAGTTACGAAAGTTTTAAAGCTGTTGAAGTTCTTTAAATAATCGACAGCAAGTGTCTGATTTGCATGACTTTTATTTAAAGACTTAAAAAGCATATGTACGTCATTTTGAATTATTTGCCGACTTCATATCCTATTATTAAAAGCTTAACCCAACAACACCAATATTCCTTATTCATGCTAAATATTTAAATAAATAAGTAATTTATGGAAATAACACCTTCCTATATTCTATCGTGAAAAATCGCCAGTCATTTTGGTTAATTTGGGTACCAACTTTTTATGCTTATGATATGGCATCTCTAAACATAACTCTTTCTTCTCTGCTGTGTTTAATTTAATGCTAGAGTTAATGTCGACGTTATTGACGAAATTGTGATGTTCGGCGTAAAATTTCATTTTGCTGTTAATGTAAACGCCGTCGACCACGTTAACACAGCTGTGTACTACTGCATTGAATATACAGCTGTTCATTTGGAAAAGTTATTTAGTGAAATATTCTTAATTAAAACCGGTTAAAAATGTTCAAAAGTTTAAAACAACTGCAAACCAACAAAAAATTATATTTGTTTTGACGTTTCATCATATGTTTTAATTTGAGTAACACCGCAACGACGCCGAAAAAGTTGATACAGATTGAAGTTTTTCGGCGTCAAATTTCTTATAGCGTTGAGATTAACTGCTTTCATACAATTTCATACGATTCAACTTTTTTGACATTTGACGCCGTTGACGACATCGACATTAACTCTAGCATAAAAAAGTATTAATCATTTCTTAGGTCAAGAAAGTTACAGTTTAAGGTTTTTGAGCCATGAATTTTTTCTGACTGCACTATAGTATTTTAAACATTAGATGTAAACTCTGGCAGATATATTGCCATTTCAGTTTATTTTTTTACACTCTTTCTATATTTTTCAATGTCATTTAATAATTGCAAATAAACACATATATTTTCTGTTTTCCTTTTCCCTTCTACTGTCTCCTTCAATAAAAATTCTATGTTATTGCATTGTAGATTTTTCTAATATTAAATATTTTTTAAATATTCCTCTAACTAAATATTGTTACCAACTTGAATAAAAAAATATATATGCAAAAAAAACTTGCTCAAAAAAAAAAAAAAAAAAAAAATAATGAACGCCTAGTTCCCAACAGTTTTCCAATCCATTTACTCCTTATAAATTCAATCTAACACATTCAAGAGCAAAAGTTAGCAGATTTATAACGGTTAAAATTCATTGACATAATAATGCAGGACTGTTATTCTCAAGAGGACTGTTACAATAAAAACAATGACATAAGAGTACACTTTTAAGTAGAAAAACGACAAACAGCTAATGATGCACTGAAAGAAAAAGGTGACCATCCCATAGACTTAATAAAATCGAAAAGAATAAAATAGTAGAAAATATGCTGGCTAAGTATGTCAAAAAGTTAATAGAAATTTTATTTTTTTTATTAATTTCGTTAAATTCGCAATTTATTTGTTTGCCTAACTGAAATTATTTTTTTATGCGGCCACCTTTATGGTTAAAATTATCAATGTTTTTATTAAAAGAAGAAGGGGAGAAAGTAAGTGCACATTTTTTAAACTAATAAAATTGATGACATCTGATACTTATGTACACATATACATACATACTGCATGTTTTCTTTCCTTTTGACGTCACAAAACTCTTGACAGAATATTTTTAGAATATCACCCGCAATATGATTAAAGGGAAAAATGACTGAATATCATTTTAACCTTGATTTAGGTTTTTGTTTTGTTTATAAAATTAAAATATGTTTTGAAAAAGCAAAAAACAAGCTAAACATATTTATTTTAATGCAATTAGGCATTTAATAGGGTTAAGCAAATATTTGTGAATTTGTAAAAACATGTAACGATGTTTTATAACAAGGACATGCAGAGATTTTTTTAAGTAAACTATTACAAAGAGAAGAATTGAAATTATTGTGCAGAAATTTTTTTAAAGAACTTTATAGACGAAAAGAAACTAAATCACTTGTTCTGAGTACTAATGTTTTGCAAACTCAGTATAAAGAAAACGTCCCGCCAATTCTCCTTTTAGCGGCACTTCAATGTTGCAAAAGATCTTGTGCGGGTCATTTTACTATCATTAAAAAGAAAAAGGAAAGCAATTTTTTTTCGAAATTTTACTATCTGGACATCCCCTTTTTACAGTTTTTATGTCATGCAAGTTTAACTTCGTTACAGTTTTTTTTTTTATTTCAAAACGTGAAACTATGCGGAAAATACGCGTGAAACTATGAAGCAGTACGGGCCAATGATTCCACCAGCCCATAAAGTGCACCAAACAGTAATTTTTCGGGATATAATGATGTCTCAAGATACATTTGAGGACTATCATCACTCCAATACGGAAGTTTTATTTTCTTACATATCCATGTAATTAAAAGTTAGCGTCGGCAATTTACTTTCAAAAATCGGGACCTATTCACCTAATCTACGTCTTGCTAAGTGATCGTGTGACTTCAGTTGTTGCACGAGTTAGATTTCGTAAGCATACAAACAAAGGCCTTTTCGCAATATCCTCCATAAAGTGGATGGACACATAAGTATTCTACGATTGCGGATGCACTGATTCGGGTTTTCCTTTAGGCTACGCTCTGCAGTACCAATTACTTCTTCTGAACGCACTGCATGACGTCTCTGTAAATGCATATTATTTAGAATAAACGTGATGAAAACACGTTTCATAGAAAATCGAATTAATTGCTCTATTGGACGACTATGTTGACCGCGAAATGAATGCAATGTGCGATACGTATTTTGAAGAGAACCAAGGCGGCTAGATCATGAATTCAACTCTCATCAGCGTCATGAATATTGAAAAAATATGTCTCTGGTTGTACGAATTCTTTAAAAAAGGTGTATAAATGGAAACACCGCTATCAACCTTTCGGAGTCTAGATTAGAAAAGGAAAGCAATCATTTTGTGCAGCCGCAGCCGGTAAATGGGTGAAAGAGTCTGTATACTACAACATCATGCGAGATGGTTAAGCAGCAAGTACAATTTTCTTTCATAAAGAGACAAAACTATAAAAAGTACGGGAACACAAAATTTAAATTTTAAATACAAAATAAATAGTCAGTGCTTTGACTGCTTTAATAAACAAAATCAATTTCTAAAAAGTATAAAAAAAAAACAGTTCCAGTCGTTACAAATTTGTTGCGTTTATCAGCTCGAAGAAGGAGCATGGGACTTTCTGCAAATTTTGCGAATAAATTTAAATTTAATTCTCTCGACATGCGGAAGTATTGTTTTTGGAATTCGGAATGCTGTTCTTCTCTTGGTATTCAAAAATTTTAAAAACATACAATAAAACTGATTCTTCTAAGACGGAATCATGTTTAACTCATTACCGCCCACTGTCCCCATATGAGTACACACGTTCAAAGGCGGCCAACACTTACTTAAACCGTTATATTTCTTAATGTAAACATATGTACCACTGCTTTAGGCTTACTTGAGTTTATATTCAGAGACACATGTTAAAATATAAAAAGCAGTTGCAATTATAGTGTTTTTAATTTTGTATTTTTTTGCGGTTATGCTTTTTGAAACATCTTTCAGTATTTTTTTTAATACTAACGGTTTAAGTATTTTTTTTTTTATTGATACATTTCTTTTTAGAGTGTTAGCAAGCTTTCAATTCCATTTGTTTATCAAAAAAGTGAATAAGCTATTTGGAAGGTATGGTTTTTTCGGCTGTCCCCAATCGGGGACAATGGGCGGAAGTAGTAATAAAATTTATAATTTCACAGGTTTCTAGATCGTCTTTTTTTGACAAACAGAAATCTTTTTAGAGGTCAGAACAGCTTTTATAGAACTGAGGAAGCTGATATTTACATAACGGAAAATGGTAATGACAAAACGTTTGATAATATAGTCATGCCACAAGATCCTACTTTTGTAAGTGCCCTCGATGAAGATAATGAAGAAGATTTATTTGTACAAATATGCCAAATGATGTACCGGGAACAATCCACGTTGTGTTGACAGAGCAAACATCCGATTGGAATGACAATGATAATGAGCCACTCTTAAGTTACTTTGGTAAGAAAAATCAAGATAACCTAGAAAATACTAAGAGGAAGCTTGAAGTACCAACTTATAGCCCATATATAAAGCGAATGATGTAGTTAGAAAAAAGAGTTCATTATTTCATTAAAAGTATAAACGGTAACAGCCCATAAGTTTTGTTTGAAAAGGTATTTGATACCCGTATTATTTATTTTCCTGTTATACGCTAACCGAAACAACAGACAGAACTCCAGTCTTGATAGTAAAGATTTACAACATTTTTTCGGTGACTATATACATTGCCTTCGGAACGTGCATATTGGAGTTTAGGGATTTTGTTGTTTGCAAGAACAATGTGTAGAAATAGATTCCTAGACATAAAACAAACCTAGCATTTTGACGACAATAACCTTGCCAATAGTTCAACCTATAAAATGCGAATGTTGGTACCCATCTACAATCCAATTAAAAAAAATTCTTGTCAATAGGAAATACTTCATAAGAACTAATCAATAGATTAATTTGTGATAAAATATTTTGTTCGCCACTCAGCGAAACAATTTTTTATGGGAAAGCCAGTAAGATTTGGCTACAAGAATTAGACAGTAATAAGTTCAGATGGATATTGTTATGCCTTTTATATTTACATATCTTTTGGACTTGATATGTAGTAAGGCTTGGCGATTGCAAGTTATACTGCGTAAGGTTGAAAACACCACTCAGATAGACAAATTATCATTGACACGGAATGTTGCATGGTGCTTTTTGCAGCCCACATCATCAAAGCGGCGTCAAGCTTCATCCATAATAGTTGGTCCTGATCGCAAAAATACTCCGGAATGGATAGTAAATCAATGAAGATGTGTTCTTAGCCATTACAAATGTCGTTAGAGATGTACATTATGTACAAAAACACTTTGTGTTGAAACAAATTGTTTTAAGAAATTTTATACTCAATACGCCCATTGTCCCCAAGTGAGGACACCCGTTTTTCTAAAAAGCTAATACACATTTTTAATTTTTTTTCTATTGTTTATTCAGTCGACAATGAATAAATAAATGACAATAAAAATATTTTTTTAACTGCAGTTTGATTTTGGGCGTTAATGGGTTAATAAGGTCTAGGATGGCGTTATAATTACTAGAATCACTGGAACTATCTACCAGATCTGCAACAATGTTTCTTAACCCGTCTTCATTTGCCTTTTTTAAATTTTTTAATGACCTTTTTATTTGTTTTTATTTTGTTTATGTCTTACAGATGTTTCACAAATATAAACAACTTGCAAGAAGAAGAAGAAGTTTATTCTCTCAAAACCGCTCTCATTTACCTAATTTTTAAGTACGGCAACACTTTTCCAACGGTATCCCAAAGTAGACTAAAGAAATGAAATTCGTAATGTAATTTCTTGTCTCTAAAAAAAAGAAAATTTTGTGTTCTCTCAAAACTTTATTTATTTTTCAACAACCTTAAATATATTTTGTTCTAATTTTTGTTTTTTTTTTGTTCTTCTAAGAAATCAATATTTTTCTTGAAAAACTATTAAAACATTTCTTAGGTCCTGCTTATTTTAGGCGGCTTCTCTTTAAGAAAAAATTTACAAAAGAAATTGAAAAATAAACGAATCCTTAAATGTTGTTAAATAGCGATAAATGAAATCAACACTATTTAATCATATGAATAGATATCAGGCTGTGGCAGCAGCATCAATTACAAATCACAAATAATCAATAATTAATAGAAAATTGTTTGAAAATATTCTAACAACTACAAATTAACATTGAAATAAATAATAAATGCTTAAGAACTTGTACCAACAAGACAGAGAGCAAGGAAAAAGGATCCTTAAAAACTGCTGCAGCTTTACACAGGCATCAGAAGAAAGAGTAAGCAAGAAAAAAAATCTATAGACTGCCAATAATTATAATAAAAACGTCTCACCAAATAACATAACTTATCAAGTGGCACCAATACATCAGCTTCATAATGTTATGATGAGCTTAACACAAGGCATAAATAAGTTTTATTGGGCAATGTCAAGCAAGTACTTGCATGCACTCACTTGCCTGCAAACACATGCAAGCAAATGCTTGTACACAAAGTAAAGAAAGCAAAAACAAAAAAAATACAAAAAAAAATGTGTTAAGTGGCTGCAGTAATATTTTTTTAAAATAATATTGTTAAGGAATTTGTAAAATAAAAATAAATTTTTAAACATTTTTAAATCAAATTAAATTTAAATTGTTAATTATTATTTTTGATTTTCTTTTTATTCTGGGTTTAATGTCTAGTCATTTTGCTTAAATTATTCTTTACCTTTTGCCACATTTTTAAATAGACTATCACTAACATCCACTTTCTACATCTTATTCTAGCGGTGGTATTATCATTAAGGGGAGAAGAGACTAAATGACTACATAAAATCCTTTTTATATAAATTTTTGCGCTGCGCTGCACACAAATTCTTTGGTAGTTTCTCATTAAAAAAAAATTATATTAAATATAAAAAATCAGCAAAAAGGTTTCAAATTCAAAATGAATTTAAACAACTGTCAGTTTGTATCGGAAATTCAACGTTGTTAGTTGTAAAATTTGAAAATTAACGGATAAAAATGTTTTTTAAATCAAAAATTATTAAAGTGGTAAAAAAATGTTGTTTAATTTAAGAAAAGTTAAAATAATTTAAAAATTGCCTAAGAAATATATAATAAAAAGTTTTAAACAAATTATTAAAAAAAAAATATTATAATTAAATAATTATGTAATTTATATTTTAATAAATTAAATACTTATTGGCAGTGTTAAACATAAAAAAATTAAAATTATTAAAAATTGTTAAAAAAAAATTATTTGGTGAGTTGTTTAACAAATTAAATACAAAATTAGTAAACATTTTTTATTTAATAAAAAATATAACAAATTAGAAAAATTTTTAAAACTTACGTAACTCAAAAAATAAAAAAAAAAAAAAATAAAAAAACGCAAAACTCAAATATTATTTTTTTTTAAATACAAGAAAACATCAGAAACGAAGCTGAAATTATGCTCTAAAGCATGACCTTTGGGCCCTAAAAATAGCTACGGAATTTAACATCGATTTTAATTTTTATTCTTATTTTATTGGCAAAACTTTAACCTTGAAGAACGATAAAAACACTTCATCTAACAGAGAAACATAGAAACAGGGGGGTTGCTTTGTATTTCGATTTTCTTTTCGAAACGAAATACAGAGTAAACCCCCCTGGGTCACACGATATTAACCGAAGCTTTATTAAGTATTTCAATGGAAAGATCGCTCGATATTAAAAAAATTTTATTGGATGAATGATAGAGGGAGTTATATTTGTAGACATTGGATTTGAACTTTCTCGCATTCAAAAGTGACCTGAGAGTTTTTAATTTAATTAAATTTAAGAAATTTTTTATTACTTAAAACGACACTTTGGACGTGTTTCGTAGAATGTTTATTTACAGTCAAACCTAAATTAGTGCGTGAGGCGAAATCTATTTGTCAAAAATTCTCATGCACATACAAAATGTATAAAGCAAACCAATAATAGCGCTGCGTCAAAGCATAGCATATAAGTTTGTTTTGTTTTTTATTGTTCAAAACTGATGACAATTTAGTTATTTTTAGGGCGATCTAGCAGTTTTTATCTTTTTTTTATTTCTTTAAAGAGGGTTTTATAAAATAAAATGAGTTAACATTACTGTTAATGACACAAAGTTGGCGCTTTTATTTAGGTATAACATTTCAGCGTAAAAGCTATGGGCCAGATTGCGTTTCCCTCTTCGTGTTCATTAAAATTTGCCTGTTACAGTCCACCCTAAATACGAGCGTAAGACGTTATTTAACTGTCAAAAATTCTCATGCCCATACAAAATGTATGAGACCAACCCAAATAGCGCGACGCTAACGTTGGACAATTGAAAAATTCAATTTTGACTGCGCGTAAAAAGTGAAGTTGGCTGCAAAAGAAGAGTTGTTATTGTTTTTTTTGTGGTATATACAAAAGTATTTCCAACAG
Organism: Cistogaster globosa; assembly: GCA_937654795.1. Taxonomy (NCBI): domain Eukaryota; kingdom Metazoa; phylum Arthropoda; class Insecta; order Diptera; family Tachinidae; genus Cistogaster; species Cistogaster globosa. Next base: position 162,307,878 of record OW569403.1, read on the forward strand.
TAATGACATTACAGCTACTTTAAGGTCAATTTCGCGATTTTATCTCTCTTAATTATTTTAATTTTGTGGTTTTTAGCAAATAAGATAAGTAAACAATACTGTTCGTTTCACAACGTTGGCGTCCGTATTTAAGTTACTCATTACAGCGTAAAAACTAGACGCTAAATTACGTCGTGCCTAACGCCCGTATTTAGGGTGGACTGTTAGGGAGTAAATTTCAAGTAGAGCAAAGTTAGTATTGCCAGACATGCAATGTTGAAATAGTGTTCTAAGCCTAGCAATACCATATCTTACAATATTTTATTTTAGCGTTTTTTCCTATAAATAAAAAACAATATTTTGGCGAAACATGTAATAAAGCTATTTACAATATTACAACTCCTACATAAGGGAAGTTTATTACTATTCTTATTTTTACTTTGCGAAAAACCAGTATTTTCGTACTTCTTGATTATGTATTGGATAGTGGCAAAAGGTATTTTAAAATTTTTGCTTATTTCGCGATAAGATTTTCCTGCTTTACACTCTTGAACAATAAGATCTTTTACATCGATGCCAATTTCTTTACGCTTACTCATCTTGAGAATTGAAAACTATTTAAATACAAGAATAAAAAAAAAAAAATAGTTCAACGGATACGGAGGCATACTTCGATCGCAAGAAACTAATCGTATTTAAATAATTACAGGTTGCAAATTATGATTAAAACAGATCTTTATAATTTGTTTTTTTCTGTACTTATCGTTACTTTTTGAGTTGAATGAAAATGTTTGTTTTTGGTTTCATAATTAAAATGGAATTAAATATGACTGGTCCACAAAATTTTTTTTTATACTTTTTGTTTGGCGAATATATGAAATTTTTGGTATGTATGAAGACTTAAATCCGTGACTGTATATATTCTGACTTCTTATACATAGCGAAGTCGATTGAGCGATGTCTGTCTGTCCGTCCGTGTTAGTATTGAAATCCTGTTTTCCGAGGCACTAAATCAGCTAGAAAAAAAAAATTTCAATACGCCAATCGATCAGACATAGTGTCTAAAGAGGTGCTATTGAAAATTAGCATGATCGGTTCATGATTTTCGACGCAGCGGGCGAAACACCAGGCCCACCTCTAATTTTTCTAAATCATTTGAAACAAAAAAGTTATTCCAATAAAAAAAATTATATGGGTTGGTAGAGAATTAAAATATAGGAAGAAAACACCAAGTGAAAAAATTGGCGCTCGCCCATATTTTTCGAGTTACGGGCCTCTAAAATTTTCAAAATTTTTTAAATATCAATGCGGGTATCATTCTAAAGCTTTTGAAGAGATTTTTAAGGAAATACTAGAATTTTAAAAAAATACATAACCCATTAAAAGCCGATGACATTTTTATGTATTTTTTTTTTTAATTTTTTAATTCTACTTCACTTAACTAGAAAAATAAATGGTGAAGGGTATATAAGATTTGGCATAGCCGAATATGGAACTCTTACTTATTTATTCTTAAATAGAATCTTTACAACGTGAACTTACTGAAAATCAGATTGCTTTTTGACCTTGAAATAAACTTTAATTGAAGGGATTTTTTTTTTTGATTTGAAAACAGGATAAAGTTCACAGAATAAAAGTTTTAGAAATGATTAAATATATAAATCTTCGCATCGAAGCTGCAAAAGTTAAAATTGTTTAATCAAAATCACTTTATTTTAGCCAATTTAATATATTTTTTGTCTAACTAAACTAAAGTAAATTAAGAGTTCTATATTCAGTTATGCCGAATTTTATATACCCTTCACCATGTGTGTAAGTCTAGTTTAGTAAAGTAAAACCAATAAAAAAAAAAATAAATAAATAAATAAATAATAAAAAACAACTAATGAGGTGACAGAGAGTTAAAAAAAGAAAAAAAAAATTTACTGCCAGGCCCACGATGTCGCAATCGTTCGTTCGTTCGCACAAATACATTCAAAACAAAAACAAATTCTAAAAAATTGTTTTTGTTTAAAAAGTAATTATGCGAACGAACGAACAATTGCGACATCGTGGGCCTGGCAGTTACATAAAAGTGTCATCGGCTCTTAATGGGTTAAGCATGTTTAAAACATTTGTGTATTTTCTGAAAGACATCTTCAAAAGCTTTACAATGATACCCATATTAATATTTTAAAAGATATAGTGAACAAGCTCACTTTTCTATAAAAAGTTCAGAGGCTCATAACCCGGAAAATACGGGCGAGTGCTAATGTTTTCACTTAATATTTTTTTTAATTCTCTATTGCCCCAAACATTTGTTTCATTTTTTTTTTATTGGAGTAACTTCATTGTTCCAAATGATGTGGAAAAATTAAGGGCAGGCGTTATGTTTTGCCCGCTGCCTCAAAGGGTATGGACAAATCATGCTGATTCTTAAAAGCAAAATTTTCAAAAATCTTTCTGATCGATTGGTGTATTGAAATTTTTTCTAGCTGATCTAATGTCTCGGCAAACTTGAATTCAACTCCAACACGGACGGATAGGCGGACAGACTTACATCGTTTAATCGAATTCGCTATGCATAAGAACTCAGAATAAATATAATATATGGGGTCGGAAACGGATATTGTAGAAATTACAAATGGAATGACAAACTTATTTATACCCTTTTTCCACTTTTTGTGGTGAAGGTTCTAAAAACTTTGAATAATTTCCGTAACACATTAAAAATAATTAAGCAATTATTGAAGGTCAGGACAACTTACTGTTCTACACAATTATACAATAAATTTAGAAGCATTTCTAATGGCATTTTTCATGCAACTAGTTTAATAAAATTTTTGTTTGGTGGCAAGTGGTGTAGTAAAAAAAGCGGGGTAATCAAAAAGACATGGCTTGAATTTTAAGGGGTTTTTCAACTTGCTTTGGGAAAGTTCGCTGCAAACGTTTTTTTGTTTTTATATTATTTGAAATAACACAAACAACTACAATAACGAATATAATTTTAAAATTGAAATTTACAACTTTCGATGCCATGGAAAATTTTATAGCATGGAGACGCGATGAAATTCGTTAAAACTTTTAAACAGAATCGAATAAAAATAGTAAATAGTTGTAAAATGTCTCATACTTAAAAAAATCGCAAGAAAATATGTTTTAAGATGCCACACTGCAACACAAAAAAGACGCAAGTCAGAATGCAACACTGATCGTCAAAAACTTTAATCTTAAGATTTTTTTTTAAAGCTTAGCAAACATAACAGATCTGTAAAAAATCAGCCACGTATTTTTGGACATACATATGTCATTTTTGACAGATTCAACAACTAAATCGCAAAGTGTGTCACAGCTTTTAATTATAAAAACTAATTTGGCAAAAGCTTCTTAAACCTGATTATGAAAATCAGTAAAAAATTTTTAAAAGCAAAACAAAGCTAATGCTAAAGCTAATATTCGCTACACCTGGATTCTAGGACAAGTTTTATTTAATTTAAAAAAATTATGTTCAAGAAAATTCCTAATTAGAATGTCAAATCCAAAATAGTAATATCAAGAAGTTGCTGTTCTGATTAAAGATATATAGAAATTTCAATTTGAAAAAAAAAATTCTTAAGTTTCACAACCTTAGTAGGACGATAACTGTAATATGTATACGAAAAAATTAGTAGTGTCAAAATAAAAAATAAAAAAAAAATAAAAAAAAAAAGAAATAACTCGCTTAAGGTCTTTAAAAACTTAGAATTTTGAAATGAAAGTACTCGTATCTTATTTATTTGGGTCTTAAGGCATTACAAAAATGTATATTTCAGAGCTGCCATACATTGGAATTATATAGTAGTGTCAAAAAAACGAAGCTTTTTTTCTGTCTGGCAACACTAAGCTGATGTTTAACTGCAAATAAGCTGTTCCTCTACATTTAACTTAAATTTAATTAACAAAGTGAATTGAATAAAAAAGAACTTGTTCATCGATTAAAGCCAAGTCATGTCAAGTGTTGTTATCATTTGCGATGTTCGGTGAAATTTTTTAGTTCCTCCGTCTCTATGGTTTTCAGTGCTCGTTGATTTTGGTTAAGAAAGGAACTCAATTTCGATCGAAAGTAGTTTCAATTCGTTGCTTGATATATTTTTTAGAGGGAAGTATCATACAATAAAAACGTTTCCGTATTCTACTTTTAAGAGAATAAAATTCCTCTTCTTCCTGCACGAAACAGCCCAGGCTTTTTCTTTGGGTACATTGTGTAAACTGAAAATAATAGAAAATACATAAAGTTCATGAACGCAAAGGTCTACTAGAAGTGTTATTAAAAAGATTTTTTCTTATACGTATTTCTCGTATTTACTAAAAGAACTAATAGCGAAATGCTAAATGTTTGACATTTAGCGTTTCGAAAAAAAAAATTAATGAATTTGCCGTTGCGGCCACATAGTATTATTTCGCCATGCAACTGAATGTACATTTTGTTTGACATCTCGTTTTGGAATAGATGTTTGGGAATTTGTGTTCCCGTAATTTTTGCATATTTGTCTTTAATTGAGAATAATTTTTGTTTGCTCTCATTTTACCGAACTTTATTCAAAAAGTACGAAAACACAGCTGATAAAGCAGTCATATGGTTTGTTCTAGACATGATTTATTTTAAGGATTTAAAAGTATTAAGAAATGTATCACGCAAGAACTTTGTCTTCATTTTGATTAAGGCAGTTATTGGTAACTCAGTACCAAAAAATCCAAAAGATTTTGGAAAGAAATTAATTTGGTCCTATTTTCAAATTAATGTTCTTGTAGGGATCGGGCTTTTTTTCGAACAGGTCAACTGTAATGTGCATAAGCTGACTTAAGCTAACTTAAGCAACAGTGTAAAAATATATGAATCATGTGTGGTAGTTTATAAAGTACTTATGAAAAATTTTTGTCATATTTCGTCAAATCACATAGAAAAATATTTTTTTTCGAACGTATTACGAAATTAAAGTTGAAATCATTTTATGTCACGAGCCAATTAAATTTTTTTCACTATAAAATCATTCAAAAATTGTTTTCAAACCTAAGGTAATTGGCTATAAAAAGAATATATAAAAGCAAATTTAAAATTAAAATTTTAAAATTTAAAAATTTCATATCAATAACAACAACAAAGCTAACAGCTTATGTTATCGTCCGTTGGTGCATTAAACAAAAGATCATGAGTTTAAAACCCAACAGATTCTAGAATATTAAAGAAGAATTAATAGAAAACAAAATTTTAAATTGTTGTTAATAGAAGAAGAAATAAAACAGCATATGCATGTGTTAAAACGCTTTAATTAGTAATACATAGAAATCAAGGGCTAAACCTTAACGGAGTAACAGCATAACAATTTATGACCGTCTTGGCTAAGCTGGTTTGAGGGCCTGGTTAGTAAACAAAACATTGGGTAGTTTGATTCTATGCAAGCGATATCGTGATTATAATTCTAGTCATATCGTCAAAGTCGGAAACACGAGACAAAAATAAAAAGTGAATATTTAACAATTAACGTAATTGTATTTGCAATGAAAAAGGTAACAATATTGATGGAATGTACTGTAATAAATACATTTTTCGCTCAAATAGCTAAAAGCTTTTATTGTAAAAACTTGTTATAATTTTCATAATTTTATCTTTTATGTTGCTGGGCGTATATTTAATTCAGTTACTGTTATGTCACTCATACGACACATATTCCATAGCTATAATGGAAATGAGTCAAATTATTGATGTAGGAAACAGTATATCTTCATGTCTTACAAAGCTTACATTCCATATCTTTAGGCTTAAAACCAACTGCTGACTATCCTACGCAATCGTACGATTCATTTATTAAAAAATCTGATGGCATTCTGTACTACATAGAAAATCGCAAAAAAAATTGTGTTTAAGTGCCACACTGTCACACATGAAAGATGCAATTCAAAATGCAACTCTGATCGCATAGAAACTATTATTTTATGAATGTTTTCAAAGATTATAAAATCGTACAGACCTGTCAAAAAGTCTGTTACACAAGAATATCAAATCGTTACTATCATAATTTTGACAGATCGAACGACTGATTAGGACTGTGTATCACGGCCTTAAAGTGTTTTATTCAATTGTTTTGGAATAAGTAAGAGTGCTATAATCGGCTATGCCAAATCTTACATATCCATTACCATATACGTAAATTCAGTTAATTGAAGTGACTAAAATAAAATTAAAAAAAAAAAATAATAATTAAAATTTTCGTACTTTCAATGAAATTTCGAAAGGTTTGTAATTTTTTCCCATATTTGTGTTAGGAAAAATCATAGGTCATTTAAAACTATGTCTGATCGATTGGCGTTTTTAAAATTTCTCTAGCTCATTAAGTGCCTTGGCAAAGTTGATTTCCACAATAACACAGGCAGATAGACAGACAGACGGAAATCGCTCAATGGACTTTGATATGTATAAGAACTCAGATTATAAAGGGTCCGCAAAATAATTGTTTTTTATGATATAAAAAAACTACTGAATATTTTCTCAAATTTATTTTTTTATTTGAAAGTACAATCCTTCCGGTTAATAGACTTGTGCCATATAGTTAAATTTAGTGATTGCTCTTTTTAGTACAAAGTTTGAAAATTAACTAGTTCAAAGGCTCCTTTTAATTCAAAATCTTTCTTAGTTCAAATGCTCTGTTGACGTATTGGTTGTAGTTTTCAACTTTTAGTACAAACGCTTTCTTTAGTTCAAATGTTATTTTTAAAATATGATGGCAACAACACCGCAGCATTGCCAAGACGAATGTTTAATAAAATGCTTGGCAGCACTAATTCCATGACCGAAATAATCAACAAGGAAACACAGACATGGATTCTAGTTCATCTTGTCCGGTAGTTCAAATACAAAATTAAGTTAAAAAATGAACTAGTTGTACTTAAAAGTATGAACTAGTTCACATAGTTCAATCGATGGAATTGTTTAAATGAACTAGTTCGTTCATGAACTACACAGGTCTACCGGATAATAATGGAAAATAATTTCATTCAAATGGCTGCCTCGGCTGGCCATGCAGTAGTCTACGCGATCGGTCCAATTTTTAAGCACATTATCGATTGTGTGCAGCTGTATTGCATTAATGGCTTCACGAATATTGTCCTTTAAAGCGTCAGCTGTCTCTGGCTTAACGACATAACACTTATCTTTGACGGCAACCCACAAATATTAGTCCAACGATGTCAAATCGCAACTCTGAGCAGGCCAAACAACATCAGCTCAGCGGCTGATAATGCGTACTTGAGAAACAGGGCGCAAAACATCGAGTGTAGCTTCGGCTGTGTAGCACGTAGCGCTGTCCTATTAAAACCAAATGTTTTTAATATCCTCCGATTTAATTGTTTTGAACAAAAATTTGTTCAACATGGCCCGATAACGATCGCCATTGACTGTTACGGCCACTTCCTGTCCATTTTCGTAGAAAAATAGCGCAATTATGCCTCTGGACCAAAATCCGCACCAAACAGTGACTCGTTTAGGGTGCAACGGCTTTTTAAAGTATGCGTGAGGGTTTTCTATGCCTCAAATGCGACAAATTTGCTTGTTTACATACCCGCCAAGATCAAAATGAGCTTCATCTAAGAAGATGATTTTTTTTGGCAAAATCGGTACTTAGCGAAGCGAAGACGCATTGGATGGTCAGTTGGCTTCAACTCCTGAACCAATTGGACTTTGCAGGGTGTCATACCAAGCCCTCTACGCAAATTTCGTCTCAATGATGTCTCCAAAATGTTCAATTGGTTGAGAACGACGGTAAATTGTTGTTGATGGCGCTTCACACACACTTTCTGCCACAGCAGCAATATTCTCGGGTGTACGCACTGTTTAAGGCTTCTCACGCTTTGTCCTATTGATGAGTATGTGAGTTTCCTTCACTTTTTTTTACAAGATAACGAACATACGGAGCTGACGGTGCTTCTCTTCTTCCAAGATCCGTACGCAATTTTCGCACACATTTCGCAACATTACCATGATTTTCAAAGCAATGTCGCATTATCTCCCAGCGTTGTTCAAGCGTATACACAACCATATTCATTCAGCAGAAGGATAAAACTAATTATCTGTCAAAACAGACATGAGCTAAGTGTTACCATTTACGAAATAAGCACAAGTTGAAAAAAAAATTAAATGGCGAACCCTTTATATCCTTCATGGGGTTGGAAATGGATTTTGTAGAAATATCAAATGGATGGACAAACTTAGATATACCCTTTTTCCGCTTGTGGCTCTTTAAACCGACCCATAGTAAGCGGTTTGGTTAAAAAAGAAAAACATTTCACATGGCTAAAGTGGAGGTATAGACGATATTAAGTTTAAAATGTGTAAATTAAAAGAAAGAAAAATTTTCAGGTGAAAGGTACCTACCACATAGCGCCATCCATGGAAGGTGGATGAAATACTCCCCGGCTATGTTCTTGTAAAATTGTAGATAAATCGTTCAAAACTTTTACATATTTGTGGGTTTTTATTTTATTTCAGCCCACTGTGCACTGTAAAATTTACTTAATTGAAGAAATTTAATTAACCTTGTTTAAAGTTTTTTTAAAAATCTTTTAAATTTTTACCAAGAAATTTTAAAGCAGTTACCTTTATTCTCATTGTTAATGTAGTCCCCTGAATACTCACACAAACATAAATCAAAAAGTATTTTTTTTTAATTTTCAATTTTTTTTCTTTCTACTCAATGAGACAATTTATGTCAGTAATTCTGTGGTATTTAAAAAAAAGAACATACACATACACACATACACATACCAAAACTCTTACAAAGGCTACTTAACGGTTTTTGTTGCTGCTGTTTTTGTTAGTTTGTTTTGAAGAGGTTTTAATTGTGAATTAAGTCGCTATTGTGATCAAGATGAATAAAAAAACAAATGCTGCACTGACTTAAATTTTTATGCATGTAAATGTGTATGTAAACAAATGTAAAAACAAGAAATTAAAACATCATGACTTTTAGAATCCTAGGTTACTATTACAAGCTTTTTTTATCTATTTTTATCACTAACATTTGTAAAGGTAAAAATAAATGTATAAAAATAAAAAAATAAATTTTGAATTATTTATAGATATACATATGTAAGTATGTATGTATGTGTGTTTGCCTGTCTGAATGAGTGTGTATATGAATGCATGTGTCATATAGTATTATTTTGACGAGCCTAGCCGCCAAGGTAATTACGAATGACAATGATTTCTCATTGCTTTTTTTCTTTGTTTGATTTGTATTTATTTATTTGTGTGAATTGTTGTAATCTTAAGTGTTTTCCTGTTTTCTTGTAATTGAACAACAATAACAAGAAAGTAGGACTTATAAATGAAATTCAATGTTAAAGGCAAGGTAATATTATTTTTTTAAGGTAAAATTAATAAATTAATAAAACAAAAACAAATAAACGTGTTTTTATTTAAAAACAAATTTTCATTGCAAATAACTTACATTCAATATTCACTCAGTGAGAGAGGTCACCATAACGTATGTGAAATATTGTTTTTGTTATTCCTAAAGTATACAAGTATTTTATAACAAGCAAATAATCTCATAAACAATAATTAAAGAAAATTTTACTTTTTCCAATACAGTACTTTAATTTGTTGGTTTTTAAAGTTTCGCATCCAAAGGGTAAACAAGTTGTCGTTTTATCCTCTCCACATAAGAATATTTTGGCAATCTAGCCGTACACTACTTTTGCGTTTTGTTTATGTTGGCTCTGTAAAATTATTCAACTCAATATTTCTGTTTTTTTTTTTTTTTTTTTTTTTTTTTTGTTAAATTCCGAAAAAAAAATTATTCTAAGCCTTTTTGTCGAGGTTAACCAATTCCACCAGCCAAGAATAAGACAGAACAATTATTAACAAATGTATGAGGACATTTTCCAAAGAAAACAAGATATATTAGATATTAGCAGAATGAAATTCAGCATTTTCTAGACCGCTACATCATCAGAATTCTTCGCATGTATCTACCTTAAGTTGTGTACATTGTAAACATCATCTATTTAATCAACTAATCAGTATTAATTTGGTTAGATTAAGTCCACACACAACTCAAAGCATTTCTTAGCCGAAAAAGTAAATTTTATTTCATTTATAATATCCATGGTTCAAATCCTGATTGGGAAAAAAAAATTTAATTTATTACTTTAAAATAATTAATTTATTAATAAAAATTATTGGTTCATAGCAGTTACAATAAATTTTATTTAAAATAACTTCTCCTTTGTACTTCAGTGATGATGATTGGCATTGTTCTTCTTCTTTTATTTCTTCAAAGACCTTTTCCAAATCTGAAGCCGCTATAAAAAGTTTGCAATTGAAAATCAGCTAGATCGGTCTATTTATTTCGGGGCAGCAGGCAAAACAACAAAAAAACATTTATTTGTTTACAGAACTCAATGTAAAAGGCAACTCAACTGTCAATGAATTAATTTAATTTAGTAGCATTAAACCCGGTTTCGGAAATATTAGTATTTACAAAAATATTTACATAAACGTCATCATTAAGCAACTAAATTAAAAAAATCTTAGTTTTTTTTAATAAAAAAATTTTTATAATTAACAGTCCACCCTAAATACGAGCGTAAGACGTTATTTAACTGTCAAAAATTCTCATGCTCATACAAAATGTATGAGACCAACCCAAATAGCGCGACGCTAACGTTGGACAATTGAAAAATCCAATTTTGACTGCGCGTAAAAAGTGAAGTTGGCTGCAAAAGAAGTGTTGTTATTGTTTTTTTTTGTGGTATATACAAAAGTATTTCCAACAGTAATGACATTACAGCTACTTTAAGGTCAATTTCGCGATTTTATCTCTCTTAATTATTTTAATTTTGTGGTTTTTAGAAAATAAGATAAGTAAACAATACTGTTCGTTTCACAACGTTGGCGCTCTTATTTAAGTTACTCATTACAGCGTAAAAACTAGACGCTAAATTACGTCGTGCCTAACGCCCGTATTTAGGGTGGACTGTAAGGTTAAATCTTCTTTCTTACATCTCTGGCTACAATTACTATTTTTATAATGCGAAAAAAGAAGAAGCTATTTATTATTCTCCAAATAAAAGAGTTACCATATCGCAAAAACTTTTTACTAAAGGTTGACACGTGGCAATACTATTATTTACAACACTTACCTGAAGCAACACTTTTTTATAGAAATCCGGTGACTTTACTAGCTTTGACAGCAATTCGCTTTTGCAAAACTCGGTTCAGAGTTTAGACACTTACAAAACAAAAAGAATTAATTTTCAGATTTACTTATAAAAACCAACCAACTGTAGGCTGTTAAATGACAACCATAGCGAAACGATAACGCTCGCGCGGAGTACAGATGATTGCCTTTTTATTGATGTCAAAATTGCTTACTTTTTTGCTTTAAAAGCAAATTGCTTTTAAAGTTAATGGAGCCACCTGCTTCAAGTTTACTATACCTGATGACAATGCATTTATAGCTGATTGTATTATACTCTCGTATTTTGGTAGGAGCACCTGCTTCATAAAATAAATAAACGATCAATTATTTATTTATTTATTTTTTGTTATTCAAACGTAAGCATATCGTTAATTGTAATACCATAACTCGATTTCTTTGGTTTGGCAGCACTTTTCTTTAAAAAAAAATGTTTATTGGCTACACTACTCAGAAACATTATCAGAGTTACCGAAAAATATAAAAACTCTTTTTGGTGTAACTCAATTTTCCGCTTGCTGTTAGTTTTAAACAAATTTTATTTTTTCCTGCAATTTGCACCGTTATATAAATTTTTATTATTGTTATAGTCAGGATGGAAACCAAAAATTTTTAGTAGGTAGAAATTAAGTGTTTGAGATTGTTGCCAACTATTAAAAAAAGAGTTATAAATTATAAAAGATTAATAATCTTAATTGGCGTAGATATATTTTAATTTCTAAATTCATTAAAAATTCTTTTTAAATTTTTATTTACATTAACTAATAAAGAAAACAAATTTCATTTTTAATGCAGCAACTAAATTAAAAAATCTTAGTTTTTTTAATAAAAATTTTTTTTGATAATTAGGGTAAAATCTTCTTTCTGACATCCCTGGCTACAATTACTATTTTTATAATGCGAAAAAAAAGAAGCTATTTATAAAGCGTCATCCCAGCAGAAAACTGAAATTGAGATGTTTTGTATATTCGAATTTGTGTGGTAACACTGACACTTTTCTCCATTAAAGAAAAACAAATCATATTTTATTTTTGTAAAAAATCAAATTTGTGCTTTTTTTGTTTTTGCTTTTACGCATTTTTTTCTTTTAAACACAATTTTTAAACCAAAAAGTTTATTTTTTTCAAAAAACTTAAAATTAGATATCACTTTTTCTATAAAAACATCCAATGTGAATAGATAGCACGAAGCTAAACTTGAATATAGCAGACACAAAACAGTGTTGCAAAGACAAAATCAGTTCAAAAAAATACAATTTGGAGATGATGTGAAATAATTCTAGTGATTTAAGTAGTTTTGATAGCATGATAAATGTACTAGAAATCAAGTAGCAAAACGCTTGAGTTGAGCCAATCAAGTGTCTTAGACAAAATTACGTAAGTAGAAGTAAGTTATAGAAGACACAAAAATATAAAAAAAGTTCAAAAATAAGGCCACGATGAGGGAATGGCGTCATTATTGGGACATCCTTTAATATAAATTTTAAATTTTGTACTTGCTGCCATAGTTAACAGAGTTTTACGTACACTGTGTAAATTTAACATGTCTGCCTATCACAGTTCAAACAATAAACTTTGTTTATGAATATTAAGCCACTACTATTCTGTGAAAATTTCCAGATGTAGACAGCTGTGATAGACGGACAAACATTGTAGCGAAAATAGTAAGGTTACGTTTTTACACTTTGTTTACGGAACCTTAAAAACTACCGACCCTAAATCATTTTAATCGATAAAGATGTAATTGAAAAATATTTTCCTCTTTTTTTGTAGCAATGAATGTCCAACTATTCCTGTTTATATTACTCTCAATAACTCTAGAACACCTGACACAAGCGGAATTTCAGTAAGACAATTCCTAATTGTTAAAAAAAATACTTTAAAATCTGATGTTCCCTTTCCATTTCCTTTCACAGGCATAGTTTAGAAATAACAGATATTTTGCCAGAAGATATTAAACGTTATGACAAAATGAGGCCGCCCAAGAAGGAGGGACAACCAACAATTGTCTACTTTCACGTAACAGTCATGGGCTTAGATTCCATTGATGAAAACTCCATGACGTATGTGGCTGACATATTTTTTGCTCAGACATGGAAAGACCATCGTTTAAGGCTGCCAGAGAATATGACACAGGAATATCGTTTACTAGAGGTGGATTGGCTTAAACGTTTATGGCGTCCAGATTCGTTTTTCAAAAATGCAAAATCGGTAACATTTCAAACGATGACAATACCAAATCACTACATGTGGCTGTACAAGGATAAAACGATATTGTATATGGTAAAGCTGACCCTGAAACTATCGTGTATTATGAATTTCGCCATTTATCCACATGATACACAGGAGTGTAAACTACAGATGGAGAGTTGTAAGTAAAAAATTTAAGAAGAGGTTATCGAATGTTTTTTTTTATTTTTCTGAAAAAATATTCTAATTTAAGTGTCACATACTACGGATGATATGATATTTCAATGGGATCCCACAACACCATTGGTGGTGGATGAAAACATAGAACTGCCTCAGGTGGCGCTGATACACAATGAAACAGCCGATTGTACCCAGGTGTATTCCACCGGTAACTTTACTTGTTTGGAGGTGGTGTTCACACTAAAACGTCGTCTCGTTTATTATGTTTTTAATACTTATATACCAACTTGCATGATTGTCATCATGTCATGGGTGTCATTTTGGATAAAGCCAGAGGCTGCACCAGCACGCGTCACACTAGGTGTCACTTCACTACTAACTCTATCGACGCAACATGCAAAATCTCAATCATCACTTCCGCCAGTGTCATATTTGAAAGCCGTTGATGCTTTTATGTCAGTGTGTACGGTGTTCGTGTTTATGGCGCTCATGGAATATTGTCTAATAAATATTGTGTTGAGTGATACCCCTATACCAAAGCCAATAGCTTATCCTCCTAAGCCTAAGCCGGAAGAGCCTAAAAAGGAGGAGACTAAACCAGAACCGCCATCACCACCAGCACATCCACCGCTGACAGATGAAAAGATAGAGAAGATTTTTGATGAAATGACAAAAAACAAAAGGGTAAGTTTTAACACCTTGGAACTACTCATAAATTAGGGTTACTTAAGTACACAATAAATAATTTAAAGTAAACTCTTTTTCTTTAGGCACACTTGGGCCATAGTCATACAACAAGACGTGTTATGAGGCCACCTATTGATGCCGATGGTCCTTGGATTCCTCGTCAAGAGTCTCGCATTATTTTACAACCTACAATAGCTCCTCCGCCACCACCAAAGCCCGCTGAGCCTGAGCCACCCAAACCGAAGCTAACACCCCAACAGGAACGATTAAAACGTGCCATTTATATAGATCGTACTTCTCGTGTAGCTTTTCCAGCTTTATTTGCCTCTCTTAATGCTATCTATTGGATAGTGTTTTATGAATATCTTTAAGGATTCAAGAAAAATCTACTCAAGCTGCTTTTCACGAGTTTCTTCATAAGACGTGTCAAATTGCATATTGCATCAGCTGTTTTTGACGTCAACAAATTAAAAATCGTCGGCTTGACAGTGTTAGCAGATTTCACAGGTCTTATATGTTTTCAAACTGACAAGTCATATATATAACATTTATTTTATTTGAAAGCAGCTTTAGGGAATTAAACACTATCAAAAACTATCAAGAAAAACACAATGTTGTAAAGAGTTTTGGAATAAGTGTGCGTATAAGTTTATTTTATCTATTAAAGCGTCAGTCACGAAACCACAATAGTGTTCAAAGTTTGTTATATTTGTGAGGGGCTTGAATTAAATGTCTTCAGATTCTTCTGCGTTTTGCAGAATGGTCGCCTACTCAGAAATCAGCGACGGAGTGCGCTGATCATAACCATTCTTTTTATCTCCTCATCCTAATGAAAATCCCTATAGTAGCCTTTCCAAAAGTTGTTACGGTGATCGCGACACTTGAGAAAATTAAAATTTGCTTGATTTTTTTTAAAAAGATGCTCATTATTTTCATTACAACGCCAAAGACCACACCAAAGAACAGAAAGTAAAATAATTTTTGTTGACATAAAAACGACAAAATAATTTATTTAGAAAGTAGTAAATATAAGGCGAATCAATTATAAGGTGGTAACGATGGCGAATTCGTTAATTTTCGCCGTTAGACCGAATATCGAATGACGTATAAAAAATGTTTGACAGTTAGGCTACTGGTGAAAATCTACCACCTTATAATTGATTCGCCTTGTAAATTATTATAAAAAAAGAGTGTACCATGGCCGTCGCTGGATATGTCAAATTCCGTATTACCAGCTGGTCGCGATGGCGAATTCATTAACTTTCGCCGAAATCCTAAATGCCAAACATCATTTGATATGAAGTTTTAAATTTCTGGCAATGGCGAAAAGGAATGAATTCCCCACTACGAACATCTGGTTTATTATTCTGCAAATAAAAGAGTCACCAACTCGCAAAAACTTTCTACTGAAAGGTTGACACGTGGCAATACTATTATTTACAACACTTACCGGCAGCAACACTTTTTTTATAGAAATCAGGTGACTTTACTAGCTTTAACAGCAATTCGCTTTTGCAAAACTCGGTTCAGAGTTTAGACACTTACAAAACAAAAAGAAGTAATTATCGGATTTACTTATAAAAAACCAATTAATTGTAGGCTGTTAAATGACAACTAAAGCGAAACGATAACGCTCGCGCGGAGTACAGATGATTGCCTTTTTCATTGATGTCAAAATTGTTTACTTTTTAGCTTTAAAAGCAAATTGCTTTTCAAGTTAATGGAGCCACCTGCTTCAAGTTTACTATACCTGATGACAATGCATTTATAGCTGATTGTATTATACTCTCGTATTTTGTTAGGTGCATCTGCTAAAAACTGCCACAACGTAGGCAGGAAGTAGTGAATCCTAACATCTGTTGCAAAAGTTTAATAATCGCCAACAGTCTTTCAACTTGTATTTAGCAGCAGTCAATATAAGATAATTTGTCAAAAACTCCACATTACCGTATTGGCAATAAAATTTTAGCTTATTTTCAACGTGATAAAAATGACAATCCATCATAAAATAAATAAACGAACAATTAATTATATGTTGTTATTCAAACGTAAGCATGTCGTTAGTTGTAATTCCATAACTCTATTTCTTTGGCTTGGCAACACTTTTCTTTAAAAATCGTTTATTGGCTACACTTTTACTCAGAAACATTATCAGGGCTACCAAAAGCTATAAAAACTCTTTTTGGTGTAACTCATTTTTCCGTTTGCTGTCTGTTTTAAACAAATTTTATTTTGCCCTTCAATTTGCACCGTTATAAAAGTTTTTATTATTGTTATAGTCAGGATGGAAACCAAAAATTAATAATCTTAATTGGCGTAGATATATTTTAATTTATAAATTTATTAAAAATTCTTTTTAAATTTTTATTTATATTTACTTATTAAGAAAACCTTAAAAATTTAATTTTTAATGCAGCATTTTCTGCAAAAAGAACAGCAGAATATAATATTAAAAAAATTTACTTAAGGTTTGAAGTTCTTCTCGGATCGTTTAAGAGTGTTTTAATGGAATCTCAACTTACATTTTTTTATTTTTCTTAGAGTTAAACGCATCTTTTGAAAAATTTTCTTTCTTAAAAACGGGATAAAAAAAAATTAATTTTATTTGAATAGAGAAAATATAATTAGGGTTTGCTTGACCCGAATTCTAGTTGACTTGTAGGTAACATTGTGTTTTCAAACAATTACATAAGTTAAGTCTTTTAATATAAAACTAAAATCATGATTGCAAAAACTGCTTGAAACACGAAATTAAAATTAATAAAATCTAATAATGTTGTTGTAAATAATAAAATTTAGGTTTTTTGAAAAAACACATTTTTTTACTTCAATTAAGTCAACTCGTTTTTTAAATTTTCTTTTTCTTTTTTAAAATAAATTTAGTGAAATGATTTAAATTAAGTTAATTACAATTTTTGTTTGATAGTTTTTTGAAAAAATTGATCAATAATTAGCTATAAATATCAAAATAGTGAGTCGGTTATTTCGGTTTTTTTTAATGTTTTAAACCAAAATAATGAACAAACTTGTAAATATTAGCTTAAAGAATTGTTTTTTATTTATATAATTTTTTACAAAAACTTTTTATTTTTATAGTTATTTTCTTATGTTTAATTTCATAACGTTAATTTTTGTCTATTAAAAATTCAATACTTCTTTATCTATATTTTCTTTAAAATTAAACAAAAATTAAATGGAAATATTGCTTAACATTTTTTTTTAAAGCTTAGAACGAATTACGATTTATTAGAATTAATACTAGTGGAATCCAATATTTAGATAAATAATTTTAAAAATTTTAAATCAATATTAATATAAAAAAAAAATATAATGTAATGTATGTGTGTAATGTGTTAATTCAGTATGTAAGTTGTTAAGAAGATATCAACGAAATCTGGTTAATTATTTAATTGTTAAAGTAAATAATAAATGAAATAAATTAATGACCACAAATGACAAATAAACAAACATAAATAAAATATGGTACAAGTATATCGAAGTTGTTTTAACTTTTTTATTAAAAAAAAAAACGCTTGAAGTGCATTATTAACAGCCATTGTTTTATGGAATAGGTAGAGCTGCCAGATGATTTTTATAGAAAATAGGGAAAAACAGTGGAGATACAAGTTGATTTGTTAAAATAATAATAAAAAGTAATTAAACAGTTAACTGAACAACACAACTGGTCAATTGACAGTCACTTGCCAAAAATCGCTTATTTGAGTGGATGTAATATTCACACTCGAAATTATTTTAATTAAATTTTAACTAATTTTATTTTTTCATGCTATTTTTTATTTCTCCTTGAAAATTTCTGTGAGTTTAATAGTGTGCATTAACGATACAATTTTTGTTATTAATATTATAATTTTTTGTGTGTTTTAAAGTAGAACATATAAAATTCTACTAAAATCCTTGAACAACGAAATGTATACAAAGCAAGTTTCGAAGAATTACGGACAGATGAAGGGTATAAAAACGATGCAAAATAAGGTTTTAGACTGAAACTAATAAAAATCCATAATTGTTGCCAAAAAGCAAATACAACTAACCTTCATAGAAATGTATGTACATTAAATCTCACAAGCACAATATAAATAACACTTAACAATTTTGACGAAAAAAATAAATTATAATAAAAAAAATTAATTTTTAACTCCAAATATAGTTTCATGCCAAAAACGTCGTTGTTTTTTCTTAGTTATGATAAATAAAACTTTTACTTTTAAAATTTATTTCTAATGATTCATTGAAGAAAAAATAACCAAAAAATTCAATGAAAGAGTAAGAAGATGGCGGCAAATAGTCAAGAAAGCAACAGTTTGTTTTTTTCCCAAAAACAAAAACAAATAGCAGTTTGTTGATAAACAAACCCTCATAAAATAAAACAAAACAACACGTGTTTGATAACAATAAACAAGAGCATATTTTTAGGCGCAAGCGTGTTTAATTCTCAGAGAGACGATACTAAACGTTTTTGTTTTTTTATTTGTCAAAAATGACAACTGACAAGTTACAAAGAAAAATATATTGATTTTTCGGAAAGCAAATAAAAAAGCTTAAATTTAGTTGTTCTCTTGTTGCTTACAAAACAAAAACGAAACAGAATAAATAAAACTAAAAATATCATTTGCAATTTTAAATATAAAGCTAAAAATAAAGCCTACTTTAAGGGTTAATAAAATGTATCTTAAATAAACAGAAAAAGGATTTTCCCTTAAATAAAAAAAAAAAAAACGTATACACAGACATCTTAAAACAAAAAAAGAAATAGTGGTTTTCATTGCAAACATATTTTTCGAATAATGATAAACATGAGACCATATGTGCCCTCAAATCGAATCGCCATACGCGATTCTATTGATGAAGACCTAAGTGATGATGTTGATGATGAAGTTTTTATTAAGGATTCAAAAACATTAAAGGTATTTAAAGTAGAATTTTTTTTAAGTTTTAGTTAAAACAAATACTTTTTACTTTTATAAGATGAATGAAGAGAAGGGCTTAAAGCGCCCTTTAATGGCTCCCAGACGTAAAAATGGCAAATCTTTTAGCTCAGTGCCTATAATGAAGAAACATCGCCGCTGCTGTTGGCGTTGTTGTGAGCCCTTCTGCTATGGCCTGGCTGCTTTGACCATCATAATAGCCCTAATTAGCTTGATTGCTCTGATATTGACTATGGTTCCTGTTTCTATGCAAAAAATTAAATTTTGGCTTCATCATCAAAAAAACTTACCTTCCATGCCGCCAGCCCTTAATGATGGTCAAAAATCTTATGGTGACAGCATGGGCAGTGAATTTGTTCCTTGCACTCAGATTAGTGTACAAAAGCTGTGGTCACGCACTTTTCCCCGCATGAACAGTGAAAGTCCAGTGCGTAAGGCTGACCTCAATGGTGATGAAGTGTCGGATATAATTTTTGGTTTTGGTGTCGACGATAATATCCAGTATGAAGGATATTCTTTGCCAAAATGTAAGAGTCCCATTCAGGGTGATGAGGTACCATGTGAGGGTGGCGTTATAGCGGTGAATGGTGTCAACGGAGATTTATTATGGCAAACTTGGAGTGTAGCAAATGTGTTTTCACTACTCTGTACAGTGTACATAAATCGAGACGGCTATCCAGATTGTGTAGCAGCTGGTCGATTAGGGGTGAGTTAAAGTTCTATAAATTTAAGGCTGGCATTTTTAATATTTAAAAAATGGGTAAATGGTGAAGATAAAGTTTCCAACTTTTTAATAAAAATCGCTAAAATTAAGGAAACCCATATCGTGTATTAGAAATAAATTTTTGAAGAAAACTTAGTTTCTTCTGGGGATGGCGGTCAACAACAAAGTTTAACAAGTCGCCTTATTTAATTAAGTAGTAAAAGTGCTATATTCGGCTATGCCGTATCTTGTGCACCATCATCATGTATTTAAATCAAGTTAAATGAAGTGACTCCAGTCAAAAAATAATATTGAGGTGGCCGAGAATTAAAAAAATTAAAAAAAAAAAATAAATTAAAAATGTCATCGGCTCTTAATGGGTTAAGCATTTCTAAAAAAATTTTAGTATATTCTGAAAGATCTCTCCAAAAGCTTTTAAATGACACCCATATTGAAATCTTAAAAAATATGACACACAACCGTACTTTTATATGAAAAGTTCAGAGGCCCATAACTCGGAAAATATGGGCGAGCGCAAATGTTTTCACTTGATGTTTTTTTCTTATTTTTTAATTTTCTATTCCCCATATATTTGTTTTTTTGATTGGAGTAACTTATTTGCTCCCAATCGCAAGGAAAAATTAGAGGCAGGCGTATTGCTTTGCCCGTTGCCTCAAAGAACATGGACCAGTCATGCTGATTTTTAATATCACAAAATTTCGAAAATATGTCTGATCGATTGGCGTATTTAAATTTTTTTCTAGCTCATCTAGTGTCTTGTCAAAGTTGATTTCAACACTAACACGTATGGACAGACGGACATCGTTTAAAGGACTTCGCTGTTTATAAGGACTGAGATCGGAAATGGACAGTTTTAGGAATTACACAAGGAATGACAAAACTTATTTATACCTTTTTTCCACTTTTTGTGGTGAAGGGTATAAAAAAGTTAATCATTAAAAAATCGCTAAAACAAAAACTAATTAACAAAAATCAAGTGAAAAAATCGCCAGTTTTCTAAAACTCAAAAATCACATAATTTACCTAAGTTGCAAAAAAACCGTTAAAAAAATAAATAAAAATTTCTTAAATCTTTTTCCAATATCATTGATTTATTTGTTACTATACTTTTCATTTTTTAGATGATTTTCGCCATTAACGGTCGTAATGGCAACAACATATGGGAATTTCGTGAGGTGGAAGTAGAAACCAACTCTCCTATTGTTATGGATCTGTATACGATTAATATTGTACGTGATTTGGATGGTGATGAAATTTCCGAAATATTGGCGGTACATCTCGAAGAACGTGAAGAATCAAAGGCGGGACATATTAAAGTTATATCGGGTAAAACCGGTAAAGTTATACGCACTATACCGACACCCTTCAAAGAGGAAGTCTTTGTGCCCGTACAAATCATCATGGAAGAAGATGGCACTGAACTGCTGCTAATCATAACGGGAGGTCAAAGTACATCAGGTGGTGTCTATTCCATTAGCTTATTATCCCTCATGAAATTTACCAGTGAAAAAGAATTTACACCCCTGTATCAACACAAACATACTGGTCTAATGGCTCCGGCGATATTGACTGATATAACAGATGATAATGTGGCTGATATAGTGGTTTCATGCTTCAATTCTACCGTTCTGGCTTTTGATGGACGTAACTTTTCTATGTTATGGAATTTCACCTTTCCCTCCAGTGAAAGTGTGAGTGCCATAGTGCCGGGTCATTTTAATCATGATAATGTAACTGATTTTATGGTCAAATATAATACCGGTCCTGGTTTTCCAGTGTATTATTATTCGCAAACTACTATTTTGGATGGTGGAACAGGAAAACCGTTACTGGATGCCATGATGACGGATTCGGGAGGTTCGAATAGTTTGTTGGGCGGTGTTTCTGTATCACAAACTTTTGGTGGAGATTTCTTTTTACACTGGCAAATGCAGTGCAGGGATAAATACGATGCAAAGGATGCTTATGAATTTATACCGGGTAATAGAAATTTTCTTTTTTTACCTTCAAGGAATTTTATTTGTAATTATTTATTTTCATTGCAGATAGTGATATAATTTTACAGGCCCGTGCCGATACCTGCCGTTTGAGATATAATACCTCTAGTGTGGTGAAATTATATGCCATAGCGCGCCATCTAGAACCACCAGGAGCGGTATTATTTAGCACAGGTATTTGTTTACTCTTCAAACTAAATAAATTTCCAATTTAAATACTTTTTTAATACCTTTTAGACGACTTGGAAGTTCACTTAAATCGCACCCAGCATGTTAATTTAGCTAGTGGTCGCAAAGCCCCCAAATCTCCACTGAAACATCCAAAATTGTTGAAAAAACTTTTAGCCAACAAAGAACTTTTGGAAAAGGTTGTGGCAGCCGAAAAATTGGAGAGTTTGGAAAAGTCTAAGAATCAGTTCAGGCAAGAAACAGCTCGTAATCGTTTGCTACCACCAGAACCTGTGCAAGAAGCCTTGGAGAAAAATGAACCACCTGTTGTTGATACTTATGAGGCTTTAAAACAAATAAATTCACCGTACTATAGTGTAGGCTATGCAGGAAATCCGCCCGCTTTAAGAGAATTTGTAAGTCTACAAAAATAATATTTTTAACAAAAAGTTTTACAAGGTCTGCTCTTTTGATTTTTAGCAAAAAGATTATGATGTCATTGAAACTCAAAGAGTGCCGGAGGATTACGAAAATGCCTATACCGATAATGAAGTACCTCAGATTGTGCCCGCCAACGACCATCCCATACGTTTGCGTACCAAATATCCTGGTAATCGGGATATACGTAGTGATGTCTCCACCTTTAACGATAATGAAACCAATTCAACTGCAAGTCTACCCACAGAAGGCGTGTCTCAAAATAACCTCGAAAAAAGTGAACCATTTAGTTTATGGGATTTGGAAAGAGAAAAGGAAGAGAGAGATGCTATAAAAAAGCAACAAGAACAACAAGATCAAAACTATGAATTGCTAGATCAGCAGCAACAACAACAATCAATACCAGATGAACAAAAAGCAGATATGCTTGAAGGTGTGGCGGTGGAAAAACGAAAAAGAAGCGATGTAGTTTCTGCAAATGAAAATGATGATTGGTTCCTGGCTTCAATATCCTCAACGGGAGTACTAATGAAATCTTTAAATAACACCAGATCCAGTATAGATTTTGCATTTGTCTTAAATATACGCGAATCAGAGGCCTATCCACCTTTATTTAAGCCACAAGATTTAAATTGTGTGGAAGAGAAAATAAGCGCTTATCGAAGTAAGTCTCCAAAAAATGTATTTTTTCAGTTCAATAATTAATGAAAACCATTTTTTTTGGTCATAAATCCAGGCTATACAATGGACAATCAGAAAGCTTTGCGCAAGCAATTCCTAAAACAATGTCTTAATGAGCGTTTAGTCAATATTACTCCTGATTTGCCAAGATATGAATCCCAATTAGTTATCACCCGTTTAGGTATTACTTGCAGTTGTCGTTCTCTGCAGCCGGGTGAAGTATGCTCCGAGCTGGACGATATTCAACAACAAAAATGGACTGAATTTATGGGTAAAGATGGCAATGGTTTTTATGGAAATTAAAAAGATTTTTTGAGTAAAAAGTATTGTGTAAAACAGGGGTAAAAATTTCTTTTAAATACGAAAGGTTGACTAATTAATTATTTGAAACATGTTTTTAATGGTTAAAAAGAAAAATTTTTTTTTTGTTGGAGAGCACAAATTTTCTCTTCTTTTTGGGAGTAATGAAGCCAAAATATATTTTCTTCATTTAAGAGAAAGTTACATATTTATTTAAAAACTTTTCCGGATAACAATTTATTTGTATTTATGTATGATAATTTAATATAATAAGTATTTATAATTTATAAGTATTTATAATAATTTCATATAATTTTTTTATTAAATTAAAAAAAGAATTGTAGCATTGAGCTTCATTATAATGTAGTTGGATAAAGAAAGGGATTTAATAAAATAAGATTATATAATTATTGATTTTATTAATATTAAATATTAAGAGCAAAGTGTTTTTTAAATATTTTTGGAAAGTTGTAATTTAAAAATGGAACGGAACCAAGTGGAAGATCGATTTTAACGTAATAAAACAAATTATTTTAAAGCCAACTTTTAAAATTTAATGAATGTTTAAGACTTACAAAAATGGTTCTTCCACAGATTGATAACTTTATAAAATAAAACTATCTTTAACTTACAAATGATTTTAATATTTTTAAATGCTTATAAACCGTCAATAACCGTCTTATACTTAAAACACTATTGTGATTGATTCAGAAGTTAACATTCCTTAGTGAATGGCGATATTTGCAAGAAGCAGGCAATGCCAATTTGTCAAAAAAAAAAAGCATTTTACACTACGAGCTGTGCCGGATTATTCTAACACACAAAAAAGGAGTTCTTTGGCAAATATTTCCATTAAAAATTTGGCAAATTTTGCTATGTTTCTAGAATTAATAAGATAAAAAATATAACATTATGGGGATATTAGAAAAAATTGCGGAAATCGAAAGAGAAATTGCCAGAACACAAAAAAATAAAGGTAAATGAAAATTAAATGAGGTTCATTTTAGAACAAGGTTATAAACTTTTGCACCTACCTTTGCAGCCACTGAATATCATTTGGGTTTATTAAAGGCAAAATTAGCCAAATATCGTTCACAATTGTTGGAACCCGCAAAGAAGGGTGAGAAAGGTGATGGCTTTGATGTGCTTAAAAGTGGTGATGCCAGGGTGGCATTGATTGGTTTTCCTTCGGTGGGTAAATCTACTCTGCTGTCAACGCTAACAAAAACTGAATCCGAAGCGGCCAATTATGAGTTTACAACATTAACCTGCATTCCGGGTGTAATAGAGTATAAGGGTGCGAACATACAATTACTCGATTTGCCGGGTATTATTGAAGGTGCTGCACAGGTAAAGTGTTATAGGTTTTTAATTATATTGATACAAACTGTGTACTTAATATGAGATGCTTATTAATTAGTTTCTTAACGATCTGGCCTGGCTGAACGGATGTTTTTAAATTTTATTTATTGGTTAATATGAATCCTTAATTTAAAATAAACTCATCTTTTAGGGTAAAGGACGTGGTCGTCAAGTTATTGCCGTGGCGCGCACAGCCGACTTAGTGATCATGATGTTGGATGCTACCAAACCTAATGTTCATCGTGATTTATTGGAACGCGAATTGGAGTCGGTGGGTATACGTTTAAATAAGCGTAAACCGAATATTTATTTCAAACAGAAAAAGGGTGGTGGCTTAAGTTTCAATGCGACATGTGCTCTTACTAGCTGTAATGAAAAGATGGTACAAACTGTACTCCACTCCTTTAAGATTTTCAATGCCGAAGTGTTATTCCGAGAAGACTGTTCTGTCGATGAATTTATCGATGTTGTTACAGCAAATCGTGTTTATTTGCCTTGTCTGTATGTGTACAATAAAATCGATCAGATCTCTATAGAGGAAGTGGATCGTTTGGCCCGACAATCTAACTCTATAGTGGTTAGTTGTAATATGAAATTGAATTTGGATTATTTGCTAGAGGCTCTATGGGATGCTTTGCAGCTAATTAGAGTTTATACAAAAAAGCCTGGAGCACCACCAGATTTCGATGATGGTTTAATTTTAAGAAAGGTATTTGATGAAAATTTATTTATAAGAGTTTTTAAATAAATTTTAATTTCTTGTAGGGCGTTACTGTGGAACATGTTTGTCATGCTATACATCGTACTTTAGCAGCTCAATTTAAATATGCCTTAGTGTGGGGTACATCCACTAAATACTCACCTCAACGTGTAGGCATTAGTCATGTTATGGCCGACGAAGATGTTATACAAATTGTTAAAAAATGATTAAAGAATTTTTTGCATTTTCTTTTATACATCAACTCGTTTCTAACTATTCAAATATTTTTATTCCATAATTTATACATACATTGATTTTGTTACTATTGCCTAATTTTCAAAGAATATTGTTGGCTCTCCCTGTGCTTTGGCTTTATAAAAATAAATCGAATGATGTAAACAGTTGCTCTTCAAAGCGGCCGAAGTTATATTTTTTTGGGTTTGTTTTATAAGTGTTAAAAATAAAGCAGAGGTTTTTTCGTTATGAATTTTTGTCCTGTTAATATTTGTAGAGAAAGGATTAAAAATTAGATTTTTGTCACATTCATTTTTTTAATCTCTAGTTTTTTGTCAAGATAAGTTTTTAATTTCTGCCAGCTAATTGCCGTTCTGTTTTAAAGATTAAAATAGAAGAATGGTTTGTAATATTTTTTTTTTGTCAAAAATTTAATATTCGATGAAAAACTCTACAAGTTTGTCCTAAATTTATGCGTTATATTAACTATATATCATCTCTGTATGCAAGTTGCTTTTTTTTAAATTTATTGAGTACGAAATTTAATTTGCTTTACAAAACTTCACTTAAACAAAACTCTCTCTTTGCCGACTTAATTATTTTTAATTAACATTAAAAATATTATCAAATAATGTACAAGAATACGGGATTTTAAATTGAAAATATTTCGCTATTATTTTCCAGTTTGTGTTGTTTGTCCCTTAGAGGACGCAGAATTCGCAAACGATTTGCCAAAGTTGCTAATAGCAGTAATATTAGAAAATGGCGTTGGTCCTGCAGTTATACGTGTCGTATTCACCTTAGCTTCTGGATTATCAAGTTCAGCAAATACATTTGTGCTATCTCTTAAACGGTATTTGCGTAAATTTAAATATTGATCTTTTTGGGCTTCTACCTTCTGATGAATTTCATGCAAACGTCCGGCTAACGATATAAAACTTTCATTAATTTGACGAAAACCTCGTTTTAGGTCTTCGGGTGAGACATTCTGGGGATTGGTTAAAGAATGCATATGACGTTCGGTGAGAGCAATTTGTTGTCGAAAGTTTATAAGATCCTGTTCGTATTTGGATATCAAATTTTGAAAGAACTGAAATGGTGCATTATTTTCGAATTGCAAACCCACCGGAGTGTCTTGCGTGCGTTGAGCCATTTCCACAGATTGTATGGTTTTAGAGGTTTCTTTACGTAGCAGCTTAATGTGATTGTAGTTGGCTTCCACTGCGTTAGATATTTCCTGTAAGGCCCATTGTAAATTCATAATTTCACCCGATACATTAGTAAGTTTTGAGGTTGAGGTACGTCCTATATCTGAGGACAGAGTCTTTTGGGTTTTTATATAGGTTTTTAAGGAATCTACAGTTTTGGCAATTTCTTCCGGTACTTGCGTCTCTTTAACTTTAATATCCTGTTTACTGTCACCATCTTTGGGCTTACTAGCACTTACATCTATGCCACCTAATCCTACAAAGGGTGTGGGTGCAGTGGCTGGAGCAGCAGAAGTTGTGGCAAGGGTTTTTCCGAATAAACCACCAGCGGCCGCCTGTCCTCCCAAGGTAGTTGTAGTAGTAGTACCAAAATTTATACTAGCTGAGGTTGTGGCTGCAGGTTT
Source organism: Cistogaster globosa (assembly GCA_937654795.1). NCBI lineage: Eukaryota > Metazoa > Arthropoda > Insecta > Diptera > Tachinidae > Cistogaster > Cistogaster globosa. The sequence continues at coordinate 162,335,288 of OW569403.1, forward strand.
CATAAATGAGAAATTGCTGCCTAAGCTACTTCCTAACCCTCCCCCTAAACCCATAGAGGGCACAGATGTAGATGTTGGTGCTGCGAAATTTAATGTAGGTGCGGCTGAACTGCTGACGGCTGTTTGTGCGGCGAAACCGAAATTGGTTGTTCCTGAAGCAGCAGGTGCCGCCGATGTTGGTGCTCCAAAACTAAAAGTGTTGGCGCCAAAAGTTTGTGCGTTCGATGTTGCTGTAGTGCCAAAAGCAGGTGCTGCACCCTGTTGGGTGGAAGCAAATGCTGGTGCAGCAGCAGCACCAAAAGCTGATGTTTGTGTGGAGGTGCCAAAACCTGTTGTTGGTGCTGCAGTAGTGCCGGCTGGTTTAGGCGCTCCGAAAGAAAAACCGCTTGTTGCTCCTTGCATTTGGTTTGGAGTACTTGTTGCTGCCGATCCAAATGAAAATCCAGACATTTTCGCTCACTCTTGTTTCTATAAATTTAGATTTGTTAAACAAATAATTTTTTCTAATTTCACAAACAAACGCACAGTCCAAAATTTTTTTACTGATAATTTTGTTGACTACCAGCTGTTTTATAATGCTGTCAGTAGATGTTTCTGTTTTTTCATTCACAATAGAGTTTAGTGTAATCAATTACAATGAATGTAATATTTTGCATACACTTAAGGAAATTTAGCATAAAAATTATTTCTTCAAAATACGTGATGCACTTCCAATGCAATATGCTTCGTTGCGTATAGAAGATTTATTGACTTTTATCTAGGTACCGTCGTAGCTCCAAGCAAAGAAACTAATGTAGACGAAAGGAATATAATTTTAATGAAAAAAATACAATGAAATAATTGGTGGTCATTTATATTAAGGTGACATATAGAATTTTTCTCATAGATCCTGGCATGCAGGCTTGTAAGATTTAATTGATTTGAAAATTAAGGTCATGAGATAATCATAAACGTCATTCCCTTGTCGGTTATGCTTTAGAGCAGTAGAAAACTAATTGCGCTTAGCGTCAACGCTCATGTTCTTAATGTGCTAATGATCTATGAATTTTTGAGAATATGGATGACATTAAGTTTGGCGAAGTTATTTTATCAATTGGTCTACAGGGTCATAAAATTTAACATTTCTCAATTTTTCCCTACTGGGGCACGGGCAGTTACTCTTTTTTTTGCTGCTAAATCAGTAACAATGAACGCGATAGAAGCCAACATTATTCAAGTTATTCGTGAATTACGGAAAGCTTCGTCAAAAATAACCGCTGCATTAATCACAATTTAATTTATTGTTTTAATTTTTTTTTTTACAATTTTAAGTTCTTGGGCGTAAAAATCTTTTGCATATATATAATTCTTACAAACATAAAAAAAAACAGACTTTAAAACAGATTTCAGCTATCTGTCTATAACGGTTCAAAAGTCTAACCAATTGGTACACCTTTTAATTACCAAATCCAAATTTTATACTTGCTGTTATAGCGGACTTAGCATTACAGAAGTTTGGACACACTTAATATACAATTTGGAATTAAAAAACTTTTAACTATAACGGTTATAGCAATCGACATTTTGTGTAATTTGCAAGCGTTTATCTATAACGGTTCAAGAGATATGCCTATATAGGTCTATTGACGTCACCTATGGGGACCCCGTTTAATTTTCAGATACACATATTGTTGTTTTCCCTTTTACCATTGGAAGCTACAGTGCTACGTATTTTTAAAAATTTTAAGTGGTGCCCTTTAAGGTTAAAAATAATAAAACATGTATGTTGTATGGGGACACCCTTTAATTTTAAAGATTAAAAACTGTTTTTAAAACGGAACCAATCTGTTAGTATAATTTTTAAAATAAAGAAAAAGTTTCAAAATCGGTTCAAAAATGACTGAGTTGTGAAAGCACAAGCATTAAAAAAGCGTCATTCAGACGAATTGATAACCCTATTCTTTTTTGGAGTCCGTTAAAAATATAAGTTGACTTAAGGCCGGGGCACATAGAATCCGTCATACGTTAAACTTTGACAAATTCAACTAAAGTCAAAGTAACAATGGATTAGGTTGGCACAATGAATACTTTGCTGACGGATGCTAAACCAAAGTTTGCTTTCTATTTTTATTCACTTTTAAATTAAATTTGTATTTTATTCACCTTTTAATTCAATTAAATTTGTATTTTATTGTTTGCCACCAAAATTGTTTTATTAAAATCACAAAACACAATTGAAACACAACAAGAGTTAAAAGAAAACAGAGAAGAAGAAGCAGTAGATAGTTGTCAAAGTATAAAACATACGACAAAAGTTAAAAGTTGACCAACTTTCGTACTTTGCGTTGACGGACACGTATTGATTGTGACAACGCTTATAAGAAAACATGTATTTTAACTGACTTGTCAGTTGAATTTGTCAAAGTTTAACGTATGACGGATTCTATGTGCCCCGGCCTTTAGGAAGAGTGTTAATGAAAAACGCGAGGATACATTCAATTTTAATTCTAAATTATTAAAGAATGAGTAAAAAACTGCTCAGATAAAAGAGGAAACGCTGTAAGCTAACATACATATTAGAGGGATTAATGAGATATTGAATGATTCTCTAAGCGGTAGAATCATTAAGACTGAAGTTCCGTTTTAGCTTTAAGAGGAAAAAAAGAATTAGAAGCATATAAAAACCAATGGATTATGCTGTTAAATGGTTTATAATTAAAGCGATTAATAATAATTAAAAGTTGCTAATTAAGAAATAAAGCGCACACATGAATACACCCCTAAATAAAAATCTTTTTTTTAGGGCATTTAGACTAATTTCATATGCAACGAAATAAAACAAGTCAAATTCTAATAAGCATTTGGCAAATAATTGTAACCAAACTAAACCAAATAAGAAAATATTTTTACTACACAACATCGCACTAAAAACAAAAAGATCTCTACAAATGATAAACCGCTTTGACAAACCGGAAAAAAATTCATGCAAATTTAATACACACGAATGCATTCGTAAAACAGTTACTCTGCAAAATGATACGAGACCTAAATTTTAAGCCACCATTATTGTTTTTTTTTTTGTATATTTAAGTATGTTTTGTGAATATTTATTTACAACAGTTTTAGGAAACAATTGAATAAACATATTTTTGCAAATATTTTCAACTCATTTACTTACAGAATCATTGACTGCTCATTTTTATACTGATAATGATTTTAATGCTTTTGATAATAACATTACAACCACCCTTAACACTTTGTTTGCATCCACTAATAGAACATAACCTCATTTTACTGCCGAAGTATTTAACAAAATTATTATTTTAGGTTTATATCCGCCTATAATAAATCTCCAGAAAAACATATGTATGTGTGTATGTATTCATGCATTACTTGTTCTTTTACGATAAATTTAAATTGAATTTGGAAAAAGCAAAGGAAAAAGTATTCAACTGAAGAATTTTAATTTACATACAAGAAAAGGGGGTACACAACATAAACTGCATATAAATTTATGTATTTTTTATATTTTCTATTCCATTGCACTTCCTATGATAAAAAGAAAATCATCTTAATATCTTTTCCAAGTTTCAATAATTTTGTAATTTTATTACAATTAGGGATGACAATCAATCTTGATTTTGAAAAATCCCGTATCAGGATTTTCAAAAGCCCAAATAGCAAAAATTTTCTGGATTTCTAGAAACCCCAGAATTAAGGTTTTTTTATTTAACAATATTTTTGGCTCCTAGAAAAATAAATAATTTTATTAAATAATTGACTGTATTCTACAAATCAACCATTGTACTTCATTAAAATTTTGGTAATCGGAAATAAAAAAAAAACAATTTTATATATTCGAGATACACACAGCACTAGAGCCTGTTCAAATAAAATTATTTTCATGCATATCCAGTTTAATCTGCCACACTGCTCTCAACTGCAATTTTTATTATAGGCGGATAAAAACGTTTAGATTTTTCTAATTTAGAATGATCTGGCAGCCTTGTTTCTCATATTTCCTTTATACTATGTTTCCATTGACTTTAAATCAACTAGTTTTGTGGAAAACACTTCAAAGAGTCTCCATTGAGCAAAATTGTTTTGTATATTCGAATTTTTAACGTAACACTGACACTTTTCTTCGTTAAAGAATAACAAACCCTATTTTATTTTTACAAAAAATGAGTCATGCTTTTGTCTATTTTTGCTTTTACACATTTTTATTTATTTTTAAACCAAAAAGTTTATTTTTGCAAAAAACTCAAAATTAAATGTCACTTTTTCATTAAGAGCATCCAGTCTGAATAGATAACACGAAGCTAAACTTGAATATTCCAGATACAAAACAGTGTTGCAAAGACAAAATCAGCTCGAAAAAAAAACATTTTCGACATGATTTGAATTAAAGCACTAAACACATAGACGACAGCAGGCAGCAGACAGCAAACTGTCAAAAATAAAATACATGTGTTTATATGAAAACGATTATTTTGACGACTTCACAGCAGCACGACTTCACGACAGCATTTGCTGCTGCTGCCAACTTAGGCTATTTTCTATTTTGACGGGCAGCAATAAACAAATATAGTGTTGCCATTATACATGTAAATTGGAAAAATATGAATAAAAACTTCTTTTTTTAATATTAAACATAAAAGAACATTACAAAAATACAAGAAGGAAATAAATTTAAGTGTTTTTATAGTTTTTCGTGATATTAATACATTTTTCTTTCAAAAACTTTAATTTTGTTCATTATAAAATATATATGCGGCATCCCTGAAATTTTAATTGCTTAAATACACGGCTGTAGTTGCTGTCTTCAAAATAATTATGAAGCTGACTTCAAAGCAGCATTTGAAGTTGGCAGCATTTGAAGCCGTGAAGTTGTGAAGTCTGCTGTCGTCTATGTGTTTAGAGCTTAAATCAAGTGATTTATGTGGTTTTGGTAGTATGAAAAATGTATGGGAAATCAAGTGGCAAAATGCTTAATTTGAGCAATTCAAGTGTTTTAGACAAAATCACGTAAATGAAAAGTCCAATTATTGAATCAAGAACTCACGAAGTAAGACTTGACTTAACCTTTTAAGAAAATAACTACTGATTAAATAAGCTATTGAACTAAAGGATCAATCCAGTTCAGTAAAGTAATCTGAACCAAAAGAACCACTCACTTTAATTAACAAGCAAGAACAACTCTAAAAAAAATTAGAGAAGGTCATTTTAAGAGTCCGGAAGGAAAAAACTTTAAAGTCAATCATTCATTTTAATTCTCCAAGAAAATCAATGAGAAAGTTACAACGGAGCAATATTATAAAAAAAGATTATGTTGTGTTAAAGAGTCTCTTTAAGGAGTGGAAATGGAGGTCGGTAACTATGTTTAAAATGTTGGGGGTACATTGTGAATGTGTGGAGGTGGTTTACATTTAACTCCTTTAGGGGCGACTACGGCGCAGTTGTAACACTTTTAGTGGCTTTTTACTATTTCGCTCCTATTTTTGATTTTAAGGAAGAGATATTTTTACTACCACCTCATTTGTCCCACTTCAGGGTTCGGGCATAACGAAGTCCTAAACCTCATGGCTACCAGTGAACAACTATACAATGGTTTCTGTTGCTGTTTAATTTATAGGCAAAAAAAGTGAAGAAAGAAATTCTTAAAAAAGAAATCCCTTTTTTGTTTGGGCCACTTTTAATTATGAAAATTGTCTATAGCAAAAAATAAAAAAAAAATTAAAAAATTCTACAAAATCGGGGTTAATTTAAAATTTTGAAAGGAAACATTACTCAATTTGCACAAAATTTGGGACTTATCAATCCCGTAAACTCCCAGCATTCACGAATTTCCGTATGGCATCTCTAATTACAATCACATTATTTTTCTCAATACGATAAATTAAATCTTTTCACTTGAAAAACTTCTTGCAAATCAATCCTTCGCTTGCGTTTTTCAATTTATACATTTCTAATTTCCATTCTTCTTCACAAATGACAGCAGAAACTTATTTTATTATTTTTTACTGTTTGTAATGATTCCGTAATCGCTTTAAAACCCCGCCACTTTCACTTTTAAAACGCTAAAAAGAAAAGTAACAGCAGACACAACAACGAACTAGAACATGCATTTGGGTCACCCGCCGCCACCAAATCATATGCAGATAATATTCACAAATCTGTTTTGTTTCTTTTTTTAACTTTCTCCCCTTTTTATTTAGTAGAATATTTATTTTATGCCACATAATATTTTCCGCAATTATCTTTACGCAGTAGAGCGAGCACATAAATTTTAAAGCCCTTCACACCACAAAGGAATAAACGACCCAAAGAAGGCAAATAGTCATAAGAAGATTGCAACAAAGTATTCAAATTTTACATGTGTTTAAGTTATAGCGAGCGGGACTTTTGTTTAAAGGATTAAATAATTTAATGGCATTCAAGTAAATCCTCGTCTCAGTTGTGTGGGCGAATATTATTTTGCTGTTGTTTCTTTTGTTGCAAGTAAAAGTATTTCTGGATTTCCTTGGATTTCTACTCCAAAGTATCATTTACATATACATATGTACATACATACATTTATTTATAAGAAAGCAATTTGTCAAAGTTTGTTTATATTCTGTCGACGACTTGGTGAGTAAATAATAAAGATTCGCTTGCGAAAGATAGCAGTGTAAAAGAGGTGCAAAGCCGATTTTTTTTCTAAAAATGAGAATTATTGAAACATAAAAGCTGTAATAAAACACTCACACTGTAGTGAAAAAAATGTTTTTTTTTAATTAATTTAATGTTTTAATTTAATTTTTAATTTTCTTTAAAGGTGTTAATAACAAAGCTATATTCGGTTATGCCGAATCTTTTATACCCTTCACCAAACATGTACATCTAGTTTGGTGAAGTAACTCCAATACAAAAACAAATATTGGGGTGAGAGAGAATTAAAAAAAAAATAAGAAAAAAATTAGTACTTTATATAATTTTGCATAAAAATGGGACCGCTTCTTAATGAGCTAAACATTTTTAAAATACTAATATTAAATTCCTAAAAAATATAATGCAAAATTGTACTTTTAATATCACCGGCTCTTAATGGGTTAAGCATTTTTTTTTTAAATTTTCACATTTCCTGAAAGATTTCTTCAAAAGCTTTTAAATGATACCCATGTTGAGGTCTTAAAAATATGGTGCAAAGTCCCGGCTCTTAATGGGTTAAGCATTTTTTTAATTTTAACATTTCCTGAACGATCTCTTCAAAAGATTTTAAATGATACCCATATTTTTCGAGTTATGGACCTATGAACTTTTTACAGAAAAGTTTGTCAATATGGGTATAATTGGAAAGCTTTTTAAAAATCTTTTAGGAAATACTATACTTTTTTAAAATTTTTATCCCATTAAGAGCCGGTTAATTTTTTTCTTATTTTTTAATTCTGTTACCCCAATATTTATTTAATTTAATATTGTCCACGACTTCATTTTTATCATGTTTAATATTTGTTTTAAAAAATTTCTTGTAGAGTTCTGTAAACAGTGTTACCAACTTTCCATCTACAAAAATAAAGCGTAGTGACAACTGTTCTTATACCATTATACCGGCAAAATTGGGTGCTTTCACATTTAAATCTACGAAATAACATATTTTTATTAAATAAAAAGTATTCTATATTTGAGGCAATGTTTTAAGGCACTAGATCTGAAAATTTTATTCGAATCCCTTGAGCAGTTTTGACGTGATGCGAACACAGACAGACTAAAATCCAAAAAAAGGTATCGTTACTATTTACATCAACATAAAAATTCTTTTAAAAATAATTCATGTGCAGAAATTACCTCGTTACTGTTTTATTATACATATAGATTAATTAGAATATGAAAAAATTTAAATAAATAAAAACTAAGAAAGAATTAACCTTGAATTAATTACGTGTTAAGTGGAATTCTCTTAAGGAGCGTAGTAAAGACTTCCAACTCATAGCAACCCGAAATTTAACGATTTCTAACAGGAATTACAAGCTGTAGTTTTCTGCAGAGTTCAGAAAGTACACACAATGTTCTGTTCAAAACCACCCGTACACTATTTTCTTTTCATACCAATTATGGACGTTTCTAAATTTTAAAATGTACATCATTAAAATATTTATTTGCGCACACATACGTGAATGTACGACTGAAGCTATTCTGCGTGTACTTGTACGGCTAAAAAAAGTACGTGAAGGATAGAGAAATTAGAGTGTACTTTATTTTCAGTACGTGTACGGAAAAAAAGTACATGAAGAAAGAAAATAAATTTATGGACGGAAAAAACGTACATGCAAAATAAAAATAACTGCGTGTACGGACGGCAAAAAAGTACATGTACGATAGACAACAAATTATCTATTAGCAATCGGAAAAACCTATTAAATGCAAATGAAAAAAAATTATTTAGTTTAAAAAGTTTATTTATATTTGTATAATATTTTATTTATTTTATGAATTAAATATACTCGTATACATATAGGAATTTCTTTGTTTCGGACAAAATAAAAATCTGTTTGCTCACTGTTTTTTATTTTAAGGTTTGAGCAGTCGGGCAAGTTAAAGTTTTATTTTGTTATTAATATTAAGAGTCATCCAAAAAACGCGCCTACATGTTTCTTTGAAATAAAACACAAACTATTTGCAATTTTTTCAAGCTGTTTTTTTTTTATTAAAAGTATGATCCAGTACAATTATAAGTGGAATAGAATATCATTCAAATGTCCACCATGACTGCGTCTGCAGACATCAATCCGAATATCGAAATTTTCAATGACTTGCCGACATGTTAATGGTGTTATTTCACATATTGCAACTTGAATGTTGTTTTTTAGATCATTAATTGTTTGTGGCTTGTTAGCATACACTCGACTTTTCAAAAAAACCCCACAAAAAAAAATCTAATGGTGTTAGATCACATGACCTTGGAGGCCAATTGAAATCTGCATTTCGTAAAATTACACGTTGAGGAAATTTTGATCGCAAAAGCGTAATGTTTTCTCGAGTTGTGTGACATGTAGCACCATCTTGCTGGAAATAGACGTCAGACACATCAATATGATTCAACTGTGTCCATAAAAAGTCTCTTAACATTAATTCGTATCGCTCAGCATTCACAGTAACAGCATTTCCAGCATCATCTTCGAAGAAAAATGGCCCAGTGATTCCATTTTCCCAAAATGCACACCAAACAGTAACTTTTTGTGGGTGTAGAGATTTTTCATGAATAACACGAGGATTTTCATCACCCCAGATACGACAATTTTGCTTATTGACGAATCCATCCATTCTGAAATGAGCTTCGTCACTAAACAAAATTTTGCGATGGGTATTTTTCAAAGAACGCCCATTTTCATAATAACTTTGAATGATGTAAACGCGTTGTTGCAATGTGTATCTGTTCATGGTTAAAGCTTATGTCGTTTGAAAAGATGTCACGTGTAAAAATTATATAGTGCTGACATCTAGGCGTCATATTTAGATGACCCTTTATTAGAAATAGACTTTTTTGATAGCTAAGATCTTAACTTGGTCAAGACTGTAGCAAGTGCACTAAATGCACGTTCTACACATACTTGTGTTGCAGGTACAGCAGATACAACTTTGGCAAGCTGGCTTATTTTTAAATTATGTTGACAGTTTCGTTTTCAATATTCCAATACGTTAATATCAAGCGGTTGCTTTGGTTTTTCACATAAAGCAAGAAGTTCGGTTTTAATGTGATTATTTTGATTTTGTGTTGTTAAATGCGATGTATTTAGGAGTAGTTGGACATATTGTACTAGTTTAGAGTGTGCAACACTTGACGTAGTTGGACTCTTATCTAACGAAATATAACATTCATCATTTTCTTCTCGAGAAGATGTCAAATGCGATATTTGATTAATAATTTCAAACGTCTGTATTAAGTGATCCTGAAAATACAAAAACATTTATTTTTGTTATTATTATTGGTTTTTTTAGTTAAAATTTAGGCCTACCATTGCAGCTTGTTTTTGATCATTGGTAAGTAGTGGCGTTCCTTGAAAATTTAAGCGAGGGTGATATTAATGACTCATTAATACAAATGTGCAGTAAGTAGTGTTATGATTATTATGATTAATGATTTTTTGTTTGAAAATATGGATGACATTGATCCGGACGACATGTGTTTTAACAAGATGGTGCTACCTGCCATGTTCTGATCTTTCGTATACAAAAAATTAATTTTTTGTGTTATTTTTAACAATTTAAAGTTATATCGGTCTTAAAAAATGTATAAGGTTTGGCGTGGCCATACGTTTGAACCGTTATACACAGCCAAATGAAGTCGGTTGTTTTTTTTTTGCAAGAATTGTAAAAAAAGCATTCTTTAAGTGGAAGTGATGCTTGAAAATTTAAAATTAAAAGAGTTGAAACAATCAGCTGTCCTGCAACTTAAATAAATATACGGTGGGAGCGATGGCAAATTCATTGATTTTCGCCATTGTAAAGCATCACGTTGATGTCAAAAATAGCTGACTAAGCAAAAGGAAGCCCAATTTAATTTATTTGGTACTTTAAATGAAGTTGTACCCAGCAATACATCACATTTAATTTTTTTGGTTTTGAAATTTAATTTTATAAAAATTTAAAATTTTTTACACATTTATTATAATTTTAAAATTTTGACAACAACGTTGAACATAAACAAAAATCAGCTGGACTATTACGGCCACCTGTAAATTAATTTGCCTTGCAACAACACAAAAAACAACAAGGAATTTGTTGCTACAAAATTTATGTATGTTGTCAAAAGAAAAAATTAAAAAAAAACAAACATGAGAAATTGGAAAAAATTAGACAAGAATTTTTCAATTTTTTTACCAGAATTCGGCGGTGATGCATCATGCAAGAAATGCACGTTGCGACCTGTTGTACAACTTGAGAAGGTCAAGAAGTTTTAATTTTTTGGCAACGTTAGTGGACATGTAGCACAACATTATTCTATTTCACTTTTCATTTTCGTAGTGACAACATACATAGCAAAACACAGCGCACCAACACAGCAACCAATTCTTTGACCACTTTCGCTTCCTTCCTAACTTTTGTTTGCATTTTTTTTCTTCTTGGTCAAACACTTGATCGATTACAACATATGAAACAATATCGGATGGCTTCTATATAAAATAAAGTTGTGCCTGGCGATTATATGTAAGTTGCATAATTTATAGACAAAACATCCAAAATTTATTACTAGCAAAGTTGTACATGTCGCAACGTGTATGGCTTGCATTATATCTAAAGGCCTTAAAAAACTGGGGAAAATATATTAAAGAGCAAGATGAAATAGTACCGGAAACAAAAAAGAAACTAAAAACGATTTTAAACTTTATGCGATGCTCACGCACCTACTTGAAAACCTTTATTCTATCTGCGTGCGAATAGGTATCAAATTTCTAAACGAGCTACTGGCATCAATTATGTTCTTATTCGACATTGCTTGCAACGAGAATTCTTCCTGTATGGCTATAAAATCTTGTGTATTGTTACTTTTAAAAGTGAATTTTTCTCTTTCTATAGCAGCATACGAAACTTGGAGGGAACACAAGAGAAAACATTTTGAACTTTAAAGGTCTCCTAAACGATTTTTCCATAAGCAGACATTTACGAGAAAAATAGAAAATGAACGAAATGTTTCACAGTGTATATTGTGCTAGGAAACACGCAATAATACTAGTCTTAAGCCTTGTGGCCACTTGTTCCATTGGAACTGTATTTTGGATTGGTTTGACGAAAGCGATAAATGCCTTTTATGTAGGGAGACGTCAAATAAATCTCAAATTGTGCATCTAAAAAATTATTTACGACTTGCAGTGGCCTTAACTTCCTCCGCGTTCCATTTCGAATTTTCTTAAAATTAAAATTTTTAAAATGTGATTCTGTTTCGCACAGTTTTTTTTTTAAAGAATTTAAATATTTCATTTTTTATTAGAAATCAAAACACATTAAAATTTTGTTTAATAAATAATTTATTTTTGACAACATTCATAAACAAACACAATTCGCCTTGAAAACTACAACGTATACAGCTGATGAGCTTTTTCGCCCGTGCGTTCGCCATGTAAAAAACCTTCAAAATATTAAAATCAGCTGTTGTCAAACCTTTCGGTGAAGACCGTCGTCACTGGCGGAACAAATCCGATTAACTTGAAATCAGCTGTTTGTCAATGATCTTTCTATGCTTTTGGGTTTGTATGTGTGCTCTTTTTTTCTTTATATACGTTTAATTAGCATTTAAAAGTCATTTGAGTTTGTTTACAAATTGTTATTTAATTAAGGTTTCTGATGTCAATCAATTGCACTGTTAAATTTTTTTTTATTACTTTATTGGCAGTTCTCTTTTTGTATTTTATATATGTTAGTGTTTGCTTGTGTATGTGTATGTTTCCCTTTGGGAAAACATTATCAATTGAAAACCAATCATTAAATTAATTTATTACTTTGATTTGTTGTTATTTTTTTTTTCTTTCATTTTTGTTTGTTTTAATTTCCGACACAGTCTTTTAAATTGATCCTCATCAATGTTTTGTTTTCTCCGTCAGTTTATTTCGTTTTTTTATTTTCACTCAAGTGTTGGTGATAAATTATTTGTCAGATGTTAATGACAATTTTACGATGATGATAATACTTTTATTGATACTATTTTTATAACTTTTTCTTGCAATTGTTGTCGTTGTTGTCGCTGTATTGTCTGTGTAAAGTGGCATTTTTATTATTTGTATTGATGACTGGTAATTTGTCATCAAATCTTTAAGTGTAAGAATTATGCAAATTTGATTTACATTGAAATTTAAATATTAAAAATCCCTTTTTCTTGTATATTTAAAAGTTGTAAAATGAACAACTGTTATTAACAGAATGTTACTGATTATTGTAGAAAGCAAAAAGGGAATGATATGTTAATTAAACACTTCAATTTAAAAGAAAGATATAATTTAATGTAGCAATTAATTTAATAAAAAATTCGAATCTGTTATAAACCTTTTATAAAGATAAATTCTTAACTTTAATATAAAAACTTTTTGAACTGATGGCATTATGATCTACTCCGAAAAATCACAAAAAAGTACGTTAAGGCGCCACACTGTCAGCCAAAATGCATCACTGATTGTAGAGAATCTATCATTTAATGAAATTTTCTTAAAGATGCCATAAATTCTGTTTTGACACATACTATTTTTTTTTGAATACACATTACGTTTAATATAGAACTAATGATTAAATTTCATAAAGCACGTTTTTAAGTTGGAGTCTTACCTCTCTTCCCTGTAAACTGTTTACTGGAATATAATAAATGACAGGAACATTAACTTTAGTTTTATTGAAAAGCTTTATCAATGTTAGATTTAGTATAAAAAGTTACAGTGTTGCCATTTGGTTTAATTTATGAAATTCTTTAAGGTAAACAAAAAAGAAAACAGTAAGAGTGCATTTAAAAAAAAACATCTCTTCAAAAGCTTTTAAATGATAACCATATTGATGTCTTAAAAAAATATGTCGCACAATTGTACTTTTTCTATGAAGAGTTCAGAGGCCCATAACTCAAAAAAAAATATAGGTGAGCGCCACTTTTTTCACTTGATGTTTTCTTCTTATTTTTTAATTCTCTACGGCTTTATATATTTTTTATTTTGATTAAAGATACTTCGATGTTCCAAATGATATGGAAATTTAGAGAGATGCGTGGTGTCTTGCCCGCTGCCTCGAAGAAAATGGACTGATCTTGATGATTTTCTATAGCAAAGTATTCAAAACTAAAACACTATATCTGATCGATAAGCATATTTGAATTTTTTCTAGCTCATCTAGTGCCTTGGCAAAGTTGATTTGGACGGACAGACGGACATGGCTTAGTCGACTTGGATATGTCCTTCCACTTTTTGTAGTGAAGGGTATAATAATTGTTTGGGGCAAAATTTTGAGAAAATGTATATTTGATGGCCACCTGATCACATAAGAAATTATACTGTTAGGAATTTTTTTTTTGAAGTTGGCAAATACAAATTCGCACAATCATACATTTTAAACAATTAATTACAGAACTAATAACATTATCTGACAGAGAATCACGACAATTGTCAATTTAAGGATATTCTTAAGGTAATTATGTCACTTATTTTACATTCAATTATTCAAGTTTTAAAGGCAAAATTACGTTAAGTTGATCTCAGCGCAATAATCATGCAGGCTGAGTTTATCAGGCCTAAGTTTGTTTTGGACAAGGACTATTTGATTTAGCCCCACTTCGGGTTAGGGGGGTTGATATAGGAAGAGATAGGAAGCTCTGCTAAAATCATTGATGTTTAATAAATCATTGAACTCAAAGCAGTCTCTTGCACAGAGCAGTCTTTACGTATCACACATTATTGTTTTATTTAACTCTGTTAGTTTTTTTGAAACTTTTATCGAAGCCATTAACCAACGATATGTAAAAAATCTATCTAACCCGTGCTAGCCTTTGATATTAAACGGGTCTTCTCTGCAACTTTTGAGTTCACATCCCACGACGTCTAGACTAGACTATTTATAAAGCCAATCAATCAATCTGATAGTCCAAGTATATCTATCGGATGTAAGCTGTCAAAACTGAGCACTTACAAAGTTAATGTTTAGAGACTTAATAAACTAATTTCCAAAATCAGAATTGTCCATTCTTAGTGTTTATATCTAAGAGCACAAAACCCGTTGAACCATTCCATAAGTACTTTGACATCACTCTTATACTATGTTTCCATTGACTTGAAATCAACTAGTTTTGAGGAAAACACTTCGAAGTGTTTCCATTGAGCAAAACTGTTTTGTATATTCGAATTAACGACACAACACTGACACTTTTCTCCGTCATTAAGAAACATCCCCTATTTTATTTTTGTAAAAAATCGAGTTCCTGATTTCGTTTGTTTTTCCTTTTACAAATATTTAATTATATATTCATTTAAACACAATTTTTGTACCAAAAAGTATATTTTTTAAAAAAAAACTTTAAATTAAATGTCACTTTTTCGATAAAAACATCCAATCTGAATAGATAACACGGTGCTAGACTTGAATATCCCAGACACAACACAGTGTTGCAAAGACAAAATGAGTTCGAAAAAATATATTTTCGACATGATTTGAAAGAAATCAAGTGATTTAAGTGGTTTTGGTAGCATGAAAAATGTATGGGAAATCAAGTAGCAAAACACTTGATTTGAGCAAATCAAGTGTTTTAGACAAAATCACGTAAATGGAAACGCACTATAACAAAACCACTAAAATCACTTGATTTATTTCAAATCATCTCTAAAATGTTTTTTTCGAACTGATTTTGTCTTTACAACACTGTTTTGTATCTGGGATATTTAAGTTTAGCTTCGTGTTATCTATTCAGACTGGATGCTCTTAACGAAAAAGTGACATTAAATTTAAGTTTTTTAAAACAATAAACTTTTTGGTACAAAAATTGTGTTTATAAGAACATATAGTTAAGTATGTGTAAAAGCGAAAACAAACAAAAGCACAGACTCGATTTTTTACAAAAATGAAACAGGGATTGTTTTTCTTTAACGGAGAAAAGTGTCAGTGCTACGTCACAAATTCGAATATACAGAACAGTTTTGCTCAATGGAAACACTTCGAAGTGTTTTCCTCAAAGTTAGTTGATTTTAAGTCAATGCAAACATAGTATTGCTGACGCTCAAAAGCTATTGTGATGCACCCCCGAGAAACGCTTTGCCTAACTGAGCAAGTCAGAAACGAATCAACATTCTGGTGCCTAAGTGAGATAAGTTAAACAATAGTTTTGAAGTCGGGTCTTTCATTTTCTACATGAATCTAATAAATAGGAATACACTTGCGCTTACGCTTTAAGCCCACTGACGTCGAGGGTGAATTCTGATAAATGAAACATAGGAGAATACGACTAAAATGGAATGATCCCAATGAGGACAAAGTAAAAAAGGCTACGAGTACCATTGACGTAGCAGAGGATTAAGACAATTACAGAACATATTTAACACCGCCGCGAACATATGAAAAACCAAAAACACAAGCTTAAGGTTATTTCAAGGACATGAGACTAAGTAAACCCCTGATCCTTCCTATAAATCTTGATTTGAAACTAAAATATGAACTATATTAATGAGGGGAAAACGTTTCCATACGGCCATTTTGCTACTGATCAGCTCATCAGTGGATTCTATCTAAATTTTGAAAAAAAATTCAAACTGTATCCAAAAATGTTCTACAACAACACAGTTAAATTGAGAAACAATTTTTAGTTTTTCTCAATTTTACTTTCTTAGTTTATTTAAAAAAAAACTTTCTGGCAACACCCCCGTTTCAGTCATTCATGCTATAAACACAATCAAAGGCTACCGAACATCGACTACCGACTACAAAAGTAGCTGGCTACAAAAATAGGCAAGTCGCCAGCTACTTAATTTTTTTAATGACTACCGACCACAAACTACAAAAAATAAACATCTGTTTCGACATGTGCATTAAAGTTAAGCAAAACAACAAAAAAAAAAAAACCAAAAAAAATGCGCCAAATAAAAAGTAAATGAAAAATGTAAACAAATGAACAGATGATTATTATTTTTCAATGGTGTCACTGTAATAGTTTTTCGCGTTTTTTATAGCGATATTTAATGTATTGCGTTTTTAAAACCACTATTTCATGCATGTATTGAATTGGCAGCACTAATTTGTTTTTGTAGTCAAGAAAAATATAAATTAGCCTAAGTTGGCTACGGGCTACAAAAGTAGCCGTGCAGTCGGTAGTCGTGTAGCGGCTAAAATAATTATTCTCACAAGCACGCATATATTCTATTTTTCACATCTTGTAGTCGATGGTCGGTGGACTTGATTGTGTTTATCGCATCACTCTACCTCATTTACAGCTTAAAAATGACAAAGTGTTATCGCGTTAATTCATGTTTTATACAGGCATCACAACTTAAATAATTAATGACATTTGGTGTCAGTTAAAAACCTTTAAACATGAAATCAAAAAAAATTTTTTTTAAACAAAAAAATTTATTTTTAAATACAAACGAATAAATTTCTTGCTTTTCTCAGTGGCAACGATAAAATAGAAAATGTATCAAATCATATTTTATAACAAGATAAACAATAAAAACTGAAGGCTTGAGTACAGCGGCAGCACTTAAAGCAACTGGCACTTAAGCAAATAATAAAAAAAAAATGGATTGTTGTGTGGCATGGAAGCTGTGTAAAGTTAACGAAATAAAGACAACACAAGATTTTAAAAGATTTCATATGTAGTTCTTACTACTTTGTGAGAATTTTTTTTTCTACGCCTATTTTTACCCTAGAGGTAACATGTAACAATAAGTCAACACGTTCAAAGAAAACATTACTTCATTCCACTTAAGAAGAATATTTAATAGTAAAAAAAAAATGTCAATGTTAAAAAGCACTAGAGGAAAGAAAAAAAAAGACCGAATGGCCTTAAAAAAAATATGTTCAAAGTTAAAACAACTTAACCTAAAAAAAAAAGGAAATGAATCAAACAAGGAAAGCTTGTAAGAGAAGGGGAACAAACTTAAAAAGGCGTAACTGACGATTGTAAATAATAAATTGTATTGCAGTCAATAGTTCTGACTGATTACATTTGACTTAAAACTCAAAGTAGAGACACTCTTACACACACACGTACACCTTAACTTTGATTTGTATGTGTGAGTTTGTCAGCCAGTGTTATATATTATCCTTGTTAAGTATTTTTCCATATCATCACCATTTTAAGCAACATTGTCATCATCATCATCGATATCATATAATTTCACATTTACTTTTTTATTTATTTTTTCTCACCCATAATTTGACACCTTCACTAAATCGTATTATATGCGCTTGATTAAGTTCATTATTATTGCATGGTTTTTGTTTTGTTGTTGTTATTGTCCTTTTTTGTTTATTTTTGGTTACTGCTTTCAATAAAGCTGTCGTTCGCTTTGCTTTGAACTTCCTGATTTTCGTGTTTATAAGAAATCATTATCTTTATTTCCACCGCTCACCCCCTCTTTGTTTTATAATCCTGATTTGTTAATTTTTGTTGCTTTAGTGTGTGACGTAGTATGTGTTTATATTGGCTCTTGTCTTAAATATTATTTCTTCATTTCTGTTTTTTTTTTTTTGATTCAATGTATTTTTGCATTATCATGCTTCTTATAATTTTGTTATATGATGTTTTTGTTATTATCGTTGTCATTTGTTTCAACTATGGTGTGGAAATGATAAAGTGTTCGAGTGTGAATAGTGTCGTTTGAATTTAATAAATTTTACCGGATATCAAAGAAAAGTTATGTCATGTCTTATGTTTCATATCTTATTTTTTATTTATTTTTTTGTTGAATTATAAATAAAACTTACATTTGTGTTTGTAAATAAAAGATGATGAAAGTAGTTTCAAATAAGCAGAGGCGGATGAAAGATAATTAAATCATAAATTAAAAGTAAACAATAAAAGTAGATAAATTCATTAATTCTGCCAGTAAGATAACTTTTTAAATCCAAGGCAAATTCATGGTAGCCTTTACAGCGCAGGTAACTATTCGTTGCCCTTGTCAAGGCGATTTCACATAAGGTGGCAGCGCGGCTACAACAATGCAACAATAGAAAGACAAACAGGCACTTAAGTGTATGATAAAAGGCCCAACTATAATGTGCATAAACTAGCTTAAGCTTATGTCAAAAACCCAACGAAAAGCCTGTCAAATGCTTAGGTAATTCTTTAAAGATTTTTATGTGGCTACAATGTACTTACATAAATTTAAAAAATAATTTGCCACAGTTGCACATTCATGTATAAATCGTACTTTCCCAAAAATATATATAATTTTAAATAAATAAAACTTGTAAAGAAAAAGGCATCAAAAAAATATATTATATATATTTAATAACATTGATTTAAATAAATTTACTTTCTTTTACTAGTTTTCAACAAAATCCAAAAAAATGGCATGTTTTTTTATGTATTTTTGGCCAAAAGTATCAAAAGATACAACGGTGTCACTGATTTAATTTGAAAGCGAATTGTTATAATAAAAACGCATCATTTTCACTCATATAAACCATTCTTTTTTCTACATTTTCTATTAAATTAAAAAAAAAAATGTTTTTCAATGTCGCTCTCCACTGCAATTTTTTCTTTATTGATTTATGTATGTATACACCAAGCGCAATCAGCTGTTTCTGTACGGAATGTACGATCAGTTTCGTACATTGCTTAAGCAAATGACATTTGACGAAACTTGACGAAAAGTTCTCTTAAGTACATTATAGTTTACCACATTTGATTTATATGTATTTGCACAGTTGTATAAGTTGGCATAAGCTTGTATATGCACATTATAGTTGGGCCTAAACTTTAGAACACACATAATTACTACACTTTTTTCTTACCCTTTTCAATAGCGTTTTTACTAAGATTCGTTTTTTAAATTAATTTAAAATTCTTCTTACCATTCTTTTTTAAAGAATAATAAAAAAAGAAATTTTGTGATATAAAATGATGCACTTTTGACAGCTATTCTACACATTACAAAAATTAACAAAAAATTCTTAGCTGCCGCAACGATGCCACCTGGTAAAATTAATTCGCCTTGGCCCTTGTGATTTTTTCTTCCTCGAATGTCAAAAGTTATAATCTACCAGGTTACTTCTTTGTCTTTGACAGCTGAAGACGATTTTTACAAAAGCAAAATCAAGGCGAATAAATATACAGTGGGAACGATGGCGAATTCATTGATTTTTGCCGGTTACCTAACTGTCAAACTCCATAAATAAAAAATCTGTATACTATTTTTTTATATCTAGTTTGACATTCGGGCCAAAGGCGAAAATGAAAGAATTCGCAACTGTCACCACCTGATACATTATTTAGCCATAATTCAAGGCGAATCAATTACTAGGTAGCAGCGATGCAAATTAAAGGAGTTTGCCAGCAATAATTAGTAGCAAAAATAGTAAATTCGCCTGCGCTGCCACCTGGTAATTGATTCGCCTTCGTTGTACTTTGGCAAATTCAACTAAAGTTAAAGTAACGACGGATGAGGTTGGCACAATGAATACTTTGCTGACGAATGTTTAATCAAAGTTTGCTCTCTATTTTAATTCACTTGTTAATTTAACTAAATTTGTTTTTTATTGTTTGCCACCAAAATTGTTTTATTAAAATCACAAAACATAATTAAAACACAGCAACAGTTAAAAGAAAACAGAGAAGAAGAAGCAGTTGATAGTTGTCAAAGTATTGAACATACGTAAAAGTTAAAAGTTGAATAAATTTTATACTTTGCGTTGACGGACACGTATTGATTGTGACAACGCTTATAAGAAAACATGCTTTTTAACCGACTTGTCAGTTAAATTTGCCAAAGTTTAGCGTATGACGGATTCTATGTGCCCCGGCCCTTAATCAGTAATATTACCAGCAAAAAAATACCAAATTCGCGTATGATGCCACTTGCTAATTTTGAAGCCTTATTCTGATGCGTACCAAATTATTTTTAATTTATAAATTTATAACACAAATTTTTTATAAAAAAGTTCTTTTTAAATTTTCATAAAAAGGGAGTTGTTTCAAAGGAAAAGTTTTTAAAAAAAATATTCTTAATCTTTTCCTCAAACTAATCAAAACCAAATTAACTTAATAGAAGCTGAATATTTGCGTAAACAAAACTTTACTAAAAAATTCTCTTAAATTCAATATAAACTTGATCATAACCTCACTTTTATATAAACTTAACCTTGGTCTAAATTAGCTAAATCTAAACCAAACTTAATTTTCATTTTATTTTAACTTAAATATTTTTATTATTAAGTATAACCTAAGCTTAATTCACCCTAATCATTAATCTCACTTTAACCTGAGTTTTCTTTCAAATTTAACATACATATATAACTTTGATCTCACCTTAACCGAGGCTTAACTAATTTCAATGTAACTGTAAACTAAACCAAAATAAAATCAAAGGCCAAGCCTTCTAAAAACTAGGACTCTGTGAGGGCACATGGAAGATATCCTCAATCACAATCTTTTAGCAATCCCCGAATATGGTCTTGCGAACAGGGTTTAATTTTGACGCTTGAAAAACTCAGTACTGTATGCTTTCGCATAGGATTACAGCTGAATATTTTTCAGGTCGCAAAAGAATTATTTAAGTGCCTTGTTTATCTGAAATTTCACTCCATCTGATTTCCTTTCGATCAATGTCACCTTTAACAGACTTAAAATGAAACTAAGCTCTCATATATGGATTGGTGTTATAAAGACTATTTTAAAGTTATTCGATTGCGTGCAGGAAAGAGCGGAGTAGCTTATTGGTGACGGTAGGGTAACCAGCTCTTTTATTTCATTGGATCATCGACACAACGCAGGATGTGTTTTCTTTTATTGTTGCTCCAATAAAATAAGTTCTAATGTAATCGGGAAACTTATCCCTGAAAACAATGATTTCATACTGTCAAAACGGTCTTCTTACCTTTGTGGTCGATTGGCCAGTGAACCACACATGCGCAGGGAAAATTCGATTTTAGCCGAATAGTCCGTATGAAGAGTAAACTCTTTGCGGAGGTCTTTTCTGGTAGTTTTAATCCTTCTTTTTGCAAAATGAATTCCTAGTTCTACAACTAAGCGCTGCTTGAGCACAAGTCATCCCCTGATCTTTTTATGATGTGCAAAGATTTAAAACTATAATAATCCCAAACTTATATCAAACATGCTTCACCCATTCCTTAAAATAACTTTAATCTAAAACGTGTTTTTAATTTAACCTTTAATTTTAACAAACTTTAACATTAAAATGATTCGCATTTAACCTCACTTTATTTAAACTTCGATTTTAACTACCTGTAAATAAACTAAACTTAAATTTAGTTTAGCATAACTAATCTTAACCTTATCTTAATCTAAACTAAATAAAACTTTAACCTAATTTATTATTTTTATCTGATTTTAACGTATTTTAAATTAACGTAATCCAAGTTAAATCTTATTTAACCTTACTTTCTGTTAATACATTTAGATGACAATAAACTTAAAACTGTCAAAACAAATCTTACATTAACCGATAACAATTATTGAAACGAAAAGTCTCTTGTTGTTGTAAAGCAATATTAAAATAAATCTTATATCTCTATCCAAACCCTGAACTTTTGTTGAACTCATCTTAACCTCACTTTATACCTTTATGAAATCGTAATTTCTTTTTTGCTTAACCTTCTTCTAATGTAATTTTTTTTTTAATCTGAGGTAAACCCTGACTGACTTTATTTTGACCTTAGATTAACTTAACCCATGTTCGGCCTTAATTTTACCCTGATTGAAAAGGTTTCAAAATTTTTAAATTCCTCTTAAAAACAAAATCTCTGAATAAACCTTAATCCTATTAGCAAGCATAAATTCTTTCACTGACACATGTGATTACTTTTCCTCTTTTTTTTTTTTGTTTCATTTAAGTTTTGGAAGTCATACAAATTTAGCAAAATACCGTTCAATGGCATTTTCATGTTTGATTTATTTTTCTTGGCAATCGAAAATCGTAAACACCTTAATAAATATTAGGAGTAAATAAGCCAATAACCTTAAACAAATGCCAAAAAAGTATAAAACATTTATATTCGAATACAAAATTACGCCACTGCTAAATTTTGGAGGTTAAGTTTTATAGTTGTAGTTGTTGCACGAAAAAAAGAATAACAGCAACTTAACTGTCCAAAGGATAAAAAGGCAAGAAAAGATTTAAAACAAACATAACAATCATAAAATTATGAACATGTACTCGTATACGGACGATATTGTTTTTTCCTGTAACATGTTTTCTTTCTTCTTCTTTTTTTTGTTTTGGCAACATATGGCCAAAAGACTAACAATGGAAAATGTTTACATACATTTTTTTTCTTAAGCTAACAATCAATGATTTGGTGAGAAATCAATGACTTACAAAAAATTGGCTGCAAGTAAAGAAAAAAATTATTTGTTCATAATTCGTATTATTTTTCTTTCTTTATTAAATAATAGACAATTTGATTTCTGTTTCCTGTATTCTGCCTTATAGCATTTCCTACTCTCTCCACTGGCTTCTTAATTTGTTATCCTTTTCGGCATTTAAGTTTTTTTTTGTAGTTTATTTATTCTATTCTGTTGTGTTTTTTTTTATTTATTTTAAGATGCCCTCTGTTAACGAGCCGTCAATTTTTTTCTAACAGTTAAATGAAGTTTGCCTTTGTTTGGCTTTGTCACAACAATGTGCTGCCACTTTTTTAAAACAAAAATTACAGTTTGTTTTTCTTTAATCGTAAAAATAAAAAGTTGATTAAAAAAACTAAAGTACCATCATTATTTACAATGCGCCTAAGTGTATGCAATAGAAAATAGTTAATACTCTCAGTCTCATTTTCTGGTTGGCCATTTGCTTCATACATTTGTATACAAACACCCACACAACTGCTGGTGAGAGTTTAAAAACAAAACAACCACAAGCGCCATTTAAAAGGTTGCGTTTTCATGCATATTTACGCAAAACAGAGCAAAGCAGTTGTACGGCAACAATAACCAACAACAATGAAAGGATTCATTGAATAAAAAATGAATGGCGCGGATTATATGCTGGCGTTCTAAAAAAAATTTTTCAACTTTCACAAACCATCACCAACCACAACAATCATTCTACAAAAAAATGGCACAAAATTTGGATTTTATTATTGTTTTTTTTTTTTAAATCAAAAGTTCTTTCAACAGCAACAAAAAATTTTGTTCACTACTTTCAGGCAGTTTTAAACGTTTCCTGTAAATTATTTCATGGATATCATTGAATACCCCACATTTTATTCGTTAATGTTTTTATATTGTTATCCTTTTTAAAAGCACACACATATTTACACACACAGTTACAAGAAAAGTTCCATTTGTTTCTAAGCACCACATGTCATGAGGGTCTTATTGACACTGAAATGAAAACATACAAATAAATTTACAAAAAAAAAAAAAAAAAAAAATTATAATAAAAAAACAAAATTCCTGTAAAAGATAAAGTTTGTCTGTCTATTTATTTTTTGTTTTTTAATGGTAAAAATAGTTGATACAGAGTGTTTTTTTTTTGGCAATTGCTATCTAATTCTAGCAGCGGGTGTGTAACAATTAGTCATGGGCGAATAACTGCGTAAAAATTAATCAACTTTCAATTGTTAAACATCCGGTGGAAGACAAATGTTTGAAGAGTATTAAAACTTTAAACACGGAACAGTGCAAAAAAGGTTAATGTTTTAGAAAATATTTTGGAATAAAATTTTTTTATGTGCAAAATTTTATCACAAAAAATTTGTCATAAAATCTGTTGTAAGATTTTCTGTTAAAATAAAATTAATTCTTAAAACTTATTTTTTTTATAAGAGATAATCTTTTAAATTATTCTGATTTCAATTACTGATTTGAAATAATTTTTACAAAAAAAAAAAAAAAAATTGGCCACATATCCAAATTGCATCAACTATAGGGGCACTCTTTAATTTCCAAATAAAAATTTTATACTTGCTGTTGTAGCCTACTTAGCAGTACAGGTTCTTTTGAAATTTCAACAGTTTTTCTAGAACTGTGTTGCTATATACATTAAATTACATGAATTATTGTAACACCCTTTAATTTATAATTTTAAATATTTATATTTTTTATTATACCAAAGAAAGTAGTGGGCATTCTGTTTAATTTGAGAGTGTTTCTATATAATGGCTCAAAAAAATAAGGCCATATAGGTTAAATTTCATCAACTACGGGAACACCCTTTAATTTCTAAATACAAATTATTATTACAGCGTACTAAGCAATAGAGGTTTTTTGTAAATTTCAGCTGTTGGTCTATAACTGCTCAAAAGATTTGTCACATTTATCAATATACATCAAATATTGGCACACCCTTTAATTTTAGTAATAATAATATTTTGTGTTCGTTGTAAAAGAGCTGTTAAGCTATAAAAATTTTTCATAAATTTCAAAAGTACAGCCCTATACGTCAAATAAACTGAACTATTGGGGCACCCTTTAAGTTATAATTTTAAATATTTTTAATTTTTATTATTAGGATCATAGTTATCGATATTCTATAAAATTTTCCAGCATTTGTCTATAATGCTTCAAAAGATAGATTAATTTACGTCACCTATGGGGACACCCTTTAATTTTTAGATTTATTTTTATATTACTTTTTGTTATTGTGTGCTATAGTGATTCGCAGTAATTTTTAATTTTAAAGTGCTGCCTTTTACGGTTCATAGTACACGTAAAAACGTGTTTGTTGTATGAGGACACCCTTTGATTTTTAAAATTATGAAATGTAAGCGTAATTTTTCGAATAAAGAAAAAAAATTCAAAATTGATTCAGAAATGTTTGAGTTCTGCAGGCAAAAATACATATAAAAAAAGAAACATTCACACGAATTGATAACGTCCTTCTTTTATTAAGTCGATTTAAAAGCTTTAACCAGCTGCCCGCCATTTAACTAATAATTGATAATAATTAATATTTCAAAGATGTCATACAGCTCGGAACTAAAGAAGAGTTTTTAGAAGTGTGAAGTACTACTGATCTCTCACACTTAGAAAGAGAAAGAGAGAGAGATAGAAAGAAATGGTGTAAAATCTAGAAATTTCTATTAAATAATTGGAAGCTACACAACGTAAATGCAATGACTTTTATGAATGAGTTACCAATTGATTGAATAGCAGTTCCTCGAGGTATATTCTTCAAGATATTCTGTATACTCTGGCAAATGATCACGGAGAGAATGACTCTTGCACAACGCTAGCAAATCATCCACATTTTCTTTTAAAATTGCGCAACTTCTAGACAATTTTGTGTTGTTGATGGCGCACGTGGTCGTCCATCTGAGCAAGCCATCTATCAATATTTGGATATATTTCCGACAACACACTCTCTTAATAATGCACGACACATCAACACGTCAAAGGAATGGAAGTGCTGCCGAGAATATCGTCGCTATAATGAAATTGGTTGCTAGGGCTCTCTGTCTATCCATTTTACGCATTTGCTAATACGCAAAATTTCCGCACACGAAGTATAAGTGAGTGTCCACAAAATTTCATACAAATTCAATTACACCAAGAAATTTTTAATCGACGTTTGTCTTTTATTTAGAATGGTATGGCATCACTGCATAATACATAAGCTTAAGCAAAATGTGTAAAAAACTTTTTAAGTCCTTAGAAACAGGATTCCTTAAAATAATGTAAACTCAGAATTTATTCAAACTGACTAAAAAATTAGCGGTCAAAAATGAGTTTTTCTACTCAAGCTTATCAAGGAGGTGGAACTCTCTTAAATGAGACTTCACACGTAGTATCCCAGCATTTTTTCATTATATTGGATCTGAATCTTTTCCCAAACTTCATGATGTCCTGATGTAAGCGTTTCCTTTTTCGTATAACAGGTTGCACTCCTTAAGCCTAGACGTCAAAATTTCGGACTTTTGAGTTGCAAGACCAAGTCATTTATTTAATGTTGATTTGAAAAGTGTGGCATCCCTACTTTGCCATCATCAGTTCCGAGTCAAAACAAGCGCCTTCTTTGCTTCTTAAGTCGCTCTTCGAAAATTCCGGTATATGTGGCTTAGGAGCTCTGGAGAATGGAGTATCCCACTTCATGTTTTTAATCAGCTGTCTTAACTTTGCAGAGATGGAAAATGTGATGACACTACAACCTTATTAATCAACAACCGCAATAAGAGTATTTCAGGATTCGAAATTAGAGTGAATAATCCCCACGCCACAAAAGCAACATTCTTTAACAGAAAAATCATATTTCACTCTTTGCCAGTCTTTGACTGAGACACAAAAAACGAGTTGTATTGTACCAGACACAGACAAAAAGGTGAATTTCGTTACCTAGTGCTTCTGGGTTTGTGTGCCAAATTTAGTTTAAAATTTAGTGAAAGCAAATTGCCTGTCTCACAAAATCCTAACTTTACTTACTGGTAACTTTTACTAAGGGAACTTGGAACTTAATCTTGGAACTTCACAAGAAAATTTGATATAATTTTATCTGACTAAAAAAATCGCGGGAAAATATTGTGTGTGCTAGAGCCGTACAGTCACACACACATACAAAAAAAGAGCAAAAAACAATGCAACTCAAAATGCAACTCTGGTTAATTACAAAACTGGTTAAGGAAGTTTTTAACAGACCTTTCAAAACATCTGAAATCCATGTTCTTTAAGTTTTAGCTGCAGCGAGGGCTGAACTACCCCAAGAAAAAATTTTAACAAAAGCGCAGAGCTTAGTTTTATCGATAAAAAGTGCAAAATGTCAAAAAACAAAAATATTACAGTGCTGCCAAGTCGTTAGTTTTACACTTAATTATTGTGATTTTACAATTTTCTTCTTTAAGATTCAGAGACAAAAACGTAATCAAAACTACAAGCAAAAATATAACAAAACAAAACAAAACAAAACAAAAAAAAAAAAACAAAAATAAAACAAGATAAAGTGCTAAATTCGGCTCTTAATGGGTTAAGCATTTTTAAAAAATTTTGGTATTTCCTGAAATATCTCTTCAAAACTCTTTAAACGATACTCATATTGAAACCTTAAAAAATATGCTGCAGGATCGTACTTTTCTATGAAAAGTTCAGAGGCGCATAACCATGGCGAATTCATGAATTTTCGCCGTTGCAGAAAATATCACATATAAAAAATCAGTGAAAATTTCTTTTATATGAAGTTTGACATTTTTTGGAACAGCCTGGTACATGACTTCGCCCTGCTCGTAACTAGGAAAATGTGGGCGAGCGACAATATTTTCACTTAATATTTTTTATTATTTTTTTTAATCTCTAGTACCCCATGTTTTTGTTTCTTTTTTTTTTTTTTGATTGGAGTTACTTCGATGTATTGAAAAATTAGAGATAGGCTTGGTGTTTTGCCAACTGCCTTAAGGGACATGGATCGATCTTGCTTATTTTCAATAGCAACATTTTCAAAACTATGTCTGATCTATTGGCGTATGTAAATTTTCTTTAGCTTATCAAGTGCCTTGACAAAGTTGTTTTCAACACGAACACATACTTAAATATACTTCTTTCCCCCTTTTTCCAAAAACAAAAACTGTGTTTAATCGACTTTAATGACTCTCAAGAGACATTCTTAAATATCATAAATTCACAGTTGCACTTTTTTTGCCTGCAACTGTATAAGCTTGCCTTCCTCCTTCTTTGCTATTTAGCAATTTATTTGCTCAAATGGCCGCAAGCATTTAATGTCATTTATGAGAATTCTTTCACACATCATTTTACTAAAAGAAAAAATAAAATCATTGTCTTTGTTCATAACATCGAACATTAAACAATTTCTTTTGTTAAAATAATCTGAAATTTATGAAGTCAAAGACGACCACCGTAACAACGACCCATAAAATAACAGCCTTCTTTTATGACACACAAGCAACAAAATGAGAAAAACAGCAGAGTAAAATTGTCAGCACTTTTTGTTTGGTTGCACGGTCGGTCGGTCGGTCAACGTATGGTAAAAGCCACAAAAAGGTGTCACACATAATATGCGCACAAGACTTTGATTTGTGTGAAGGAAGGCATGCTTTCTTTTGCCTTTGGCATAATGTGATGATGAGAGTATTGCTGTTGACGTTAGAAGTGATGACAGCGAGTTAAAAGGGCAGTTCATAATCATAATGCCACCAACATTTTATAGCAAGCGTAGCTAATGATTAGAAAAAGTCTTTCATAAGCATAAAGGCCGGGGCACATAGAATCCGTCATACGTTAAACTTTGACAAATTCAACTAAAGTCAAAGTAACGACGGATGAGGTTGGCACAATGAATACTTTGCTGACGGATGTTATACCAAAGCTTGCTCTCTATTTTTATTCACTTTTAAATTTAATTTGTATTTTATTCACTTTTTAAATTAATTAAATTTGTATTTTATTGTTTGCCACCAAAATTGTTTTATTAAAATCACAAAACACGATTGAAACACAACAAGAGCCAAAAGAAAACAGAGAAGAGGAAGCAGTTGATAGTTGTCAAAGTATTCAAAAGTTAAAAGTTGACCAACTTTCGTACTTTGCGTTGACGGACACGTATTGATTGTGACAACGCTCATAAGAAAACATGTATTTTAACTGACTTGTCAGTTGAATTTGTCAAAGTTTAACGTATGACGGATTCTATGTGCCCCGGCCTTAAGAACGCAGTGACAAAAATTTTATTACAGATTAAAAATTATTTCTTGAAAATCTTTCACAGGTTAAGAAATTAAAGAAAAGTAACGAAACTCGTTAACACGACTTGCAAAAAATCTAATTCATAGAAAAATATTAATTTTGAGCATTAGCTGGTCCCACTCTTAATATGTGACATGTGATAGTTAATCATTCATTGTTATTCTTTTTCTAAATGTCCTCATCTGCTTGTCATAATATTTTGACAAAATAAAAGACTTGTTTGCTTTTGTTATGTTTTATTTGTGACATAATCATACCTACAGGAGGGTAGGGGTGGACTTGTAACAAAGGATTAAAAATATTAACAAACACACATGCAATTTAGTTAAACATAAAAAATGTCACGATAAGAGGACTATTTTATGACGAATAACATTAAGTATGTATGCGAGTGTGTGTGTGTGTGTCTAAAATACGTACATACATATGTTATGTGAACTAATATCTAGTTTTATTTAAATAAACCATCATTATGCCTGTGATATTTCTTTTTTATGTTTTTTTCTCGCAAATTTAGTTTTATTTTGCAACAGACAAAAACCGTATGTTAACGCTTCAATGATTACAAATCGCAAATGATTTTAATGTAACGCTGCAGCGAACATCTGCAGTCAGCAGCGTTAAAGCAGCATTGTAGCAGCGGCAGAGATAATTCTAAATCAACAACAAACAATAGAAATTACAAGGTCTGTTTAAGCGTATAAACGCTTCTGTTTATGTTGTTTTAACATTGCAGTGAAGCCAGTATTATGATCATAATGATGATACTGATGATGACGTTCTCATGCCAAAATATCTATCAACATTATTGTCATGTTCATTCATAACATCCGAAAAATATCATTACAATACAATTGTAAATTCTGTTAGAAATATTATCGGTATGTGCATTTGATTTTATTTGTTTTATTATTGTGTTTTAAAAATTAATAAACTACAGTGGGCGAAAAAAAGAAGAAATCTTACAAAAAGAGTTTTATTACAGAACTTTCTCTAGAGAAAATAAATTAATAGGAAAAGATTTTTAAATAAAAAGAGAGAGAAAACTTAATCCAAAAGTATTTTCTTACGACAAAATTTTATTATTGTATTCTGTTACAAATTATGACAAAATTTTAATAGAAAAAATTGTTTATCAAGAAATTTTTTATAGAGAAACTTTTTCCACAAATTGTGAATATATATTTTGCAAAAAAAAAAAAAAAAATTCTGTCACAAATTATGACAAAATTGTCTTTAGAGAAGCTCTGTCACAAATTATTAAAATTTTTATTTTTTTTAATTAAAATTTTTTATAGAGAAACTATATTTTGTACGGAAAATTTTGTCACAAATTATGATCCAATTTTCCATAAAAAAATGTGTCACAAATAATCACAAAATTTTCTATAGAGAAACTTTTTCCACTAATTGTGAATATATATTTTGCAAAGAAAATTTTGTCGCAAATTATGACGAATTTTTTTTTTAGAAAATCTCTGTCACAAACTATAATGAAATGTTTTTAGAAAAGTGATTCCACCGTTTGGGCTGATACTTTGTATAGAGAAATTATTTTTCGCAGAAAAAATTATGTTACAAATTATGACAGTAAATATATCACAAATTATGACAAAAATTATGTCATAAATTATGACAAAATTTTCCATAAAAAATTCTGTCACAAATAATCACAAAATTTTCTATAGAGAAACTTTTGCCACAAATTGTGACGATATATTATGTAAAGAAAATTTTGCTACATATTATGATTAAAAATTTTTTAGAAAAACTGTCACAAATTATGATGAAATGTTTTAAGAGAAGTGATTCCACTGTTTGGGATAAAATTTTGTATAGAGAAATTCTATTTTGAAGAAAAAATTATGTCATAAATTATTACAAAAATTATGTCACAAATTATGATCCAATTTTCCATAAAAAATGGGTCACAAATAATCACAAAATTTTCTACAGAGAAACTTTTGCCACAAATTGTGACGATATATTATGTAAAGAAAATTTTGCTACAAATTATGATTAAAATTTTTTTTAGAAAAACTCTGTAACAAATTATGTGATGAAATGTTCTATACCACTGTTTGGGATAAAATTTTCTAAGAGAAATTATTTTTCGCAGAAAAAATTATGTTACAAATTATGACAATAATTATGTCACAAATTATGACAGAAATTATGTCACAAATTATGGAAAAATTTTCTATAAAAAATGTGTCACATAGTATCTATAGTAAATTCTATAGAGAAATTTTTGCAACAAATTAAGACGATATATTTTGTTAAGAAAATTTTGTTGCAAATTATGATTACATTTTTTTTAGAAAAAGTCTGTCACAAATTATGATGAAATGTTCTATACCACTGTTAGGGATAAAATTTTCTAAGAGAGATTATTTTTCGCAGAAAAATTATGTTACAAATTATTACAATAATTATGTCACAAATTATGACAAAAATTATGTCACAAATTATGACAAAATTTTCTATAAAAAATGTGTCACATAGTATAATGAAATTTACTATAGAGAAATTTTTGCCACAAATTATGACGATATATTTTGTAAAGAAAATTTTGCTACAAATTATGCCGAAATTTTCTTTAGAGGAACTCTGTCACAAACTATAATAAAATGTCCTATAGAAAAGTTACATCACCGTTCGTTATTAAATTTTTTAAGAGAAATTATATTTTGTAGTTAAAATTTTGTCAATAATTGTCTATAAAAATTGTGTCATAAATTATCAAAATATTTTCATACATCACCGTTTGTGATAAAATTTTCTATAGAGAAAATTATGACCGTTTAAGATAAAAATTTTTACAGAAACATTATACACCATTTGTAACAAATTTTTTTTAGAAAAATTATGTCACCACTTACGAAAAGATGTTCTTTCGAAAAATTTTGTCACCGATTGGCAGAAAAATTTTATACAAAAATTATGTCGCCGTTTGTGACAAAACTTTCTTTAGCAAAATAAATTCATCCCTTATAACGAATTTTCTATAGAAAAATTAAATATCCATTTGTGACAATAATTTTGATAAAAGTATATTTCCATTTGTGACAAATCTTTTATAAAAAAATTATATCACTGCTTGTGACACATTTTCTACAGCAAAATAATATCACAGCTAATTACAGTGTTTTCTATAAGAAAATTTATTACTGTTTGTGACAAAATTGTTCAAAAACGGTGACAAAAATTTTTATAGCAAAATTATATTACCATTTTTTATTTTTTTTAATTACATCAAAATTTGTGACTATTTTTTATTATTTTTCCAATTGTGATAAAACATAAAAAAAGTTTTGTGACAAAATTTTCTGCAGCAAAAAAATAAACTGCTTAGAAAAAAATTATCTTTCAACGTTTGTGACAAAATTTTTATAGATAAATAACATCAAATTTTGTCACGAAATTTTCTATGAGAAAAAATATTTCTTAACTTGTGATGAAATAAAATAAAAAATATTTTAATCCTGAATGTAACTAAATTTTCTACAGAGAAATTTTTTTAACAGATTGTGACGAGAATTTTTATAGAGAAAATTATAATGCAGTTTGTTAGAAATTTTCTATGGCGAAAATTATTTCACAGGCTGTAATAAGAATTTCGATAGATAAATTTATATCGCAGGTTGTTTTTACAGCCAACTGTAGTTCATCTCACTGACAGTGCATTAAAATCGTCAATTGTCTTTGTATGTGTTTTTATTTCTTATGTGATGCCATGATTGTTTTGGAAGTTTCTTTGAAATGCGTGTTAAAAGGATGAGTGTGTTGTTTATGGCTTTTCGATTTGTTATTTTACAAAAAAAAATCATCTTTTTCTTTAGCTTTTGGCTGCTGACTGACTGATTTTAACAACTATCGAAAATGGTCTACTTTTATGTTCAATATAATTTTTCTTACTTGTTTTTGTTGTAGTTGTTGCGATAACAAGGAAACAACAAACGGTTTTCTAATACAACTACACCACTGCAGTGTCATTCGGCAAACGTGAAAGAAAACATTACGAACAGCAGCCTCTGTGTCAGTTACCGCAGTAGCCGCGAAAGAAAAGCTGCGATAAGTCAGCAGTGAGCGAGTGTCACATGCCTTGAGCCAGTTTATTTGTATTTGTTTTCGCAAATGGATTTGTGTGTTGGTGTGATTGTGTGTTTATATCCTTGTATTTGTTTTATTTTTATTATTTCTTTTCTTTCTTTATAATGTTGCCGTATTTTGTGTTTGTTTTTATTTCCTCGCTGTTTTTTTTTTTTCTTTTGCTCCACATGTTCATTTTGCCGGTTTACGGAATAAACGAAGTTTTGCTGCTGCTCTTGAGTGTGTTTTTGTGTGCGTCTTTCTGTCTTCCATATCTTTATTTTTTTTTTGTTATTTGTGCATTAGACCATTATTAGTCAGTTAAGATTTTTTCAATACTTATGTCTTTGTTGTTGTTAAAATATTTGTCCTGACATTTTTACATTTACGACGCGCATTCATTTAAAAATTGTGAAACAATTCAGTTGGTTGCTTCGTTCATCCATTCATTCATTAATTTCACTTAAACAAAACAAGTTTAAAACAAACGGATTTTAATATCTCTGGCTTTTCTATTATTGTTGTTGTGTTTTGTCAAAATAACGTGCGCGCCAAAGTCCAAATTTACTGCTAAATCTGTAAGGACGTTTGCCAGGATTAAAATTAAAAACAAATTGACATTTTTTTTTGTGAAGTCCACTTTTAATTGTTGTTCTGTTTTTAAAAGTGAAAGTGTTTTAGTTTGCTCAAAGAAGAAGGAATTTAAGAGGATTTGATTAAACGTATTTCAGTAAAACGGCATCTTTATAAAAAAATGAAATAAAAAATCAATCAAATTTGAATTTAAAAAGTTTTTTGATAGAATTTGTGGAGTAAAGATTTGCTCAGGTTCGAACGAACAAAGCTCCAGTTAATAAAAATTATTTTTAGAATTTTGCCTTAAAAAAAGGAAATTTTAAAATTTTAGTTCTTAAATGCGTTTTGTAAAATTTTTTTTTATAGAAACTTTATATTTTGTGACAGGCGTTTTTTTCGATTATTTTAAAGAAGTGATTTTAAAGAAGTGATTTATTTTAACGAAGTGACTTTAAGTGATTTTTTTATTTTAAAAAGAAATTTAAAAGTTAGCGGTTTTTGTAAAAGATGATAAACTTATTTGACTAACTGTAACAAAAATGGTTTAAGTTTTTAAAAAGGAATCCGTAAAAAATTTTACGAAAAATGTGAAAAGTGACTTTCGAGAAAAGTTATTTCTGGTGACAAAGTAAATTTTGTGACAAAGATTATTGTGAAACAGAGACATTTTGTGGCAAAAAAGCGACATTTTTTGACAAAAATTTATTTTTCGGGTCAAATTGACATTTTGTGACAAAAATGAATTTTTGGGACAAAATATTAATATTTGGATCAAAGTGACATTTTTTGACAAAAACTTAACTTTGTGACAAATTGACATTTTATGACAAAAATGCATACTTCTGAAAGAAGTTATTTTTGGTGTTAAAGTAAATTTGGGAACGAAAACTATTTTTTATGAAAAAGCGACATTTTGTGGAAAAAAATTACATTTTAAGACAAAAGTTAATGTTTGAGGCAAAGTGACATTTTGTAACAAAATTAAAGTTTTAGTACGAAGTGTTATTTGGTGACAAAATTAAATTTTTGGGACAAAATAACATTTTGTGACAAAAGTTCATCTTTGGGACAAAGCAAAATTTTGTGACAAAAGTGCTTTGTTATTTTAAAAATAATTTATTGTAACAAAACTGCCTTCTTATTTAAAATTTTTACCACTTAACTGAGTTTATGTGTAAAAAATAATTTATTTGGGACAAAAGTGACTTTTCAAAACAAATTGATGTTTTGGGAAAAATTGACTTTTCATAATCAAAGTTACATTTTCCAGCAAAACTAGCTTAATTTCTAAAATGTAACTTTTGTGTTTGAAGTGATTTTTGTTTTGAAAAATATTTTTCTTCGCATTTTTAAAATGTTTCAGTTGGAAAAGAAAAGTTTGTGTGATAAAATTATTATTTTTTTAATAAACAGTTCTTTCCTTTTTCCGAATTTTTGCAAACAGTAATTTTTTGTTATAATGGTTTTAAAAATAAAAGTAACGGACGTAGAGAAAATCGGAAAATCAGTTTTTGAAAAATTCTCCATATGTCATTAAAAAACAAAAAATGGAAGGAGAAAATATGAAAGGTATTTAGATTCCTAGTGCGTTTTTAAATTCTGCAAAACTGTTTAATTTGCGTGCGTATTTTTTTAACTGTCTTTGATAGTTTCTAGTATAAACCCAGACGCTTTAGAAGCGATTTGTGGATGTGCTGGTTATCCATATTCCTTGAAGCTATTTTTTTTTTAAGACAATCGTAACCCAAACAAACATAAAACGGCCATCAGCTTTTTTCTATAATTTCGCAAATATTCTTTAAAACCGATATAATCCATTAAAATAATTTTTTATCTTAAAAAAATAATTAAAAAAATAAATATAAAATTATAGTTTCGCTTATCTCCAATTGCTGTTCAGTATATTAAAACAACTAAATATTTTTAAGTTATTTTCTTCTCTTAAAGATATAATGGAAAAGAAAACGTGTAAAGATGTCGCAAGCCGACGTGATTGTAATTTATTACGTTGTCATCTCACACTATTAACCAAAGATTTTATTTAATTGAAACATGGGCAATTAGAAAATTTCCCATCAATAATTGACATAGATCCCTTAAAAAACAACAACACAACAAATGATTAATTTTCATTAATTAAAATCCACTTGAAATTATAATAACAAAAGGCGTCATACATTCTCTCAAACAACAGAAAAATATAAAAATAAAAACAACAATTAAAAGAGAAAGAGTAAAATAAATCAGCTCAGTTCAATATACAGGATAAAACACTTAAAGAAATACAAGTGTGACAGTTATTTTTTATTCAATCAGGGGTGGTAAATTGGTTTAATAAAAAGCAGAACAAAATTAAAAAATGCAATTAAATTTTTTTTTTATAATTTTATATGTTAAACAGTCTAAAATGCGAACTGTAATGATTTAAAAAAAGGAAACATTGAAACGAGAAAGTTAAAGTGATTTAGAGAAAAAAAAAAATGTAAGCAGTTGGCATTTAAGAACCTTGAGGTATAATTTACCATGATATTTCAACCTTTTCGGACTCTTACAAATCTAGTTACACCGTTCACATTTTCAAGCGGCTAAGGGGCTAAAGTGGTCGTAAAGCAAATTTTTAAATTTTGCAGAAACCAAAGCCACGAGGTCATAACACCTGGTTCCGTCTAAATGGTATAAGGCAATTTTTAAGAACTTAATGTCCTTGTTGAATGTTTCACCATGCGATATAAAAGACATTTAAAGTCCTTTAATTAGATTTGATATTTTGTGATTAATTTTTTGACGATTTTTATACGCGCTTTAGTACAAATATTTAATACTTAAAATTAGTTTTTGGAAGCGTAAAATATTACAAACATTTTAGCGTTTTTACAAACCTTAAATTTTATGCTAACAATTTTAATTAACCAAAGTTAGGAAACTTTATTTAATTAATGAATCCGGCCCATAGTAGTTGATATATTAATTCATTTTTTTCGACCTAATTCCTTAACTATTATGCTGTATTACATATTATAATATTTTTTATATAGAAAGATTATTTAAAAAAAAAAAATACTTTTTTAAAACGATATTAAAAAAAGTACTTTTTTTAAAATGATATTTAAAAAAAGTTCTTTTTTATAAAAGGTACTTTTATCAAGATTTTAACAATAACTTTTCTTTATGAGAGTTTTTCTATAAAGCTTAAATTTTGAGGGTCCTTCCAATAATTTCCTGCTTTAAATTGTGAAACGTACCTATTCAAAAAGGGACTTGTGCTAAAAAGTACCTTTTGAAAGAAACACTTTTTAAGAGAATATTTAATTATTAATGCGAATAAGTTTCGTAAAATTAATTTTTCTAATCAAAGTAATCCGCATTGTGTTTTATATTTTGCTTTGCAGGCAACTTTTGTGATTAAGAAGTGGCCGAAAATTTTTACAGGAATAAAAGAGTACCACAAAAGAAATAAGTGTGTTAATTGTGTTGCATAAAAAATAAGTATAATTTGTAAAAATTATAGACATTTACAGATTTAAAAGTCACATTTGGAGAAAAAAAGAATTTTATTGCAGAAAAAGTACCATTATTCTTGGAAATTTTCAACGTTACTTAATAACATTGATTTGTTTACCTAATATAGGACCTAAATTATTTAAAATATAAGAGTCCTGTACTTCTTACCAGATTATGTCGTCGGTTATGGCCTAATGCACAGCATATGGTCTTAAACAAAGAAGCCACAGTTTCGAAAATAGTACCGCATCTATACGTAATCCTTCACTGGATCCAATAACGCGGCAGGTCAATGTGTCCGTGAATTTTTAAGTGACATAGAGGTTTTCGAATAAAGTAGCCTTAAGGTTCTAAACACCTGGACCAACATTTCTCCTTTTTTTTTTATTGATTCAAATACATAAGATCACCAAAATACACAGTTGTTTGTGTTATTATTTAATCGTTGGTTCCATTTATTAATAATAAAATTTAGTAATTCACTTTTTACCATTGAAATTAATATGGCAGGGCTACAGTTATTTATTTAGCTTATGCTTTGCTTGGGTAATAATATTTTTGCACAAAAAATAATGCTTTGTGAGCATAAAAAATTAATTTTTTTCTCTTTTCTCGTCAAATAATGCAAAAGTCTGATATAAATGACAGCAGTCAACTGAAAAACGCCTGTTGAAAGAATAAGCATTTTGATTGTAGTTAAGACTAGTGATTTTCAAAAGGATGATGACCTGAACTTGTAAATTTAATATCAATTTTTGGCAGACAATCTAAAACGGACGGTAATTATACATTAAATACTTTCTATTATATTCGAGAAAGATTGCGTCAGGGCTTTTTATGTGTCGTAGAACAAAATATGAATGCAGATTAAACAACAAAGTTTAGAAGTTTTGTGGTCACCCTTTATTTTTTTCACTTTTAATTGCTGGCACCGTAAAATAAAATTTGTTTAAATTTAAAGCGTTAGTCCATAACTGTTTAAGAGATTGGCCGTGTACATCAAATTAGAACTATTAGGGCACCCTTTAATATTAAATATTTTTACTTGTTATTATTCTCAAAGTAGTGGAAATTCTGTTTAATTTTCAAACGGTTTAAACAATAGGGCCATATGGGTCAATTAATTTCATATATGGGAACATCCTTTAATTTCTAAATTCAAATTTTATACTTGTTGTTATAGCAGACTTTGTCAATTTTAGCTGTCTGTCTATAACAGTTCAAAAGTTTGTCCACATATATTAAATTACGTATACTATTGGGACACCCTTTAATTTATAATTTTGAATGTTTATACTTATCGACATGTTGTCCAATTTTCAAGCGTTTGTCTATAACGTTTCAAAAGTTAAGAGCATATAAGTCAATTTATGTCATCTATGAGGACACCCTTTAATTTTAAGGTTTATTTTGATATTACTCCTTGCTATTGGAAGCTTTAGTAAAACGCATTTTTATTTTTTATTTTAAAGAAGTGCGCTCTACGGTTTATAACGGTTCATAACACACTTGTTGTATGGGGACACCCTTTAATTTTTAAGATTATGAACTGTTTTTAAAACAGGACCAATCTGTAAGGATGATCTATTAAATTACAAAAAAAAAAAAAAAATTAAAAACCGGTTCAGAAATGACCGAGTTCTGCTGCTTCAAATATAAAAAAGCAACATTCAGTCGAATTGATAACCTCCTTCTTTTTTTGTAGTCGGTTAAAAGTCGGCATTTTAATCGTTGTTACATATTCCGATTATGATGTTGAAAGAGCAACAAAACACGTGCTCTTTTGTATTTTTAGTTGATCTTGCTTTCATGCCATTATGTTTACTTTTGTAGAGAAAATTATATACTATTTTTTGTCTGACTCCGCAAAAGACATTTAAATACTTAGAAGTTTTGGCAATAATATTAACAAATTTGCAGTCTGTCATTATAAAAAAATTGTGATGAATATGAGAGCAGTTAAACTTCAGCAACATGTGTATAAATTTCGCCCCATAATTTAAAAAGTCTAAAAATGTCATTTAAATGCTGATCAGTATTTTCGGATAAACTGTTTGATATAATTTAAAAATTTCGTTAACCATCCCTGAAAGTATTCTTCTATAATTAAAGAGGATGATGCTGATGATGAATGCTCTTTTATCATACACTTTTTGCATTTTCAAAGAGATCTATTGCGTTTTTTTGTTGTCAACATATTAAACAAAAAGAGAAATATAGAGGCAGCAAAAACAATTGTTATGCAAAAATATGTAATGAATGGCTAAGTAAAACGACTAAACAAACAACAAAAAGATCAGTTATAAATAAACTTTTGTATCGTTTAGAAGCGCGAAAAAAAAGTAACGAAAATTAAAGTGAAATAAAAAATAAATAAATATTTGAAAATTGTTTTAGACAAAATACTCGTAACATAAAATAAACAGGTGTGTTTTATTTATAAACATACATATGTATTTACATAAATAAAGTATTTCTTCCTATTTATACATAAAAGTTACAAAAAAAAAAACAATATAAAAAAATTAAAAAATTGTTTAAAAATAAATTCTTGCAAAATAACACGTCGGAATATTAATTAAACTGCAAAACAACACACAATTACATTTAATAAATATTTTTTTAAAATAAATTGCATTTGGCGTTTATGACAAATCGTGATGGATATTTGTTTGAATATTAAACAACCGTTACGCTAAATAGTGTGTCAATGTTAGCTTGAAATAAAAATATAATAAAAAAATTAAAAGAATAAATAAATAATTAAACATCACGCGACTTTGAAGACACAGTGGGAGTAAATTCGCTAAAAATTAAAAATAAAAAAAAAAAATACTAAAATTTTTTAAAGTGTAAAATATTTAAAATTTTTAATTTTTTTAATAACTTTTTAAGCAGGTATGTGATAGAAATTTTTTAATTTTTAGAGATTTCAATTTTTTTTAACACAAACCAAAAGCAAAAATTTTTAAAAAAGAAAAAAAATTCAAATACAAAAAGTTTTAAAAAAGTTGATTAGCCGTGTCCGTCTGTCCATCCTTGTTAGGGTTGAAAACAACTTTACCAAGGCATTAGATGAGCTAGAGAAAATTGAATACGCCAATGGATCAGACATAGTGTCGAAAGTCGTGCTACTGTTAATCAGCATTATCGGTCCATGTTCTTTGTGGCAGCAGGCAAATCACCACGCCTATCTATAATTTTTTCATGTCATTTGTAACAATTTAGTAAATCTAATAAAAAAAAAATAAAATAATTTTTTTTTAAAAACATCAAGTAAAAAAATTGGCGCTCGCTTTTTTTCCGAGTAACGGGGCTCTGAAATTTAAATTATTTTTTTAAATATCAATATGGGTATCATTTTAAAGCTTCTGAAGAGGTTTTTAAGGAAATACTAAAATTTTTTACAAATGCTTAACCCATTAAGAGCTTTTATGTAAAATTATATATATGCAGTAACAATTTTTTTTTTTTAAGTTTTAATTCTCTGTCAACCCAATATTTGCTTTTTTGATTGGAGTTACTTCACTAAACTATATTTACATACATCGTGAAGGGTATATAAGATTCGGCATAGACGAATATAGCACTCTAACTTGTTTGTGTTACATTTTTTAAAAGCTACTTTTCAAAAAGTATTTTCTTAAAGGTTTTGTTAAAAAAAGGCATTTTTACAATTTACACTTTAACACTTTTTAAAATTTACTATTTTGGAAAGTACTTTTTCAAAAGGTACTTTTTAAAAAAGCATTTTTTCAAAAAGTACTTTTTTAAATCCTTAAAAAAATATCTTTTTTAATGCACTTTCTTTGAAGGTAGCTGTTTGCATTAAAATTTTATTTAAAAAAATTTAATTTATTTTACGACTTAATTTCTATAAAAATTTTTCCTGAAGAGATCACTCTTTGAAAGGAATTGACTCTT
The DNA here is from genome assembly GCA_937654795.1 of Cistogaster globosa. NCBI lineage: Eukaryota > Metazoa > Arthropoda > Insecta > Diptera > Tachinidae > Cistogaster > Cistogaster globosa. The sequence continues at coordinate 162,376,659 of OW569403.1, forward strand.
TACTTTTTAAAAATGCTTTTTTTGTACTTATGCTTAATTAATATTTAAAAGGCACTTTTACAAGACAGTATTTAAAGGTTAATGTTTTATAAAGTACTTTTTTCAAAGGTACTTTTTTACAAAAAGTACTTTTTTCAAAGGTACTTTAAAAAAAGTACTTTTTCAAACCTTGTTATTTTGTATAAAAGTTTTATAGTAGAAACTTCTTTAAAGTTTCCTTTACGAGTAAATTTTTTTTGTAGAAATAAATTTCTGAAAAGGTTTTTTTGTTTTAAAAATTTATTTAAAACTTTTTGATAAGAATTTTTTTACTCATTTTCTTCACTCATTTTTTCACTTGAACTCTTGATTTCTTAACGAATTTAAAGAAAATATAAAACAAGAAATAACTCCAATAAAAAAATATTTTTTTTACATAAAAATGTTATCGGCTCTTAATGGGTTAATTATTAAAAAATTTTTTTTTGTATTTTCTACAAGTTCCCTTTAAATGCTTTTAAATGATACCCATATTGATATCTTAAAAAATATACCGAACACTCGTACTTTTCTATAAAAAGTTCAGAGGCCCATAACTCGGAAAATATGGGCGAGCGCAAATTTTTTTTCTTCATTTTTTTTATTATTTCTTAATTCTCTACTGTCCCATATATTTGTTTTTTTCATTGGAGTTACTTTATTGTTCCAAATGATATAGACAAATCAGAGGCAGGCGTGGTGATAGTTCAGTTACCTTCAGACGCTCTTTATCTGTTTAAGTATACTGACTTCAATTTCTCTTTTTTTTAGGGAAAATGCGGTTTATTTTATAAAAGAATTCAAAGATACTAAACTTAAATCTTCTTGAAAATTAAAATTTTAAATTTTTTCTAATACTTTTTCTTTAAATTTTTCAAATCTTTTTTTATTTATTTCCATTTATTAGTGCTTCTTTATTAAATTATTTATTGAAATTATTTTAACATTATTGATATTTTACTACTTTTTATGATATAATTGTTTTGTATATCAACACTTTTCTAATAAGCTGTCATTTGCACGTGACATAATCTCAATTGTTGTAACAACACTAATCACTCTCAATATCAAATACCTTTTTCAACCAACTACCGTTAACTTTATTGTATGATTTATCCACACTTCATCTATTTTTATTATTATTATTATTATTATTTTGTTTATTATGGTCAAAAAATTATGCCCGCAATAAACAAAAACACTATTCATTATGAACTTTCATAAACATCATAAATGTGAATGATATTGGGGGTATAGATGAGCTTTGGCCTGTCTCTACTTTATAACAGTTGTTGTTGTTGTTAAGGTGTTTCTCTTCTTGTGCTCGGCTAACGATGTCTTTCGATTTATTTAGTTATCTCACTCTTAATAAATCGTAAAATGACTTTGAAGCTTTTAAAATTGAAGTTTGGTGGCTGAAGTGGATATTCTTATGATATCTGGCCATAACAATACTGGTTTTTCATGAAAAAGTCATTTGCTTTAACAAAGTTTCAAATTCACCTCTATTACTGTCATCGATAAATAAGTCGCCTCTGGGAGACAGGAGCTTCCAATGGTTCCATTTCAAGTCAAAGTAATCACAACCAGAAAATTTGTTGTTTTATCTTTTGGGCCGACGGTATCATTCATACAGGGATGAATTAAAAAATGAAGCATTCGTTACAGAGCAGAGCCCTACTGGATAAACTAACAACTGCAGGATGTACCTTCACTCCTTCTTGCTATAGAAAACCAAGCAGAAGACCGACAATCAGAGTTGGAAAGGGCCAGTTAGGTTAATACCTGAGGTTTAACTTTTATTCTCTTGTTACCTCAGAGATGGGCGCATGCTCGTGAAAATTCTGAAGCTCTCTAAATCACCTTTAAAGCAACATTAGTTACCCTCAGATATGCGAACAAAATGACACTAAATGTGAGAGAAAAAAGAAAGAAATTGAAAGATGATAAACCTGGTAATTTTGACTGGGTTCAATTACAGACGTAAGAAGGCCTTTAAGTATAGGGGTCTTGGGTTTGTAAACGACTTGGCCGATAACTGCAATTGGTTATCGAGTGTGATTTCAGTTAAAGTCATTGAAGTGTTGAAATGTTAAAAAATCAGGGGACATTTACTTGTAACGACTTCTGCAGAAGCTGTCAAGATGAATAGGAGGAGGAGGAGGGGGAAGGGACGATTGAGCACTTCTTTGTTTTTGTCCAGATCTAAACACTAACAGGGCGGTATTTACAAGGAGTCTGAAACTGCAAATCTTTGCAAACCTTTCATGTTGCGATATTGATGTAATAAATATCGTTTTTCCAGTCTTTTGGATGATTTGGCTTAAGGTTTGGTGGGACCCTTTTCTACTTATGAAACTGTCAGGAAGTTTACTTTTAAAGAAGCATCAGTTACCCTCAAATAAAATTAAAAATAACTTTTTAAGTTATACGGGTCCGTTTTTTTTTTCAACTAGTGCTTAATTCGTGAATGGTAACACTTAGCTCATGTCTGATTTGGCAGATAATAAGTTTTATCCTTCCGCTGAACGAATATGGTTGTGTATACGCTTGAACAACGCTGGGAAATATCGCGACATTTCTTTGAAAATAATGGAAATATTGCAGAATGTGTGCAAAAATTGTGTACGGATTTTGGAAGAAAAGAAGCACCGTCAGCTCCGTATGATCGTTATCTTGTAAAAAAAGTGAGAGAAACTGGCATCTTCATCAAAAAGCCAAAGCGTGAGAAAACAAAAACAGTGTGTATACCCGAGAATATTGCTGCTGTAGCAGAAAGTGTGCGTGAAGCGCCATCAACATCAATTCACCGCCGTTCTCAACAATTGAACATTTCGGAGACATCATTGAGACGAATTTTGCATAAAGAACTTCTTGGTATGACGCTATACAAAGTTCTATTGGTTCAGGAGTTAAAGCCAACTGAACATCCAATGCATTTTCGCTTCGCTAAGTGAGTCTGCGATCGACTTACAAAAGATGCCGATTTTGCCCAAAAAATCATTTTTTGAGATTAACCTCATTTTGATCTTGGCGGTTATGTAAACAAGCAAAATTGTCGCATTTGGGGCACAGAAAACCCGCACGCATACATTGAAAAGCCGTTGCACCCAAAACGTGTCACTGTTTGGTGCGGATTTTGGTCCAGAGGCATAATTGGGCCATTTTTCTTCGAAAATGAGCAAGGCGTGGTCGTTACAAACAATTGCGATCGTTACCGGGCCTTGTTAACGAATTTTTTTTAGCAAAAAATAAAGAGGAGGATATTGGCAACATTTGGTTTCAACAGGACAGCGCTACGTGCCACACAGCCGAAGCTACACTCGAAGTTTTGCCCCCTGTTTTTAAAGATCACATTATAAGCCGCAGATCTGATGTCGTTTGGCCAGCTCGGAGCAGCGATTTGGTACCGTTGGACTATTAATTGTGGGTTGCTGTCAAAGATAAGTGTTACGCCGACAAGTCAGAGACAATTGACGCTTTAAAGGACAATATTCGTAAAGCTATTGGTGAAATATGCCTGAACACAGTCGATAATGTGCTTAAAAATTGGAGCGATCGTGTAGGCTACTGCATGGCCAGCCAAGGCAGCCATTTAAATGAAATTATTTTCCATTTTTAACCGGAAGAGTTGTGCTTTCAAATAACAAAAGAAATTTTAAAAAATTCAGTAGTTTTTTTATAGCGGACCCTTTAGAAGCAGGAAAGAAGTTTAAGGGTAACAAATCTTGAAGTCTCAACCTGGTCTAATTAAAATCGTTAAAAAATTTTAGCGAAAAGAGGGGAAATTATAATCTTCTGCAGATTAAGATAATATTTTAATTAATCATGCTTTGCTACAAATTTTTTAATTTAACAGAGCTCTGTTAGAGAGATAACATAGTCCTGTTAAGGGAATAAAAATTCGGTTTATGCATCTAAACTATAATTTTCATGGAAAAAATTAAAGGTGGCAACACAAAAATAAATGGGATCCGTTTTCGAGGTTTCACTCTATAGTTTTCCATATTTGGAAGTTTTCACATCGCGAGTTGGAACGGGTTTTTGGGCATTTTAACATTTTAAAAAATTTGTGTTTCTCTAAGGGAGGAGGCAATTTTTATGGAAACAACAAAAGATAAAAAAACCAAAATGAATAGGATTTGTTTGCGAGTGGTCTCTTTATATTTCTCCATACTTGGCATTTTTACAGCTCGAGTTAGAACGTGTTTTATGGACGTTTTAAAATTTTTAACATTTAAGCTTTCCTAAGGGTTGAGGTAATTTTTATGGAAAATGTTTATGAAAAGATGACAAGACCGAAACTACTAGTATTTCAAATTGAAGTTTAAATGACAGCACACATTACGTGTAACGTACATAAATGGCCAATATTATACTGAAGACTACCAATGACCTTAAGGATTGCTCGCATTCAGTGACAAAAAAAGGACTAAAATGTTTATAAATGTGCAGACTTAAGTGACTCAAAACTTAAGGATAGACTTGGAATCGAAAAATATACCCTAAGAGCAGTCTTCTTTGTAGTCTGCTCTCTTTATATAAATAAGCCAGAATACAAGTTTTACTCCTAATATTTTCTAACAATTGCAGACGTATCATTTATCAACTCTTGTTGTTAACTGTTATGAGCTCTTCTCCCCTAATTTTTCAAGTGCCTACTTAAATTCGATTATCAAGATTTTTCTTTGTTTACTTTTAGCCAGCACATTTAGTTATCAAACAAAATATTTCAAGTTTATTTGTAGAACATAAAAAAAATTCTAAAATACCCAAGCTGTATAAAACCATTATCGTTACTGCAAACATTGTCGCCAGCGCTGCAACGTTGAGCCGTTTATTTAGTAGTTGCGGCTAAACAAGATTTACAATTGTTAAATAGCAGCAGCACAAACAAAATACATTTATTAGTTCTTTGTTGTTAACAATTTAATCAAAACAAATAATTTCTGTCCACATACTTTTTTTTTTTTAAATTACGTTTAACATTTTCCCAATGTTTCGTAGGTATTTTAACCACCTGCCTTTTCACTTTATGGTGCCACTTTGTTATAGTGATTGTAAATTTGTTTTATTGCTCTCAAATTTTCTATGGTTCGAAATTGATTTATTTTTACTACAGATAGAAGTGATTTGTTATATTCGTTTAACGGTTTTTAATTTAACAGTAATCAAAGTTATACGATCTGTTTTACGTAGCTGTTGCCGTTCTGTTCGTTGTATGGAGTTTGATTGAGTTGCGACTGCCGCTTTCTTTACTCTATTCGCTATTGTGATTTTGGCGTTTCTTGACTTAAAAACGATTTTACGCTTAGAATTTACGGGTTGGTGTTGGAATATTTTTTATACTCAAAGGTGTTTTTAGTATTTTCTGAAATTAATCCACCGGTAAAAAATTTATTTAATTACTTAAACTAAAGTTTAATAAAATAATTAAAACTTTAATTTACAAAAAGTGTTAAGTGTTCAAAATTGTGTTAAAATAATTTATATTAAATATGATTTCCTTTTTAACTTCGAAAAATTAAGTGTTGGAAAACAAAAACAACAATACCAGCAACAAAATCGCCACAACTTTTAAAATCTCCTGCTTGACTAGAATACGACTTCTTAGAGAGACTCAAATTAGCCGACCTTTACTGCTTAAGATCCTTTCAAACATCTTTAATTTCTCACGGAGTTCCAGTTATTGTTCTCCTTTTTAGTGAAAGAGTTTGCGTAATCGTTAACGTTTAAATCACATTTAAAACCTTTCTGTCTCTAGTTTGGAGTCTACCTCAGAAACAATGTGTCTCTGGCCAGTTTAGTCACCTACAAGCAGCGTTTGAAATTTTTATTTCTTTCAATTTGCATTTTAGCCAAAAGTTATCTGAAGTTGCCACTTGCTGCACCAGAGCAGCTGTCGAGCAAAGTGTCTTCAGCTTAAGTTTCTCCTACAGGCGATAGTGTAGCCGACTATTACTAGTATCGATTTTTTACTCATCAGCATATTTTTATTTTCTGCCTCAGGATTCTTAAAAAATATTCCAGCTTCTCCTACGTATTTTTTTTCTGAATTTACTTGATCGGTAGCCCCAACATTAAGTTTCCCATAGCATCCATTTTTCAAACAATAGCATAGTTATTCTCGGTCCAGTGCTCTACAATGTTGGGTTGGAACAGTATGACTAACGAACCAACAGTTTCCTTTAAAAACTGCTCCTAGATTTTCATTTCGGTCAGAAGGTATTTAAACTTGCTTCTCATTGGCACTTATTACACGATTCCATTTCTCTACTCTCTGTCTAGAGTTACACTGTCTGCTGTTAAATTTCTCGCAAGGGGGATTTAAAAAGACCAGTATTGTTTTGGATGATGGTTGTCGATCTTAACTCCTCATCACTTTCTTTTCTCTGTCTAAGGGATTTTTTAAGGAATATTTATGCTTGCTGCGCCTTGTGGAACGTATAACAAAATAAGAGAGTGTCCAAATATGGACGTAACTTAAACGTAGATGATCTTCTCTACAATGTCTGCCCGTTAGGATATCTGGTCCGAAATGCTCAATGTTTTGTTAAAGAGGCTTCCGTCTTTAATTCGCACAGCCATTTCTCAATACGCTGTGACACCAGCGAGTCTAAGACCTATGTTCTTCTCTTCTACTGCCCATACACTCAAAGAGTGTTGTTAAATAATTCTCTGTTAGGATTTAAACCTTAAATTCTTCTATTTTTTGTATACAGGCGTCCCCGCTAATTTGACATTGAAAAGATCTCTTTCTCATTAAGAGGTACAGAAAGGTTTGCATTGCTGTTTTCCATTCATTCACCTTTTTTATACAACTTATACACGGGTCTATTTAAAAAACAGTTTTTTTTGTATTTAAATCGCTGGTGGGAGTTGAACTCATGATCTTTTGTTTGACAGACATGCAAACTTAAGCAGTTGCTTAACATGCTTTCGCTTTTAAGTGTTGAAAGTAACAATTTATTTCTCTCTTTGCTTTTTTATTAAAGACACATACTATTCCTAATGTAAAGGGTTGCCACATTTTATTTTTAAAACATTTATATAATTTTTTGTAATATTTCGTGATAAAAGTATCCACTAAGAATTGAAAATAAGAAGTATAAATCTAAACTGGGATCCCAGCCTCCCTTAGAAAATGTTAAAGAAAAGTAAAATTATTATTTTTAAAAATTAAACGCGAATAACTGACAACACTAAACCAATTATGCAACACGCAAACTATTTAAACAAAAAGCGAAACACTGGCGTTTACATTTTAATCACAAGTTGATTAAAAAAATTAATTAAAAAGTATTTTCATAAAAGTATCAATTATGAGCAATAAAAATTTTGTTTCAATATTGTAATTAACAAGAAAATTATAATTATAATAATAAACAATACCAGTTATCCATTCTACTGCTTCGTTAAATTGTTCATTCAGTCATACCAGCTGACCTTGTTAAATATTCTTGTATTTTTGCTAAAAAAAAATTTCCTAGCAAAATACGCTATTAATTCATTTTTCCTCGAACGATCTTTTGAGTTAAAAAAAAATATTTGTTTTTTTTTAGTTGTAAAATTATTTTTAAATGCAACCTTACACAACAGACATGTTTGAAACAAACCGAAAATGCAATTAAATGCCTTAACACAATCTAATTTTATAAAGAGAATTAATATGAATGTTAGCTTCAACTCTTAAAAATTTATGTGATGGGAAAAGCTCTCTTAAAAATAATAAAATCGGCATTAAGGAGACCGGCAAAACAATGATAATAATAGAAAGAACAGAAAAAATAGGTGTCGTTGCCGCTTAAAAAGGGAGCGAACTTTTAAAATGTACATAAGCTGACACATTTTTTTTGTAATAATGCCTGGCTTTAATGAAAGTTATTGTGTAGAATTTTTTATTAACTAAGGAGCCTCGTCTCTAGCACGTATTTAGTTGAAATTTTTAATGTCTTTATCTCTGAGAGGTGACAAAAATAGGCGACTAACAACAAGGTCATCAAACCTGTCTCTAAGACTCAGCTTTTTAAGAACCACTAAACTGTCCTCCGAAACAGTGGATGTCCCTATTTAAGGGCACAACATCAAGTATTACATTTATTGTGAACTAAGTGGTGGTATCTGTTTGGTACTAGAAAAAGCTTACATCCATAATTTTGGTCAAAGGAAATTGCCTACCGTCGTTCAATTACTTTCTGATTACATTGAAAGCAGACCATCTTTATTTTTGGACATATGACTTAATCTAATGACTTAATCGATCTAATCAATACAAAGCATTAACTTTCTTGAATAAACGCAGTATAGACCTCTTCAGATGCTCTTTTACTTAAAACAGCACCTAATTGCTGTGGAATCTTTTAAATAGACCTGCAGAATGACTTTATCTTCTATTTCTGCAGACAACGATGATAGTTTCCGAAAACTTTTTATTTCTTTGTAATGCCTTTGAGAAAGCATTCACTTATAATTATGATATTTGAAATCTCCCATGAAGGAAGAGAGTTAAGTTTGTTTATTAACATTTTTAACGAGAGCAGCAGAATTAGACGAACCCAAATTTATGAATTTGTAATGAAGCTGTCAAATTCCAGTGGTAAATGTTTAACATAATTGTTTTTTAGAGCGGTATTCAAGGCGAATTCATAGCACATGAATGCATTGGCTATGTAGCCTACAGATCATTGCCTTCTTTTTGTCAAATTGCTTAATTTTGTATTGCAACATTTTTAACAACTAAATCGAATTTTGCGGGGGCGAAATGCTATTAAAGCCAATGCAGTCACCTGTTATTGATTTGGCTTGGTCGTAGACAAAAAAAAAGAATTAGAAAAACATTTTCTACTATTCGCTCTATGATTCACTTTAGGGAAAACAAACATTTTAAATGAAAAGTTTTGCTTCCTGATAAAGATGCTTTGATTCCGTATTCTAAAATTATACAAAACCTTATGAACTGTCCTTTACAGACAAACTGAACCCACATGATTAGGAAACGTTTAATGGAAACGTAAAACAAGTGGTAGCATTTAACACCTACAGAGAGTTTAAGTCACGATAATTAATTATACGGCAGCTTTTTAAATCTTATTCACAAAGAAAACGCAGATAGAAACATCGTTACAGGCTTCGTGGTATTTATTAGGCAACTTATTCGTAAATTTTCTCCATTTTCAGTTTAATCATAAAATTTTCCCTTTGTAATTCATGTGAAGTATACTTTCGCATCAGCATATGGCTAAATGTATCATCTCATCTGGAAGCAGAATTTTTCAATTTTCTTGCAACAAAAATTGAATGCGATACTTAGGGAGTAAAACATCTTTTTCAGTTCGAAGAAGAAGCATTCAAGTGCCTCGGTTTTTTAAAACGGTACTAGACATTTTTCACTCCATCAGAACTCACTGCGACCACTGTTACTTTTATCAGCCCGATAATAAAATACAACTCTCATGTATCTGGGTGAAATAATAATTTGGAATTAATCAATCGTGTACAGCAGACTCGCTCGACATCAAGGCGATGTGTTATGTGTTTCACTGTTCTATCGTTTCTACAACGGAATTTGCTCTGATGAAATCAGGGAACTTACCTCTATGTAGTCGATTAGCAAGTGAATCGCACTACGCATTACACATAAAAAAAAATCGTGTTTTAGCCGAACAGTTCGTTCGTGGAAAAAACTCCCCGCAAAGATCTTTCCTGTCACTTTAAATCCTCCTTTTCATACCATTATTTCTTAGTGCTAGCACAATGTGTTGCATGAGCAAGGATCATCCCCTAAGTGCTGGTCCTGTAAAAAAATAATTCATGTTCTTCAATAAATATTTCGATTTATGTACAAAAAATTTTCTAACTAAAGCAGCCACACTTTTCTCATTTAAAGAATAGTTTTCTTTTACTCTCCTGTATTTAACACCATAAAGGCCGTCGTTAAAAAATATTTTTAGTGGATCCTGACTTATTATACCTTTCAGTACAAAAAGTAGAAAAGTTTGTCATTGCCATATATTCTGAGTCCTTATGCATAGTGAATTCACTTAATCGATGTCCGTCTGTTCTTCAGTGTTAGTGTTGAAATCAACTTTGTTTAGGCATTAGATGAGCTAAAGAAAATTTAAATGCGTAAATAGATCAGACATATTTAAACAATTTTGCTATAAAAAATCAGACAGATTGGTCCATTACCGTCTAAACAGTGGGCTTAACACCACGCCTGCCTCTAATTTTTTTATTTCATTTGGAATAATAAATTAAATAATAAATTAAAAATAAGAAAGAATATTCGCTTGCCCATATTTTCCTCTGAAAAATATTTCCTCTGAAAAGTTCGGTGGTCAATATGAGTATCAGTTGAAAGCTTTTGGAAAAATCTTTAAGGAGAAACTAAAACTTTTAAAAATTCTTAAGCCATTAAGCGCCGATGGCAATTTTATAAAAAAAATTTGTTCTTATTTTTTTAATCAATGTCACCCAAATATTTGTTTTTCGACTCGAGTTACTACGCTAAACTAGATTTACATACATCGTAAAGGCTACATAAGATTCAGTATAGTCGAATATAGCACTCTTGTTTTGAATTTATATTTGATTTAAACTTATTTTACCAAAATACCCGATTTTATTTCATGATCATCTGGCAGCTCTATTTTATCATGCAAAACAAAAATTTCAATATCTTAAAGAGAGAGAGAGAGAGCGCCAAAGAAAAGTTAACATTAATTCATACAAAAAGCAAAATAAACACTTGTTGACTTTCTAACGAATGTTTGTTGCTGTTGTTATTGTTTAAGGTTGTTTGGGGGCCGATAATTCGTTAGCGTACATCAAGTACTCTCAAAAAACATTTGTTCACTTAAATCATTTTGTTGATGTTGATTAACGGCTCTCATTCAACTGAAATTAAAAAAATTGTTGGCATCGACTGTGTGTTCTTTAGCAATTAACGTCGTTGTTGCTTGGTAGTCCGGACGTCAAAAACAAATAGCTAAAGACTGATTATTCATCATATTTGCAAACATTTATTAGTTGTTGTAATTAAAATTACTTTAAGAGCGCTAATAGAAACCTTACAAAATAAGAGCTGGTTTTTAGTTGGGGAGCAACTTCAAAAAGACAATCAAAAGAAGAGACAACTTTTCTAGAGTTTTTGTTGGCATAAACGTAAAGTGTGCCTTTGCCTTTTAGACAAATTTGAAATAATAACAATAACAAATAAAAAAATTCAACGAACGTTTTAGTCAGTCGATTGTTGTGCGTTTCGTGCCTTAAAACAACCGGCGGTACACGTTAAAATAAAGTGTGTTTTACGTTTGTGCATAACGAAAAACAAGAAAATTAAAAAATATATCTTAAATCATTTAATTTTATTTTAATGTTGTCGAATGTAAAAGCAAAAAATAATTTAACCTGAAATTTTAGTGATTTTTCGGCCGCTTTTTTATTTTTTTTCTCTTTAGTGATCTTAAAAATAAAATAAAAAAAAACAAAAAGTAAGAAGATAAAAAATAATACGATGATTTAAATTAATTAAATATGTTTGTGTGTATTACAGAAATCTCGTTATTTTTTTAAGACATGAACTTGATCTGTTTTAAATTAATTTTTTTAATTTTATTTAAAAACCACGTGTTTTTATTTGCTTTACTTTTGTGAGAATTTTTTTTTCAATTCCGCCTTTTTCACCTTGAATGCAGTTTGTTTATATTTTGATAATAATTTTTTATAAACTGAAAACAAACATAAAATATTTACTAAATTTTAAAAAAAGTGTAAAACACAAAAGTTATTTTTATTAAACAAATGGTGTCATTGTGACGATTTTTGTTTTATTTTTTTCTGTTTGTTTAAAATTTTGTGCAAAAAAAAAATTGTTTTAGCCACACGTTCCATTACTCATTCCTGTTTGAACATGTTTGATAGTTTTTGTTTTTGCCTTAAATCAAAAATGCCGGTTTGTTTTTGTATTTTACTCCGGCACATCATAAAATGTTAAAACAAAAACAAACATTTAAAAAAAAAGACACATTAAACTACGTCATCAAAAAAGTTTTTTTTATTTTTTTTTCTTAAGTCTATGAATAACAGAAATAAAATTTCTCTTGTTATTAAACCGCTCTCGTCTTCTATTTTCCGCTTTTTGTAGTTACTTTTGCTTACAGTTAAAGAAAAAATTCACAGTGGTTTTAATAGGAAATATTAAAATGGTAAATTATGTCGATACATTAAATCAAGAAACTTGTTAATTAATGCTAAATAAAATTGCTAAATAAAATAATTCAATGACCAGAGCAATTTGTTAACCCAGTGACTTTTTAAATCACTGATACACTACATACCTATTCAAAATAAACAAGCAAGAGTGTTATATTCGGCTATGCCGAATTTTAGATACCCTTTTTCATCTTTGTAAATCTAGTTTAGTTAAGTAACTTTTTTATAAAAACAAATATTGGGATGAAAGAGAATAAAAAATAAGAAAAAAATATTTTACATAAAAATGCCATTGCCTCTTAACGGGTTAAGCATTTTTAAAAAATTTTATTATTTCCTTAAAGATCTCTTTAAAAGCTTTAAAATGATACCCATATTGATTTTTAAAAAATTAAAAAATTTCAGAGTACCGTAACTCGGAAAATATGGGAGAGCGCCAATTTTTTCACTTGATGTTTTTTTTTCTTATTTTTTAATTCTCTATCGCCCCACATATTTGTTTGTTTTTTTTTTTTTTTTTTTGGAGAAATCAGCAAGATCGGTCCATGTTTTTCGAGGCAGCGGGCAAAACACCACGCCTACCACTAATTTTTCCAAATTGAGTTTAGTAAAGTTACTTCAATTAACAAAAAAAAAAAAAAAAAACAAGTATGTGGGGCGATAGAGATTTAAAAAAGAAGAAAAAACATTAAGGTAAAAAAATTTGCGCTGGCCCATATTTTCCGAGTTATGGGTCTCTGAACTTTTCAAAAAAAAGTACGATTTTTCACCATATTTTTTAAAATATCAATATGGGTATCATTTTAAAGCTTTTAAAAAGATCTTTCAGAAAATACGAAAATTTTTTAAAAATGCTTAACCCTTTAAGAGACGATGACATTTTTATGAAAACATTTATTTTTTTATTTTTTTAGTTTTTTAATTCTCTGCCCCCTTAATATTTTTTTCTTTTTTTGATTGAAGTAACTTTACTAAACTGGATTTAAATATAAATATAGTGAAGGGTATATAAGATTTGGCATAGCCGCATATAGCACTTTTACTTGTTATTACTGAATTTTGCTATTAAAATCGATTTTCGGCAAAGAGATGAAATAAAACTTAATCAGTTCAATACACCCAAATGAAGAAAATATTTATGGGCGTAATAAAAGCCAGCAGTAAAGATTAATGGATACAAACTGAGGGTTCATTTGTTATACGACTTGGGTTTATTATTTTTTTTTTTTTTACTTTAAGCGTAGCAGCTATTTTTTTTTTTATATTTCTGCCACATTCTTTCTATAAATAATTTTAATTTTTTAGAAAAGAAACTTAACTCTTTGTTTATTTATTTTATATAAAAAATTAACAAAATCAACTTAATTTTCAAGGGAATAAATGTAAGAAAACACCAAAATCATACCTTGACTTTTTGTCAAAGTTTTTTATTTCTTTTAAACAATTTGCTAAATATTTTTAATTAATTTCGCAAACAGGTTTCAAATTGTTAATATTGATCATTTTTACAGATCACATAAATATTTCTCAGATTTTATTTTGTTTAAATTTTGTCTTTCTATTTATTTATTTTTTCTTTATTATTTTTCCGAAAAATTAAAATGCGTTTTCAGTTTTTTAATTTTTTTTATTTATTTTTTAATTATTCGTAAGCGGTGAATTTGTGTATTTTTGTTTAATTTGTTAATTTTATTTTTGTTTATTTTTTATATATATTATTTTGATTTTATATTATTTGATTTTTGACAGAGCGGTCAGCAGATCCTACACAGCCCCTTAATGAAAAAGCCCATGTTGGCTAGTTATTGTGTGCGTGTGAGAGATAGGGAGAGAGGAAGATATACGAGGGCTGCTATATATATTTCTGGCCTGGCAACACTGAGTGCTGCCAAGTGCAATCTGACATTTCCATTGGAAAGTTTGTCATTTTTAAGCATAATCGTACTCAAAACGTTTTGACGTACGAGTATTATTTGGGTTCTTTACAGTGACTTGAAATAATTAATATAGAAAAAAATGGAATTAACTCGTGAATATTTTCGTGCCATCATTTTTCACAACTTTCGACGTGGATTATCACGACAAGAGTTCATTGATGAACTTAAATCTTTGTATGGCGATGAAGCTCCATCCTATAGCACTGTGAAAAATTGGTACAATGAATTTAATCGTGGCCGAAGTTCGCTCAAAGACGAATTCTGTGAAGGTCGTCCAAAAACGGCTGTTGTGCCAGAGAACATTGATGCCGTGCGTGAACTCATAATGCATGATCAACATGCGACATACCGAGAGATAGAGACATCCTTGGACATTTCTTCCATCAGCATACATTCGCTACTGCATAAACACCTGGCCGTAAAAAAGGTTTGTTCTCATTGGATGCCGCACAATTTGAAAGTCGCTCAAAAAAATGCTCGTGTCGATTGGTGCAAAGAAATACGATTACGGTGCTTCAAAAGATGTTTATAAGATCGTCACAGGTGACGAATCATAGATCTATGCGTATGAGCCCGAAACGAAACAACAATCGACCGTGTGGGTCTTCAAAGACGTGCAAAATCCAACGAAAGTTGTTCGTGGATGAAGCACTTCGAAGCAAATGGTCGCCTGTTTCTTCGGCGAAACTGGTCATGTGGCGACTGTTCCGCTTGAGCAACGTAGGACGGTCACTTCTGAGTGGTACACTACAATTTGTTTGCAGAAGTCATCGGAGAAATTTGAAAAACCAACAAGAGAAGACGAATCATTGTTCACCATGACAATGCGAGCTCTCACATATCGGCTCAAGCCAGAGCGTTTTTGACCGGCCAAAACGTCGAATTAATGGGTCATCCGCCGTACAGCCCTGACTTGGCACCTAATGACTTCTTCTTGTTTGCGCACATCAAGAAAAAAATGCGTGTTCAACGATTTTCGTCGCCAGAAGAAGCTGTTGAAGTGTTCAACAACCATGTTTTAGAGGTGTCTCAATCGGAGTGGAAAAAGTGCTTCGACAACTGGTTTGACCGCATGCAAAAGTGTATAAATCATGCTGGAGAATACTTTGAAAAACAATAAAACCATTTTTGATTATAAATATTCGCATTTTCACTATTAGGCCAGAAATATATAGAGCAGCCCTCGAAGAAACAAAGTTTTAAATTTATTTTAAAGTAGGATTCACCTTTGTCTAACCCTTCTTTGTCTTATTTTGATGTCATGTTACTTTTGTTAGTTTTAGTTTACGTTCTGTTTTGCTTTTGTATTTTGCCATTCTTCCTTTTTCCTACCAGAGATGAAACAGACTCATAATTATTTTGAATAAAATCTTTCTTTGTTATTATGCTCTTACATTTTTTAATTTTAATTTATCTAGTTTTTTTCTTTGATTTTTAGATATGAATAATTAGAACTAAAATGCAAATAAGCTGAAAGGAAAATAGATATTAATTTACATCAAAAATTTATATTTTTAAGGTCATCTAAAAATCTACGGCTGCTTCGCAATCAATGACTTATTTTTAGTTTTGCTTAAATTGTAGACTTGATCTTAATTTTTGAAAGTGAAATTATTTTAAAGCTCTGCACCATCTTCTTTTTACATATTGACGCCTTTAATTTTTCTTTAGGACAATTTGAAATTCAATGAAATACAAAGAAGTTTATTTTTAAGTTTTATTTGTTTTAACCAGACTGTGTATTCTGGGTCGCGTTTTATTTTTTTTATTTATTCTAAATTCTTTAAAAAGTTTTTTAAAATTATTTTGTACCAAAAATTTCTATTGAACTTTAAAAAGATTTTCCATAAAAAATTTTTACTGTCTTTGGACAAGATTTTTAATTGAATAATTTTAAGAAATTTTGAGAAGACGTTAGAAAATTTTTACAGAATTTGGGAAAGATTTTCTTATGAAAAAATTTTTCGAAACTTGGACAGCTTTTCTTATAGAAAGTTTTATGGAGATAAAACAGATTTTCTTATTGGAAATCTTTTTGGAATACGGAGAGGTTTTCCTATAAAAAATTTTCGGAACTCGGACAGTTTTTCTTACAGAAAATTTTTAAAAAATTCGGCGAAGATTTTGTTAAAAATTTTTTCGGAACTTAGAAACATTTTCTTGTAGAAATTTTTTCGGAACTCGGAGAGATTTTCCCTTTGAAAATTTTTTGAACTCGGAGAGATTTTCTTAAAGAAAATTTTATTGAAACTCGATCAGATTTTCTTATAGAAATTGTTTCGGAGCTCGGAGAAATTTTCCCTTAGAAAATTTTTCGAAACTCAGACAGATTTTCTTATACAAAATTTTTCGGAACTCGGAAGAAGATTTTGTTATAAAAGAATTTTTGGAACACGATGAGATTTTCCTATAGAAAATTTTTGAAAACTCGGAAAGACAAAACAAAACAAAATTTTTCGGAATTTGAAGAGATTTTTTCCATAGAAAGTTTTTCGAAACTCGGAGAGATTTTCGTTTTGAAAATTTTTCGGAATCGGGATAGATATTTTTATAGAAAATATTTTGAAACTCGGAGAGATTCTCTTACTAAAAATTTTTAGAAATTTAGAAAGGTATTTTTTATAGAAACTTTTTAGAAACACAGACATATTTTCTTAAAGAAAGTATTTCGGAATATGGACAGATTTTTTTATAGCAAATTTTTCGGAACTCGAGCAGATTTTCTTGTAGAAAATTTATACAGAAATCGTAGAAGATGTCTTATGGAAAATTTTTACGGAGTTTGGAAAAGATTTTTTATAAAATTTCAACAGGACTTGGAGAGGACTTTCTTATAGAGAATATCTTCAAAATGCGGAGACCATTTTATTATAGAATTTTTTTCAGAGTTCGGAGAAAAATCTTAAAAAACAAATTCTTCGGAACACGTAGAAAATTTTCTATAAAAAAATTTCTACACAATTTTGTAAAGAATTTTTTTTAAAAAACTTTTACTAAATTCGGAGTAGGTTTTCTTAAAGAAAATTTCTATTAAATTCAGAAAAATATTTTTAATAGAAAATTTTACGGAGTTGAAAATGCTTTTCTTATTTTCAAAATATTTTAATGGAATTTGAAAAAGATTTTCTTCAGAATTCAGAGAAGATTTTCTATAGAATTTTGAAAAGTTTTTTATATAAAAAATTTCTTTGATTTTTGAAGATGATTTTTTAAAATTTCTTTTAAAATTTGTAGAAAATTTTGTAATAAAAAATTTTTTATAGAATTGAGAGAAAATTTTTACAGAATTTAGAGAAAATTTACTTATAGAGTTAATTTGTATTAAATTTGGAAAGATTTTCTTACAGAACATTTTTAAAGAATTTTAAGAGATTTTGTTAAATTTTTTTTTTTTTTGGGAATTTGGAGAAGATTTTCTTGTAGACAATTTTTCGAAATTAAGAGAAGATTTTTATAAATTTTTTGAACAGGATTCGGAGTTTCTCTTATAGAAAATGTTTACGGAGTATTTATATATTTTTTAGAACTGGGAGAAGATTTTCTTAAGAATTCAGAAAAGAATTTTTTGTTAAAATTTTTTTAAATTTCGGAGAAGTTTTTCTATAGAAAATTTTACGAAATTCTAAAAATTTTTTTATAGAAAATCTTTACGGAATATGGAAAGATTTTCAATAGAACATTTTTAAGGACTTTGAAAAAGATTTTTTTGTAGAAAATTTTATGCAGAATTTAGAGAAGATTTTCTTATAAAAAAGTTCCTCAGAATTCGTAGATTTTGAAATTACAATTTTTTCCAGATTTTTCTTTAAATAATATTTGCATATTAAATATTTCACAAAGATTTATTTTAAGAAGATTTCGTTTTACAGAACTCGGAGAAATTTTCTTTTAGTAAATTATTCGAAACTCGTAAAGATTTTCGTATAGAAAATTTATTGAAATTCGGAGGAGATTTTTTACAGAATTTGAAGAAGATTTTTTATAGAAATTTTATTTCACAATTTCTAGAATGTTTTCTTTTAGAAAACATCTTAAGAATGTGAAGAGGATTTTTTATAGAATTTTTTTTCAGAATTCGGGTAAAAATTTTTTTTTACACAATTTGGAAAAGATTTTCTTTAAAAAATTTTAAAGTTATTTTTAGTATTTTTTGTGTATCATTTATTAATTAAAGTTAATTATTCTTTTACTTTCAGTCAATAGAAAGTCTCTACGACCAGCAAATCCATTTAAAATAAAAAAAAAGAAATAGTGAAGTAATTAGTGCTAAAAAACCACTCGAAATTAATTAATTAAACAAAATTATAAAAAAAATCTGAATTTAAAAGAAAAGAATTATAAAAGAAAAAATTTAATAAAAATTTGAATTAAACATAAAATGGCAACATTGACTTTAAATCCCATAAATTACAATCTAAACAACGAATTCAATCTTAATTCAAACTACAACAACAACAACAACAACAACACAAGCGTTCACAGCTGCAGCCCCAACAGCTGCAACACTAAAACAATCTCTGACGAACCACCAAAAGTCAGTAAATTCTTTAGCAACAGTTCGAATTATCAGAGCAAAATCCAACAACTGATTAGTTTCAGTTTCACCTCAACGAATTTTATTTTCATCACCTTCATCCTGAGCATCAGTAAGTTGTGTACTACGGCGGCCACAGATCCCAGTCAAGCTGGCGCTACTCAACCTTCGACGGCCATGCCCAGTTTTCTTATGCCCAACTTAAGTGGTTCGACATTGTTGGAGAAATTGAATTCGTTTCGTAGCAATACGTTGGGTGGACCGCCAACTCCAACGGTGGTTAAAGGAAAAAATACACCAGCTGCAGCAAATAGTTTAACACATGGTAGTGGTGGCGGAAACAGTGCAATTTCAAGCGCTTCAACATCTTCGATTCCTGTTCCTACAACTTCTGCGCCATCTTTGCCATCGTCAGCAACAGTTTCCTCACCAACAAACAGTTTTTCAACGTTCGGTAGTAAAAGTGTCATCAATAAGGAAATTAAATTTTTAAATGTCTCTGGCAAGATCGGTACTCCTTTGGGCATCGGTAAGTGTTACTTTTCTATTCTTCTAATCACAATTTAAATTTAAATTATTTGTTAAAAATTTAAACATTCTTCTTTCAAATTTGATGAAATTTCTATTTTCTTACTTTTGTTTCACATTAAATCTTGATCATTATCATCATGGTGATGATGATTGTAAACATCTTATCTGGTTTATCCAGTTTTATTTTTAGCCAAATCATTGTAACAAGTTTTGTCTGTAACTATTTTAAGATCTTTCTTTCTATTTATAAACAACACTTTTGAGCCTTGGGAAATCAAAAGAAGCGCTTTCCTTTTAAAAGTTTTAAAAATACTTCGAAAAAACTTTATTTATTCGTTACGTTAAACAGTGAGACTCAACCTTTTTTTAAGAAGCCATTTTCAGCAAGCAATTAAATTATTAAATTCTAATAACTTTGATTTAATTTTTTCGCACGTTAAGGACGTTTTAATAAGAAGAAAAATGTAACAGTCTTTTGTTGAAAACGATAGAGGTTAAGAAGTTCAATTAAAAAATTATTCAATGAAAAAAAAATTTTTTTTTCTATTTAAAATTATCTCTTTAAAATTTAAGTTCTAAAGAAGTTTTTTATTAAATATTTTTTACCAAAAATTTTCACTAAAAAAATTTCCGTAACAAATTTTCACTAAAAATTTTCACTCAAAATTTTCGCTAAGAATTTTTTCGTAAACAGTTTTCGCCAACTAATATTCATGCAAATATTTTTTTTTAACAAAAAACTACCGCCATTATATTTTTTTTATTTCATTTTGTTCGACTTAATTGTTTCACCAAAAATTTTCACGCGTTCGTAAAAACTTTTAACCAAAACGTTGACTAAAAAATTTTCGTAAAAAGTTTTCACTAAATTTTTTCACAAAAAAAAAAAAATTGCGTAAAATTTTCTTTAACTAATTTTCACTCAATTTATTTTCTAACAAAAATTTCGGTCCCTTCCTTTTCTCTTTAATTTTTTTCCACCAAATTATTTGACCAAAAATATAAACTACGAAATATTCTTCAAATAAAAATGCTTACTAAAAAACTTTCACCAAAAATTTTTTCGCCAAAAATTTTTTATTTAAAATTTGAACTCTAACATAGTTTTTCGTTTAATGTTTTTCACAAAGAAACGTTTTCGTAAAAAAGTTTTTACTACAAATTTTCACAAAATTTTTTTTTTTTTTAACCAAAAAATGTTGACTAATAAATTTTTTAAAAAATATATCTGGAAATATGTTTCACCAAAAAGATTGACTAAATTTTGTGTAAAAAAAATTTCACCAAAAATTTGGCGTAAAAAGTTTTTTGCCAAATAATTTTCACTCAAATATTTTTTCTAGCAAAAATATTACTATTTTATTATTATTTATTCTGTAAACAAAAATATTTAATAAACAATTTGTCACAAAAAAAAAAAAAAATCGACAAAAATTCTAAAAAAGTTTTCATTAAATGTTTTTGCAAAAAAAGTTTTTACCAAAAATTTTCACAAAAAAATTTATAGTTTTCACTAAAAATGTTGATTTATCATAATAAAAATATCTTGAAATATGTTTCAGCATAAGCTTTGACTAAAAAAATTTTCCTACAAATTTTTCGTCAAATAATTTTCACTCAAATATTTAAAAAAAATGTCATTATTTTTTTTTTCATTTACTTATTTCGACTAAATTGCGACTCAATATTTTTTTTCAACAAAAATGTTTACTAAAAAATTTCTTACGAAAAATTTTTTGCATAAAATTAACTCTTGAAAATCTTGGCTTTCAAAAAGTTTTCATTTAAAATTTTTTCTTAAAAAATTTATTTCAATTTTTCTCTATATAAAATTTTTTCTATTAAAAACTTTTTCTAAAATTTTAACAAAAAATTTACCGTAATAAAGTTTTCTCCAAAAAGTGTTAAAAAAAAGTTGCTTAAGAATTTTCACCAAAAAAATTTGACCAATCAATTTTTACTAAAAAAATTTTCGTAATAAGTTTTCACCGAAAATTTTTACTAAAAAGTTTTCTGGAAAATTTTTACCAAGAATTTTCACTTAAAAAAATTTCAAGTTTTTACCAATATTTTTTTAAAATATTTTTTTAAAAAATTTTTCTCAAAAATTTTTCATAAAAAATTTTCCTTCAAATTTTCGTCAGTAATTTTGACTACAGAATTTTTTCAACAGCTTTCCAAAAATAAAAGTTTTTGTAAATAAAATAAATTCACAATTTATATTTATTGTCTGTAACTTATATTTAATTGTAATTTGGACAAACGTCTGATCTGGCTGGTTGTTGAGAATGGAGAGACACGAGAAGGTAAAAAATAAGCGGTAGAACTTTAAAGTCTACATAAACGATTCTTAATAAAACGAACCGCTGTTTTTAAATAGACATTGACAATAATGGAAATTTAATCATTGCAAACACAAGGTTTTAATAATTGCTCTTCTTTTGCTTATCCTCTCCAAACAAAAGAACGCACATATGTTTATTTACATACATTACAAATTTTAATCAAAATGATATTAAAATTCAATGAAGTTCAATTCAAATTTGTAGTTCAGAATAAATAGATATTTTTAAATAAATGTGTTTTAAATTGTGATTGCGTAATTGTATTATAAGTTGTATATATAACATAAATATTGAAAAGCACTTCCGAAAGCAAGTTCATGAGCTTTATTAGTGATATGTCAGCTCAGCCTGTCGAAAGGCTTACAGAACCGATTACTTTTTCTAACGAAAATTTGTATTTCTTTATCACCTTCGTTTCTGTTTTGTATATTTGTTTCCGAATTTTTATTTATAGAAGTGCAGTGTTGCTCATCATAATTAATCGGGTATTTGTTAATAAAAATATGGCAACTTGCATTTAACGTTTAATCAACGTGCTTATGATCAGGGGTGCCAGATGATCTTGATCTGAAATCGACAAAAAATCGTTAAATTAAATTACATATTTTAAAAAACATTTAAAATTATATTTATTAACAAAACATACCAAAACAGAAATATTCACTATTAAATGATGATGTTAACAACATATAAAATAACACAAAAACAATAAAAACAATCATTATAAAAATAAATTCTTTATCGTTAGAGGTTTTTTAATATTTCCACATATTTTTTGTCACTAGAGTCACTTAAGACAGTCATCGTAAACATCTCATAGGGTTTATATTTTGGATTCTCGTCCATTGAATTTGAAGCCAAAAAAAAAAACAGATTCACCTTTGGTGAATTATTTCTATCAATTCAAAATCACGCTTATTTGATAGAAAGGAATTACTTGAAAAAAAAACACTTATAATCTATTAATTTCATATTTTTTTAACGATATTAACCTATTTATAACTTAAGGCCGGGGCACATAGAATCCGTCATACGTTTAACTTTGACGTATTCAACTGACAAGTGAATTAAAATACATGTTTTCTTATGAGCATTGTCACAATTAATACGTGTTTGTCAACGCAAAGTACGAAAGTTGGTCAACTTTTAACTTTTTAATACTTTAACAACTATTAACTGCTTCTTCTTCTCTGGTTTCTTTTAACTCTTGCTGCATTTCAATTGTATTTTGTGATTTTAATAAAACAATTTTGGTGGCAAACAATAAAATACAAACTTAATTAAATTAACAAGTGAATAAAATACAAATTAAATTTAAAAGTGAATAAAAATAGAGAGAAAACTTTGATTTAACATCCGTCAGCAAAGTATCCATTGTGCCAACCTCATCCGTCGTAACTTTGACTTTAGTTGAATTTGTCAAAGTGCAACGTATGATGGATTCTATGTGCCCCGGCCTTTATTCACTTGTCAACGAATTGTTTTTTAAACAAAAACCAAATTTTACCACGTTCAAGAGTTTATCAAAAAAATCGGCATTTTTTGGCTAAAAATCGCCAAAGCGGCACTTTGAAATTTTTTCCGCTTAAAATCGGCAAATATGGCAGGCCTGGATATGATCCGTTTTTCTATTGTCGAGTTGAATTTTGTAATGCAACGCGCCTTGTCTTTCACTAACTTCTCCCAAATTCAATTTTTGTTTATCAACATAATTTCTAACAGCAACTCTTTTCCTCTTGAAAAATTCCTTAGACTTTAAAGTTTTATTAATTATTTTAGAATTAATTTCTTTTGGAAAAAGTAACTGTAAATTCGAAAATATCAGCTCCGACCCATATATTCTGAGACCTTATGCATAGCGAAGTCGATCGAGCGATGTTCGTCTGTCTTTCCGTGTTAGTGTTGAAATCAACTTTGCCAAGGCACTAGATGAGCAAGAAGAAATTTAAATACTCCAATCGATTAGACATATTTTCGAAAATTTTGCTAATGAAAATCAGCCAGATCGTTCAATGTCCTTCGAGGCAGCCGGAAAAAACACTACGTCTGCCTTTAATTTTTCCATATCATTTAGAAAAAATCGAGTAAAGTAACTCCAATAAAATAGAAAAAAAACAAATAAAGGGTGATTTTTTAGCTATTATCTGTTTGGCAACACTGGTTTAAACAGCTGAAGAACGTTTCGTGTTTTGTTTCACTGTCAAACATCTTTAATTTGGTCTATAATTTAACCATGAATCGTCTTACAAACGAATTTTATTATCAAAATGCCTGCTCTGTTAAAAAAGTTCATCTCGCGCTTCTTCCGTTCAGCGACGAAGCTAATTCTTGGCTCAATGGCTACATAATTAAGAAGAATTATCGATTTTGGAGTGAATATCAACCAAAAGAATTGCAAGAGCTACCAATGCATCCAGGAAAAGTCACAGTTGGTTGCGATTTATGCGCTGGTGGTATTATTGGATCTCACTTCTTTAAAGATGATGCGAATCGTAACGTACCTGTGAATGGTGAGCGCTACCGTTAAATAATAACCAACTTTTTTTTGGCCAAAATGCAAGAGCTTGACTTGCATGACATGTGGTTTCAACAAGACGGTGCCACATGCCACACAGCACGCACAACAATGGATTTATTAAGAGGCGAGTTCGGTGAACATTTTATTTTACGTTCGGGACCGGTCAATTAGCCGCCTAGATCATGCGCTTTAACGCCTTTAGACTATTTTTTGTGGGGCTATGTTAAAGCTCATGTCTATACAGACAAGCCCGCTTCAATTGATGCATTAGAAGACAACATTGAAGCATTTATTCGTGAGATACCGGCCGAAATGTTAGAAAGAGTATGGAAAATTTGACAGAGGGGATGGACCATTTGAGGCGCAGTCAAGCTCAACATTTGCAATGAAATAATCTTCAAACATTAAATTATATGGACCGTATTAACGATTCAAATAAAGATTTCATGAATTTTTCTGAATTTTATGTGTTTTGTTTTAAAATCACCCTTTATATAAGGCGATAGAGAATTAAAAAATTGGCGGTCTTCCGAGTTACGGGCCTCTGAAATTTTCGAATTTTTTTTTCAAAAATTAATATGGGTATCATTTTAAAGCTTTTAAAAAGATTTTTAAGGAAATAATAAAATTTTTATAAAATGTTTAACCCATTAAGAGACGATGACATTTTTGTGAAAAATTTTTTTTATTTTTTTTTCTTATTTTTTAATTCTCTGTCACCCCAATATTGGCTTTTTTAATTAAAGTTACTAGATTTACATAGATGGTGAAGGGTTTTTAACATTCGTTATTGCCAAAATAGCACTTCTTCTTGTTTAAATTATTTTCAAGTGTTTGTACATAGCGCTCCGATTGCCCGTTTGTTGCAGGATGGTACAGTGCAAGTCGCTTGTGTAAAATATCAGGTAAACAGGTAAATTTTGGCAACCCAAGCATCAAATATTTTTCTTCGCAATAAAGAAAGAGTTGTTTCTGTGGATATTCTTTTTAGTATTTGCATTCAAGGTTTAAAAAAAATATATATCAATTTAAATTAAAAAATATGTTGCCTTGAACGGACCTGTAAAATTTAGATGAATTTTTCCCAAGGCCTAAAGGGAAGACACTAATGATAACCTACAACTTTTTGTGGATTATTCCTGTGTGTTGAGACATCTCCTTTAATTTTGGACAAAGTCCTCAATTTACTGGTTAATGTTAGGCCACTAGTATGGCCATGAGTTAGCTCTCTTTAATTTTTGTTGTCCCAAAGAGGGTTGAATGAAGATCCTTAAGAACAACTTTTAGGAAATTTTTTGGAATAAATACGCCTTAAATTCTGTTTATACAAACTTCCTGTAATGAAAATTCATCTTAAACTAGGATTTTTGCATTTTTTTCGGCCATAAGTTTGGCTGTAACCAGCATCCATTAATTTGAAATAAATCAGCTTCTTTGAGTTTAATGCAATTTTTTCTTGGAAGAGGTAGATGCAACAAAGCGTCTGCACTTGAATTTTGTAAAAATGTAGTAATTAACTGAGCCGTGTAGAAACCGAACCTCGGTTAGGTTTTTGGGGCGAGAAGCCTTTATAATGGCGTCTTTTTTACTTGTTGTCTTGTGTAGTTTTGTAAAATAATTTTGTTTCATAGCTTTCTGTAAAACTTTCTCACTTTAAATTTTCTGTAATTTATATTTTTACAAAAAAAAAAAAAAAAATAAAAATAAAAGAAAAATTAATTAAAAAAAAATAAAAATTTATGTAACAAAAAAAAAATTAAATTTTACACTACGTTTTGTTTATCTATTTTTTTACATTAATTTTTACTTAAAATTTTTTTTACGAACATTTTTAAAATATTATTTTTTGTGTATAAAATTATTTCGCCCTTAAGCCTTCGTTCCGATAACTACCCCTGTCTTGACAATTGACTGCTATTAATTGTGACATCATTTTGTGATTTTTCCTTAAATATATTTTCCTCATTTTTGCACTTAAGTCATTTATCATTTTTTATTTAAAATAAATTAAATTCTTTTAAAATAAAATTTTTAACTTGGTCCTTGAATTTTTTGTTTGTTTGTTTTGGGATGTTTCCAATTTTATAGCATCTCTCTATTATACTTTTGTTAATTAATATTAAATTAAATTACCCAAAAAGAAAATTAATTAAAAATAAAAATCTTTCTCTTTTCAAAAATAGCTTTTGGAAATTGACAAAGAAATATTTTATAAATTATTTCCTTAAATTTTCAATTTATCTAAATAAATTTGTTTTTTTATGCTTCAAGTGTTTTCAAAATATTATTATTTTCCTAAGGTTGGCGCCATCTGATATATTACTGGGTTGAAGGCACACGGCCAAAATTAAGTGGGAAATTTTTATTTTATTTTATAAAATGAAACAAAATGGCTTTTCGTTATTTATTTAAAAAAATATTTATATTTTTCTTTTTGCAAAACATAAATTTACGAGACTGCTGGCACAACTATTCTTATCCATTATTGATCCCTGTGGCTTCTTTAGGGTCTGTAACTGAAAGAAAGGCAACTTCAGGGTCTGGCTAGTGAGTTAACACAATAGCTATGCGAAACTGGTAATCCTAGAGATGGGGTATCCCAGTCAACTTCTGGTCAAAACTTTACTGGTGACATTTGAGATCTAATGAGTGGCGAAAATAAATATTCGTTCAAATAACGAGCGTCATGTCTTTTGCTAACTAATCGTTCTATCTTGTTTTCTGTTCTTTAAGGAGTATTTACGTGCGCCAAGATAGCGTCGAAAAAATAGCGTGTATTTTGGGAATTCAAAAACCGGGAAAAAAACCGGGAAGTAAAAATTCATTAGCAACGCTTTTTTGTGCCCACTCAGGACAAAGCCACTTTTCTCGAAAACGGCTCGGCGGAATTGCATCATGGTTGGCAAATTTTATTTATTAAAGCGTCTACTTTAATAGTGTATGATCATTTTGGGCGAGAGTATTATACTTTTCATAAAAAAAATCATATTTTTTTGTGATCAGTAAAAACGTATTTGTATAATTAATATACATATGTTTTGTTTATTTATTTATTATTTAGAATGCAAAATTTATGTTAATTTAATTTTAAATTGAAAATGACCAATCCCTGGGAATTTTTACTTTCCGGTTTTTTCTCCCAAAATCGACGTGCGCCAAATCGAGTATTTTTGTTAAATGGCGGTACAGCTGATTAAAGAAATGGATTTCCTTTTTAAATAAAAAAAATGTAAAACGACAAAACCAGTTTTGTTTGAAACCAAAAAAAATGGCTCCTTAAAAAATGTTTGCGAAACTCTGCATAAATCTTTGTTGTTCTTGGTTTTCCGTTTTTATTTATTACCAGTTGTTTTCTTATGTTGCTGTCTGTGCCAAGTTTTAAAGTTTTATACCCTTCACAAGTGAAATAAGTTTTTTGTTGCATTTGAAACTTTAAAAAATATTTCTTGGCGACAATGTATTCATAGTCGTAAATACATATTTTTGCTTGTGTGATCACTACTAAATTAAATTTTCTAAATAATTTTTTTATTAAAATATTGATTCGAAATTTGTATATTGAAAGGCACGTGCAGTAAAAAAAGGTTTTAGCGGATCTCAGCATATACAAGTCCCCTGGTCCGGATGGAATTCCAGCACTGATCTTGAAGCAGTGCTCTTTGACGTTAGCGCCTCCATTAGCAAAATTTTTTAACATTTTGTACCATGTTGGTGAGTTACCATCATGTTGGAAGGTTGCTAATGTAACACCAATCCCCAAAAAGGGAGAGGCTAGCAACCCTGAAAATTACCGCCTAATCGCAATTTGCTCTGCACTTTGCAAAGTAATGGAAAGTATGCTTAATTTTCATCTTGTGAAATATCTGGAGTCCAACAGCTTACTTAGTGACCGGCAGTACGGCTTCCGTAGGACACGCTCTATGGGTGACTTATTGGCCTTCCTTTCGGAAAAATGATGTCAATCCATTCACCATTTCGGCGAAAATAAGGTGGTCGCTTTAGATATTTCCAAGGCGTTTGATAGAGTGTGGCATGGTGCACTCATATTAAAACTTATTGCTTTTGTGTCGGTAATAGCTTCACTCGACTTATATCGAGCTTTCTCAGGAATCGCACTATACGAGTTGTTATAAATGGGATCTCATCAAACGAGTTCTAGGTAAATTCAGGAGTACTGCAAGGTTCCGTCCTTTCCCCTACCCTATTTCTTATTTTTCTTAATGACCTTCTTCGTCAGACTTCCAACCCTATCTATTCTTTTGCAGATGACAGTAGCATATGCCATTCATTTTCGTTTCGCAGTAGACCAAGCCTTTGGAAAATTGAAGCTATGGGAAAGCACATGGACGATACCCATAATCACGACCTCTTACTAATTTCCAAATGGGGTCTGGCGAACGGGGTTCAGTTTAACGCTTATAAAACCCAGTGCCGTATGCCTTCGCACAGGCGTACTGCTAAACACGCAACGTCATCTGTAATTATGGGTGATACATATATTAAGGAATCAGAAGCTCTCGATGTTCTTGGCATGAAAATTCAATGCGATGTTCGTTGGAACAAGCATATTTTTCATGTCGCAAAAGAAGCATTCAAGTGTCTAGGTTTTCTGAAACGGTGTAAGAAATACTTCACTTTATCTGATCTCCTTACTATCAATGTCACCTTTTTCAGACCGAAAATGGAATACAACTCTCATGTATGGGCCGGTGCTTCAAAGTCTATTTTGGAGTTTCTCGACCGTGCACAGGAGAGAGCGAAGAAACTGATCGCTGACAGTAGGGTATCCAGCTCTATTGACTCACTGGAGCATCGACGCAATGTGGGGTATTTTTCACTGTTTTTTCGTTACTACAACGGAATGTGCTCTTATGAAATCAGGAACTTGTTCCTGAAAACCGTAATTTCATACACGCAACGCGATCTGCATCAAGAGCGCATTTCTTTGTGGTCGCTTGGCCAGTGAATCGCACAACGCATTACAGAGAAAACTCGTTTTTTAGCCGAACTGTTCGTATGTTGAATAAACTTCCTGCAGAAGTCTTTCCTGCCACTTTCAATGTGCAAAGATTCAAATCAAATGTTCACAAGCACTACTCCCACTATCCCGCATCCCACAACCTAATTTCCTAGTTCTGGCACAATGCATTGCATAAGTAGGGGTCATCCCCTGAGTGCTGGTCCTAATTAAAATAAAAAAAGGCTGTAAAGTTTCTGCATAATTAAAATTCGTTTTAGTTACTCATCGATTTCTTTTAATTGCAAAATAAAACACGTCAATTATTATTTATTTTAATGTTAAATATTCACTCAACTCTGTAAGATTTTGTAAGCAGCACTGCTAAGCAATACACACTTTACTACTTTAAACACGCATCTTCCCTGTTCGACGTTTTAATATTTTCATACCGCTCAAATGTTCAATCTATATTTTAGGCGGGTAAAAACGTCTAAATTCGTTAAAAATAAAAAGATCTGGCAACTCTTTTCTCTAATTTATTTTGTACTTTCAATTATTTTAATTTTATTGTTATCTTCTTTTTATTTGGTTAAAATAATTGATCGGGAAAAATAGCACAATATTTTTTTTTTAAATTAATTAATTTAATTCAATAATCCCGTGGCTTGACAATTTTTTCTGTCAAAAAAGTAAAAATCGTAAGTGTTTTTCTTTTTTGACAAAAAATAAATACATAAAATAAGAAATATTTTTGGTAAAAATTAATAAAAAAAAAAATGAAAACGCATAAGATCTTCGGAAAGTATAGTTGAATACTATCACGGTGTGCTTGTCTTGGCTCTCCTTGTAAGAAGTAAGAATAAGTATTATTTAAAATTGATGATTCTTATAGGCTTAGTCGACTTTGAGCCGCCGCTGATCTGTTATTAACTGAGCCGCCGTCGCTGAAAGTGTGTCGCCTTCAGTCGACTTTTAGCCGCCGCCGGTTGCAATTTGATACCGGATTCGTTCCCTGAAGCTAGGGTTTCTTAAATAATATTTTTTGTTATTGGTGTATATAACACTAGATTTGTGTAGTTGATAAATGAACTAGTTCATTTAAACGATTCCATCGATTGAACTAAGTGAACTAGTTCATACTTTCAAGTATACCTAGTTCATTTTTGAAGTATACTTTGTATTTGAACTAGCAGATAAGATGAACTAGAATATATGTGTGTGTTTCCTTGCTGACTATTTCGGACATGAAATTAGTGCTGCCACCCATTTTATTAAACAGTCGTTTTGACAATGCTACGTTATTGTTGCCAGCATATTTTGAAAAGAACATTTAAATTAAAAAAGCATTTGAAGTAAGGAAAGATTTTGAACTAAAAGTTGAAAAGTACGAACAATTGAACTAAGACAGATTTTGAACTATAGACAGCCTTGGAATTAAAATTTGAACTACGAGGGCTGCTATATATATTTCTGGCCTGGAAACACTGAGTGCTGCCAAGTGCAATCTGACATTTCTATTGGAAAGTTTGTCATTTTTAAGCATAATCGCACTCAAAACGTTTTGACGTACGACCATTATTTGTGTTGTTTACAGTGAATTGAAAAAATTTAAAAAGGAAAAAATGGAATTAACTCGTGAACATTTTCGTGCCATCATTTTTCACAACTTTCGGCGTGGATTATCACGACAAGAGTTCATTGATGAACTTAAATCTTTATATGGCGATGAAGCACCATCCTATAGCACTGTAAAAAATTGGTATAATGAATTTAATCGTGGCCGAAGCTAGCTCAAAGCCGAATTCCGTGAATATCGCGACATTCCGAGAGATAGAGACATCATTAGACATTTCTTCCACCAGCATACATTCGATGTTGCATGAACACCTGGCCGTAAAAAAGGTTTGTTCTCGATGGATCCCGCACAATTTGAGAGTCGCTCAAAAAAAAGAGCAAAAATACGATTGCGGTGCTTCAAAAGACGTTTATAAGATCGTCACAGGTGACGAATCATGGATCTATGCGTATGAGCCCGAAACGAAACAACAATCGACCGTGTGGGTCTTCAAAGACGAGCAAAATCCAACGAAAGTTGTTCGAAGCAAATGGTCACCTGTTTCTTTGGCAAAACTGGTCATGTGGCGACTGTTCCGCTTGAGCAACGTGGAACGGTCACTTTTGAGTGGTACACTACAATTTGTTTGCCTAAAGTTATCGGAGAAATTCGAAAAACCAACAAGAGAAGACGAATCATTGTTCACCATGACAATGTGAGCTCTCACACATCGGCTTAAACCAGAGCGTTTTTGACCGGCCAAAACGTCGAATTAATGTTCATCCGCCGTACAGCCCTGACTTGGCACCCAATGACTTCTTCTTGTTTCCGCACATCAAGAAAAAAATGCGTGGTCAACGATTTTCGTCGCCAGAAGAAGCTGTTGAAGTGTTCAAAAACCATGTCTTAGAGGTGTCTCAATCAGAGTGGAAAAAGTGCTTCGACAACTGGTTTGATGTAAAAGTGTATAAATCATGCTGGAGAATATTTTGAAAAACAATAAAACCATTTTTGATTATAAATACTCGCATTTTCACTATTAGGCCAGAAATATATAGAGCAGCTCTCGTAGTTCATTTTAAAACCTTGAACTAAAAAGAGCAATCACTAAAATGAATTGTATGGCACGTGTCTATAAAGCACGTCGAGCAAATGGCTTTCAGTGCGTTGTCCACCATCATCCATTTATTTTTTTTTTTGGAACATTTGCCCTCACAGCTTTTCACTTACGTTGTAATGTCTTAAATTTTTGATTCACACTGTTGGGAAACTTCTTTGATTTGAAATAAAGAAAAAAATTTATTAGTGTAGGAATCCAATTCCAATCATCCCAACAACTTTAACATTAATTGTCTTACATTTTGGGAACTAAATTTTATCAACCCAGATATCATCCATTTTAGGTGGCGATGTCAAGCAGAACTAACAGTCTATACACATGAACAGTGTGTCATTAATGAAGTAAATTTTGATTAGCCCTCAAGCAAGAAGTTCGCAATAAAGGGTTGAGGATTTCTGAGTATCGATGGAGAAAATTTGGACTCTTGGTTTTGTTTAGTTAAAAAATGGCTTGCGGCCACACATTCTTTCAACAAACACTTTACAACACTCAAATAGAGTTCCTCTCTCATGTACTTTCTATTTTTACGCAAGCTGTCAATTTATTTTTTTTATGCCTACAAGTACTTTTCGTTACAAATGATGGTAAATCTAAATCTCAAGTGATTTCAAGACAACCTTTAATGTTGTCATAGTTGTTGTTTTTATTGCTATTTTTACGCTAAACAAATTGAAATATTTCATGGTTCATGTGTAGCTGAAGGGTGTGTTAAATTCGTCACAGCCGTCTTTATCGTTATTTACTTTTCTTTCATTTCTGTCAAGAGGCCTGTTTTGTTTTGTAACAGTGTATGTATACGTGTAGCTGTGTGTGAGAATGTGTGAAAGTGCTTGTTTAACTTGAAAACGTCATCATTGCGTTTAACACACAACGCAAATGATTAGAAAAATAATAAAGATGATGATAATGATAATAATGATGATTGTTTTTGTTATTGTTGCCATTACTATTAACATTAGCAATTCTTTACACGTTTTAACATTTGGGTAATTGGTTATTGCAGACGTTTGTCTGCATTCTTGACTTAAAAACAGTCCCAACAATTTATACATTTGTGGTTGGCTTCAGCTATAAAAAAGTTGCCTTAAAAAAATTAAACTATTTTTATGATTTAGTAAGTTTTACTGAGAAGATCTTGCATGGTGGGCACGAAGATAGAAAAAATCGTAAAAAATATAATATAAAATTCTTTACAATTTTATTTTCTTTTTCTTTGTAAAAAATTATAAGACTTTGTACAAAAATCCTGTTTAGATTCTGAGGTTGAAAAAATTTTTCTATGCCTAGAAAATGTTTGATCAAATAATCAGACCCAGGTTAAAATATTAAGTTTTTATAAAAAAAACTTGTAAAGTTTTAAAGTTTTTTTTATAGAAAAACTTTGCAGGTACTGCAGATGAAGAAAGAGAAATGGCCAGACCTAGGGGATGATGGAAAAATGTGATTTTTTCACGTTTCGCAGATGAAGGATTTTTCTTTAGATAAAACTCTGGACTCCGAAGGCTTTTGTATTACTGTCTTCAAAAAAATAAATAAATAAAACTGTTGCAATTTGGATCAGATGAAAATTTTCTATATAAAAATTCATTAGTGCATCCTGGTATTAAATTTCCCTAGAGAAAATCAGATCAAACTGTGAAGATGATCGATTTTTGTACAAAAAATCCATTAGACTATGATGGCGATAGTTTTTTCTGCAAAAAAATTACCTCAAATTCTGATGGTGAAAAATTTTTCTGGAGAAAATCACATCCGAATTTAATTATGATGGATTTTGTATAGAGAAAACCCATAAGAATTGTATGGTTTTGAATTTTTCTACAGAAATTTATTTCAGACATTTGAGGCGAGGGATTTTTGTACAGAAAACTACTTCAGATCTTGTTGGTAATAGATTTTTATGAAAAACATATCTCAGATTCTGATGGATTCTTTTAGGAAAAGTTTTCATTTTGTAACAGTAGATTTTTCGAGAAAAAATCATATCAGATTCAGAGGGGGGGGGGGGGGGGGAGAGACAACCACATTAAATCTATCATAGTCTATCATGAAGAATTTTTCTGATGGTAAGAAATATTTTTAAAGAAAACCTCATCGACTTTGATGGTGATGGATGCTTTTAGTGATAAGTGCAAATCTCCAAAAAAAAACCTTATGAGACACTCCAATGGCGATGGGATTTTTCTCTAGAAAACAATCAGAATGGTGTAATAGATTGTAACGTAGAAAACATCTACTAATTGAAGTCGGATTTTATTGTAAAAATCATTAGTTTCAGATGATGCCAATGCTGGTTTTCGTAATTAATTGAAAATTACAAAAAGAAAAAAAAAATACGTAAGGCGCAGCGCATGTGTATATTTAAACTTAACTCAACAACAGTTTATATGATACTGGAACAGCAACTATAATGTTGTGAGGAAACAAGACGAGTTGCACAGAGAACAACAAAGAAATGCCTTGACTTGTGTGTTGATTAGTTGGTTAAATAGATGATGTTTACAATGTACACAACTAAGGTAGATAGATGCGAAGAATGCTGATGAAAGATATAGCGGTCCAGAAAGTGCAGCATTTCATTCTCAAATGTCTAATTTTTCTTATTTTTTTTGGAAAACCACTGCATACATTTGTGAAGTAATCTGTCTTTCTATATTTTTTTTTAGTAATTAAATTTAAAAAAAAGAACCTTAAGCCCAAAAAAGTAAATTTTAATTCATTTGTAATATCCACGGTTCAAATCCTGATTGTGAACAAAAAAACAATTTAAAAATTAATTTTTCTAAAATAAAAATTATCACAATCTTATGATGAAGAACATTACTAAAGGAAAGCTGATATCAGCTTGATGAAATTTTCATTAAAAAATTTCTTATACTCTGAAAATCATTCATTCCTTAAGAAAGTTTCTGAACAAAAAATTTTTTTAAAGAAAAATTATTGGAATCTATTAAATTTTAATGTTGTCTGTAAAAAAAACACATTCGATTTAAAAACAATTTAATTTTCTATTCTTAAAATGAAATGAAATAGCTTCTCAAGTTTTAATAACAATGATTGAAAAAAACATGTAATTTTTATAGTATTGACGATGTTCCTGCAGTCCCACTGTGTGACGTCGCTGGGCTGTCTGCATATTTGTAATAACTCTTATTTTTTATGTGTTCCGGCAAGCTCTCATGACTTGGTTCTGTTTGTGTTTTTTTTAAGTTGCCATTTTTTCTTTTTTTTAGTATTGTTTTTGTTTTTTGTTTCTTTAAAGCTCTGTTGCATTGTTTCTTTTAAAGTCTCAAAGAGCAAACAGAGAATTGAGAGTTTTGACTTAAAGAAGCGTGAGTTTGTGTTATTATTTTGTTTTTAGTGTTGTAATCATTTTTAAAAGACTTTTAATAATTTTTTCTTTCTTTTTTAAATCATCTTCCTCTTCTTCACCGGCCGGCTTTAAGAGCTTGAATAAATTTCAAGAAAAGTAAAAAGAAACTTTAAATAAAAAATATATAAATAATTTCTATGCTGGGAAATGTCACTTTTGTTTGCATTGTCTCATGTCTCTATGCCAAACATTTAAACTGATCAAAAGTCAATAACAAGTGGTACGGGGTTGCCACTTTTTTAATTGTTCTTTTTGCATTTATTTGCTTAAGAAAAAAGTCGAAAAGCGCCAGAGAGGGGAAATTTAAGGTGAAGAAAAAAAGTTTTAATTGTCTCGTTATTGTTTTTGGTTTCTTTTTCTTTAAATTCAAAAGGTTTTATTTTTAATGCATTTAATTTGTTGTTGTTTTTTTTTTGATTATTTTTGTATTCATTAAATGTAAAAGAAATGAACAAAAATTGCATAATTAAATTGGTGGTTTGCACTTATTTTGTTATTGTAATTTATTTAGTTGACGCAAGTTTTTAGTTTTAGAATGTGAAATTGGTAATTAATCTTTTAAGGTATTGACGGGCAATAATTAAAAATAAACCTTTCTTTACAATAAACTAAAAATAAAAAAAATGAAAATTAAAATTTTTAACCTTTGGAAATAAATATATTTTTATTTGAATTTTTTTTGAAAAATAAATTATAATTAATCAGGCTTAAGTTCGTTATTATTTGTAGTTAATTGTCAATAGAACACCGAAATTTGAATGAATAAACTTTCCGCTCCGTTTCAACTTTCGTCAATCTTCTTGGGAGCTATTTAAAATAAATCACTTATTCTAACGAACTTAAGCCTAACTAAGGAATAATAATTATTTTGTAGAAAAATCTGACTTTTTTAAATGAGCGGACAATAAAGGTTTTGTGCAAATTATAATTAACTGTCTACAACTGTTCAACAGTTTGCTTATATACATCAAATAACAGCAACTATTGTAACACCCTATAATTTATAATTTTTAATATTTATACTTCTTAATAAACCAGAAAAAGCAGTGGACATTCTGTTTAATATTCAAGTGTTTGTAGATAACGTTTCAAACGATAGGGCCATAAAGGTAAATTTACTTCTAATATGGGAACACCCTTTTATTTCTAAATTTAAATTTTATACTTGTTTTTATAGTGGACTTAGGAATACAGGTTCTTGGTAAATCTCAACTATCTGGCTATAGCAATTCAATAGTTTGGCCTCATACATTTATTTACGTTAACTACTGGGACACCCTTTAATTTAATGTTTTAAACGTTTATACTTGTAATTATAACGGTCATAGTAATCGACATCCTGTCCAATTTTCAAGCGCACAGGTGCATATAAGTCAATTTATGTCGCATATGGGGACACCCTTTAATTTTTATATTTTCTTTTCTATTAATTTTTTCCAATGGGAGCTATAGTAATACGCAGAAGTGCGTTTTACGGTTCATAATACTCTTAAAAAATTTTTTTGTTGTATAGGAACACCCTTTAATTTTTAAGATTATGAACTGTTTTTAAAACAAGACCAATCTGTAAGCATAATCTATCAAATTACAAAAAACTTTCCAAATCGGTTCAGAAATGACTGAGTTCTGCAGGCACAAACATAAAAAAAGAAACATTCAGTCGAATTGATAACCTCCTTCTTTTTTTGAAGTTGGCTAAAAATTGAACGGCGTCCTTCAAGTAGCACAGGTGATTGGTAAATATCTTTTCAGCTGATAGTTTGAACTATTTTATTATCTTTTTTTATTAACAAATTCCTTGGTATTTAGATTTATCTTTTTTTTTTTGCAATTATTTTTGCTTTGAGCGATTTTTATCATGTTAAAACATTTTTTTTCTGGTCTTTAACTTAATCACATTTGTAATTCTTTCCGTTTGGTTATTTAGTTGTTTCTTGTTGCTTTGCTGTTTTTTGTTGTTGAAGCACGTTTAAAGATTTAATTTTATGTAAACGAATAACTCATAAATTTACTATAAACATCCGCTTTTTTCGTTTCGTTTTGCGATTTGCTGCTAAAATATTTAATTTTTACCTTCTTTGAATTTTGCTAAGACATTTTAAAAAATTATGAAAAATTTTCTACTTCAAAATTTTATAAACATTTTTGTACAACTTTTTTTTTTCACCAAACCATTTTTTTTATTAAAGGATTTTATATTTTATTTTAGTTTTTAATATATTTTTTTTAATTGCTTGAAACTTTTATGTTAATTTTTTCAAGAACTTGTAGATTGATATGCTGCCAAATTCTTTTAACCTTCAACCAATCATACATACATTCATACGTACATGCAAGTGTATTTAAACATAAGTATTCTCGTATTTTAAATCTTGTCACATCAGCAAATATTTAATAAAATAAGGGTTACCAGGGATATAAAATTAAGTATCCCTTCCCCAAGTAATAACTTTTGTGATATCTCAATTTAAAATTGTTCTCCTCTTAATCTACTCATTTATTTTCAACATAAGAAACATGATGTAACAGAAAGAGAAAAAATCAGGTAAAAGCTACACAATTATTCGAATAACCGTACGAAAGTGAATGTAATTTATTAATTTGCAACTATATTTTATTCGATTAATTTCATAAAAGCAATAAAATACTCGTATAAATTTGTTTCAAGCTATAAATTTTAATCGGATTTTTATATCTAAAGAAAAGTTTCTTTAGAAAAAAAAACAATTTTTTAACAGCTGAAACGAAACGCGGTCTTGCAAATAAAGTTTAGAAACAAAAATATTTAAGCGATGTTATTTAAAAATTAAAGTTAATATTTTTGTACCAGAGTAAAAATTTAAATTCAAAAACTTTCGAAAAAATTTTTTAACGATTAATCGAATAATCGAATAATTTTTAGTCTTAAAAATTTTTTTTTTATGGATAAGTTAACAATTATATATTTAAACGATATTTCTAAAAAGATTAATAAAATATTTTTTTTCTTGAATTCGTTTAATATTTATGAAAAAAGGGTTGCCATTTTAGTAAAATTAAATATAATAAATCGAGTAAATTTATTAAGACAAAATTTAACAACACATATTTAATGTTGGGGTAAAATTACTTAATGAAAATTTTAAGCAATTTTAGGATCTTTATTCGAATAAAAATTATTCGATTAATCGAATAAAAATAATTTGTTGCTGGAATAAATAAAATTTTTTAGTTTGAAAATATATCACTTATGTGATAAAACGTTAGTGAATTTTTAAATATCTACATAGTTTTCTTTTAAGCTACATTTTTAAAATGAAAGCGCTTCGAAAGCCATAACTGTAATAAAACTCGTAATGGTCTGAAAATTATGTATTTTTTTTCTTCTATAAATGAAATTGAGCCTTCACAGGAAAAACTTTATGTTTTTCTTAATAATACTTAAGCATTTATAAAAAATAAGGTCAGATAAAATGTATAATATTAAACGAATAATCGGTTTTATTTAAATGGTTTTTTATTGATTATCGAATTTTTTTTTAATTTAATGAAAACTTCTGAATCAAAATGTTTTGGTATATTAGTCATTTATTCGAATAAAAGTTATTCGATTAATAATGAAAAAAATTCACATATAATTTTTTTTTTGAAAAATTGTACAAGTCCGAAAATTTACTGTAAAATTATAAAATTTACTTTTTATTTAACAAGTACTTATCATTTTATATTCGAATAAAAATTATTCGATTAAAATTAATCGAATGAAATTTTCTTCGATTAAAATTTCGTATCTTAAATATAACAACGTATTACTTTTTTTAATCAAATGGCTTTCATTGTTTTCAATACACTCTTTACTCGAATAATTTATATGAATATTTTAAATAAATTTTGTAGAATTTCATTAAAATTTCTCACGCAGAAATTTAAATATTTGTTAAGCTTTAGAGCGATAGAGTATCAGTTACAGCCACTGTGTAAAAAAACCTTATTTACAAAGAATTTTAGTCTTATAATGCCTTCAGAAGGAAAGCGAATAAAAAAATTCAGTGTGGAAGAAGTTAAAAATAAGTTTTTTAATTGAAATATTTAAATCATGTTTTTTTTTATTCGTCTGGTTCTGGTAACCGGTTTGTTTATGATGAGACGTATTTTAGACTCTTTGAAGTTGAAAATAAATGATACTAAATTGTTTGCTTTAAGAGCGCTCTTCGTATATTATGTCGCATCTTAAGCGGCCAATACATACGTTTTCATTCCAATAATCGAATAATTGTTAAAGATTAATCAATCAGTCAACAAATATATTTTGAAAACTTGTATTCAACTTTTTACTTGAGTTTTCTTTTTGGATAATTTTACATATTCTTCTTTTGCTCCACAAGCTTCTTAAACTAAAACAATAACAACAACAACATCAACAGTAACAAAAACTCCCAAAAAAAAGTTTTTATGCATCTAAAATCCTCACATTTAATGTAGAAAGAAAGAAAATATCTACGTCAACAATTTGTTGTAAGAGACAACAAACACTCACATTAACAACAAAAAGAAGAGACAGAAATGAAAACTTTGTGTTTAAGCACCACAACCTTAAGTGATTGAGGGATAAGAATCTTCAGTAAAGCAAACAAAGCTATAAAAAGAAATCAGATTATATGGCAACACTTTAAGAAACAGGAACAAATCTTACAAACAATTTTTTTTGTCAGTTTAAACAAGAAAGGAACGAGGTCACGGTGCGGTGTAGTTGGCGACAATTTACTTTGTGCTCTTTTATCTATTTATAGTTGGTTAACAAAATTGTAAAGTTGTTAACAAATGTTAAAGAGATCAAGTGTAAAGTAACATAGAAATACAAAAGTTTTAATGTGTCCGTCTAAGTAAAATTATGTACATCGGTAAAGGTTAAAAATACAAATTGCTTAAAGTCAATAAGAAGAGAAAGGTTTCTAAAACATTAAGGATTTGTTTTCACCAAACAGAAAAAGATATTTTACCTACAACAAGAATGGGCAAGCAAGCACCATTTAACCTGAGATCCAAATTACGGCTATAGAAAAATCACAACTCGCGCTCTGAAAAATTCCAAGTATGGAGGAGTATGGAAGGACACCTTGCAAACAAATTCCATTCCATTAGTTTCGCCATCTTTTGTTTTTTTTTCCATGATTTTTATTCCCTTAACAGTGTTATGTTATAGTTTTAACAGAGCCCTGTTAAGTCAGAAGGTTTGAGTTAAAATTTTTTAAGTTTATCTTCACTCAAATTTGAGACGTTCTTTTGGTATTTTAGTCTTTCTGCGGCATTTCATTTCTTCACTGCTCTTCTCTGGTCAGTTTTATTTCCTCATTCTTTCGTTAATAAAACATCTGCTTTTACTAACTAACGCAGCCATTCACCGCTACAACACTGTGTTATACCGCCGAGACTAAAAGTATTCTTGTTTGGCAAATATTAAAAGCGACTATACAAAAAATGTTTCTCTTTTTCTAATCCAAACTATGAGAGGTTTAAACTGCCGCTACCAATTATTCGCCTTTTTAACCGACTTTAAAAAAAGAAGGAGGTTATCAATTCGACTGAATGTTGCTTTTTT
Source organism: Cistogaster globosa (assembly GCA_937654795.1). Lineage (NCBI taxonomy): Eukaryota > Metazoa > Arthropoda > Insecta > Diptera > Tachinidae > Cistogaster > Cistogaster globosa. Next base: position 162,417,341 of record OW569403.1, read on the forward strand.
ATGTTTGTGCCTGCAGAACTCAGTCACTTCTTAACCGATTTTGAAAATTTTTTGATAAATTATGCCTACAGATTGGTCCCGTTTTAACAACAGTTTATAATCTTAAAATTAAAAAGTGTCCCCATAAAACATACTGATTTTTTAAGAGTATTATGAACCGAAAAGCGCACTTTTTATAAAATTTAAAATAAATGCCTATTACTATAGCTCCCAATACCAAAAAGTAATAGAACAAAAGATCTTTAAAATAAAGGGTGTCCCACAGGTGACGTACATGCGCTTATCTTTTGAACCGTTATAGACAAACGCTTGAAAATTGGACAGTATGCCGATAACCATGAGCGTAATAATAACAAATATAAACATTCAATATTAGATATTAAAGGGTGCCCCAATAGTTATTGTAATTTAATGTATATGGCCAAACTTTTGAACCGTTATACACAGACAGCTGAAATTTACAAAGAACCTTTATTGCTATGTCCGCTATAACAACAAGTATAAAATTTGAATTTAGAAATTAAAGGGTGTTCCCATATTTGAAGTAAATTTGACCTATATGGCCCTATCGTTTGAATCGTAATATACAAACAGTTGAAAATAAAACAGAATGTCTACTACTTTGTCCGGTATATTAAGAAGTACAAATATTTAAAACTATAAAATATAGAGTGTGGCAATAGTTGCTGTTATTTGATGTATATAAGCAAACTGTTGAACAGCTGTAGACAGTTGATTGAAATTTCCACAGAACCTTTATTGCTAAGTCCGCTTTAACAAGCAGTAAAGTTTAAATAAAAAATTAAAGGGTGTCCCTATAACTGATGTAATTTGACCTATATGGCCCAATCTTTGAAATCGTTGGAGACAAACTCTTAAAAATTTGACAGAATGTCCATTACTACATATAAAGTATAAAAACAAGTATAAATATTAAAAATTAAAAATTAAAGGGTGCCTTAATGGTTGTAATTTGATGTATATGGACAATTTATTGAGTAGTAAAAGACTTGAGCTTACAATTTAAACAAAATTGTTTTCTGCTGTGGCAGCAATAAAATTTTCAAAATTATTTTCCTAAATGTAAAAAAGTAAATGAGCCCTTTACGAGCAAAAAAATAATTAATAAAATTGTTGTAGCCTTGAGAATGATACATAAGACTTAAAAGCAGTATGGTATGATCACAAAATAGTACCATTTTTAAAATAAAAGTACTTGAATGCAATTTGTTTAAATTGTACCGAAAAAGGTACCTTAAATTATATGTTGCATCACTAACTTGTTTACTTTAAATTCTTGAAACATCAAAAACATCTGCAAATCTAAATTTCTTTTTGGCTGTATAATTCTCTAACTAAATTAAAGAAAAATAACGAGATAATATTATGTTTATATTCTTTTGATTGCCAAATATTTGAATTTTCTACAATGTTACAAAAATTTCTTTTTCTTTTTTAGGCAAATTATTTTGTAAACAAAACTAACAGACAGCTGTTTGGCTAATTCTTGCAAGTGAAAATTTTACTAGCCACAACTACGTGCAACGAGGTAGCGTTGAAAAAATAGAAATAGAGTTGATTTTGGGAGTTCAAAAACCGGGAAAAAACCGAGAAGTAAAAATTGTCTGGGATTGGGTATTTTTTATTTAAAAAATAATAGTTTAATAGTTTCCATGGGAAAACTCAGCATTTTTTGTGATCATAACAAAATTTTTTTTAATATTTTTTCTAAATAGACAATTGATTTAGTTATTTATAATTTACTTGAATTTTCCTTCTTCTGGATAATAAAATTAATAATTATTCTACTTTTTAATTAAAAATACCCAATCCCGGGGTATTTTTTCTTCCCGGTTTTTTTAATCTGCGAACTTGATGCTATTTTTTGACGCTATCGTGCGCTAAGCGTACAAAAGAAAATTTTTCTTACGTTTTTACGATCTTTTTTCACTCTCTCCTTACAAGTTTTTCGAGTAAAGCAAGTTATACTAACAATTAGCAATAATTAGTAAACATTTTTAGTTACTGACTAGACTTATTATCTGATGAGTTCTTAATTTTCTTTTATTCAATATAAAAGATTTCACTTTTAATTTCCCAGGTTACACATGAACTCTGTTTCTTTATTTAGTATTTTGTAATTTTGAGATTCTCTTTTTAATTTTTTTTATATAATTTTTTATTTAATTTTATTTCTTGATTTCTAGCTCATGCATTTTTATCTTTCTTTTATTTAAATCAAATGCAGACACAATTTTGCAAATTATGTTTTGACCAAGTTTCTATTTTTAAGGGGTCAGTGAACTATAAATATTTTTTTAAATTTATTTGTTTATGGTTTTTGTTTAATTTTTTTGATTTTAAAGTTATTGTTTTTTGTTTAAAATATTTTATTTTATTTTCAAAGAAAACAGTGCCACGGTTTTTTGAAAGTAAGCCAAAGAAAAATATGTGATAACGGGTAAATAAGGCAACCAAAAAGAAACCAACTTCGTCAAATAATTTTTAGAAAGCGATTAAACTGAATAGTGATGCCACTTATCAGCTAGCAAAACTTAAGAAAAAACGCAAAATGTTAAGAGCGGCACAGAAACTGCGTTCTATGTTACTTGTCCTTCAAATCTAAAATTAACTGTTATTCTATTGCGTTACTATTTGCTCCGTCAAAGGATTCAGCTAAAAATAAACTCCTGTTTTTAAAACGAATCGCATTCCTTTTTTATGCGGCCAAGTTGGCTAATTTTTATAAAGAATAAAATCCCAATTACTTTGTTTGCCCATGCTGCCCTTTTCTACTCGTGACCCTCAATGAGGTCTTGATATCCGTTGTTTCCTTTTTATTCACCTCTATCTTACGTGGCTACCCAACAACATTTATTTTTTTTAAGATTCTGTTGGGATTTGAACTCATACCCATGAGTTCAAATCCCAATAACGCGGCGACTTTGTTTGTGTTAAAAAACTTCTTTCTATTTTGTTTTATCAAATAAAAACACCACAGTAGTTGGTAGTAGAAAATAACAACCCAAACAGATCAGTGTATTTAACCGTCACTGTTGACTCAAATAGCGGTCCTTGCGTAAAACAAATTTTTTATTACTTTCTTAAAGAAAGAATGACCGAAAAATTTGTGTTAATGTGCTGCCGGAAGCATACAGTGTTGCCACGGACTTTACTAACACACAATTTCATAAAAATTTAGACTGATTTTTTTAAACAGGTTAAATTACAAAAGATGTTTTTAAGAGATAAATTTTAAAATTTGATAAAAAAATATTAATAAACACAAATTGAAACTGCCACAACGGCAACATCGTTCAATATGAAATTTTTGTAAATGTGTTCTTGCAAAATTGTCTACGAATAAACAGTTCAACAATAGAAACGTAAAAAAATTAAATCAAAATTATTAAAGATTTGACAGCTGGCAACTAGGGATGAAAACGATACCGATATATCGGCGATTCTTCTAATTTTCCGGTATAACGATATCGGCGATATTTTACTGTCGATACGCCGATACTTCTTATATTTTTCTTTAGAGTTTTCTAAACAAAATATTCAATTTTCTTCTCTTATTTTATTGCATGACATAAACATAAAATGCAAATGAGTTCTGTCGCATTTGAGAGACTATTTTCCACTGCAGGTCTGCTTTAAACGAATTTTGTTTTTTAAATAAAAATTTTATTTATATTAATTTTAAATACTTTTGTTTTTTGCAATGTTGTTTTTATAATTTTAATTTTTGTTGTTGTAATTTAATTTTAACATGATGTCAAATTCAACTCGTTATCTTTAAAATCTTATTAATATCAATTTTAAATCTTGCCATCGTTTATTTTGGAAAATCATAAATATTGCAATGTGTTAAATTAAATTTTAACATTTATAACCCTAGTCACATTCTGTTACGATAACAGAGCTCCGTTAATCACTTAACATAACCAATGTTAATATTAAAAATTTAATATAAAAGTTCATACAACAATATTTAAATATAATTTAAAGTGGATAGAACAAAAAAACTATTTTAAAACACTTCTAGTAGTGTCTTTATTAAACTCCAATAGTCAAATATATTAACATTTTGTTTTTGAAGAAATTATAGAGGTTTGTCCAAAAACGCCCCTTTTGGAATTTGAAAAAGGACTTTGGTCCTTTTCTCGTAAATGAAAGAGAGTGGGCAAAAAAAAAAATTTGCGTATCGTTACCTCCCTACTGTCAAGACAGTTATTAGTATTTGATAATCTTTTATTAAGAAAAATTTCTAGGTTTTTTTTTTGTCAAATCTCTCACTATACCTCTCTCTATTTTTCTCTCTCTCCGTATGATATCATGTGATCTAATTGAGTATTAATTGTGTATTAATGCGAATAGATAGCAATATTGCCACATTTTGAATATTTAATGTAAAATTTACTTTCAATCCAAATATTCAAATATTAATGCACAATGGGGCTTAAAAAAATCTGCAGCTTAGATTTTTTTTTTTTTAGTTGTGATTAATTTAGAATTTTTCGAACGCAATGCAATAGGAAGCCGCGACATCTGCAAGGTTACTGAGAGAAATGAGCCAGGTTTCGATGATTTGCGAAATAATATTCTATATTACAAATGAATATACGAATGGCTTTTCACTAAATCAATCAACTAGAATTTAGGAAGTTGCAATTTAGGCATCGCTACTAAAAAATACCTCTTATTATAATACTTTAGTTATGACAAATAAAGCGTTCGTCAAAGCTATTGTTTACCATGAAGACTTGTCTTCAGTATGGGACAAATAAAGACGAAAAACAATAACAAAAAAAGTCTTTATAAGAAAGATACAAAAGATACAAAAGATACTGATACAAAAAAAAAAAAAAAAAAAAAAAAAATAGATTTTGGGAATTTTGAATAATATATTGGGAATTTAACATTTATTTAATTAATCTATATCTGCTATTAAGGATTCTTTTTTTTAGAAACAGGAACACGTTAATTTTTATTAAAAACTTGTTCATGAAATTTGAAATTATTAAATAATTTAAAAGTTTAAAGAACGGGAATTAAACAATTTCTTTTATTATTTTCTTTGCAAGCTTGAATTTATTTAATTTATTTTTTTGCATTTACATGATACTAACTTTTCTTGACTTATTTTTGTCACGTATTACCCAAATTCCTTTTTACTTCTTTATTCTATAAAATATAAAAATAAAAATTTTTTACGTAACTTTTTTGAGGAATTTAACTAATGTGACACTGAAGAACGTAAATAAATCATAAGGAAAATAAAACAAATGAATACAAAATGAAATACGAAATATTGCTCAAATTATATCTTGATTATTGCTCGCTGGACTTCTCTCTCCCACGAAAAAGATCATCGTGTAAATGGCGTCTCAAATTCGTGTATCAGAGAAACGATCCAGTGTAAAAGACGCAAAATCAGACGCATCAAAAATTTACAGATTCATTTACACTTTTTATTTTTATCTTTTTTAATATAAAATCACCCACAAAAACAAAGTTTAGTTGAAAAAAAAAAAAAAATAAATAAGAAACAAAAAAAAAATATGTAAAAAGATCACAAGTCAATCAGGATTCGATTAATAATTAAAATAAAAAATATTTTATAACACTGTTTCCAAAAGCAATTGAAACTCAATTATGCAGTTAAAAATTTTAAATCAATTTAATTCTGATGACTGTAGTTCCTCTACAAAAATTCTTTGTTGACGTGATTGTTGTTTTGTTTTGACAAGGTAGCAGCACTCGTCATCCAACAATGAGAAGGTGTGTTAGGGCCAGACTGTGAATGTCAGATATCTTAACAGATTTCTAACACTGATTAGCCAGGAATCTGCCGCGTGGTAGAAAAGGCGAGGTATATTTACATTACAGCTGTGACAATCATCGTTAAAAAGTAGACCGTGTCGATATGTGCGCCTTACAAGCGACCAGTAAGGTGTCAGTGCTACTATCAAACTCATTATATTCTTCATTCTTCGGCTCATAAGTTGCATGTTGCTCTTTGTATAATCTGGCAACCCTTGCTTTCGCATACTATTGCCAAGAGCAAATTATGGGTTCAGAAAGCCAGAAAGCTGCTTACATCCACTTAAGAATTTATTCGTTTCTGCCGTAAATTAAGTTGGGGTTGTCACAGTTTCTCTAACTTTCTAAGCTGTGTCCTTGCTAATTGTACGCTCGTTGACATTTTTTTGTTTTGAATGGTCTTTTCTGCATCTTCTTGATAAGATTTTCCCCACAACAGAAGTTGCAAGAGTGCTTCCTGAAGTAAAGAAAAAAAAAAAAAAGATTCGATATGATTACAAGTGCACATCAAGCAGATGACCCGACATTTTAACTGGCATCTAGAGTCGAAATTTTAAGCACTCAAGTCCACTTGGAAACACATCTTCGGTTACTGCTGTTCCATCATAGATGAGAATATTTTAAAGGGGTTAAATTGTGCCTCCCTTTCTTATTTAGACAGCAGCCTTAAAAAAACATTTGCCCTGATTCTTTTCTCGAACATGTCCCGACAAAGTGTAATTTCACAAAAAAAAAAAAAAAAAAAAAAATGAAAAACTCATGAAAATGTATGAACAGTTTGTAAAGAGGAGAAACACCAACGTTGCATCCAAAGAGTTTCTCTTTGGCATCTACCTTTTTAGCAGGACTTTGATCACAAAATAGCTTGTAAATAAAGTTTTAATACCACTATGCTTATTTTCTACTTGTTTAGTTATTAAAAAGAAAGGTAAAGAAGCAACCCTTTAGAAAACCTTAAATCACAATAGAAATACAATGAAAAAATATTTTAAAAGAAACCTGCTGCTAGCAACGGTGTATTTTATCTTCGCTTCAATTCAATTAATTTCGTACAATGCCACTCTCTATCACTCTCTGCTTAAAAAATAAATATTGTGAGGTCTTGTCTAACCATTGACTATTCAAAACTATTTTTTTTAGGAGAGATAATGAAAATAATGCACACAGATTTCTATGGTGAAATAATAGATACTCGTCGAATGACTGGATGAGATTTGAATTGGTTTTGATGAATGCATGAGTGAATGCTTCAAACATATCTGTGGCATATTCAAGTGGCATAATTAAATTTGAAGCCCAACAATATAAACGAAAAAAAAAAAAAAATAAAACAAAAACAGCAAAAAAAAATTTTAATTTGTAGGGGGATAAATCTAAAGATTTTGAACATTAAGCCCTCTTCATTTACAAGGGTTGTAATTTGTCTTTATTTTGTTTAATAACATAAAAAAATATTTCATATAAATAACAAATAAGTGAATGGATCAGTTAATAATTTGTTGTTATCAATTCAATTGCTGCTAAATAGAGGATTTGATTACAGCGTTTTTATGAGTACAAGGTGTAGTCGCAGTTGATTCAAACATTTCTGAACAGATGGGCTAACTGGCTTTGTAATTTACTACACGAACGAAATATGTTGGACAGTCGAGATAATCCAACTTACGAAGCTTAAAATTTGGCAAATAGAAAGTAAGATTATGATTTTCATACAATTGCTACGAAAGAGACTAATGAAACACAAAATACTCTGCGATTTCTAGGTCTCAGTTGATCCTCCTATAAATTCTTAAGCTGACTTCAAAGTGTGATTTGATTTGGTAAAAAAAAACAGAGAGAAATTTTTGTCCCCTCTCTGATAGCGAACGGCTTGGACAAAGTAATATTTCGCACGAAGTGACCAAGGAAAAATCAAAACCGATGGAAATGTTTTACATTTCCTTCAAATGGGTGGTTAAACTGTAGAAGAAACGTCTTTACCTGAGAAGGAAGGGTGGCAAAAGCAACAGATAATCTGCTGAAAAACATACTGATGGCTTAGATGATGTAAGGTTTGGACTCTTACAAATCTGAAAAGATGAAAATCACTTATTGGCGGGCTGAAATGGTGAAGCCTCTTCCTTGGAAATTCAAAACTTAGTAACCGCTCTAGTGGCAGGGTATAAAAATTTCCAATGTGCTCAAAGTATGTGTAAGGAAGAGACTGAGATTGCCTGCTCCCTGAAGAATACAGGCTACTACACAGAATGCAATTATAAAGACTCAGCGTAAAAATAGAGATCAACAATGGGAGATGGCTCTAGCAGTGGGGTTGCTGTAGCTGAAGTGACTAAATTGTTGACTACTAAGTGTGTAAGATGATATCCCAGCTGTTTTAATCTCAATTAATTTTTGATACAAATCGGATGTTCTCTAACTCCGATAAAAAATGCAAAAGGGATAACTGTCATACCGTTCTCATTTTTTTAAAATTCATAATCAGTAAACTTTGGACAAATAGATCCACTCTTAAACAACGTTGCCAGATTTTCTAGATTTACTTTAAAGATCAGTCATCGCTTGGCGTAACTTAAGTAACAATCATATTAGTCAAATATTTGATCAAAAAAGCGTAACCACTACTTTTTCCAATATTTATTTAATCCTTTCTGAAACATTCCTTTTCTGAATCTTCCGGAATAATTACGACTGACGGTTTTTCATACACCAAATCTTACCTTTTACATTGAGTAGGACCTTCTTCTATTTCTTAATAATTGTTTGAGATAGAAAAAATTGTTTTTAATAATTTAGTGGTTACGCCTTTTTGTTTGAATATTTGACTGATCTGACCTTGCCTTTATAGACGATTTCTAAATTTTTAAGAGAATATCGTCGCTAAAAACAAAATTTGAATGATGTTCATCGATCGACGGCTCTTGCAGAAATGTGTGTTTCGTCCGTGGATAGTTTTGGGTAAAGATCCTGGCCTATACTCGTCTATGAACCAGCTGGTGCAGTAATTAAAGCAACGCAACCATCATATGCGTTATTTTTTCGCCAATTAGACTCTTAAGCAGTTCGAAACTAATTCGACGTTTTATATAAAAATTTTGTTTTGCTAAAATTTCCGTAAATAGCGTCAAACCAGCCCACAATAGATCTCATAGTCTTCATCACATTCAATTAAATGCACAGCTTATTTTCGATTTAATTTTCTCAAAACTGAAGCCAGAGCTGGTGTAACAGCCAACGAAGATCGTAAGCACCCCATAAACAATTATTTTTTTGTTTAAAAATATAGATAGACATTGACCAGGCTAATATGTATCGCTATGTGCCATACAATGATCACAGCCATCGACTTATTGGATCCAGATTTGGCGATAAGTTGATTTCAAAAAATAGACCTGTCAGTTGGCCTTCAAAGTCTTGCAATTTAAAGCTTTACGATTACTACCTGTGGGTTCACGTAAGGTCACGGACTTGTGCTGGTAAACCAGCAACAATTGACGGCGCTGGGACCAACATTCTTCATGTTATTTTTAAATTACGGCCTGATATGCTCGAAAAATTGGCACAAAGAAAATAGGGCTTCTAGAATGCGGTTGTATGTGTCTTTTGAATAAACTTTTTTAGTTTTTATTTTTCTCGCCAATCATCAAGCTGCTTGACCAGCTTGGAAATTATAAAGCTCCTACTAAATACTAGAGGCGTTGCAAAAGGTTTTCTAAGAATACAAACGTGCGTTAGAGATTTGTGAAGACTGAAGTTTTGTATAAATAGCTCTTCTTTGCAACATATTTTCACTACTCCATGCATTTGAAAGAAAGGTAATATCATTATTAAGTAGGCATTTTTGCCAGAGTATTACTGCTGTTAAAAACAAAAAATTCTCGAAGAACTCTCAGAACTTAATGACGACTGACTAGGGGCGCCTTTAACAACCTGATGGTTAATCAATGAGAAAGGAAAGGCGGCTTTGGTAAGGACACTGTTAAAATTAGGGATCCTTGGTTCCATACTCAATCGAAAACAAACTTTAAGTCGATAAACATTCAAATTCTGTATTAATTTTTCTAGCAGCTTTGAACTTTCAATAATTTTTTTTTACAATTTTTCTCCAAACTGTAACAAATACTGAATTACAATTTTAACAGTATTTGTTAATTTGTGAATGCAAATGAATAAATAGATCACTATCTAATACTTTCATGCACAATGTACAATTGTTATTGATGGCCACACAACATGCTTGAGCATGTTGCTTTTCCTATTTCAAACCATCATTTATGCAGCATTAGCAAACGACGAGTGCCTGCTTGCTAAAGGATTTTCCAAAAGAATAAACAAACATTTTTTAATTATTTAAGAGGACAGATACGCTTCAGATGCAAATAACATCAAAAATAAAAACGTTACACACAACCATCGTGAATGAAAAACTTTGTGTTTTAAACATGAAATATTGAAATTGTCATTTAATATTTCATCAACAACAACAAGAACAGCAGCAAAACTAACTGAAAAAATAGCAGGCAAAAAATTATAGTCGCACATTTTTTCGGCATTTAACATCAAATAATAAAGGGTCATCCAAATGCGACGCCTAGATGTCAGGACTATAATTTTCACACGTGACATCTTTTCAAATGACATAAGAAATTTTGTTTTATTAGAAGGTAGTACAGTTTTAACCATGGACAGGTACACATTGTAACAACGCGTTTACATCATTCAAAGTTATTATGAAAATGGGCGTTCGTTGAAAAATACCCATCGCAAAATTTTGTTTAGTGACGAAGCTTATTTCAGAACGGATGGATTCGTCGTATTAGGGGTGATGAAAATCCTCGTGTTATTCATGAAAAATATCCACACCCACAAAAAGTTACTGTTTGGTGTGCATTTTAGGCAAATGGAATCATTGGGCCATTTTTCTGCGAAGATGATGCTGGAAATGCTGTTACTGTGAATGCTGGGCGATATCAATCAATGTTGAGAAACTTTTTATGGACACAGTTGAATCATATTGATGTGTCTGACGTCTATTTCCAGCAAGACGGTGCTACATGTCACACAACTCGAGAAAAAATTACGCTTTTGCGATCAAAATTTCCTCAACGTGTAATTTCACGAAATGCAGATTTCAATTGGCCTCCAAGGTCATGTGATCTAACACCATTAGAGTTTTTTTTGTAGGGTTTTTTGAAAAGTCGAGTGTATGATAACAAGCCACAAACAATTAATGATCTGAAGAACAACATTAAAGTTGCAATTCGTGAAATAACACCAGCAACATGTCGTAAAGTGATTGAAAATTTTGATATTCCGATTGATGTCTGCAGACGCGGTCATGGTGGACATTTAAATGATATTCTATTCCACTTATAAATGTAATGGATCATACTTTTAATAAAAAAAAACAGCTTGAAAAAGTTGCAAATAGTTTGTGTTTTATTTCAAAGAAACATGTAGGCGCGTTTTTTGGATGACCCTTTAAATAATGGATTTAAATTTGAGAGTTGTTGGTTGACATACTGCGCTGGATGCTTTGAATGTTTGCTTGCAGTACATGTGATATGTTTTGCCAGGGATTAGATAAGAAAAATAACAATATTTTTTGTTGTTAGGCAAAGCAATTGTCGGGTGGCGCCAACCATTATTTGTTGTTAAATACACAAAGTGTTGAAACACTGGTACCCCATTTTTCACGAAAACATGAAATGTTGTTAATGCTTACAAAATATTGCTCTGATTTTGTGTGCAATATGAATTTTGTTCTTTGCTATCAGCAAATTTTATTTGGAAAACATTTGTTTTCTTACCTCTTGCCTCAGCAACAAGTTTAGGATTGAGCGAAACATCTCTTGTTTAGCAACATAGTTGCTGATACATCTTAGATTTTTCTGTCTGGCAAAAAAGTATTGGTTTATTATTTATGTAATTTTCTCTGCTGTTAAAATTGTTGCTAAGTGACGAAAACAATTTTTTAGTTTTTCCAATGTTATACTTGCAACATTCATGTTCAATTACAAAAGTTGCTATTTAACCTAAAAAAAACTGTAGGCCATCGGATATATTATTTAATAAATTTTTTGGAATGCTTTAGCAAACCTTTCACTTTAGCAACATTTTCTGTGTCGCATAGGAATTATCGGTAATGTTAGCAACTTGATGTGAGAAACATGTTTCATTGCTTATGATCCAATTTCAAAACCTCGCAACGTATTTTATAATTTAAATACACATTTTTGTTTAAGCTGTATAGGAAAAAGTTTTTTGTTTAGCAACAAATGTTGCTAGAGTGTTTGGCTACATTTTTGTGTTTCAAAATTGTCGCTATTACTTTCAAGGTCGTTTTATTGACTGGTAACATAAATGCCTTGCGATGTGACAGAAGAAAATTTTTGTTTAAAAAAATTTCCATGACAAATGATGACAAAAGGTGTTATTTTACCTAAAAAAATGTTAGTCTTCGGGTATTTAATTTATTTAAATTTTTTGAACGCTTTAGCGAAACTTTTACTTTAGCAACATTTTCTGTGTGACACAGGAATTATCTGTGATGTTAGCAACTTTTATATTGAAAACACATGTTTTTTTGCTTATGGTCCAATTACAAAACTTGGCAATGTTTGATGTACTTTAAATACAAATTTTTGTTTTAGCTGTATAGGACAAAGTTTTTGTTTAGCAACAAATGTTGCTTAACAATTTTTGTGTTTAAACATTTTTTGTAGCCACATTTTTGTCTAGAAAAAAATGTTTCTATATTTTTTAGGTTAATTTTAGCGGCTGGTTACTTACATATCTTGCGATGTGACAGAACCAAATTTTTGTTTGAAAAAATTTCCATGGTGAAAAATGTTGCTGGCAACATATAATTGATCAAGAAATAAAACATTATTTATAATTTTGATACAACAATAGATATGTATATAAAAAAAAGCCAGTTTAGTCTTATTTTTTCTATTTAAGACAGAAATGTTTTTGCGTTAGATTTAAAACTTTTATGTTTGGCAACAAATACCCAGTTCTCTTCTAAGCCACAGCGGATTGAATTAGAGTTCAGTAATTCTTTTAATATTGATCACGGTAAACATTTTGGTGTAGCTCAAAATAACTGATTTAAATTTTTGATATCGCCACATATTTCTAATAAATGTTGCTTTGTATATAAGCCAATGTTGCTGAGGAACTCGGAAACCTTCCATCTAAAGTAGGATGTGTGATATGGGCGTTGCTGTGTGATGTTGGCAGATTTCTTATTTTAGCTAAGTTACACATCATTTTTTTTATTGCAAATGTTTTGCTTAGCAACACGTGTTGTGTTGCTAGCAACAAATTTTGTTCAATTTTAATTTATATTTTAATTATAATATTTATTAACTTTTGTATATAAAAAGTTTTACTCGGTGCGAAAATAAAAGTTGCTAAGCCTACTTATTTGTGTAGCACCAAATGTGTAGCAACAAATGTTTAGCAACAAATTTTTTGGGATATTATTTCTTGTCTTTCTTAGCGCCTAGCAGCATAAAGAGTAAGGTCATGTATGTAAGTAAATTTTTTCTTTGAGAAAATACTCCGGTTTATGTCAATCTTCAGAAGCGACTGCTTTCAGCCCGTTTTGGCAACTTTTCGGTTTAGCAACAAATGTTGCCAAACAATAATACTAGCTGTATACTCATTTTTTTCCGTTCTTTAATTGCAAATGAAGAATTAAAGATGATTCAGAAAACCCATAACATTTTAATCGCTTCCATTTATTTAGACGCTGCTGTTTCCGAATTGATGAATATTATCAAGCCTCTAAACACCAAGTTTACAAGACTCAATAACAACAGCAATAAAAACAGCCAGAACAAAACATAATAGATTTTTACATACCATTCAATGCAAATTGCCCTCAGATGGAGGGGTTTAATACCAAACGTTGTGTATGCGAACATGAGATTGATTATGGCGGTGCTATACTGTGCGCATAAATATCATCATGTTGATTAAGATGAACAAAATTAATCATGTAGCGTGGTCAATAACCAAACAAATTTTACATTTCCATAGAAAAGGGAAGCGATTAAATTGAAAATTCACAGCACGTAATATTTACAACATGCATTCACAAATGCTGTAAAAGTAAACTAATAAAGCCACATTGAAAGGGCAAAATGAGAACAGTAAAACTATCCACCTGCAACTGCTAAAGGCACATTTCCAACCATCACACCAGGGGCTATTGAAAAACTCAACTTAATGGCAAATAGAACAAGTAAAAGCCGTTGAAGCATCAATAACCCCAGGCAACATCAACAGCAACATTGATTTTTTATGCAACGACATGTGTAATCAAATACACAGATGAAGTTAAATTCTATGCTGCTTTTAAATTTAACGCCAACAATCTTTTTTTTTTCATTTTATTAGAAAAAAGTAACAACAACAAATAAAAAAAATGACAACAATAACAAAATTATTAAATTTAGTCAAAAGCAACACAGCAGTGAATTTGTTTTTGAACTGCAATAAATGAAAACCATAAAAAATAAAGAGGGTCATAGAAAAAGTCAAAAATATATTAAACTTTAAAGACAAAAAATTAAAACATATACAGGGTAAGGCAAAAGTAATTACAAAATACAAATATAAATTTAATCATCTATAATTTTAAATAATGTGAAAGAAAAGTAAAAAGACGGTTTAAACTTTTGTCGAAAAATTTAGAATTATGAATTAAATATGAAAAATGGTATTTGTAAGGCTGAAATGACGTAATACGTTACGTTTAAAACGAATTGACGTAAAACTTTACGCTTTTTTATCGCTTCAAAACGCCCACTCATATTCGGAAAGTAAGAAAAGCAATTACGCTACAAATGTGTTTTGTGCACTTCGCTCAACTTATGGTCGACATTATCGGCCTACTGAGAGTACTATTCGCCACATCATCACCCATTTTGAGACCCAGCACTCACTGCTAGATAATATTCGATCGAATAGACCACGACCAGCACGTTGTAAAAAAATATAGCGGCCGTAGTTACGCGTGTACACGAAGACCGTGGAGAGTCGATTCGTTGCCGTTTACAACAACTCGGACTGACGTATGGAACGACTTGGCGCATTTTACTTCTAGATCTTAAATTGAAAGCGTACAAAATACAGCTTGTGCAACAACTAAAGCCGCTCGACCTTCCCAAGTGACATCGCTTAGCTCTATGGGCTCTTGAAGAGTTCCAAGAAGTTCCAAAATTTTCGAGGCAAATTTTGTTCAGCGATGAGACCCTTTTCGGGATCAATGGATATGTAACAAACAAAATTGCCACATTTGGGACGAATAGCAACCTAAAGAGATTCAAAAACTGACACTTTATCCAGAAAAAAAAACAACAGTTTGGTGTGGTTTGTGGGCCGGTGGAATCATCAGTCCATAATTCTTTAAAAATGATGCCGGTGAGAACGTTTTACCGTCAATGGCGACCGTTATCGTGCCATGATAACCAACTTTTTAATGCTTGAAATTAAAGCTCGTAATCTCGGAGACATTTGGTTTTAGCAAAACGGCGCCAGTTCCCACCCATCGTACCAATTAATACATTTATTGAGAGAACACTTTGGTGAGCACATAATTTCACGTTTTGGGCCGGGCGATTGGCCACCAAGATCGTGTGATATCACACCCTTGGACTTTTTCCTGTGGGGATATGAAAAGTCTAAATTGGATCCAACGGGTGGGCTATATGTTACGTAGGAACGTCCAACATGTAATAGACACAATCTTCAAAAAATAAATGCCAAAGAATATTTTTTCAAATGATAATAAACATTCCCCATTCCTTTTGAAATTTTCTGTGTTTTTCTCTTCAAAAAAGTAAGAAACCTCGAAATGGATTACACGTTATATGAAAATAATTCTTTTATTTAAAAATGGTATAAAATATGACGTAACGTTAGCGTAAGGAATCACGTAAGCCTTAAACATAAAATGAAAATTATTTCGAGGTTTCCAAATTAAGCACTGCAAGGGAAAATTACTAACACTTTTTAAAAACTAAACAAAAACATTTTTAGTACATCACGTAAAATAATAAACGTAAACGTAAGGCCTTACGTCATTTTATATATTGAAAGAAAGTAGTTAAAACTATAAAAAAGTTGTTTTAAATAAAAAAGCATTAGAATAAATTTAACTTTTTTATGACGTAACGTAACTTTAATGATCTAACGTTACGTTTTTAGCTCTATATATATCGCTTCATTTGGAACAACAACGATTTTCAAACATCTATTTTGTAGAATTCTTAAGGCTGCTGAAGTCACGGTAGTAAGCACGTTGAGTGCAAATCAGGCTGGCCAAGGTTCAAACCCTGCGGCAAGCAAAAAAAAAAAAAAAATAAATTAAAATATGTTTTTTTCTGTTAAAGGGCTAATAAAAATAGCTAATAAAAATCTCTATACTTTCACCACTTGGTCTTTTCTCTCCTCGATCCTTTCCTAGAAAACGTAGCACGGTTACACTAATTAAATAGGCATTCTTGCCTATCAGCTGATCAGAAATATGACTACAAAACTTTTTCCTTTGACGTTCTTTTTTATTTTTGCGTTTATTATACGAAACTGCTATCGTTGCAAATTTTTAAATCCATCGGTCTATTAAACAAAGCTTACATTTTTTCCATTTCTAAAAACATGGCTGCTAATAAAACACTTTGACATTACTTTTTCCTCACCTTATGGAACCTTAAACTTGGCAGCATGTGTGCGCGTGTGTTGGTTTATTTTTTGCAATAGAAAAATTTAGTAAGTAAATGCTGTGATGCTGTTGAAAGAAATGAACATTTTTATTACTTTTTTTATAGGTTTTCCTGATTGGCACAGCCCCAGTAAAAGCATTTTTTGTTTAGTACAAGAAATATTTTTAACCGAACTTTTTAATTAAATTAAAATTGTTAAAAGCAGAAAAACGTATAAATTGCAAATGTGCAAACACCAGCACAAAAGTTGTCATCATTGTAATAGAAAAAAAAAATGTTCTGTCTACAATTGTTATCACCATCGATTAAAGAGAAACATCTTTTAAGTAGAAAAGTTATAAAAGTGAATTTTTGTTTTAACTAAAAATTAAAGCAAATTTTTTTGATTTTAAGAATTGTGTTTTTTTTTCAGATGAAAAATAATGGGGAAAATTAAAAAAATAATGTTGCAGAAACTGTGCTCTGCTCATTTAATGAAAAATCAAGAAATGTTGCTTAGAGGCCATATGTTTTTGGCAACAATTTTTTGTTGCTGCAAACAATGTTTAGTATTTAAAGGCATTAAGTACGGAAAAGTTGCTTTAAAAAATTTAACCAGAAAATTTTTCATGGACTAATACCTATTTATGATTCTTGCTGTTTGACTTAATGACTTAATGGTTATAGCAACTTTTGTTGCTTTGGGTACAAATTGTTTGTCAAACAGAGTAAATAATCTTTTAGATGAAGTTGTCTAAAAACATAAGAAAGCTTTTTATTACTAAACAGAAAAGCTATTAATAAAAAATAAAAGAAATGTGTTTCTAGAGCAAAACTTGTTTTCGTTTAAAAGTAACTCTGGCAATTGTTTTAAAGAATAAATATTTTCTTTGCTAAGTTGGACGATTTTTTTTCCTAGTCCTATCTCTTAGAATGTCATTTCTTAGCAATAAAGAAATTTGAAAGAAATTGTTTCATTGTTGCTTTAAATCAGCGTTTGCAACATTTGTTGCTAAACTTTGTTGATTGTGTCATCACTACCTAGAAATCTGTGTATCTCTTTTAGTTTGGCACATAATTTGGTTTAAGCGTATAAAAAATTTGCACATTTTTGTGCGTCATGTTATTTTTGCATGAAAAAATGTATGCGCTTGAACAACGCTGGGAAATATTGCGACATTACTTTGAAAATCATGGTAATGTTGCACAAAGTGTGCAAAAATTGTGTACGGATTTTGGAAGAAGAGAAGCACCGTCAGCTCCATATGTTCCTCATCGATAAACCAAAGCGTGGAAAGCCAAATAATATTGCTGCTGTGGCAGAAAGTGTGCGTAAAGCGCCATCAATATCAATTCACCGTCGTTCTCAACATTTGAACATTTCGGAAACATCATTGAGACGAATATTGCAGAAAGACCTTGGTATGACGCCATACAAAGTCCGATTGGTTCAGGAGTTGAAACCCAACTTACCATCCAGTAGTTTTTTATAGCATTTTCAAAAAAAAAAAAAAAAAAATTATTTGGCGGACCCTATAAAATATGAAGCCAGAAAAGTTGCATGCAACATTTTTTGTTGCAAAGAAAATTTGATTTAAAAAAAAAATAACTTTTGTTTTTAACCCAAAAGCTGTCTGAAATACAAAACAATTTATGTTGTACAGCTGAAAAAAAGATTTCCCAATGATACATTCGATGAATTGGAAATCATTTGCATTTCTTCACTGTGTCTTTGGTTTTTATAGGAAAGTAAAAAGCCTATAAGAAATTAGAGCGAAATAAACAAAAAATAATGTTGCTAAAATTGTACTATCTTCATTTTTAAGTCGCAAAATGTATCCCGCTTCATGTTTATAAACAAAAAATAGTTTCTGGCAACATTTTGTTACACTCTGAAATATTACAAGGCGTTCTTATTGTTTTTAGGATAAGGAAAGTAGAAATAAAAGTCAATTTTATTACCATGCTGTTGCTCACAGTTAACAGCAGTTTATGTTCGTTAGCAAAATATTTGCTCGCAACACGAAGCTATTTTTATGGCTACATAAAAAAAAAACTACAATAAACTTAATTTAGCACAAAACAACTTCACAGTTTTTAATGTTTTGCTGTGACTTGTTTCAAAACAGAGGCGATAATGTTGCTGTCTGAGATACAACATTGTTGCAGTAAAAAAATATTGACAGACTAAGAAGGCGACAACATTGAACATAAATCAAATTTTATTTTTTAATTGTTATTGGGCATATTTATAGACGAAATAAATTACGTTGCTGTTGGAGTAATTACTAATTTTCAACATGGAAACATTTTATATTTTTATGAACTAAAAACATTGCTGAAAATAAACTTCAATTTAAGTTTTAATAATTCCTCGAAATCAGAGTTGTTTATCACAATAATTGCTATTAATAAAACAGATACATTTCTTGTGTCAACATAAGAAGGTTTAAAGAGCCAATGACCGTCTTTAAAAGTTTTACGCCATCTTGACATAGTAGATTTTAAGTGGTAACAGTTACTTAAGGAAACTAAGTTGTACGCATATTTTGATATTTTATTGTTAAAGAAAGTTGTACAGAAAAAATATATATGTGTATTCTAGTCCTTCGAGTGCCTTAAAGTGAAGTCTGAGTTGAAAGCGGAAACGGAAATTTTTAGCATAAAATACGTAATTGCTTTCAAAAATCAGTTATAACTCTTAAAGTACGAAGTAAATTTATTGTTGTATTGAGATATTTTATTCAACAAAGGAAGTTTAAAAGTTTTAAGTTTTATTTATTTAAGAAGAATTTTTGGAAACAAAATATGAGCTTTTTGAACAAACAAGTAAGTACCCTATTTCGACAACTGTTGCCGTATATTTAAGCTAATTTTAAATACCAATAAAAAGAAGGCATCTCTTCAGTTGAACTCTTAAAAAGTTCATTTTATTGCAGCCAATTTTTATGCAACAAACTTGCTTCTCTCCTGCAGCAAACAGAAATGCTTAGCAACATTTTAACCTGGCAACAATTTTTTTTCTCTTGTTTGTGTGGTAACATAAGTTGCTGCTCTGTATAAAGGGAAACTATTTTAAGCTTTATTTGTTTCTTGGCAACAAAATTGTGTCCATTATAAGCCAGTTTTTCATGCTGTCAAACTACATACATCAAAAATTTGTATGAAAAAGTTATGAAAAAATGTTGCAGATGTAGTACTCTGTTTTTACTTTTAAAAAAAACAACATTTGAAATGTTTCTGGCAACATTTTATCAAAGTTGTGAAATAAAGAAAAGAGGCATTATTTCATGGGGAATTTTTCAAACAGCTGATCATACGTATTTTGCTGACATTTCTAAAAGCAATAAATCTTTAAATTCTTTCAAATCGCGAGATATACAGTACATTTTAAATATCAAATTTTCTAAATAAAATAATCAATGTTGCTCAACAAATTTCACAAATTCGAACAGAGTACCGGGCTATAGATAATATATTTGTTTCTAAACAAAAGTTGTTGACTGTTATGAAATTAAAAAAAGTTATTTTAAATAGTTTATTATTTTTTGCTGTCACAAAATTGATTTATATTATAAAAAAATATTATACGTCTCTTTGTGCTTTGAACCTTATTTCTTTCATATAAACTGAGTTCAATTTAGAAATTAAACATTTTATTGTTTGGCAACAAAAGTTAATAAGTACCAACAAAGAAAAAATGTAGCTTGTAAACAAAAAGTTGCTTCGATGTTTAAATAAATATATCTGCAATAACAATACATTTTTATTTTTTTTATTGCAACATTTAGTGACAACAACAACATGGTACATTTTATGACCTTCAGTAAAGTTAACTATAAAAAACTGAAAACTTTATTACCTAACGATAAAGGTTGCACAGTGGCAGAGAAAACATTGCTGTTTTATTCTGATGAAGTAGCAGTTTTAGTGTCTCCTTAAAAATTTCAGTGTGTTAAGCCAAGTTATGCAACATTGTTTGCTATTGCTTGCAATTCTGCCCATTAAAAATGCAGCTGATATTATTTAACAGTTGGCAAAAATGTTTCCAGAAACATTTTGCTATTATTAAACTTGAAGCCAGAAACATTTTGTGACTTTTTAAAAAATTAACAGAGTAGAAGTTTTAGCAACATTATTTTTTATTTATTTGGCACTCACTTTTTGTATGGGCTTTTTAAGCTTTTGCTAAATAAAATATTACGCTTTACTCTCCATAAGAAGAACTTGTTTACCCTCAAAAAAAAAGTTGCTTTCATGCTGTTTGGCCTAGCAACAAATGTTGCTGGGAACAAAAGGCATTTTTGTTCTTTATGAGAGAAAATTTTCTTTTTAAAAAATAGTTTTTTTAGCAACACATTTTTTTTTTTGCTGGAAACATAAGTTGCCAAGTGGCAAAAAGTCTGTCAGAAATCCAATCCAATCCTTTACAGTAATTGCACTAGTGAACTTAAAATTTAAATGCTGCGAAAAAAATTACTTTCCTTTCCGCCGAAGAACTTATAGGTTCTGGGTTTGGCAACAAAAGTTGCTGCCAAAATTTATGGCTTTGTGTTCAACATTTTTTTTTTTGTTGAGATACGAAAATACTCTGCCGTTGTTGTGCAGCCTTGTAACTAACTAACAACCTTAATGTTTATCAACAAATGTTGCTAAGTGCCACAGAAATTTTTTCCATTTTGCTTTACTCTGAGGAATCGTTTAGTTTGACCAAACTTCTCCAATTGACTTGGTATTTCTTCTTTGCAAAAATAAGTTTAAGTGAAACATCTAACAATGATTTTAATCTTCTTGTACAAAAGTTAAGTGGTTGTCTATAATTACGTGACACTGCTGCCACAGAAAATACTATTTTAACTGTTACTGACAGAGCTGCTGTTAATACAATGTCTCTGATGAGGCTGGTGAAGCTGTCGGAGGTGACTCTGAACAATAGTTAACTGGTTAGCAAACAGAGGAGAGCAAATGATAAACACGCTATACAACTTGCGCGAACAGAAGAAAGAAAACTAAAGAATACAAACAATAACAGCAACAGGCAGACAGTTTAATTTAAATAATTTATCCTTCCATCTACCTGCTTGAGTGACTGAATGACTGGTTAAGTTGAATGTGTTTGAAATGGCAACATTTTTTTTAGTAGATTTTTATTGTTGTTGTAGTTGTTATTATGTTATTTTCTCCCCTTCTTGTTACTTAAATTAAGTCAGCAGCAGATTTTATTTCTCTGTTTTGCAAATCCCAAAGCAGCAACATGATGCTACAACAAAGCATAAACAACTTAAACAACAACAAAAACATACTAAATGACTTAAACTGAGACTTGACTTATTTTACTTTATTTAATTTGTGTGTGTGTGTGTGTGTGTGTGTGTGTGTGTGTGGATGTGTGCGAGCGCCTTGAATAAATTAAATATTCAACATCGACATGCAACAAAAACTTGTAGCAACATACAGAAGTGAGTCAGTTTTTAAAGTCAATTCATCATTCAGTAACAACTTTTAACCGAGTTACACAATTTTCTTTTTATATTCCTCTTCTTGTAAAATTCTTTTATATTTTTTTTGTATTTGTTTCCTTTTACGTCAATTACAAGAACGTTAGCAAGATTTGTTACATGTTGTTTGTTGTTGGCTGTTGCCGCAACTGAGTCTGTTTAAAGAAATGGCTGGCTGATTAGCTGCTTCAGTTTCTACAGACACTTTCAGTTTATTTTGTAATGGAAAGTTTTTGTTTTTTTTTTGTTTTTGTGTAACAAAAAGGAACTGACTGTTAAGAAGTTAGAAGAACAAAACACTCTCTTGTAAGAAAGGCAGCTAGAAATAATTGTTGGCAACATAAAACAAGTTACAAATGAAAGCAAAAGTATGTTGAAATATTACGTACTGTCGTTAGTCTCAATTAGCTGCTATTGCAGCTTTGTAGTAGTCTATGCAGTTGGCATGATGAAGGAGTTTTTGTTGGAATATTTTATTTAAATATTTGTGATTCTTAATGATAAAATATTTCTCTATAAAGCATGGTATTCTGTGTATTCTTCCGAACTGCTGTCATAAGTCTATATAAAATAACAAGTGCTAAGTAAGTAATAAATAATGTTGCTAAACTTATACTCAGTTCATTTTTTAAAGAGTCACAAAGTGTTTCTAACACCATATTTTTTTAGCAACAAAATGTATCTAGCAACATTTATTCCAACTGCGAAAGAATATAAGCTGCACTTATTTCGTGCGATTTTGTAGCAAACATTAACCAATGTTGCTTACTTAAGGGCACCACTAGCTAATTTTCAAATTTTACAAATAAAATAAGTAAAATTGCCAAACAAATTCTTTAAGATTGAACAGAGTTTTTTGATTTGCGTAAAAAAGAATGAATTTAAAAGTGAGCATTTTCTTATGGCAGAGATACGAACGTCTATTCTATAAAAAATACTCCAAATTGATACACACCAGTCAGTATAGCCCGATTACTGATGTTGCAGTTAACAAATAATTTGATTAGAAATAAAAATTTGTTTCTATACACTTAGCAACATTTTTGTATTATAATATTGTTTATGTATAATAGAAATGTCTTAAATTTAATATTATATTTTGTAAATTGAAAATATATTTTTAAGTAAAGTAAACATTTGTTGCTAAACAAAAAAGTTGTTATGTCGAAAGAAACATTTGTTGCTAAAGCCTGGTACTCTTTTCATATTTGTGAAAATTGTCGAGCAACATTAATTATTTCATGTAGAAAACTTGATATTTAAAATGTGATGTCTATGTCTCGCTTTGGAAGAATTTAACGTTTTATTGTTTTCACGTATATATCATTGTGTTAGAAATGTAAGCAAAATACATATGTTCAGCTGTTGTTTGAAAAATTCCCCATGAAATAATGTTTCTTTTCTTTATTTCACAACTTTGATAAAATGTTGCCAGAAACATTTCATATATTTTTTACAGTAAAAACAGAGTACTACTTCTGCAACATTTTCTTATAACTTTTTCATTCAAATTTTTTATGTATGTAGTTTGACAGCATCCTGCATGAAAAACTGAGCAAAGTATCAGGCTTAATAATAATGTTTATGTATAATAGAAATGTTTTCTTAAATTTAATACCATTTTTGAAAAGTGGAAATATATTTTTAAATTCAATAAACATTTGTTGCTAAACAAAAAAGTTTTAATGGCGAAAGAAACATTTTTTGCTAAAGAAGAAAAAAATTATTAGCTACATTTGCTGGTGGGAGAAAATTAATCTAAAATACACATTGACGAAACCTTTGAGAATTTTCTGAAATTATTGAACATTTCTTTTTATAGATCTAAAATTAGTTTGAAATAGTTTTTATCGTTCTTTAGCTAAAATTTTGAAAACTCGAGTTGCTTAGTGTTTTGGATTCAGAACAAATTCGCCTTAAGAAAAAACTTTGAGAAAAACATGATAGCAAGCTTGTTGCAGCGGAAGCGTGGCTTCGGTAAGAACTACAAGATGACTACTATAAGGACTCTTCATAGCAGTCGAATTATAATTTTAAATTAAACTTGCCTGCAGGTGGGCACTTATTCAAATCATCTGTGGACTAAACAGTGACAAAAGGGAAGCATAATTTGTTACTTCCACCAATTATAAATGTGTTGTGTGTAAATATTTCTGTTTATCTGTTAAGCGAAAAATCATGAGCCATGAGTTCAAATCCCAACAGCGATTTGAATATTAAAAATAATGTAAGTATTTGAGTAACCGCGCTGTTCAGACGTTTAAAGAGGCGGATGAATGGAAAGCAGCGGTTTAAATCTTCCGAAGCCTTCAATGAAAGTGAGAGATCTTGGGACTGAGTCTCGCCAGAACAACATATAATTGTGGTCGGGATGACTGCGTAAGTTTAGTTATCAGAAGGTCTTGGGTAATTCATGACTAAGAAATACCAGACAGAAAATAGAAGAAGAATGAAAAAGATTTAACGTGCTTGCCTTCAAAAGGAACTCCTAGATTTGACAAATTTAAAACGTAGCGCTGTGTTTGAACAAGGGTCTTGGAAGAGGCTGTTTAAATTGCCTACAGTAATTGACTTAGGATTTAAAGTAGTCACATTGACTTACATTATCGTTAACAGAGACCTCAGCCTTGACAGAGAAAGTGACAGAGAAGATGACAAGCTACCAGTCAATAGCCAAAACTAACTAAATTTGGCAATAAACGTTAATAATTGCGCGAAGCTCAGTGGTGAATTAAGCGGACCGCAATCTTAAATTGATAGTTGAAAAAATTACTACGTTTTTCTGGCAGTATTTATGTCACACAATTATTATGAGATCAACATATTGATCTACAAGCTGTAGCAACATTTGTTTCTAAACATTTAAGCTTCTGGCAACACAGTTACAAATATCAAAATATTTTTATTGTGAAGATAAAATCATATTTTTTTTCTAAAAGATTATTTCTATTTTTGAGAAAAGCTATTTCATGATTTTTCTCCTGAGAATTGTTTACCTTTTAATGCTGCATACTTTTAGGCAGTCAACAATCAATTTGTATCCTTTTAAAATTTATTGAAACGTTTTTTTAAATATTCTTTTTCGTATTGATTTTTATCTTAATTTACATTTCAAAAGGAATTTTCTATACACTGAATGCAGCAATTTTGGCAAAAATTACTTCCATAAAAGTACTGAACCAACAAAAACACAGGACACTAGGCTGCATAGATGTTTATGTTTTATGTAAAAAGAAAGTAGAATTTATTCACAAACATTTTTAAAGCTTTTTGAAGTTTAAATTGTTTATGCCTCAGGGTGATGTTTGCACAAACATCAGTCCCAGGAAAAGAAGGAAATTTTCTTAGAAAAAAAAAAAAAAAAAAAAAAAATACAAGAAATTTTGTCAAATAGAATTTTTAATACAATTTCTTGTGGCACAAATTCAGGACTTGCTTTCACATTTTATGTTCGCATGTTTAATGAAAGTTTGTGTGTGTTTACACTTACTGTCAGAAAAAAGAGAAGAGAATAATAAATCACTTAAATAAAAATCAAAAGGTTAAAAGGATTTTTACAGCTATAAAACTAACAAACCTGAAAAATTTAATTCTTTTAAAAAAATTTTTACGTTTTTTATTTCAATTAAATTAAAAACTCTCGCAATCAAGTTAAATGTTTTAACAACTCAAAAAGTAAAACAAAAGCACTTGATAGGAAAAAAAAACTACAAAAGTTTTAAATCATCTCCTGCAAATTGAGTAGTTTTTTCTCGTCCAATTGTCTGTGGTTTGTTTTATTTTTGTTTTTATCTCCGATACTTTTGCCATTTAAAAAAAAATTTTTTTTACAAACTAAAGTTGCCTGCTTAATTTGGTAATAAAACGCATTTTTTAACATAATTTTTTTGTCGTTACTTTTCTCATTTCACCTCATCCCTACCATTTTTAGCTTCAAGTTCATAAACCTTGAAATTTTAGTTTTACTTTTTCTCTGCTCATCATTCAATTATACCTGGAGGGCATAAAAATTTATATAAATTATTCATACACTTTTGCTTTTCATATATTTTTTTTGTTATCTCCATGATGGGTTTTAAAATAAGAGTTGATTTTGATGAGAAAAAAAAAAAATGGTCATGAAAACAAGTTTAGGGTTTTTATTTTAATTTTTCCTTATGAGTAAAACAAGAAAAAAATTAATAAATTCCACAGCATTTTTTCTCTTCTTGTTTAATAAATCGCATTTAACTATAAAATTTAAACGAATTATAAAGTCAGTAGATTTCGTATAAATTAAAGAGAACAAATTTTTTTTTTTAGAATTAAAAATTATATCACAAATAAAATAATAAAATTTTGTTGCAAAAAAAAAAAAAAAAAAATCCCGAAAAATTACTTCGTATCTTTAAAAGAGTTTGCCACAAAATTTTTAATTTAATTTAAATTGATTGCTGATGTTATTCCAATTTTTTTTTGTGTTATCAAAATTTAAATTTGGAAATCAAATATAATGAATTCTTTGTAGTGTGACGAATGCTTCATTAAAGTGAAAACTTTATATTTTTACATTATCCTTAATTTACAGAACTAATTGATTTTAAAAATAAAATTATAACCAAGACATTCTTGATTTTTTTCAGTTATTTTTTATTAAAACCTTCTCAAGCGACTGAAATACTTTTCCAAAAAACCGTTTTCTTTATTTTATCGAAACAAAAAAAAAAAAAATCTCTTAAAATAAAATCTGGAAACTGGGTGGAACAGCAAAAAATAAAATCGTTAAAGGTTCACTTTCGACTGAATATACAAATTTACTCCGTATTTGTAAAAAACTATTCCGAATTTCTTATCCAAAAATTTTAAAAACTTTAAATTTGAAAGCAAATACCATTCTAAGTATAAAAGTTATATTAATTGCCCTTGATTTTCTTTAATGCAAATTAATCCAATTTTTTTTTAAATACTTTTATATATTCAAGAAGTTTATTTGCATTTTTTGATGCAAATAAATACGAAAACTATTCGCAACAAAACTTATTTATTTATACTTCGACTTATTTTTCGAAAAAAAAAAAAAATTACTCCGAATTTTTTAGAAAAAAATTAACTCCGAATTTTTACTAAAAAATATTTTCTCCGAATTTTTATCGCAAAAAAACTTATTTCGAATTTTTACGGGAAAATATTTACTTTTTATGGAAAAATTTTAATCCGAATTTTTTTGCTAAAAAACTTACTCCAAATTTTTATTGAAAAATTTTCTCTAAATACTTATTGTAAAAAACTTACTACAAAGTTATATCAACAAAAAATTTATTTGGAAAAAAAATAACTCCGAAATCTTATCGAATTAAATTTAGTTCAAAATCTTATCAAACAAAATTTTTTCAAAAATTTTTTCAAACAAAACTTTATTCAAAAATTTTTTTTCGAACTCTAACCGTAAGAACTTTCTTTTAATTTTTATCGAAAAAAATTATTGCTCCAAATATACTTGAACTTTTAACTTACCACGAAATCTTATCGAAAAAAAAACTTAAAATTTTTATCAAAAATATTTGCTTTTAAATTTTTATCGCTAAAAAAAACTTAGTCCGTTTTTTTATCGAAAAAATGTCTCCGAATTCTTATCATAAATAAAATTACTCTGAATTCTTAGCGAAAAATACTTAGTCCGAAATTTTGTCGAACAAAATTTAAAATTAACTTTTATCGAACAAAATTTATCCCGAAATTATTTTCGAAAAAAAAAATTCCTTCCAAAAAAAGCCTGCTCCCAATTTTTTTTTATCAAAAAATACTTACTCCAGATTTACTTTAATTCTTTTTGCAAAAAATTGCTCCGATATCTTGTGGAAGAATGTTACTCCGAATTTTTATCGAAAGAAATTTATCCTGAATTTTTATCTCCAAATTCTTATCATAAAAAAATTACTCCGAATTTTTAGCAAAAAAGCTTTGTGCGAAATTTTGTCGAGCAAATTTTAAACTGAAATTTTAACGAACATAATTTATTCCGAATTTTTATCCAAAAAATTTATTCCGAATTTTTCTCGAGAAGAGCTTTCTCCGAATTTATATCGAAAAAAATACTTACTCCAAATATACTCAAATTCTTATCGCAAAAAATTTGTCTTTGTGGAAGAATATTACTCCGAATTTTTATCGAAAGAAATTTATCCTGAATTTTCGTCGCAAAAAACTTACTCAGAATTTTTATCGAAAAAAAAATTCTCCAACTTCTTATTATAAAAAAATTATTCTGAAGTTTTAGCCAAAAAGTTTAGTCCAAATTTTATCGACGTTAATATGAAATTTTATCGAAAAAATTTAATCCGAATTTTTATCGAAAAAAATACTCACTCCAAATATACTCAAATTCTTATAGCAAAAAAATCGCTCCGATATTTTACCGAAAAATATTACTCCAAATTTTTAACGAAAGAAATTTTTCCTTATCTGAATTTTTATCGAAAAGTATACCTCCAAATTCTTATCAAAAAAAAATTAGTACGATTTTTTTTTTGTGAAGAAAAATTTAATCCGAAATTTTATCGAACATAATTTATTCCGAAATTTTATCGAAAAAATTAATTTCGAATTTTTCTCGAGATTTTTCTCCGAAATTTTATCGAAAAAAAATTACTCCCAATATACTCGAATTCTTAAGGCAAAAAATTGCTCTGATAATTTATCGAAAAATATTTCTCCAACTTTTGAACGAAATAAATTATTCTGAATTTTTATCGCTAAAAAACTTACTTCGAATTATAATCGATACAAATTTCTCCAAATTCTTATGATAAAAAACATTACAAATTTTTAGCGGAAAAATTTAGTTCGAAATTTTATTGAAAAATATTAAAACAAAATTGTGTCCGAAATTTAATCCTAAAGAATTTACTCCGAATTTTTCTCAAAAATATTTTTCTCTGATTTTTATAAAAAAAAATACTTACTTCAGATTCAATTGAATTATTATCGCAAAAAATAAACGGATATTTTATTGAAAAAGGCTTGTTCCATATTTTTACTTAAATAACATTTTCACATATTTTTTAAAGCGAGTTCTTGTAAAGTAACATCAATATTTCTAAAATAAATATAACGAAATTTTAATTTAAGTTAAACTAAAATTCAAATAAATTTTACCAAAAGATGGGAATAAATTCTTACAAAAATTCCTACGACTTTTACTAAACATATAAAAATATTGTTGATTAATCATACAGCTTAAAACACTTACAACAGTTTGTGGATTAAAGAATTATTTTTTAAAAGTTATAGTTGAATTCTTTCAAATATTTTACAGAAAATATTTTTTTAATTTTTTCATAATTTTTTTGGTGAAAATATCAATTTTATCTTAATATCCAGAATCAATGAACACAAATTACAAGATCTCTCTGTTCATTTAAAATGACACTTGTAAAAATTGTTAACTTTCTCATTTAGAAAAACTTGCATAATATTTTATTTGAAAAAGTTTGTTTTTTTTTTGTTATTAAATTATGAAATTTAATTTACATTTTTCATTATTATTCATCAACATGCTGTTGGTTTTAAAGAGTCCTCTTGACTTTGTTGCTGAGTGCAACATAGAATAGAAAACATGGGTTTTTTGTTGAATATAATTTTTGGTAAAGGGTTCCATATATGTAATGAAAAAAAGAGCTTCATGATTTTAAGAGACATGTGAAACTGTCTTCTTTATAATTATTTATTTGTTTCTAATTAGTTTGACTTCAGCTGATCGCTTCCATAACGGCTTAATTTACTTAAGCATTGACATGAAAAGGTTATGCAGTGACACCCTTTTCAATTTTAGAAGAAGTGCTACCGTGTGTATTTTGTGAAAAATGGAATATTCATAAGATATGTTACAAACAAAAACAAAAAAAAAAAAACATTTTAGTACCTGACTGGTCATATAAAACGTATAAATTTTAAAGTTCCTTTTTTCCTGCAAAACTTAACGAACAAAATACACACTTACGGCAAATGTTTCTGAAGAGCAAAAACAAACTGTACAAAGAAATAAAAATGAAAAATATTTTTTTACCTTTTGTCACACCTGAGGAAAAATAAATTTATGTCAAGTTTTTTTTTTGTTAAAAATAAACACAGAAAAAAATATTTTTACATTTTTGCTTCCATTAAAGGTTTTATTTGCATTTTGATTGAAATTTAATCAAGTTTTTGATTGATTCAATTATATGTTTAATTAAAATTTATATTTATATTTTTTTTTAAATTAAATAAATAATTGAATTAAATAAATTTTAATTAAAAAAAACTCTAATTAAATAAATAATTAAATCAATCTATTAGTTGATTGAATTTCATTTTTAAATTAATGAAAGTTTTAATAGGTCAAAAAAGGTTTTCTGTGAAAAAGAAATATATTTTTTTTTTAAACTGCTACTTAGACCGAACGGCTTCTTTTTGGAGATGTCAAAAATATAATCAAATATATTTTTTTAAAATACATATTTTGATTCGAGAAACTTATCAGATTTGACTTGTACAAAATATGATCATGAAAAGTCGTCAAATATGACTTCTTTAACACCGAAATAATATTTTGCATTTATTTAGCATTTTGGTTTATTTATGGAATAAATTTCAAATAAATATAAAATTTTCTAATTAAATTTTTAATTGAATCACTTATTAATTTAATGAAAAAATATTACAATTAAATAAATAATTGAAATAATTAAAAATTTAATTAAAATAAAAATTTTACTCTGGAAACAAATAGAAGCTTTAATAGCTTTCTGTGAAGGGACAAAATTACAACAAAATTACAATAAAAATTATGAATTTTTTTTGTACTAAAAATCTCTCAAAATTTTTGAAGCAAATGGCAAGAAATGACACAAATTAATTTTTATCAAAGTTGTGATGAATTGATAAAAAAAACTGTCCTTCCCAACACGTGACTTGGCTTAATTTTTTTCTCAAGCTGCTAACAGACTTAATTTGTTCGCAATTTTTATTCATAAAAGAATAAAATCTACAAATATTTGTAATATTTAGAAAATAAACTACAAGAAATATTTTGTATAAAAATGTTAAGAAGAAAAAAAATTATCAAGAAAATTTATTACATATTCCAAGTAAAATTTATGTTTGGCCACTCACTTCTAAGCAGGAATAAGACAAACAAGCAACCACTCAGCCAGCCAACAAACCCACATTTCCTCAAATTATATTTCTAGTTCATGGCCAATATCAAATGGAATCACACATACACAGACGCACACATTATTAAGAAAAAGAAAAAAAAAAATCTTTTAAATTCATTTGTGTAAATGTTGCAAAGCAACGTGTCACAGATTGCAATTTATAGCAATAAAATAAATTGCAATAAATATTCAAGTTACGACTATTTTTAGATTTTGTTTTGTCTGTTTTAAGAAAGAAAATTCACACGAAATGAGAAAACAAATTTGTTTTTTGAGCACCCACACTCACTCACATTTCGCCTTTAATAATATATTTTCCTTCTCTCTCTCTCTCTCTCTCTCTTGTTTTTTATTTTTAGCATAAATTTTTAAATATTAATTTAAGGTAAAATGAATAAATTATTTTCGATTAAAAGAACAACTCTGATATTGATGGTTTTACGCGGGTATAAGAGGCCTCAGTGTTACAAATAGTTAAAAAAAATTTTCTCGCTTATAATAAAAATATTTGGAAGAGAAAGTTTCCCGTTTGTTGAAGCGATTAATTGATCAGTATTTTAATTTACTTTTTCCGCCATTTTGAAGATTTTATCCATTTTTTTTTAAATAATAAAATTTAATTTTATAAAAAAAAAAATCCGCCGAATATTTTTTTGGCACCGTTAAATGGTTCAGTTGGTGTTTCAATTTCTGTTAGTTGTGCCTTTTATGATGCGCAACACATCCCGTGTTTGAGTTTAAGTGGTTGGAAAATTCTTTGTTTATAGCAAAGGTCTGCAAATTCGGATGAGCGGAATATTCCATATCGAACGTGAGATGAAGAAACGAATCGAATGGCTTGACCTGCTCATAAAAAATACTTAAATCGTCGAAAGTTGTGAAAAATGATGGCACAAAAATGTTCACGAGTTAATTCCATTTTTTTCTATATTCATTTTTGCAAGTCACTGTAAACAACACAAATAATGGTCGTACGTCAAAACGTTTTGAGTACGATTAAGCTTAAAGATGACAAACTTTCTAATGGAAATGTCAGATTGGACTTGGCAGCACTGAGTATTGCCAGGCCAGAAATATATGTAGCAGCCCTCGTACACTATACGACCTATTCTCCTATCTACTAAATGTACATAATAATTTTCATAAAAATCTGTCGAAGCATTTTGGAGGACTGTGGTGGTCACATAACGACACGAGATTTTTTTTTGGGAATTCCGTTCTTTAATAATTTTTTTGTTACATTGTGATTTATTACGAAGCTTTGAATTTACAGAGAACTTTCGAAATAAAATTTCTATCGGGTAAAATTTTCTGTTAACTTACGAGTTTTTTGAAAAGTTTAAAATTTTTTTGTTTTACTAAAAGAATAATTTTTTCACAATGTTTTTGATATTTTGATATATAATTTTTTAATTACAATAAGAATTTTTTTTATCGATTTCTTAGTTTTTATAGTGACTTTTTCGAAATTTCAATATTTAATTTCATGGGTTTTCGATATTCGTGATAATCAAATTTTTCAATGCAATTTAGGGTTTTTTTAAATTTTCCCACTTTTTGATTTCTTTTTTAATTTTTTGTAATATCTTTTACTTTGGATATATTTTGAAGGACTGGCAATTACTTTTTCACTAATATTGAAGCGTTACCAAATCATGTTTTTTTTATTAATTATCCGTTAGCTCCCCTTCTCTCTTTCTCTTACTCCATCATTCTCTGAAGTCTACTTATGAATAATAAAGAAAATTGACAGCTCTATTTCCAATTACAAAATTTTCTTAACAAAGAGTGACATATTAGTGAGTTATTAAGCCATCATAAAGCCTTCAAATGATTTAAAATCCTGTACGGAAATAAAACAGAATCTTAACAACAGAAACATTAATCCTTGAAACTTTTCTTTTCATACAGGCCAAGACACCATTTTTCAAACTCCACTGATTTACATTGTGAAGAAAATTCAATGAATAACCTTTCTGTAAATTTTGAATCAAATGACCATTTGTTAGTGTGTCAATGTATCACAACAAGTCAAGACAATAATTCATTATTGAAGGTTGTTTAACATGAGCCAGCGGCATTTTAACATTAAGAATCACTCAAACACACTTGATACACCACAAGCACCTCCCTAAAGGATACAACAGAAAGAAACTGCCTTTAAGCCTCAAGAACAAAGGAAAGTTTTCTGACACACTATTAACACGCTTTTCATATACACATGCTAACACACACACACACACACACATCCCACATAATAAACTCGCACCTACACATCAAAGTGGAATAAACGAAAACATAAAACGCTTAATAAATTCATAGCGAAAAAAAAAATAAATCATGTACAGGGGGAGGGAACAATGACATAAAAATAAATATAGGCTTATGTGAAATGTGTGTGGATGTGTGTGTGTGTGTGTGTGTGTCAAATAAACCAAAAAACTAATGCCAAACAAAAAGTAAATTAATTTTATTTACAATCAAAACATTAAGCAAAGAAGGAAGGAATGAAGAAATGAAATCTCATTGAGAGAACACTTTTCGTAAGAAAACCCTAAAAAAATTAAAATTTAACATTTTTATTCAACGCTAAAACACTTATTTTAGAAAAATTCGGTGTAATTTTTTTTTTACTAAATTCGGAGAAATTTTTTCTAAAATACGGGGTAAAAAAATAACCTAAGAAAATTCGGTGTAAATTTTACAAAAATTCGGAGTAACAAAATAAACCTAAAAAATTCGGAATAAGTTAAAGGAACGCATGTTAAAAATTATCTTTTAAATATAAAATTCGGAGTATATTTTTAGTAACAAAAAAATCTAAGAAGATTCTGAATATTAAAAAATTCGAAATCAATCATTTCCAATGTCAAATTTTAAGTCCAGAGATTTAAAAAAAAATTTGAGATAAGGCAATAAGCATTAGAAAATTCGGAGTAAATTTTACAAAAATTCGGAGTAACAAAACAAACCTAAAAAATTCGAAGTAAAAATAAATCGGTAGGCATGTAAACAATTCTCTTTAAAATTCGGAATATATTTGGAGTAACGAAATAAAACTAAGAAAATTCGGAAATAAATGGGGAATAAAGGAAAGCAATTCTAATGTTAAATTTGAAGTTCAGAGTAGTTTTAAGAAAAATCTTAGATAAGGAAAAAAATATTAGAAAATTAAGTAAATTTTACAAAGATTCGGAGTAACAAAATAAACCCCAAAAAATTCGGAGTAAATTAAAATACATTGGAACGCATGTAAAGAATTCTCTTTTAAATTTAAAATTCGGGGTATATTTGGAGTAACAAAAAAATCTAAGAAAATTCGGAATAATAAAAAATAATAATTCGGAGTAAAACAAACCTAAAAAATTCGGAATAAGATACAATAAATTGAAAGGCATGTAAAAACTTCTCTTTTAAATTTAAAATTCGGAGTATATTTGCAGTAACGAAATAAATTTAAGAAAATTCGCAATAATAAAAATTTCGGAATAAAAGATAACAATTCTCTTGTCAAATCTGATGTTCAGAGTATTTTTACGAACAGTTTTAGATAACCCAATTAGCATTAGAAAATTCGGAGTAAATTTTACCAAAACTCGGAGTAACAAAATAAACCTAAAAAATTCGAAGTTAAAATAAATTGAGAGGTATGTTAAAAATTCTCTTTTAAATCTAAAATTCGAAGTCTGTTTGGAGCATCGTAATAAATTAAAGAAAATTCGGAATAATAAAACAATTTCGGAATAAAGGAAAACAATTCTCTTCTCAAATTTTTAGTTCAGAGAAAACTTAGAAAAATTTGAGATAAGACAATAAGCATTAGAAAATTCGGAGTAATAAAGCATTAGAAAATTCGGAGTTATTGCAAAAAATAAAACGATTTTTTGAAATTTATTTGCCAAATTTAACACTTTTGAATTATTTTAGCAGCAAATAATTCATACTGTTTTATAATTCGGAATATATAAATGAAAAATCTGGAAATTTCTAAAAAATTCGGAGTAAATTTAGATAAAAATCGAAAAAAATTTACAAAAATATTAAGTTACAAAATAAACTTTCGTTCCTGAACAATTAAAATTATGTTCAAGCAATAATTTTTAACTTTTTATTGTACGGAGATATTAAATAAAAATCTGAAAATTTCGGAGTAAATATTTAGAGCTGCATTTTTTAGATTTCATTGTAAATTTCAAATTTAAGCCAACATTATTGTGAGTCAATTTTTTATTCAATGTAAATTTCATATGTAAAAATAATTAAAAAGTCTGAAAATTAGCTTTTTTATTTGTAAGAAAATCTAGAGTAAACTTTTTATTTTTTGGAAACTTCAAGACAAATCTAAAAAATTTTTAATTTAGCTTCGGAGCAAGTAGCAAAAAAATTAAAAAATTTTCTAGCAGAAAATTAGTTATCAATCGTTGATTATATTAAAAATCTGTCCTCAAAAGAGCCCACTAACGACAAATGTCGGGCGCATATGGCGGATTATATTCCTGCAGAGTTTTGACACTCAAATAAATATTCTCCCAAATGTGACAGAAGTCGAGAAGCATAATCGTTTGCCTGTTCTTAAGAAATTGCTCTTAGGACGTTCTCCAAATTACTTCTGGACCGGTTATTAAAATTCTTCACACTTTAAAGGAATGTGGTTCCACCAAACCCCAAAGTTTTAGCTCTTGCGTTTAACTGCGGTGAAGTGAAATTAAATTTCTCTTCTGTAGAAAAAAAATTTTTTTTTAATAAATTTTATATTTTATATAAAACAAATTTTATGTTAAAAAATCATTATAAATTTTTCGCTTGAATAAATTTTTCCCCAACAACTGTTTACACTGCAAATAATAAATAAAAAAACTGCAAAAACATGCTTTTCTTATTGACATGTTATTCAATTTATTTAAAACCCATTTGTTAACATTAACCTTTCATTTATTTAATTTTTACCTGTTTTCTTAATTTAACAACACTTTGTATTGGTTTACACGCCTGTTAATATGCTTTAATTTTTTTTTTTGCAATTCTCAACACATTTTTTTATAACGTTCCTTCCTCTCTTTTCTTTCTCTCTCTCTCTCTCTCTCTCTCTTTCACCTGTCGTTAACTTCCTAAAACCCCATTGTTTTTGTTTTTTAGAACAAAAAATTACAGTAAAAAACCCCTCGCTTTGAAAAAAGGATTTTGTTATAATTTATTGAAGGCAAATTCCATATCCTTTTGCTAAATTTATCTTTTCAGCTGTGGTCAGTTTTTTGTCTTGCCTTTGTGGGTGTTTTGGGATTTGTTGTTGATCATAAATAAATTTTCACATTCTAACTGTCAATGTAGGTCCTTTCTTAATCTATAATTCTTGCTACACTTAAAGAAAAAATTGGTGGTCGGTATAAAAGGAAGTAAAAAACAATGAAAGACATAATTTTTAAAAATGAGTCATACATACATTCTTGAAAGGCCTTAGTGAATTCCCTTCTCAAATCAAATAAAATATTTTTCTCTTAAATTATGATTGTTTTTCTTTAAGTGTAGTGTAGTATTCTTTTTATCTTTTCACGTCTTTGTTTTTAATTAATTTTTTTTTATAATTTTTCAGTTGATTTTCTGTTGTTAATTGTGGTCATTTTGTTTCTGTGATTTTATTTTCTACGCAACTCAATTTATTTATTTTTAAATCTCTGAAATATTTCATGAGGTTTTAAGCGCAATTAATTTTATAAAACAATGACGTAAATATTTTAAAATAATTTTTATTTGAATTCCTTAAGGATAAAAATGACCATAAACAATTTTAAACCACTTTCAAAATCTCTAAAGTAAAATTTATTTTTAGAAAAGATTAATTACTTCTGCTACAGTTTCAGTTTAAGTCACTTTAGTTATCATTTGACACAAATTAATACATTGTAAAGCTAAGCCCTCACTCCTTCTCTCTCTCTCTCTCTTTCTTACATTCCAAACATCTCTTCATGTAGTAAAAATTAATGTCGCCAGTGTCATTTTGAAGAATTATCTTTTGTACACGTTTTTCGTGTGATAATGGTCTGTCAATTATTTGCTGGCATTAGCAATATTAATTATAACAAATAGATTCTTGATATGATGGTCTTTCTCTATGGCTTTAATAAACCTTTTAAATGAAATTCTGTAGTTTCTTTGCGAAAGGATAAATTTAATAAAAGTGAGAAAAAGAAATTTAAAGTTTCAGTTATAATTTTTCAAAGAGATTTTGGCGAAATATTCTATTTTTTTACTTAAATTGAGGCAAGTTTTTCTTTAGAAAATTATTCGCCGAAAAAATAGCGAAATTTTTGGTTGTAAAGTTATTGGCATGGCGAATTAATTTACCAGGTGGTGGCAGTGGCGAATTTATTCATTTTCGCCGTTGCAGAAAATGTCAAACTCCATACATAAAAAATCAGCGAAAATTTTTTTTATATGAAGTTTGATATTTTCTGCAACGGCGAAAATGAATGAAATTCGCCACTGCCACCACCTGGTACATGATTTCGAAATGGTTATTGGCAAAAATCATTTCTATCTCTTTTTAAATTATTCTTCGAAACTACCGATAGTTTTCACAACTCTGTTCCCAATGGCGAATCAACATTAGGTGGTCTCTATGGCAAATTCAATAATTTTCGCCGCAAACCTATATGTCAAGCTACATAGTGTTTGACATGGCGAAATCATGTACCAGGTGGTGGCAGTGGCGAATTCATTAATTTTCTCCATTACAGGAAATGTCAAACTCCATATATAAAAAATCAGCGAAAAATTTTTTTATATGAAGTTTGATATTTTCTGCAACGGCGAAAATGAATAAAATTCCCACTGCCACCACCTGGTAATTTATTATTTTGCCATAGTGCTTGAGATTTAGATTTTCGGCGAAAATGAATGAACGCAACCACCTGCTAATTGATTCGCCTTGTTTGCTCCGACTGATGAAAATAGAGCATTCTTTATTTTCGCCGTAGCCGCGAATGTCGAAGTCCATATGAAAAAAATTTATACAAACATTTCTTTAAAGGAGCTTAAAATCTAGGGTAACGATGAAAAGAAATAAACTCATTATTCATATCATGGCGAGATCATGTACCAGGTGGTGCCAGTGGCGAATTTATACATTTTCGCCGTGGCGGGAAATATCAAATTTTATTTAAAAAAAAAAATTAACGCCGATGGTTTATGTATGAAGTTTGACATTGCCTGCAACGCCGAAAATGAATAAATTCGCCAATGTCATCACCTGGTACATGTTTTCGCCATGCCTGGTTTTTTTATATAGAAAATTAGACGGAAGTTTATTGCAGAGTTTTTTTCGCCAAAACAAGAATGAAGTTTTCTCAATTGAGTGATTTCGTCGAAATCCGTATAATTATTTTAGAAAGCTTCTTCGCCAAAAACGAGGTAAAATTTTTTATAAAATTAATTCGCCGTAATGATAAATAAATATTTCCTCTATAATTTATTCTCTAAAATTGTGGGTAAATTTTTTCTAGTTAAATTGTTCTTAAAACGCGATATCAATTTTCCAGAAAATTTAATCGTCGATATCGTGGTTAACTTCTGTTTTAAAAATTAATTCGCCGTTATAAAGGTTAAATATTCCCTTCATAATTTATTCTCTTAAATTGATGGTAAATTTTTTCTATTAAATTTATTCGTAAAATACAATGTCAGTTTTCTAAAAAAAATTAATCGCCGAAATCGTGGTTAAATTTGCTTCAGAAAATTAATTCGCCGAAATTGCGATTTAATTTTCTTTACATAATATATTCGCCAAAATTGTCTTTAAATTTTTTGTGGTTAATTAACTCGTAAAACGCGGTGTCGCTTTTTTAGAAAATTTAATCGCCAAAATTGTGGGCGAAATTTTGGATGAAATTTTTTCTAAAAAATTTTGTTGCAGAAATCGAATTCAAATTTTCTGTAGTGAGTATGTTCTCTGAAATCGAGGTAAATTTATTGATAAAAATTATTCCAGCGAAATCTGATTAAATATCCTTGATTCAATAAATTCGTTTGATACGGGAGAAAATTTTCCAAAGAAATATTAAT
Source organism: Cistogaster globosa (assembly GCA_937654795.1). Lineage (NCBI taxonomy): Eukaryota > Metazoa > Arthropoda > Insecta > Diptera > Tachinidae > Cistogaster > Cistogaster globosa. Next base: position 162,456,608 of record OW569403.1, read on the forward strand.
TCGCCGAAATTTGGATGAAATTTTTTTTGTAAAATTTATAATCAGAAATCGTTGACAAATTATCGGAAGTAAATACGTTATTTGAGATCAGAAACAAATTTTTGTATAAAAATAAATTCGCCGAATTTAGAGAAAAATCTTTTGATGATAATTTGTTCTCCGAAAGAGAGGACGGTTTTCTCTCAAAATATAGTTTGCTCAAATAAAAGAGATTTATATGGCAAAAAAAAAGCAATAAATTTTAAAGAAAATTTATTTCTCGATAAAGGCGATATACTTTCTACTGTTTTTTTCGCCGCTACTGTAATGATCTTTAGTAAAGTAAATTTATTCGCCGAAAACAAAGCGAAATTCTCTATAGCAAATTTTTTTTCAAACTCAGGGGCACAATAAGGCCGACTTAAGCCAGATTTATTTACACTTTAAATAAAAACCTCTTAAAGTAGAAATAAGTTTAAAAAATTAACTTTTAAAACTCCTATTGTGATTTTCAAACGTGTTTTAACTTTTAAATACTTTTACTTTCGCTAAGTCTTTTAATATAAACGATTAACAACCTCCATAAAAATTTTTAAACCTTAAAAGCGAAAACAAAAAAAAAAAACAATAGGCCGTAGAAATAAATAATTATCATCAACGAAAACACAAAAGCCATAAAAAATGTCAAACGTTTTATAAAAATTCTCACAAACAACCGCATGCGATTAAACACGACAAATAGACAAAAGGATATTTACTCGCTACTCCTGCCCTACAAATTAATCATGAATTGTATGTTACTATAACAACAATAACAACAATTGCTTTAAACCATGTCACAGTCAGTTACGCAGCCAAGGCCAACACAGTGTTAAACGATGTTTATTTGCATGTGTGTATCTATGTGTATGTGTGTGTATGTAACTTGTCTAAATAAAGTTGAATGAAATTGAAGCCACGACTGCATTGACTATTAACGGCAAAATGTAGACTGTAGTCGAGTTCATTATTCAAATACTCGAAATTCCTGTCACAACACACAAAAAACCATTTGTTTCGCCAACTTTAGCGTAAATAACTGAACACAGTTTTTTTTTTGTTGCAAATACTCATTATACTCGAATGTACATTTTATTTTACAAAATAGAAACAAAATTTTACACAATAGCATGCTACTGCACATCTACACACACATACATATGAATAAATGCAAATAAGTCTACTGAGCTTAAGGAGACCAACAAAGCTTTTCACTTATGTTTTTAAAGTAAATTTGTTGTAACTTAAAATTTAATTCCATGAGACTTCCGTCGTAAATTTTTTCAAAGAAATTTGTTTTAAGACAGCAATTTGTTTAAGTGTAGAGCGAATTTTTCATTCAAAATTTGCCAAGGCAAATCGATTACCAGGTGGCAGCGTAGGCGAATTCAGTATTTTTTGCTGGTGTACGCCACTGTCAAACTCTCTATATAAAAAATTTGTGTATATTTTTTATATATGGAGTTTGACAGTCGTGTATACCAGCAAAAAATACTGAATTCGCCTACGCTGCCACCTGGTAATTTATTCGCCTTGAAAGTACCCATATTTTTTATATATGGAGTTTGACAGTCGTGTATACCAGCAAAAAATACTGAATTCGCCTACGCTGCCAACTGGCAATTTATTCGCCTTGATTCGCATTGTGCTTTAGTAAAGAACTGATTTATATGATGCAGGTCGTTGTTTTTAATTTCGATGTAACGCAGACAAACTGTTTCACTCTATGACGTGTCTATGGCGAAATAATAATGTAACAGTTGAGGTCAGTGGCGAATTCATTTATATTCTTTGTTGCTAGAAATCTCAAACTTCATATACATAAAAAACTTTACAAAAATTTAGTTGTGTCCGTATCGGAAGTGAGCTCTTTTTTCATAATAACCCTTCAACCAAAGTGAATTAATTACCAGGTGCTAGTGAAGGTGAAATCATTCAATTCGCCAGTAACAACTGTCAAATTCCATATAAAAAAATCCAAGCCCAATCAAATACAAGTGGCAGTTATGGCGAAAAAAAGAATTCATTTTTAAATTAAAAAATAAATCTTATGCATTGCGAATTTATTCCAGGTGATAGCATTGGCGAATTAGTTCATTTTCGCCATTAATCTTATTTTGAAAATGTTAATTGGTTTGCTTTGGATTTGTTTGTACAAGGAGCCTGATATCATGGCGAAATAATACTAAGTGGTCTCGATAGCGAATTCATTGATTTTCGCCGAAACGTTAAGTGTCAGACACCATATAAAAAAATTATACTCAATTTTTTATATATGGAGTTTGACATTTCAGGTTTTGAGCAAAATTAATAAATTCGCTATTGCGACCACCTGGTATTAATTCGCCTTGCCTGATATTTAAAGTTAAGGCAAAAAGAAATAAATGCCTACTGCCAAGGCGAATTAATACTAGATGGTCGCAATGGCGATTTCATTAATTCTTGCCAAAATCCTAAATGTGAAATTCCATCTGAAAAATGTGTATAATTTTTTTAAATAGTGTTTACGGTTTCGGCGAAAATAAATGAATTCACCATTGCGACCACCAAGTATGGATTCGCCTTGTGTCAAATTCCATATATAAAAAATCTGTTCTAAAGGCGAAAATTAACAAATTCGCCTTCGCTCCCACCGTATATTTATTCGCCTTGGTTTCATTCCGCTGCTGCCGAAATTTTAGACTTCATATCAAAGCGAATTAATACAGGTGTATACACGGGCAAAAAGCAAAAAGTAGCGGTGCAATCAACTGTATTAATTCGTGAAGTGACAATTTCGCGTCCTTATAATTTTATATTGGTCACATTACCCCTGCACATACACAAACACAATGAAATACTGATAAAAAGTAGACAACACTTTTTTCTAATAGATTTCAACTCGCTCTTTTTCTTTATTTGCATTCATCCCTTTATGTATGGCAACTTCACTACTCACTTGTTTTGTTTAACCTCATGTGAGTGTGGGAGTGAGTGAATGGAAAATTATTCAAAATTTTGCCTCTAACGTTGGCATCAAATAAAGACCATCATTAATTTTTTCAATTGTCTTTTATTTTATGCTGATGTTGCTTCCGCTTCTTTTTTTTTTTTTGTTTTGTTCTGCACAGAAAAGAATTAAAAACATTTTTATCCTGAATAAGGGAATGTGTTTGACTACAAATTTTTAGGCTGGTGACCTCTTGCAACTTGAATTTGAATGTTGAATTTTATTGTTGGCTGAAACGAATAAAAAACTCACGATGTTAAAGGTTTTGTTTTTTTTTTGTTAATTTTTGTTGGCCGTAGCAAATGTCGTAACGGATGTGTGTTTAATGATTTTAAAACGTATCATGTTTGAATTATGTGGTGAATGTTTTTGCCATCGAATTATCACTTTTTTATATCTTCAGAATGAATGTTTTTAAGTACCTTTTTTTCCCAAAATAAACATATTTGTATAAAAATCATGAAAATCATTGTAATTTTGAACTTAATTTGGGTGTTATGTTGTTAACAACGGCTGTCAGTAACAGCATCAGCATCAGTACCGGCACCAGCGTCATTGTCAATTGTTTTTGTTTTTACTAAACACGCATTTTGCCCATAAATTTTCTTGACTTTAATGTTTAAACTCAAACAACAAGTTTTCTTTAAAGGTAAATATTTTGCCTTTCGTTCTTGTTTGCACTCAGGTTGTATTTTCGCATTAAATATTTTCGTAAATAAGTTTTAAAATTAATGACTTTTAAAATAATTTCATGGAAAATTAAAAAAATACACCTCAGGTCTATTTGAATGATGCTGCTGTTGTCTTTTAAAGTTTAATAAAGACTCCTAAAAGGCTCATAAACTGTTACAAACTGTTAAACATTGTGGTCAATTAAAAATTATCTAAAAGTGCCTTTTAATGAGTCAAATAAACGTTAAAAATGTTAACCAAAACTTAAGAAGAAATTGTTTAAAATAAGAGTGAGTACAGAGGTCGAATGTTAAAATAGAATTTCCACCGAATTGGATAACTAAAAATGCCTTCGATCAAAATATGTTTTAGCGTTTAATTAAACTTTGAATATCACAATTTTATTTAAAAGCAAAAATTTTATTAAAACTCAAGCCACGCCAAAATAGGAGTTAAAAAATTTTTTTTTACCATCTAAAAACTTTTTTTACCACAAATTTAAATGTAACATGAAAACAAGAGATTTCATGAGCTATAAAAATTAAAAAAAAATGCTGACGTCGTTACAAGTGATGTCGACGGCACACCCATTTTACTGTCGTCGTCAACATTGAGATTAAATGAGAGCTATCGGCGGCACATTTATATTAATGAAGGCAATATTACGTCGACGTTGACCGGAATTGATTTTATTTCTGTCAACAAAGTTTTTAGCGTTAACATAGTGAATTTTTTTTTTATATCTTAAACTTAATAAAAACCTTTTCTATTGTGTCACATATTTTGATCATCCTTTTTAAGAGCTTGAATCTTTATATGCGAGTCGTTTATGCAGCCTAAAATACTAGGAAATCTCGTCTTTTCAAAGAAGTACAACTTACATTCAGCCTTCTCTTCTTCGAATTTAAGTGCTGTCAGTCGAGAATATTAAACAAAGCTATTGAAAAGGCACAAAAAGAAAAAATTTACTTTTTATTACAAATACTTTGCAAATTGTTCGATAAGCTGACATGTTGTCCGGAAAAAAAATGTCCGATCTTTGTCTCACTACTTTTCTTCGAACCGTAAGCATTTCTTTATTTTTCTTCATCCCTGCTTTCACTTGATTCAAACATAAACACTTTTCGAAAAAATTTAAAAAATTAAGTTTCTTCAAAATTATCGATAACATGACGTCGTCGACATATGCGCGCTAATTAATACCAACTGAGTGTCGAGTTGACGTCTGCGTCCACCATATTTGACTGGGGCTTAAAATTGACAACAGCGTCGACCACGACTTTCGCAATAGAGCTGAATAAATAAAAAAAAAAAAATAAAAAAAAAAATTTGACTTAAAATTTAAAACACAAAAAAAAGCGAACTTTCACCCAAACAGAGAAGAAATTAAGGTTTAATTAAAAATTTTACTAAAAAAAAAAATAATTAACCAAAAAAAAAAAATTGCCAGTGTTGCCATAGAATTTAGATTATATTCAAAATACAAGTTTTATTAAAAATTTGTAACGAGAGACTTTAGAAAATATTTACATATAAAGGAAAAACCAAGTTTTCACAAAAACTTAAATTTATCGCGTAGTCCAAATTTTACTAAATAACTAAAATTTTCTCAACAATTCGAAATTTAATCAAATATGAAATATTTCACTAACTTTTTTCCAACTTTTTTCCAGTTCCTTATTTTTTTTCAATTGCAACATAAAACACGCCAAGAATTACTTTCTTTGTTTCCACTTTATCCACTCAAATCTGTAGACTTGTTTAGTTCATAAACGAACTAGTTCATTTTAGCGATTCCAGCGATTGAACTAAATGAACTAGTTCATTTTTTTATGTATACCTAGTTTATTTTTGAACTATACTTTGTATTTTAACTACACAGACAAGATGAACTAGAATCCCCATATCTTTGTTTCCTTCTTGGCGATTTCGGATATAAAATTAGTGCTGACACTCCATTTTTTAAACTTTCGTTTTGGCAATGCTACGGTGTTGTTGCTATCGTATTTTGAAAAGAACATTTAAATTAAGAAAGATTTTAACTAAAGACAGGTTTTGAACTAAAATTTGAACTAGTTCATTCTCAAACTTTTAAACTAAAAAGAGCGATCAGTAAATTGAACTATATGGGACAAGTATATAAATCTGTATAATTGTAAATTCTCTCCCCATACTTTGCTTAATATTGCCATACTGCTCGCCAAAGTGGTTTGTAATTATAGACGAGTTAACACGTCTAGATTATTCAAAAGTGGTAACATCTGGCAGCTCTTCGTAGTGTATTCTTTATATGGGTGTTTATATTACTTTTTTTTTGGGTAGGTATGGATATGAACCAATTAAAATAATGTCGCAAATCGTGGCAACTTTGAAGAACGCAATCAGCACAGAAATTCCGTGCGAGTTTTCTCACTTTCCCCTTTTTATTGCCTGCGGCAAATGAATAAAATTCAGGAAAAACAAGTAGGTATTATGAATTATGAAAGAGAAATTATATGTAAAAAAGCAAAATTGCTCTCTTCAAATTACGGTGATGCCACTTTTTATTTTTTTTTTTTTCACGAAATTCATAATTGGAGGAATTTTTTCCTTGAGAAAAAAATTCAGTGAGAATAGTCATGATTGGGCTGAATATTCGAGCAACTTCTGAAGTGAGCTTGGTCAAGAAGTGCTCGATACTGCCGGGAGATTAAAACAGCTTTGAATATTATGTGATTCCAATAAAGCGATATATGAGATGCGACTGGTAAAAACAATAACTTATTGGATGAGATAGCTTCTATTCATGTACTCTCATGCTCAGGCTATCAGAATTATTCTCCTAATTCGCGTGATGAAACATTATTTAGAGGAAATAAAGGCTGCACCAGTAAAATTAAGACACAGTTATACAAAACAGTCATCGAAAATGCTGACGAAAGAGTGCGTAATGGACGGAAAGATTGTAAATGCATTTTTCGTGTAAATAAAAATTCGGCAGAAAATATTTACAAACCAGAGAAATAGAAAACATTTCTATTAAATTCAAAACTTCAGTGAATTAATAAACTTCCTTCTGCATTTAAATTTTAAGATTTAATAATAATAAAAATTAAAAAAATTCAAACAAAGTAATTTTTCATTCATGAATTTAGGCCAGGCCTATAAATTACAGCCTGTTATTTTTTTTATTAAATTTAATTCCTTCTAAAATTTTATTCTCTCTAAAGTTATATCATCTTTCTTTTGTACAAATTTATCTACAAAAAAACCTGGTAAATTTAATCAACTTTTGTTGTTGTTGTAAAATAAAATTTTAACAATATCAACTTTAAAACACACAGACAAGCTTAAAAGTTATACTTTCCAAAAAGCAAAAATGATATCGTTGACAATTGACCTCAATTTATGAATGGGGCAACATCATCATCATGATACTAAGGCCAGCCATAAGGTCTAGGATTCAGTAACATGTCTAAAAACATAAAATATTCTCAGCTCAAAAAATACAAAAAAACAGAAAAAAATAAACTTTAACACAACAAAAGGTTTAAGTTTTTATTTTTTATTTCCTAAATTACATACAGCAGCAAGTAATAAAACATAAAGAATAAAAAAAAACAAATAAAAAATAAAAGAAAAAAAGTTATAAAATTTTTGCAATAACCACAGGTCATAAAGTCAATTGTATATTTTTTCTTTACTCTAGCAGCCTGTTTTTTTTTTGCCTGACCGTTTTTGTTGTTGATCATTCATTATAAAAGACCACGTGACTTTGTATAAATTTATTGAATTTATGTTGTTGTTGTACAGCGAAATTAAAATTATGTACATGTGAAGTTCTTTTTTTTTTGCTCTCTGGTTATGGGAATTGATTTTAAATAAACACAGTCAGCCAATCAAGAACAATAAAATTAATTTATGTATTTTAAGTTTAAAAAAAATATTGAAAGAAATTTTCAATTATTAGAAACAAATCAGCCAAGTGCGTGTTGGACAAACGCAAAAAGTATTTCGTGTCATGTACGAGCCACTTTTCAATTTTTTATTTTATTTATTACGGTTTCAAGGGTACGACTGACCAAAAATCGTGCAATGGAGAACCGAGTCATTTTTGCAGCTCGAAAACTGCACAAGGCAGATCAATTACCAGGTGATAGCAAAACAGAAAAACTTGAAATCACATTTCTTTAGGACGGTAATTATACGCTAATTATATTCTATTATAGTTGAGACAGATTGAATCGGAGTTTTTTTTTATACGTCGTGGAACAAAATATGAATGCAGATTAAACAAGAGAATTCAGCAGTTATGTGGTCACCCTTTATTTTTTACATTTTTATTGCTGACACAGTAAAACAAAATTCTTTTAAATTTCAAGCGTTTGTTTAAAACTATTCAAAAGATTTGCCATATACATCAAATTTCAATCATTGGGCCACCCTTTAATTTTAAGTTTTACATATTTATACTTTTTATTATACGTGATATAGTAATGGACATTCTGTCTAATTTTTAAGGGTTTATCTGTAACGGTTTCAAAGATACGGCCATATAAGTCAAGTTACATCGGTATAGGGACACCCTTTAATTTATAATTTCAAGTTTGCTACTTGTTATAGAGGACTTAGCAATAAAGGTTCTGTGCATAATTTAATTAACTGTCTACAACTGTTCAGCAGTTTGGTTAAATGACAGCAACTATTGTAACACCCTATAATTTATGATTTTAAATATTTATACTTCTTAATATACCAGACAAAGCAATGGACATTCTGTTTAATTTTCAAGTGTTTGCATATAACGTTTCAAACGATAAGGCCATAAAGGTCAATTTACTTCAAATGTGGGAACACCCTTTAATTTCTAAATTGAAATTTTATTCTTGTTGTTATAGCGGACTTAGCAATAAAGGTTCTCTGTAAATTTCAGCTGCCCGTAAAAAGTTAGGTCACATATATCAACTAACATCAACTATTGGCACACCCTTTAATTTCTGTATACAAAATTTATACTTTTTATAATGGCGGCCTTAAAGTAAGTAAAGTTTCCTTGCTCTAACAGTTCAAAAGCTTGGCCACATACATCAAATTACAATAACTATTGGGACACCCTTTAAATTATAATTTTGAATGTTTATACTTGTTATAACGGTCATAGTAATCGACATTCTGTCCAATGGTCAAACGTTTGTCGAAAAGGGTTCAAAAGATAGACGCATATAAGACAATGTACATCACCTGTGGGACACCCTTTAATTTTTAGATTTATTTTTGTATTTATGCTAATGGGAGCTATAGTAATACGCAAAATTGCGCCTTACGGTTCATAAAACTCTTTAAAAACATATATATTGTATGGGGACACCCTTTAATTTTTAAGATTATAAAATGCTTTTAAAACGGAACCAATCTGTAAGTATAATCTTTTAAATTACAAAAAAATTTTAAAATCGCTTCAGAAATGACTCAGTTCTGCAGGCACAAACATAAAAAAGCAACGTTCAGTAGAATTGAAAACATCCTTCTTATTTTGAAATCGGTTAAAAATAAAAATTTTCAAAGAAAATTTAAATTTAATTTGTACCCACCTCGTATATACCAACGTTAAATTAAACAGTAAAGTAATAAACTTCTATTGTTAATCTACTATTTTTCATATGTTTTAATAAATTTTTAATATTTTACTATTTGGCAACATTAATCGCAAATATTTAATGTTGTTGTTTTTTTTTTGTTTACTCGCTTTGTTTTACACGACCATGAATGCTTTAACTTTATAAAATAAAATTACAGGCCACCAGAGGTTTTCTGCGTTGTCCAAAAGAATGTGAAAAAAATGAATCATAAATTTTTAAGTCAATGAAGTACCTGACACTGCCACAATATTGTAATATTTTTTTCTTCTGTTTTGTTGCAAAATAATAATAATAAACCGCTTTTTTCTGTCACACAAATTTTATTAATAATAATAAAAATAAAAACCTATGAGCCGAAAATGTAACAAAACTAATAAAATTAAATTGTTAAAAGTTGCAATGCAATGAGCCATTAAAAGCTGTAAATCTTTTGCGTCAAAGAGCTATAATTTTGGGAAATTTCTACTAAAGTAGACTCAAGTAACACCAAAAAAAGATAAAACGGCTCTGGATAACAGTGGAACCATAGCAAAATAATACAAGCGAATTCATTAATTTTCGCCATTGAGACCACCTAGTATTATTTCGCCATGAATGAAACATTTATAATATGGCGAAATCATGTACTAGGCGAATTCATTAATCTTCGCTGTTGCATTAATTTAATGAATTCGCTACTGCCACCACCTGGTACACGATTTCACTATGATTTTAACAAGTTCTTTCTAGCCCGGAGCGAATTGTGTTAAAACGTAATCAACAGGGCGAATCCATTATCAGGTGATCGTGATGGCCAATTCATAAATTTTCGCCGAAACTCTTAATGTCAAACACCATATTGAAAAAATTTTACATATTATTAATATATGAAGTTTGACATTTAGGATTTCGGCGAAAATTGATGAATTCGCCAACGCGATCAACTAGTATTCATTCACCTTGAAACATTTCTTTAGTTAAGCTTGGTAAAGCGAATTAACTACCAAGGCAAATCAAGGAATAGGTACTAGCGATGGCGAATTCATTAATTTTCGCCATTGCGACTACTTGGTACTTGATTCGCCTGGGCCTTGGTTACTATTCAAGACGAATAAATGTAGTTATTTTATATATGGGGTTTGACAGTTCGGCTACCAGTTAAAATCAATGAATTCGCCATCGCTCCCACCGTATATTTATTCGCCATATTACTATCACTTGTTAATTAATTCGCCCTATTATAGACTCGACGAATTTCTAGAGGACAAAACAAAAATTCCTCAGAAAAGTAAATTATAGACCATGGCGAAATCATGCACCAGGTGGTGGCAGTGGCGAATTAATTTATTTTCGCCGTTGCAGAAAATAAATAAAAAATTAGCGAAATCAGCGTTTTTCATTTTCTGCAACAGCGAAAATGAATAAATTCGCCACTTCCACCACTTGGTACATGATTTCGCCATGCTATAGACTAGAAAGAAATTTATTGAAAAAATATCGTTCTAGAACATTGAGAAATTTAAAAAAAAATTGTGTCTCTTCATTTTCTCACTCCTCTTCGTGTGTTCAGCTATTATAAAATATGCTTTTCTGTCCCTATTGTTTTTTTCTTTAACATTTTTATGGATAAATGGCAATATTGCAATGAAACAAAAAATATTGTCTTTAATAACAAACGAGCAAAAATACAACAATATCCGAGTTACATTGTTTGCCAATATATTCATGATGCCAGCAACAGAAGGATTTACAGTATTGCGGTTTCATATACTTTTTTTTATAGCAACAGCAGTGCGGCTTTATTTCATAGGGTGGATGCTTAACAGAGTCGCAGGGATAGAAACGACCTTATTTAGGTGCTCAAGAGTGTGTGTAGTCGGATTAAGGTAAAAGAGAGTGTATTGCTTTTGTAAATATTTGTTAAATAAATATGAAACTCATAAATTATAATTCTTTTACATTTTCTTCTTTTTTTGTTGTTGCCAAAAAAAGGTTTTTGCTTTTGGGATAAAAACTGAACGAGGAATGGGGGCAGGATAACTTTGTTTAAGAATATAATAAAACATTAAAAATCAACAACAACGTTAAAAAAAAAGAGTTAAAAAATAACTATAAACAAAAACAACTTTATTTCAATGTTAAAGAACATTAATTCTTGTCTCACCCGAGGAATATCATTTATTTTTTTTTTGTATATTTATGATTAACAAACAAGTAGCAGAAGGCATAAACGAATGCACAGGATAACTTTAAATACATTTAATGTGGTTATGGGAGTACGGTCTGTTTTATGAGAGATTTAAGCGGTATTTGTAACAACTGCTTCTGTCGAAAAAAAATAATTTTTATTTAACCTTAAAATCATTGATTTTTTCCTTACGCAGTGTTGTGCGGTATTTATGTAATTTAACGTGGCCGGCTAATTTATTCACGTGAGCATGTGTGTTCTAGTTTCTAATAAATTTTCCTTGTTATAATTAAATCTTTATCTCTTTTGAAGCCATAAAAATTAAATTTATTTGCAGTACTATTTACCAGTAGTTCAGTTATTTAGAAACTACGTTAACTTACGTTAGTTTTAATAGTTTCTGCTAACATTTTTATTATAACCATCGACTAGACGGTCAAAAGAAATAAAAAAAATTATAACAGATTCACCCTGTGTTTTTAAAATTAGAATCTAACACTTAAGGTATCGCCGAAAATGTGCTAAATTCGCCATTGCCTGTAATCGATTCGCCTTGAAAGAACTAAAAAAAATTTCTGCCAAGGCGAAATAAATTGATTTTTAAAATTCAAGCCGCATCGATAATAAGATGGTAGACAACAAGACGAATTAATACCAGATGGACGCGATGGCGAATTCAATTTTTTTTGCGTAACCCTAAATCTGAAACTGAACGTGTAAAAAATATGTGCAAGTTTTTTTTTATGGCGAAATTATGTACCAGGTGTTGGCAGTGACGAATTCATTCATTTTCGCCATTTCAGGAAATTTTAAACTTCATTTTAAAGAAATCTTTCGCTGATTTTTTAAACATGGAGTTTGACATTTTTTGCAACGGCGAAAATAAATGAATTCGCCTCTTCCACCACCTGGTACATGATTGCGCCGTGTCATACTTTGAGTAATAATAATGAAAGGCGAATCAATTATAAGGTGGTAGCTATGGCGAAATCATTAATTTTCGCCGCAATACAAAAAGTCTGAAATGTCAAATTTCATATATAAAAAATTGAGTATAATTTTTTTTATATGGTGTCTGACACTAAACGTTTCGGCGAAAATCAATGAATTCGCTGTCGAGACCACCTAGTATTATTTCGCCATGTTTTCTTGTCATATTAATTTTGACATTTCTAGCAACGCCGAAAGATCTGTTGAGAAAATATTGACATAAAGAGGAACAATATTTTTTCAGCTAATCGCTTGTGAATTTATACTCGAAATTATATTTATATTTTTTCCTAATTCTTCTTCTTTTGCTTAAAAATAAAAAATAACAAAGTTATGAGAAATCAACCTTAATATTTGGACACTCTTTTAAAATAATATTCAACTATAGCGATACAAACAATAATTTTTTCCAAGTCAGGCATGAGCTTACATTTTTAGTTTTTTGTTTAAACAATATTTTTTTTTGATTTTAATAAAATGCAATAATTTACTTGCAATACAAGCTGAATGCCACAACTTATTTTTTGGACCGTTACATTCTTCTTATCTATTCGTATTGTTGATTTCAATTTTACTTTTTAATTTTATCAAATTTTCCAATTTATTCTTTTTTAATTTATAACTTTTTTTTCTTAAATGCACAAACAATTTTTTACACAAGGCTGCGTAATATTTACAAATTTTGCAAGGATTTAATACAAGCAAGTTTTAGACAGTACAGGGCAATAATTATGAGGATATGTATGAAAAGTAAAATAAATTTAAAATAAATAAATTTTATAAAAATACAGAAATTAAAATTAAATTTTTTTTGTGGAAATTTCTTTAAAAAAGAATTTTTTTTGTATTTTAATTTAAAGGACAAATTTATTCGAAGAAATTTGCTGTACAAAAGCTAAATTTTTTTGTAAAGCGAATTCATTAATTTTCGCCGTAACCTTATATGTCCAACTCCAAGGCGAATAAATTTAACAGTATTGTATATCAGCAAAAAATACTGAATTCGCCTACGCTGCCACCTGGTAATTTATTCGCCTTGTCCAACCACATATATAAAAACAAGGCGAATTAATTACCAGGTGGTCGCAATGGCGAATTCGTTCACTTTTGCCGTTGTAGAGCACAACGTTGATGTCAAAAATAGCTGACTAAGCAAAAGGAAGCCGAATTTAATTTATCCCTCTATCACCATTTGGTACTTTAAATGAAGTTATACCCAGTTGGTTTCTTCATCTCTCTTTATGCAGCGATACCTCACATTTCATTTCTTGATTTCAAAATTTAATTTTATAAAATTTACAAATTTTTACATTTTCAAATTATATGAAAATTAGTTTTTTTTTAATTTTTTTTTAGTTTTGACAACAACGTTGAACGTAAACAAAAAACAGCTTGAAATTAATTCGATATAAAAATATGTATAATTTTTTATATGGTATTAGACATTTGAGATTTTTGGCGAAGATAAACAAATTCGCCATCGCGAACACCCCTGGTAAATGATTTGCGTTGAGCAGAATTATTTTTATTAAGGCGACTTGATTAGCAGTTTTCATCAACAATGAATGCCGAAAAAATTTATTACTTAAGGCGAATCCTTTACGGGTAATGTGAATGATGTATTCATTTATTTTCGCCGTTGCTCTGAATGTCTAAGTCCATCTAAAAAATTAAAAAAATCGATTTGTAAGTTTTGTGCATTGACTGACATGACAAAAGTAAATAAATTCGCTATTGCTGTAATAGATTTGATTGACAGAATTGATAGACAACACCATGGCGAAATCATGTGCCATGTGGTGGAAGTGGCGAATTCCTTGATTACCGCCGTTGCAGGAAATGTCAAACCATGGCGAAATAATACTAGGTGATAGCGAATTCATTGATTTTTGCCGAAACGTTAAGTGTCAGACACCATAAAAAAAAATTGTACTCAATTTTTTATATATGGAGTTTGACATTTCAGGTTTTGACCAAAATTAATGAATTCGCCATTGCGACCACCTGGTATTGATTCGCCTTGTGTCAAACTTTATATATAAAAAGTCAGCGTCAATATTTTTTATATGAAGTTTGATATTTCCTGCAACGGCGAAAATGAGTGAATTCGCCACTGCCACCACCTGGTACATGATTTCGCCATGCGATTGAAAATTCATTGTAAAACTTCCTTAATAAATAACATGACGAAAGCATGTACCTGGTGGTGGCAGTGGCGAATTCACTCATTTTCGCCGTTGCAGAAAATGTCAAGTTTGTTAAAAAAAAAATGTTCGCTAATTTTTTATATGGAGTTTGACATTCGGGCTAAAGGCGAAAATTAATGAATTCGCCATCGCTATCACTTTGTAATTGATTTGTCTTAGTTAAAACCAAACAAAGTCAAATATATTGCAAGCATTGGTTATTCGTTTACAAAAACTTTTTACAATGACTAAAGTATTGTTTCAAACAACTATAATTTGTTCACCACAACCATACATTGTTACAGCAAACATAATGTGATGCTAGCGACCATGTTACAGGCAGTTTTATCGACATTAATTCACTGTTGGCTAAAATCTTGAACAAAATATTTTCTATTTTTGCCTTGACTGTTAATTTTATTTTACTTCAATTTTAGAATAAATTATCTGCATGTTTGAGTCTTATATTTTCTAAAAATTTTCTATTCTACCTAAAATACATTGAGCTTAAAATCGTTTTATTATTTATGACCAATAAATTATGATTTATACGCATCTACACTTCTATTGCTATAATTTTTATTCTCTTATCATGATGTTTGGTCTAAAGAAAAATTTTGTGAAAATAAATTATTTTCTAAGAAACTTTTTAAATGGATTTTTATTTTTAATAAATAACTTTAAAGAAAACAACATTGGAAATATTTTTTCTTTTAATAAATTTCTTTTTTTTTAATATTAAAATAAATTTGTTTTCTTTTTTCCTATCTTTGCAGGTATGTAGAATATGTTTTATTATCTCATTAATCACATTCAGTGGTAAGTTTTAACCGAAATTGATTAAATGATTAGAAACAAGAAACGAAATTTAACAAATTTTATATCAATTTTCTTAATCAATAAGTATTTATTCTAATCTCTTTTTACTAAAACTATTTGAGTGTTATTTAAAACTTTTTGTAAACATAATAATAAAAAAACCCTCTAATCAGATAACAAGCTTTAATCAAAAATAAATCCAATTTCAATAAAATAAAACCGTAAAGCGATGTTTATACTGCTAATAAATTCAACGGGTTTACTATCGTGTGTATTTCCTCGAAATACTATAAAAAGTTTTTTGATATAAAATTATTTATAATATTAAATGGCCTGTTATGTTATGTTACGTTTCTTATTAACTACAATTTATAATGGGGAAAATTTACAAAAAATTTTATTAAGAAATTTTATAGAAATGAGTCAACAAATAAATAATTAAATTGATTAGTTATTAAAAATAATTATTTTTGGCGTAATTTAAAAATTAGAAAATTGTTTTAAATCAGTGTTAATTTTCTATATAGATTTATTTTAAAAAGAGTGTCGTTTTAGAAAAGAGAGCTACTTTTTCTAAAAATATTTCTTCCAAAATGATGCTCTCTTGTTTGTCTAGAGAAATTGGTTTAAGATAAGTTTTTGTACAGAAATTTGTTTTAGAAAAAAAAACACTTTTTTTTTGTTCTATACAAAAGCGATTTTTCGTAGAAAAATTTGCTCTGAAAAGAAAGAAAATTTTTCGGCAGAGATTCTCTCTTAGGAAGGTGCTAAAGTAGCTCAGAAGAAGAGTAACTTTTCTTCTAATAAAATTTACTCAAGATAGGAGAGCGAACTGTTTTATAGAAATTTACTCTTAGACACGAGAGCGAAAAAATTTCTGTCTAACGGGAGAGCGAATCTTTTCAATTGAAATTTACTCAAGATAGATACGGGAAAACGAAATTTTCTATAAAACTCGGTCTAGATTGAAAAATGTTTTTTTAATTTTCCCTTATAGACCAAAGAAATTCCGTTCCTTTTTTTTGAAAAATTTATTCTAGACAAAATTGAGTGTCTTTCTAAAAAAATTTACTGTTTCTGTAGAAATGTTTGTAGTAGACAGGAGAGCTTCTCTTAAAAGAAGAAAATTAATTGTTCTATAGAAAATTTCTCCAGGCAGGATATTGTTTTTTTTTTACATTAAAGTACTTTAGGCAGAAAAGCAATTTTATTAATATAAATTCGCTGTGAGAAAGATTTTGCCGCTAGAAAAAACAATTTTTTCAATTGAAATTTATTCAATTTGGAAGAGCGGGTTTGTGCATAAAAATATCTACACAGGGGATTAATTTTTGTACAAAAATATGCTTCTGAAAGGAGGAAAAATTTTCTATAAAATTCGGTCTAGACTGGAAAACGATTTTATTCAATACTCCTCTATAGACCAGAGAAATTTCGTTCCTTTTTTCTTGGAAAATTTTTCTAGACAAGAATCCTATTTTCTTTATAAAGAAATTTACTGTTAGATAGCAGAGTGAAGTTTTTTGTGGAAATTTTCGTAATAGACCCGAGAGCTTTTCTTAAGAGAAGAGAATTAATTTTTGTATACATAACTACTCCAGGCAGTAGAGCAAACTTTTTTACAGAATTTAGTCCTTGACATGATATTAATTTTTTATATATAATTACTTTACAGTGCAGTCACACGGTCAAGTTTTTGTTCAATTCTCCTTCAAGAAATTTACACATACTGCTTGTCAAAATTCACAAAAATTGAAAGCTGTGACGTCGAAGCAAGTTTTTAAGCAAGATGTTGAGAAAACACTGACAGCAGAATTTTTATTGTAAATTTGGAGGGAAAAACTTCAATCAGCTGTTTTCTTAAATGCAATTTAAAAGACTCAATTGAACGAAGACTTGAAAGCAAATTCTCAGAAAATTTTTAAAGTGTGAGAGGATTGGTAAAAAAATGAGAGAAATTTTAAAAATTGAATGAAAACTTTATTGTCTGACACCCAAGTTAGACAGGAAAGCAATTTTATTTATAGAAATTTGCTGTGAGAGAAATTTTTCCTTTAAAAAAAACAACTTTTTTTTCTAAAAATACTTTTTTTTACACAAAAGATCGAAGATCCAGTAAACTTTATTCTTCGATAGGAAGCGAAATTTTTATTAAAATTAATTCAAGAAAGGGGAGCGAACTTTTGTATAGAAATATGCTTTTAGCCAGAATTTTTCAATGCAAATTTTGTTTGTTCCAAAGTTGCATGTCGAATTAAATTTGGGCTGTTGAGATACAATACAGTGGCACTGATGCGTCATATATTGTTTGAAATTTATTTGAGTTTTAATTTACATTATACCTGAGAAATTTACAAAATAATTCTCAGCCTCACATATCTCTCTCCCTCTCTCTCTCTCTCTTGCTCTCTTTGAGGTTTTGTCGCTCTATATGTGTATGCTCGCAACTCTACTTTTTTAATTCTTATTTTTGAATCGATTTTATAGAAGTGTTCATTTAAGTATTGAAGCAGGCATAAGTTTCTAGAAGGTTAGACTGTGAAATCAATTAAAAGAAAACTTCAAATGTGATAAACAAATCTGCTGGATCACAACTTGAAGGAACAATGGATACGTGGTATACTGTAGGCCGTTTCAATTAATAATCTTTTAATCGAATTACTTTTATACGAATATTTTTCTTAGTTTTTGGTATAAAAAGTAATTTTTACTTAAAATAAGCAAACCTTAAGTTAAACGAATAATCGAATAAAAGAAAAAGTTTTCTCAGTTTGATTTTTTTTCTAACTCTGTAAAATATTTTAATAAATGGTTTTTAGAATTTTGTTTGGAAAAAAAATTGAATTTAGAATAAAAAATTAAAAAAAAAAATGAAGAATAATCGATTATTCGAACAAATTTTTTCAGCTTAAACATGTAAAAGCATATTAATAAAAGATTCGAAACCATTATATAAGTCTAATCTAATAAATTATAAACCAATAAATCATAAGTTGTATTCTAAAACTTTAAATAATTAATAAATCGAGTAACATTCATTCGAATAAAAAATTTTCGTATACAAATTATTTCCTGTTTACAATGAAAAAATTGTTTTTCTCTAAAAAAAAACAAAGTTTCTGTATTACAAAAAAAAAAAAAAAAAAAAAAAAATTAAACGAATAATCGATTATTCAAATAAATTATTACAGTTTATTTTTTAGACAACTAAAAAAATTTGCTTTTAATTTGATTTTCGTATTGAATTGTCGATAATAAAACGATTTTTTCTCACTTTAACTATTTCGTCATCAATCGATTATATATAGAATAGCGTTTATCCGAATAAGATTTTTCCGTATTAAAATTTTTAAATCAATTGTATTAAAGGTAATAATTCCTGTATAAAAATCAACTTTATATGCTTAAAATATAGAATTAGTTTACAATTTTAAACGATTAAACGATTAATCGAATATTCGAATAATTTTTTTGGGCTTAATTTTTCTAAAAATCAAACCGTTTTATTTACTTTATTTAACGTTTTACATTAATCAATTAATCGAATAATTGTTATACAAATAATTTCTTTTTATTGAATCGTATAAAAAGGCGAACCCTAAATTGGCGAGTACGCAAATATTCGAAAAAGTAAAAGAGTAAAATATTTTAATAAATGGTTTTTAGAATTTTGTTTATAAAGAAAAGCATATTAAGAATAAAGAATTAATAAAAAAAATATGACGAATAATGGATTATTCTAGATGTTTTTTGAGCTAAATTTCTTTATAACCCTTAAAAACATGTAAATGATTGTGGACAAATATTTCTTAGTCTAAACTTATTATTAACAAACCAAGAAATCATTAAAATTTTATTCAGCAACTTTGAATAATCGAGTAACATTCGTACGAATAAAACGCATAATCGATTATTCGAATAAATTACTACGGTTTATTTTTTGATAACTAATTTTTTTTTGTAATTTGATTTTCGTTTTAAATTCTCGAAAATAAAATGATTTTTTCTCGTCTAAATTGTTTCGTATATCAATCGATTAAGCAAAGAATAGTTTATCCGAATAAAAATTGTTCCGTATTAAAAATTTTAAATGAATTGTATAAAAAGTAATAATTCCTATTTAAAAATAAACCTTTATGTATTTAAAATAAATAATTAGCTTAAAATTTTAAACGATTAATCGAATATTCGAATAATTTTTTTTGGGCTTAATTTTTAAAAAGATATTTAATTTCTTAATAATAATCCTCAGAAAAATATTTACTTGTAGAGTAAAATATGGTTTTTGATTCGATTAATCGAATAAATTATTTTATAATTTAAAAGATTTTTATAAATTTTAAAATCGCTTACATTCTACAGAACGATTTTCATCCAACAATTAACCGTTTTATTTACTTTATTTAACGACTTACATTAATCGGTTAATCGAATAATTCTTATACAAATAATTTTTTTATTGAATCGTTTAAAAAGGCGAACCATAAATTTAACAAGTACGGGAAAATTGAAAAAAGTAAGAGTAAAATATTTCAATAAGTGTTTTTAATATGACGAATAATCGATTATTCGAACAATCTTTTTGAGCTTAATTTCTGTATAACCTATAAAAGCATGTAAATAATTGTGGAAAAATATTTTTAAGTCTAAACTTATAAACTAAGAAATCTTTTAAATTATATTCAACAACTTTGAATAATCGAGTAACATTCGTACGTTATTGTAAAAATACGCACATATCCATATATTTCCTGTTTACAACGAAAAAATTGTTTTCTCTAAAAAACAAAATTTTTGGATTTAAAAAAAATATTCAAATATTTTAACGAATAATCGATTATTCGAATAAATTTTTAAAGCTTATTTTTTAGACAACTAAAATTTAAAATTTGTTTTTTATTTTGAATTCTCGAAATTAAAACAAAAATAAAAATTTTTCACTTTAATGATTTCGTTCACTAGATTAACTATAGAATAGCGTTTATCCGAATAAAATTGTTCCATATTAAAATTTTTATATGAATTGTATAAAAAGTAATAATTACTATTGATAAATAATTCTTTATGTTTTTAAAATAAAGAATTAGTTTAACATTTTTAACAATTAATCGAATATTTGAATAATTTTTATGGCTTAATTCTTTTTAAATTATTTAATTCTTTAATAACAATTCTTGAAAAAACATTGCCTTTAAAGTAAAATATGGTTTTTGATTCGAATAATCGAATAAATTATTTAATAAATTTAAAGAACTTTTTAAATTGATAAATCAATAACATTTAAAAAACGATATTCATCCAACGATTAATCGCATAAAAAAGCTGTTTCTCTCCTAAATCAATTAACTTTCGAAAATTCGGATATAGAATTAAAAAACTAATTTTTAACGAATAAGTTTTTATATGTTCCATTTTGAACTAAATGAACTATTTTATTAAAGACTATCAAAAAAAAAAAAAAAAAATTTAACATCGATCGATCTATCACTTAATCGAATACGGTATATCCGAATAAAAATATTTCGTATGCAAAAATCTTCTGACGAATAGCAGTGAAAGAAAATAATTATTGTTAAAATGATTTGAAGGTTGTTTTCCCTTCATTTTATACTGTTTCATTTATTTAAACGAATATTAACAAATAATGTTTTGTTTTAGTGTAATTGCTTTTTATTCGATTAACCGAATAATATACGACAATATTTTATTTATTAATATTATTTTCAAAGTTCATATACAAAATTTTAATTAAAATACAGATTTTGTTGGCATAAGAGGTATAAGCTAGAATTAATATTATTCGATTAATTGCGACGAAATCGATATGTTTTTTATTGAAGAGACTTTACACTTTAAATGAATCGCTCTTATTTCTTTTAAACCTTTTTTTCTACAGCTTACACATGGAGTTTTATCACGCCACCTTTTCTCTGTTTATTTATTTATTTTTGTATCAAATATCTTGAATCATTTTATACATTTTGTTTATAATTGGATTTTTGCTTCTAATGAATCATTTATTTTCAACTTAAAAAAAATTTGAAATTGTTACTTTTCCCTGCCATATTTCGTTTATTGTTGTTTTATTGTTTCTTGCGAAAATCACGCCACTTTTGATTATTTATTTTATTTTCTTGCTTTGTGTTTGTTTTATTTTTATGCACTAAAAGTTGCCTAAAAACTGAACAAAAAACAGCAAAAAACTAAAGAACTGTTAGCCTCATTAATTAGAAAACTCATTGTTTAGCGTTTAAGCTTTTAAAGAATTTTCATGGTGGTGACTTGTGAATATTTTTATGAATGACCGATCACAATGTGAATAAACTATATTTTTGTTTTCTGTTTCTTTTACAAAGAAATTAACCAACATTTTGTGTTTTAAATTATACATTTAATTGTCTTGATAGATTTTATTAATATCGATCATTGTGATAAGATCGAGCTGAGCTGCTTACGTTGCCTCACCTTCGAGCACATGAAGCTGCTTAAAGATATGCCCATGACTGCTAAATTTTTTTTGAAGGGTAAAACTCAAAACGGTATTCTAAACATTATACGAGGGTCAACCAAATAAATTATAAATTGCAATTTTTAAAAAGTGTGCAAATTGTATGTAATCGCTCGGGTAATTTGGATAATAAATCGTTTCGTAAGATTGGTGAAAAAACTCTTACAAGGGGCAGCTAGAAAAAATGGTTAACAACTGTTTTAAACAAAGTCCTTTTTAATCGTACAGGTCTTAAAAATTGATAAGAAAAGTGACTTTTCTTTTGATCTTAAGAAAACAATTAAAGATATATGAGTCACCCTGTCATCAAAGTGGAAAGAGTCACTGTTGCACGTCTGATATTGTATTCGATATCAGTGAGCTTAAATGCTGATGCTCTTTCATTTTGATTTTTGTCGAAAACCGGGGACAAACTAAATAATGATTTAAATTAATTAGCGAAGACGACAATATTTGGTGGACAGTGGTAAAGCGTTTATGAAGTCCTACGATGGAGAGATATAGAAACCAAAAATTAATGCAAATTGTATGCGTACAGTTATCTTCATCTGCTTAATTAAAAAAGTCCATCCATTATAAAAATTAATCCACTTATCTGTTTTGTTTGTCTTTCGTTAGAAAGTTTGTTATTGACTTTTAAATTTCTTTTGTTTAGTTTGAAACAAAATAACTTTTAAGAATTTGAACAAGAGTTGTGTCATTTTTTATTTATAAAAATGGTGGCAACTCTTAAAATAAATATTTAACATTTGACAGTTTAAGGCCATTAAAAAAGCATAATTTCATTAGCAAATAAAATTTTTATTTATTGAAAAATATTTCCAAAAATGAATGCTGGTCTTGAAAACCGTAGCACATTTTGCACTCAAATGGCGTACAGTATGAACATCGGTAACCTATAACTTGCCAGATAATATTTCTTTCCTTTGGATACTTATTAACACCTTAACACCAACAACATCACTCTTCTTCAATAAGCACAATTATTTAATACTTTTCAGTCTTATCAACTTTCTTATTACGACAATTATTATTAAATCAACATTTAGCCCTGAAGACCACAATCTCAACTTACAGCTACTGGATGCGTAACAATTATTACACAATGTTAAAAAAGAGAAAAGTAATAATAAATTTATGGAAAGCAAAAAGAAAAAAATTGTATAATGAAACTAAAAAAAAAAACAAATAGCAAGAGACAAGCGACAGGCGACAAGCGACAGACCACAAAGAAAATGCAATGAAAAAATTAAAAAAAAAATTTTTTCCTCTCGTAAAATTGCAATTAAGTTCTTAAAACATTAATAGAATTTTTTTTATATATTTTTGAGAATTTTATAATTCTCAATTAGTTTAAAAGTCTCTGCATGAAATATTTTGTAATTTTTAAAATTTTTTACAAAAGACTTTGATGGGTTGACAGACGAAACTGTGAACAGAGAAAACTTTAGTATTTTTAAAAAGCTTTTTGGTGGTTAATATGATTATGTTGCTTCTGCTATTTTTTTCGTTCACATTCTTGTTCTCTTTTTCTTTATTTGTAACCAGATCTCTGTTTTTTACCAACCAGATCTTCCAAATCAGCTGCGGCAGCTATAATTAGTTTTTAAACTTTAGTCTTACTTTAGTCAATAGCTAATACTAATTAAAGCTTTGTAATACTATTTAATTTTTTACTGTACAGATGGCTTAACTAGCTCAGTTGCTGTTCTAATATACAGAAGTCCTTACCAGCTCGTATGCCACAATTTTAAATCAATTGTTTTTCTTATCTAATAGTAACTCGAGAGGCTTGAACTGTTGTTTTTCTTATTTAAACCAATTTAAGGACAGAGGCTTTTGGGTAAATATTATATTTCTTGATACTCTAGGCCATAATGGGACTTGAACTCATAGTCATGGAATTGACTACTTCTTTTTCTTTTGCATACTTCGGTGGATACTGGTGTGGGTTATTGTAAAATCTTGGACTTTGTTAAAGGAAAGAATTTATAGAGAATTTTTAGTTTCATTTTTTGCGAATTTTTGGATATTCGTTCAAGTTAAGGATTCATAATTTAGAATATTCGTGTTGTTGTTGTTAACTAAATAACTTTTTTACGTCGCGCAGTATCAAAATCGGATTTTTCAGTTTCAAGCTACTGATGCCGCGCTATTTAGGTTTGCTAAATATATTTTGTGTGGGCATGAACATTTTTTACAGAAAGACGAAGCTTGAAAAGCTGATTGCGTTTGGTTTAAATGAGCACACTTAAGGCTCCTCTGTGACAGGAATAAAAAATTATTTTTCCAGATGTTAATTAATGTTTTACGAAAAACTTTCCAACTCAAATATTAAAAAAGCCTTGGAGTAAATTTTATATTTTCAAATAAATATTTCACAGAGTTGCAATACTGAAACAAAAGTAGTTAAGCATTAGGATTACATACAAAAGCTATGAAGCGACTATGTTAAGAACAATAATCATGGACTGGCATGGAATGTTAAAAATATTCTCAAAATTATTGAAAAATTATTAAAGTTACAAAAAAAAAATAATAAAAAAAAATTCTCTTCTTCAATTATTTTAAAACTTGTCGCCAGCTGCTTTAGTTGTGTTTTAACTCACTTTAGTCATACAACATATACTACATTGTTTTTGTTGTAGTATAAACAATTAATCTAATAATCTAACATCTGAGATAACAACATTTGCAACAAACTTTTGCAAAGACAACATTGAACAAGTTTCTTATGAAATCTTTTTCTTTTTGTATGGAAATGTTTGAAAAAAAAATTGTTTGTTTGGTTTTAGTTTTCTTTACTGTTGTTGTTGTTGTTGCTGGAAGATTACATAATAAATTAGTTTTATTTATGCCTGTGCGTACATTAATTATAAATTTGAAAACAATTACTTGCATGGAGTTTGTAGACATGAAAATCGAACATTAATTTAATTAATTTATTGACCACACACAGTCTCGTGCACATACACAAACATACTCATACTTTTATATATAAATACACTCGTGTAAGTTGGAAGATGTTCTCTCCTTTTGCACTTGAAACACTATTTAAACTGAATCATACTTCAACTTGAGGTCAGGTTTTGATTTAAAATTAGAAAATTTTCAAAGAAAATGAATGTAATTGATTGATGTTTTGTGGTTAAGAAAATATTTGTGTGTGAAAAGCGACGTGCTGCACAGCTCTGTAAATGCTAAGTAAAGTAAATTGTAATGTGATTTTTTTTAAATAAAAACAAATTTTATAAATTAAAGGGTTTTTTCTGTCCTTAACCTCCCTACTTGGAGGGACATGTCTCGCCAATGATAGATATTTACATGCAACACCCTGTAATGTTTCTGCCTCTTTCACACATTACCTATAATTGTAGTTTTGATTTAAATCTCTGTAAAAAGCCATTAATCATTAGCTGCTGCTTCTATTTGCGATTTAACTTGGTTATACTTTGCAAAGTATCTCCCTTGAATTTATTTACAAGTCCTCCCACTTCTGAAGAAGCTTTCAAAGTCATCTAGCCGACTTAAAAAAAAGAAGGAGGTTATCAATTCGACTGAATGTTGTTTTTTTATGTTTGTGCCTGCAGAATTCAGTCATCTCAGTCATTGGTCCCGTTTTAAAAACAGTTTGTAATCTTAAAAATTAAAGGGTGTCCCTAAAAAACAAGTGCGTCATGAACCGTAAAGCGCACTTCTTCAAAATAAAAAAATGCGTGTTACTAAAGCTATCATTAGAAAAAAGTAATACAAAAATAATTCTAAAAATTAAAGGGTGCACCCATAGTTGACGTAAATTGACTTATATGCGCCTATCTTTTGAACCGTTATAGGAAAATGCTTGAACTCGACTACTATGACCGTGATAATAACAGGTAAAAATATTTGAAAATAAAAATTAAAGGGTGTCCCAATAGTTCATGTATTTTTTTGTTATCCTAATTACTCTAAATATGAACCGTAAAGCAACTCACTGGCGAAAATTAATACAAAAGTGAGTCCAAAAATTAAAGGGTGTCCCCGTAGTTGTTGTAAGTTAAACTTTAATTGACCTTTTTTAACTATTAAAGACGAATGCTTGAAAATGTACAGAATGTTGATTACAACGACCGCTATAACTATAACTATAAATATTGAACATTATAAATCAAAGGGTGCCCCAATAAGTAATGTAATTTTTTATTTGTAATGTTTATTACTTTTAATATGAATCGTAAAGGGCACCCAGTAGTAAACATTATAATAAAAATGAGTCCAAAAATTAAAGGGTGTCCCCATAGTTGATGTAAGTTAAACCTTAATGAACCTATATTTTTCAATATTATAGACAAACGCTTAAAAATGAACGAAATGTTGATTACAGTGACCGCTATAACTATGATTATAGATATTGAACATTATAAATCAAAGGGTGCCCCAATTTTTAATGTTTTTTTTTGTAATGTTTATTACTTTTAATATGAATCGTAAAGGGCATTAAAAGCAAAAACTAATACAGAAATGAGTCCAAAAATTAAAGGGTGTCCCCATAGTTATTGTAAGTTTAACCTTAATGGACCTATCTTTTTCACTATTATAGACGAAAGCTTAAAAATGAACAGAAAATTGATTACAATGACCGGTATAAATATAAATATTGAAAATTATAAATTAAAGGGTGCCTCAATAGTTTATTTAAAATTATGCATATGGCCATACAGTTGTAGACAGACGGCTGAAATTCACAAACGACCTAAGTTCTCTAAAACAGTTATATAATTTGGATTGGAAATTTAAAGGGTGTCCCAATAGTTGAGGTAATTTGATGCACATATGTGCTAAAAATTTTGAACCGTTGTACGCGAATAACTGCTGTAGCAACAAGTATACAATTGGAATTTCGAAATTAAAGGGTGCTCCTATAATATAATTTTGCAAGAATTATTTACTGGCGTTATCTCAGTTTCAGATTCTTCGTGTTCATTTTAAAACCAGAAGCAAAATAGATCGCAAGTTAGATTTTTTTACCCTTAAGAGTTTTAGGGTTCGCTTGGACAGTGGGGCAAAAAAAATTTCCTGCAGGAATTTTTTATTTAATTAATTTTTTATTTATTGAAACCCAAAAATATATTAACGTCAAAAAAGAATTTATCTACATAAAAAACTAAATTTTTCTAAAATGTCCCACTTTCAAAATATTTTTAAATTTTGGATAATTTTTGGATAATTTTTTTTTTTCTTAAGAAAATTTTTAGGAAAAATTTATTCTAATCATTAAAATCATTAGTGAGCATTAAATATTGATACAAAAAATATTTTTTTTTCAAATTTTTTTAAATATTCCTTGATGTTGCAAAAGCTAAATTTTATAAATTTATAAAAATACTTTTCAAACTATAAAAGTAAGAAATCTTTTCTTCATTGCTGTTGTGATTAATTCTGAATTTTAGCCTTAAAATTAATTTTATTACCAAATTTTAGTTTTTTTTTGCTGTCAGCCTCAATTTTATTTTTTTTTGTGATCTTATTTCATTTCTTGTACGGCTTCATTTCATGCACGAACAATTTCAATTTGTATTTTGTTTCTTTATTGAATTCTTGACTCAATGATTGACACAAATAATTAATTTTTAACAAAAATCTGCGGTCTTTTCAATTTTTTATTCAACAAAATCTGTTAAGTAATTTAATAGTTAAACATTGAAAAATAGACCAAAATTGCAATGAACTCAGTGTAAATTACCTTCTTCTTAAAATTTTATTTTGTCTGAAATTTATTTTATTTTAGTTTGTTTTATTTTATTTTAATTTATTTTACTTTACAAATTTTGTGCTTGAAGTTAAAATGATTTATTACAATAGAAACCCGGAAGAAATATTTAAATTTTAACTCTCTTTTTGAGCAGCAGAGACGACAACCCTATTTAACTCAACAAAAATGTTATTTATTTTGTTAGTGTTTTCTCTAATAAAACTGTCTTGTTAAATTGGCTGTTTCAAAAATGATTTTGCATAAGCATTTTGTTTAACGAAGATTTAATGCAAAATTGATTATCTTCATTAAACAGTTTAAACTTGTGATCGATGCTTTTGATATCTGCTTCAAGATTTACTGAGCTTTAAATGATTTTATTTTTCTTTTTTTTTTAGTTGTGTTTTGTAACTGTAAAAAATATGTAGGAATTTAATATATTTTGCATAAAATTTTTTAAAAATTTTTTAGAATATTTTTTATATTATTATTTTAATATTAAAATTTAGTCTTTTAAAAAATTTGTTTTTTTCTCTAAAATTTTTACTATTATCTAATTTACGTTTTTTTAATATTCTTTTTTCCTATTTTTTTTTTTCAAAAATTTTCATTAATTTCTAGTGACCTTAAGAGCCTTTAGCGATTAACTAATTGATAGTGAAAGGTCGTGTGAAAAATTGCTAAAACAATTAATGTTTGTTTTTTTCTTACAATTTATCATTGTTACATTGTTATAAATATAAATAAATAAATGATTTAATCCGTTTAAAAATATCTTTTTGTTTTCCTTTCCTAAAGATCTTTATGTCAGATTAATTTGCTGATGACATTCAAGAATTAAAAATTACCTTGTTTTTGCACTTTTTCTTTATTTGTTTCGTTAATGATGGATTAGAAAAAAATAAATTTTAAATATCGAAAACAATGAATTGACATGAAAACACCTCTCTAATTTTTTGGACTTCTACCAATTTAAAGGGAAAAGCAAAGTGAAAACAGCTGAAATTTTTAAGAAAATTAAAAAAAAAATTAAAAAACATTTTCAAGAAACTTAAAAAAAATAAAGATGAGACAATAGAAGAGAAATCAAAACTTAAGAGGTTAAGGAAATTTTATATAATAAACAAACTTTATTGTTTTCTATACAAAACGTAACGAATGAAGTAATCGAAAGATGTTATAAATTTTTTTAGTAAATTTTGCACAAATTTAGTTTCTTGAACAAACTTAAAATACAAATTATTGTTATTTAGTTAGGAAATTTCTAGAGAAATATCATATAAAAAATAATAACTGACGAACAAATTTTCTATAGAATATTTAAAGGATTAAAATAAAAATTTTTATTAGAATATTGTAGATATCGATAAATATTTTTATAGAAAATCGAATTTATCGGTAATATTTTTTGTAGCACATTGAATTTATCGATACAATATTCGATGAAAAAAAAGCTATCGAAAAAATTTTCTATAAAAAAATTTGGTTATCGAAAAATTTTCTGTAGAACATTGCAGTCATCATATTTATTGTCAGTAGAAAATGGTACTTATTAAATTAATTTTACATAGATAAAATAAAATTATATATTAAAAATTAATTTGTACAATATTTTAGTTATCAAATTCGTTTTCAGTAGAAAATTTGAACTATCGATAAAATTTTTGTACGAAATCGTAGATTTATATAGGATAATATAGCTGTCGAAATATTTTCAACAGGAAGTTGTAGCTATCGATAATATTTTTTGTAGAAAATTGTACTTCTTGACTAAACTCTTTGTAGAAAATAATAATTATCGAATTATTTTTCAATGGAAATTTTTAGCTACCGATTAAACTGTTCAACAAAATTTTAGAAAATCATCTTAATAAAATTTTCTTCAGAAATTTTGGAACATTCTAGTCAGTGCTAGAACTTCTTTAGAAAGTTTTAGTTATCGATAATATTTTTTACAAAATTTAAGTTATCAAAATTTATTAAAAAAAAAAATTTTAGGCATCGGTAACATTTTTTAAAGAAAATTTTTACCATCCATAAAATATTTTTAGACAATTTTAGTTACCGATAATATTTGGTGATCGATAAAATTTTGTTTAGAAAAGCTTAGTCCTCTTATAAAGTTTTAGTTATCGATAACATTTTTAAAAAATTTTAGTTATCAATAAAATTTTCTTTAGAAAAATTTTGTAATCGATATTTTTTTTTTTTAAAAGCGAGTTATCAATAAAATTTTCATCAGTAGGATTATAGAAATTCTAGATATTGTTTAAATTTCCTTAGAAAGTAGAAAATAATAGTTATCAAATTATTTTTCAATAGAAACATTTTGTGACCGATAATTTTTTTTTTAATTCTCTTTAATTAAATTTTTTGCAGAAAATTCAGAAAATTTGAGTTATTGCTAAAACTTCTTTAAAAATTTTCAGTTGTCGATAACATTTTGTTTTTTAAAAGTTTTATTTATCGATGTATTTTTTTTTATAAAATTTTAAATATCCATAAATTCTTTTATATAATATTAGCTATCGTGAAAATTTTCTTTAAAAAAAATTTTGTGATCGTTAAAATTTTCTTTAGAATTTTTAAAAAGTTTTATTTATCGGTAACTTTTTTTAAAAAGTTTTAGTTATCGATATTTTTTTTAAAAGAAAATTTTTGTTATCATTAACATTTTTTAAAGAAAATTCAAATTATCTATAAAATATATTAAAACAAATTTAATTATGGATAAAATTTTCTTTAGAAAATTTTTTCGATCGATAAAATTTTCTTTAGAGAAGCACGTAATCAATATAATTTTTATCAGAAATTTTAGAAAAATTCTTGTTATTGCTTAAACTTCTTTAGAAAGTTTTAGTTATCGATAAAAGTTTTTGGATAATATTAGCTATCGATAATTTTTTTTAATGTGTTCATCGATGCAATTTTTCTTTATATATTTTAAATATCCATACATTTTTTTATATAATACTAGCTATCGATAAAATTTTCTTTAGAAAGATTTTGCGATCGATAAAATATTCTTTAGAAAACCAAGTTATCAATAAAATTTTAATCTAAAAGCTTGGAATAATTCTAGATTGCTAAAAATTTTTTAGAAAGTTTTAGTTTTCGATAAAATTTTTTAGAAAGTTTTAGTTATCGATATTTGTTTTGAAAAATTTTACTATCGATAATTTTTTTTTACAAAACCTTAACTATCCATAAAATATTTTTGGACAATTTTAGTTATCGCTAAAATTTGCTTTGAAAAAATATGTTGATCGATAAAATTTTTAAAGAAAACTCGTTATCAATAAAAATTTTTTTAGAAAGTTAAGAAAATTTTAGTTATTGGTCAAATTTCTTTAGAAAGTTTAAGTTATCGATAACTTTTTTTAGAAGGTTTTAGTTATCGATATCTTTTGGAAAGTTTTATTATCGAAAACATTTTTTTTAATAATAAAATATTTTTAGACAATTTTAGTTATCGGTAAAACTTACTCTAGAAAAATTTTGTGTTCGATAAAATTTTCTTCAGAAAAATTTTGTGATCGATAAAATTTTCTTTAGAGAAGCCCATAATCAATAAAATTTTTATCTGAAAATTTAGAAAAATTCTAGATTATTATCGATAATTTTTTTTAGAAAACTTTTACTATCCATAAAATATTTTTGGACAGTTTTAGTTATCGATAAAATTTTCTTTAAAAAAATTTATTGATCGACAAGATTTTTTGAGAAAACACATTATCAATAAAATTTTTTTTTAAAGTTATGAAAATTCTAGTTATTGGTAAAATTTCTTTAGAAAGTTTTAGTTATCGATAACTTTTTTTTAGAAAACATCGAAATAATAATAATAAAATATCGAAAACATTTTTTAAGGACATAATAATCATTCATAAAATATTTTTAGACAATTTTAGTTATCGGTAAAACTTTCTCTAAAAAAATTTTATGATCGATAAAATATTCTTTAGAAAAATTTTGTGATCAATAAAATTTTCTTTAGAAAAGCTCGTTATCAATTATATTTTCTTAAGAATGTTTAGAAAATTCTAGTTATTGCTAAATCTTTTTTAGAAAGTTTAAGTTATCGATAACATTTTTAAAAAAGTTCGGGTTATAGATTTTTTTTAGAAAATTTAAAATATCTATACATTTTTTATATAATATTAGCCATCAGTAAGATTTTCTTTAGAAAATTTTTTTAGAAAAGCTCGTTATCAATAAAATTTTCTTTCTTGTTTTGTTAAAATTTCTTTAGAGAGTTTTTGTTAAATATATTTTCTTGCTTAGATTTTATTTATTGAGAATTTTTCCAAGAATTTTATGATATAAAATTTTTTGACACAATTTTAGTTATCGATTAATTTTTATTGGAAAATTTTTGTTATCGATTGAAAATCCTATATAGAATTTAAGTTGTAGATTATACTTTAAATAGAATATTTAAGTTAACGATTAAAATATCTATAGGAAATTGTATATTAAGATTTTCTTGAAAACTTGATTAAATTGTCTGTATAAAGTTTACGTTATCGGTTAAATTTTCTATAATTAATTTTCATTTTTGAATTAATTTCCTGTAGATATTGGAAAGTTTATTTTTTCATTAAGTTTTTATTCGATGTCTTAGTTATCGATATAATATTTTTTAGAAACTTTATGGTTATCGATTTGGGAAACATTAAGGTATTTTTATTTTCTTTTATTTGCTATATGAAGGTATTGATAATTTGTATATTAAAAAGTTTTGTTATCGAAAATATTCTAATTCTATGAAAACTTCTTGATTTTAAAACTCCTTGAAATTTCGAAGTCTTTCAATAACGATGAAAATTCTTTAAAAATTAATTTCAAAAAAAACTTGTTCTTACAGTCATCCCATCTCTGGCTGTTCATATCTATTGTACGTTTATTTGTTAAAATTAATTTTTTTATTTTTAAAAATTGTTGTTTATTTTTAGTAACACAACATCAAGAGTTATTACAACAAGTTGTAATTTATAGTTTGATACAAAAAAAACCCCGAATCCCATAATGAAATACTAATTTGGAGGCTTGTCCACAAAATATGGTTGCACCACAACTTGTTTGTAGAGTGCGTATTTCAGTCAGTCAGTCTGGTGATCAGTTAGTCAGCTTAATAACAAATGGATAAAATCGGTTTGTAAAAAAAAAAACATCATTTACGACGAGTTTAATTAACATGCAGCCGAATGTTGAGAAACGTTTGAGGTGAAGGTTGCATTGTTTAGTGTTGCAGTAGATTTATTTTTGCTATTGTTTCACTTGTTTTTAGCACAAAGTCTTTTTCTTAAGTGTCTTGTTTTGCTAGAAAATATTAATAAAAGTTATAATATTGGGTTATTAAGAATATTAAATTGTTAACGATAATTAAAATAGTTTAATTAAATTAATTAAAAAAAGAAAAAAAAAAAGAATTTCTTGCTTGACTCGACCTTGCTTTGAATTTAATTAGTTTTTAATAATACATTTTTTCAATTTTGATATCAATTAGGGATTAAAATGTTGCAGAGCTACCACGTGATCTTTCAGTGACAGCAACTTTACTTTTGCAAGACTTTGAGTTTTGTTTGAAAACCTTTTGTTGTTTCCAGAAACAGTTGGATCGAACTTTGATTAATCGTTGGGGAAGAACAATTATTAGAGACATTAATCTTTTTAAAAAATTTTAGTTTTTTTTTTTTGATGTGTTTTTCACTTGACGCTGTAGCTTGACCTTCTGAAAAAGTCTTACAACCTGCCTGTCCCTGTCTAAAAAATGATTTTTTTTAGTTTTTAAACAAATTTTGTTTTTTTGTTCGAAATTTACTTTTAAATAAAAATAAATAATGTAAAAATAAATACCGTACAAAAATTGTTATTGTTCAACTTATATTGTTATTTGTTGTTGCTGTTGTTTATTTGTAAATTTTTTTACACATGACATAAATATTTTTAATTCTACAATTTTCAAATTGTTTATTATTGTTTTCTTTTCGTTGATAGAAAACCTCAAATGCTAAAGCGTCATTTGTTTTTAAATTAATAGTTACTTAATTGTTTTTTTTAATGTTTTTTTTTATTTTTTGATATTTTTCAATTTAAATTTAGTTTTGTTTTTCTTAACTAACAATTGACGAAAAAATAAACAATTAAAAATTGCGTGTTGTATTTTTTATTTTATTTATTTTTTTTTTTTTCATTTAAATTAACAATACGAGGGTGGACTTAATCGCATTATAAATAATTTGAGAAAAACATCTATTTCAGCCTTTAAGGACTTCTCGTGAAATAAAAACAAAAAAACTTAAAGCAAATATTTTTCAGGCTTCAATTGAAAATTGTTAAATTAAGAAAATGGTTGGCTAAATTTGAATTTTTAGTTCCTTTCTTTTCTTTAAGTTTCGACATACCCGCACTTTGTAATTCACAAAATTAATTCCTCCGATTCTTTTCCCACCTTTTTTTGTTTCTGATGTACGCTGCTTTTACTTTCCGAGTTATAGTCCTCTAAAATTTTTAACATTTTTAAAATATCAATATGGGTAACATTTTAAAGCTCTTGAAGAGGCAATCCGGGCCCTTTGTAATCGTGACACAGTGAGTATTACAAAAAGAGCAATACTTTTGGGTGACGCTTTATCTTTTCTCCATTTTGCAGGAGACGCATTTTTCTTTAATATCTGATGTTTCTTGAATCGCTACCAATTGTGGTGGTGGCTGATCCGATAGAAGGCTCGTGATCTACAGCATGGCATTCCCAACATGAGGCCAACAATTGACTTGGTTAATCTGTGCTCGATGTTTGATGTTCGGAGCAGCCATATCGTTTGTTAATGCAGTGAGGAAAATACGACGAGAAATGCTGGTCTCATGAGTTTTAGAATACAGCACGCAGGCAGTCAATTCTGACAATTTCATCATGTTGCCATGTTGAAAAAAATAGCTAAAGGCCACCGACGCAATTTCCGCTTGCCTGTGTAATTGCCAGGTATTTGGTTCATGCTATCCACGCCAGCTTTCGCACGATTATATTTTATTATTATTTCTCTTTGAGGACAAAATATAAAAATTTATTTTCGCTTTAGGCAATAAGCGACCAAAGTGACGTCTTGGCGAAAGGCAAACACAAATTCGCCCATTTTTCTGTCACGTTTTATTTCTGGTAAAATACATCGCTTTTTCTTGTGCATTGTGCCAGCGATACTCAACTTTTTGTCAACCAATTGATGAGTGAAATCCAATCCAGTAAGACAAGTTATCCTTGTGATGTTTTAACCAGAGCCCCCTTAAGCTTTGAAGAGTTCTTGCCATCTGTGGCCATCAGTTGATAACAGTGGTAACCATATGTGGGTAATAACTGGCAGCATCGGCGCCCTGCACAACTTTGGTGCCATAATTTTCAGGCTTCGATTAAATGTACTGCTTGAAAGGACAGCGGCCTCAAAACGAAAAAAAATCGTCTATTGCAATGTAAGCGTT
Source organism: Cistogaster globosa (assembly GCA_937654795.1). Taxonomy (NCBI): domain Eukaryota; kingdom Metazoa; phylum Arthropoda; class Insecta; order Diptera; family Tachinidae; genus Cistogaster; species Cistogaster globosa. Next base: position 162,491,782 of record OW569403.1, read on the forward strand.
ATCGAATCGACTGATCAGCAAAATTGCTTTAAAGCGATTCCGACTTATCGAAGTGCGATATATTGGCACTGCTTTTGGGGTCAAAGCGTTTCTAGTTTTGAATCGTTTGATTTATAGATGGCAGCCGTTATCAACAAGACCAAGAAAACTTAAAACTCAGGTAAAATTACTGGCAAAATGGCTGGAAAAACTTCTCGTTGCAGTTCAAAAACTGGTGGCTCCAAAACATTTTGCGTACGTTTTGACACTTTTTATTATCATTATGATTATTTTTCGTTTGTTTAAAAAACTTTTACACTCGATTGCATTTACAACGTATATTTATATGGATTTACCAGTCAAAGCAGTCCGCTTAAAAAAGGTTAAAGTAACAAGTCAGCTGTTTGAGAATTATTTGTCTTCTTATTCTTATAGTTTTTACCAGCTCTGGTTTACCTTAGACACAACCACCTCTGCTTTTATCCCTTCAAAAACTGGCACCATTCATACACTATGCACTGCAGAGTCCCCTTAACACTCTCACGCTGTTTTAACTTTTGTAATTCTAATTTTTCCCTTATTTTCTATATTTCATCATAAACTAAGGCTTAAAAATTTTTAAATTTTTAATAACTACAATTTTTGCTTAAAATAGGCAGCACTATTTTTGTCCTTTTTAATACTTGTGTTGCCTCCCTCGTATGTAATTTTGATCAATATAAATAAAACTGCAGCATGCAACAATTGATTAATTTTTTTTTAATAATTTACAAGGTTGCAACTGATTACAGTTTGTGTAGAAAAAAACCTCAGCCAATTTAAATTGTTTATTCTCTCACTCAAAAAAACACACAATTTTCTTAGCTTTTTAACAAACCGGAAATGATGTTGTTTTAAATATTAAAAAAAAGTGTTGGAATATAATAAATTATTTCAATTCCCAACATAAAAACTTTCCTCTCTCTATTTTGCGAGTATTTTTAGGGTTTTAAACTTAATTGTGCTTTTTGCTTTAATATACGTATTTGAATGTATGTATGTTTGTTTTTTTTTCTGCTAGAATTTTTAATACAGATATTAAAATTGTTTACTGGTTATTTTGATGAACAATTTTTGTTTCAAACTTTTTTTTTCATGCTTGAAAATTTTTATCAACAATTTTTATAATGTCGAGGATAAAGTTGCTGCTTGTTTTGTTTCGTTTTTAACTTTTTGAAAACTTTTTATTTTAAATTATTAAAGTTAGTGGTATTTTTTCGGTGTGTTGTGTTTTTTTGGTAAAGTATTTATTTTTGTGATTTTAAGTTGCTAGTAAATTGTTTTCAAAGCATGTATTTGATCAATGGTAAACGAAAATCGATTCGATTAAATTTTTAAAATTATTTTTTTTTATAATGGATTTTTGGTGTTATTTTCAAATACTAGAAAGCATTTATACAAAAAAAAAAATATATTTTTTTGTTATTTATTCGATTATTCGAATAATCGTTTCCTTGAACTTGTACTGAGCTTACATTTTTTATTAATTAATTAAAAATTTGTATTCGTTTATAATTGCTTACTTCGAATTAAGAATATTCGATTTATTGAAATATTAAATAATGATAAATAATCGATTATTCGCAAATAAATTTTAAATTTAAGCCACATTCCTGCTGAGTAGGTGACTTGTTTTTAAATTTTTATTTAAAAACTTTAATCTATAAATTTATTAATAAGTAAAATAATATTATTAATAATATTATTCGATTAATCGAATAATCGATTAATCGTTTTATTAAATTATTACTCAATTAATTTTCGTTTTTTTATTCTTTACAAATTTTTAATCGAATAAAAACTCTAAGCTCGAATAAAAATTATTCGATTAATTTATAAAAATAACAATATCAAATAATCGATTTTATTTGAAATCTTTTTATTTTTATTTAATATTAAAAGCATATTTTAATGCGCAATTTGACGTAAAATTTTTAATTTACCAATTAATTAATCAATTGATTAACCGAATATCTTTTAATCGATTAAAAGGCTAATTTTAGTTGCTAAAAAGTCACGAAAACTTAACACTATTCAAGTTATCAAATCATTCATTTGTTGAATATTTCTGATAATTTTTTATTAAAAAAATGGAAACAATTAGTGATAATTTTTAACGATTATTCGATTATTCGTTATAAAGCTCGTTGAATTTCTTTAAAAATTATTAAAGCGATATTTTTACGATACAGAAAAAATTTATTTAATAATTAATCGAATATATTTTATTCGAATAAAAATATTTTTGTTACGAAAAATACTTTTGTTCTAACTTAAGGTTCTTTGTGATTTATTTATAAAAATTTGAAAAATATCAAGTTTGAAACAATCACAAGCTTTAGTGAAAAATTCATGAAAAGACAACAGAAGTAGTCAAGAAAGTAGAGTTTAATTTTTTAATTCTATTTTTTCTATTTTATTATTGCAATAATTATACATTATTATTTTTTTGTAATTCTTTTTTATTCGATTAATCGATTAATGTTTAATCGAAAGGATAATGTATTTTTTTTCAAACGAATGGTTAAAAATATTATTTGGCTTGAATTTTTATATTTTTAAGTTTTTAAAATGGAAATTATTTTTATTCGATTAATCGAATAATTTTTAATCGAAAGAAAATTTATTTATTTTTTTCAAAAGATTGTTTAAAAATATTATTTGGCTTGAATTTTTATATTTTTAAGTTTTTAAGATGAAAATTATTTTTTATTCGATAAATCATATAATATTTAATCGGTAGGAAAATTTATTTTGTTTTAAAGGATTGTTTAAAAATATTATTTGGCTTGAATTTTTATATATTTAAGTTTATAAGATGAAAATTATTTTTTATTCGATTAATCGAATAATTTTTAATCGAAAGGAAAATCATTTTTTTCAAAATAATGTTTAAAAATATTATTTGGCTTGAAATTTTGCTTTAAGCGAATTTATTCGAGTATTTTGTTGTGGGTCAGTTGACAATTTTTTTTTAGTTGCTGCTGTTGAGAATTAAAAATAAAAGATAACATAAAAACTGCTTAATGTGAATTATTAAATAAGGATCTGAATACTTTTTGCTTGCGCTTATTGTTCTTATTGCAATAAACTAATTTTTATGAAAAAATAATTTTTGTTTAAATATTTTATTCATCCGTGTAATTAAAGAATTATCAAATTTATAACCACCCATTAATTAAGATATTATGAGGTTTGTTTTCGAAAACTTCCATACGTTTTGTTTTTGATTAATAATAAGCATTTTAAGACTGAACTAATATTTTCTTGCACGTTTTAAAAGTACAAAAATGGTAAATGTTGCAATTAATCGATTTCATGTAAACTTTTAAGCTAAATTTTTGAAATTTTATTAAAAATTATATAATTTTTTTATTCGAATAATCAAATAAATTTTATTCGAATAATCGAATAAATTTTATTCGAATAATCGAATAAATTTTATTCGATTGAAAACCCTAAAATTTTCCATTTGATGAGTATAAAATATTAAAACTGTTTATGTGCCACATTTTATTTCTAACATGTTCACTTTCTGCTTTGGTTTTGTTCTTTTTTGTTTTTTTTTTTTTTGTTGCTACAAAAACCTCAGTTTCCAAAACATGACCACAATCACTTGGTTGGTCGTCAAATTGTATGTTAAATTTTAATTTTCAACGACATTTTATATGATAGTTTCTTTTTTTACGTGGTATTGTATTTCTTTTAAATCATAAAATGTAGGAAGGAAGGATATGACACTAGCGAAAAATATAAAAAAGGGTAGATTTTGACTGACCACGTTGAAGCAATTACTAGAGATTTGATATAATTAAGTTTAGCATCCAGAGCTAATTAAAACATGAAAAAGTTTTTATTATTTTTTGTAAATTAAATTTAAAGAAAGTAATGGCATTTTCTTGTCACACATTTAAATTAAAATTTGGGCCAGTGTTCCCCATTCTGAAGATTGAAGCATAATTTAATTCGAATCTCGTTGGGAGCAAAATATGAAGAATCGAAAGCTTACAATTGCAATCCTATTTGTGTAGGTCTGCCATGAAGAAGCTCTCGATACAAGTAATTTTGTAACTCACACGAAGTCTAGCTTTTCATGCAAGAAGGAGATAATTGTCCCCTGTATTATGTATTAGGCTTCTTTCACCCCACCTTTAATGCTTCTTTTGTCTTTTCTTAGCCCAGTTGTCTTCTGCTTGCATGTTTTTTTTTTATTTTGCAAACAATTTAATTTCTTGAACTTTGAACGAATAATCTGAATAACTTTTCATGCATCAAATCAATAAGCGCCATAAAAAATCAAGACGCCAATTGTCTAACCAACAAAATAATTTGTTTCATTTTATTTAAGTTTTCGATATTTTGTTCAATGGTTGCGTTAACGTAATCTCAACCACAAGAGGTGTCATGTAATTTAAGCTGCAAAAAAAAACTTTTGCATCCAAATCTTCTTGCTACATTGAAAGTATTGTTTTTGTTTGAGAAAAAAAGGTGCCAGTGTTGCCATTGGAGGTTCAAAAGAAATTGGATTTAAAAACTTTTTTTAAGTTCAATTGATGTTGACTAAATTGATAATAAAGATTTAGTGAATCCAGCAAGAAAATTACGAAAAATTATTATTGAGGACGTACTGCATCTGTGGCATTATGACCTTCCTGGAAAAAAAATTTATTATGCATAGCGATGTCGATTGAGCGATGTCCGTGTGTCCATCCGTGTTAGTGTTGAAATCAAGTTTGCCAAGGCACTAGATCAGCTAGAAAAAATTTAAATACGCCCATCGATTAGACATAGTGTCGAAGGAGGTGCTATTGGAAATCAGCAAGATCGGTCCATGTCCTTCGGGGCAGCGGGAAAAAACCACGCCTGCCTTTTTTCACATTATTTGGAACAACGAAAAACTCCATAAAAACAAATTTGAGTTAATAAAGAATTAAAAAATAAGAAAAAAAATTAAAGTGAAAAATTAGCGCTCGCCAATATTTCCCGAGTTATGGCCCTCTGAAATTTTCAAAATTTTTAAAATATCAATATGGGCATCATTTGAAAGCTTTTGAAGAGATCTTTAAGGAAATGCTAAAGTTTTTAAAAAATACTTAACCCTTTAAGAGGCGATGGAATTTTTATTTATATTTTTTTTACTTGATTTTTAAGTTATTTTGTTTCAGCTGTGCACTTTAAAGGCCTCGAATAATGATTACCCCATGTAATATTTCTTTATTTTTATAAAAATCGCATTTATTTTGTCGTAGTTTAAAAAACGGCAAAAATGCAACTCTGCTCGTACAGGTACGGTTATTTTATAAATTTTAAAAGTTTAAGAAATCAGACAGATCTGTCAAAAAATTTGTCACATTATTTCTTGTAACAGATATGAAGACTAAACCTTCGAATATTCAACAAAGCAACGGGATTATGGGGCGTTTTTATTAAAGAAAATATTGTGTAGCGCATAGCTTTTTGCTGCTTTACTTGTTATCAGTTTTTTTAGGAGTATTTTTGAGCAAGAATTATCTCGCTAAAGATTGTTTTTTTTAAACATTTGGCATGACTTTTTAATTTTTTTATGAATTGATAGCAGAGGAAAAAGAAAAATATAAAAAACCGCAAGTAAGCAACACCTGCTCTTGCAACATTGAACCGCATTTAAAACTATTTGTAGAAGATGTCAGTTAATAAATGTTACACTTTAATATTTCATCTTTAAAATTAGGAAATCGGCTTCGTCTTAAATACGACAAAAAATAAAAAAATAAATAAAAAATAAAGAAATATTAAAACATAAAAAAACGAAAAAAAAATATTCTTTGGAAATCAGCTTCGTCTTAAATACCACAAAAACGAAAACGAAATAAACAAAATATTTAAAAACAAAAAAAAAAATAAAAAAAAAAAAATAAATAAATTTTCGTCTTTTCAATTTAATTAAATTTTTTCTCAATTTAATGCAGAAATAAGAAATGTTTTTTCTCCTTTAGTAATTATAAACTTTCTTTTATTGTGTTGTTTATTGTACTAAAAAATATTTTTCATATTCTACGAAAAACACCACGTTTAATACCAATATTTTAAAATCTTTCCTTGAAGAAACAATTTTATTGAATCCAACATCACAAGGTGCTTGGCTGATCCTTAATAATACAAAGTTATACAAAACTTAATTGGTGAGGAAAAATTTTCAGTTTTCCATACTCCCTCAACAGAAAAAGGTTTTTCTCGTAATTTGCTACCTGATTCAGAGACCAATATGGATTTGTTAACCGTAATAAAACAATACGTAGCTTTAACACCATCAGATTGCAACAATTATAATGTTGATACGAACATGGTTTTGGCATTAGCTGCATCTGGAGAAGCATCTGGAGAACCTTATACCAATTTAATGGTATAAAAATAATAATTTTTGTGTATTTTGCGTCAATCTAAAGAAAATTGAATTTTAGGTTAAAAATACTGAATTTGAAAGGGAAAAAAATTAACTAAAAATAAAAGAAATTAATTTAAAATGAAAAAAAAAAATAAAGAATTTATATAATTTAAATAAAATGGAATATAAATTAATTTGCAAAAATCTATATTTCATGCAATTCAAATCTTAAATATTTTTTTTTCAAATTTTATATACAATTTTTTAAATTTGTATATATTTTTTTAAAAGTTTTTTGGTAAAAATCAATATTAAGGTAAAATTTCATTTTTATAAATTCAAACTAAATTTATTTTCGATTATACATTTTTGTTTATAGGAAATTTTCGATTTCCAATTTTTGTTATCTCTTTCGCTGATGTTTAAAAGTTTCAAAAAATTTTTCTTAATAATTTCTGAATTTTTCTAACACCTTGTTAAATGTTAATCCTGTTTTGGGAATTTATAATTTTTAGGCATTCATCAACCTTTCTTAATTTTCAAATAAAATTTATATTTTCTCGATTTTGAATTTATTTTCAGACCTCGTCGACACTTTGCAACTTTTGTTGTTTAACTCTTTAAATTTTAAAATCTCAATAAAACAAGTGTTATATTCCACATAAAAATAGTTTTCCCTTGGTCAGGATTAATGATAAACTTCTTTAGCATGTTGCGAACATTACATTCGCTAACTAAAATTTGTCCCTTTTGACAGGCTTCAACTGAACTATGGCATTTCTAATACTGGCTTCGCTAACGAATATTTTTTTCCCGTGAACAGCCGGGCTTCAAGTTTTATTTCTTTATAATATTTCGAATACCAGTTCCGCTAAATAAAACCTGTCCACATTGCCGGATTGCGGGATTTTTCTCTCTGTATTTCGGACACCCTGTATTTCTTCTGCATTACGAACCTTTTATTTTTTTTAATAAGAGAAAATAATTCAAATGCAACTTCTAAACAATAGCTGAATAATTTTTAAACGAAAATAAAGATCTCCCGAACGAGAAATAAATTAACTCCCATCGCAACAAAATTTTGATTGGGAATTGTTTCATTAAAGACTTATTTTACAGTGTTTAAAACTAAATTATACTTCTTAACTGGAAGACATTTTAAACCGGCCAGAACAGTGTCGCTTATTTCTCCGCTAATATAACCGCAACTGTTCACCAAAATATCGGTCATTGCGTAGAACAAAGTTTTCAACACATTCTTAAAGGCAAATTGACAAATAATTATTAAGTTATAATAATTAAAAAAAATTAAGCATTAGGGATTAAGTTATCGCCTTAAATCCAGCTCAAGCTTAATTAAAACTAAAAAATTTAATGAAACGTTTTTTTAAAAGGTTTTGATTATTTGAAAAATTGTTATATTTCTTTGTCATCCTTTTGTTACTATTAACGACGTCATCCTCTCTTAAGAGGTGTAAAACTTTTTCTACTAGAAAAACAATTACGAAAATTTGTCATGGCGTTTGCTTTAAAGAAAGAAATGATTGATTAAATGATTAACTCTGAACTGTCAATCACTCTTTTATGTTTCAAAGAAAAGTAAAATTGAAGTAAATGAAACGACAGCATAAGAAAACAAAACAATGTAAAAGAATACTATTGAAAAGTTAATCAAGAAAGTGAAAGAAAATAATTAAGTAATAAAATAGAGAAAGATTTAGTAAAATTGCAAAAGAGGTTTTTTAAGATAAAATCTGTAACAGGAAAATTAAAATGAAATAAATTAAATAAAAACAACTTTAGAAGTTTTGTGTAAAATAAAATTGAATGCATATGAATTTTTTTCTAACCACTAACAGATGTGTACTAAAACAAACGAACAGATTGGCTTAACCTGAGCTTCACTATGTTATTAAGAGAGCTTTGCTTATGTAGTGTTATTTTAAGTGTGATAAAACACAAACAACGCTCTTTACTTTTACGCACAAGCAACATTTATATTCAATGTTTTGACTTTAAGTTGTCATTCTGCTCGCATCTTCGTTTTTAAACTATAGGCGATTTAAAACGCCTAGATAGTTCTAAAATGATATGATCTGGCAACTTGGTTTATTTGTTTCTTTAATGCTTTTATTTATTTATGTCAGAAAAAAAATTATTTCAATTAAACAAATTGAAAAAAAAACCAAATCGATTTTTCTGTAAAAAATTTTACAAAAAAAATTTTCAATAAATTGTCTTCAAAATATTAAAAATAAGCGCCTTTACAGAAGAACAAAAAAAAACATCTACAAAGTTTTTATACAAATTAGAAAATAAGAAAATTTTTTAAAAATTAAAATAAGGGAATATTGGCTCTCATGAAGTTGTTTGCGATTTTGAGATTTATTCGCAAATTTCTTCATTTTACACCTGAGCCTTCCTAATTTTTTGTTATTTACGTTAATTTCTTTATTTTTCTAAAAATGTTTTGATTTAATTTAAATAAAAACATCTGATGTAAAAAACCAAACAGTTTTTTTATTAAACAACATAAACATTTCCTTTGTCCTGTGTTGTTTTGAGCAAAAAAAAATTTTTTTTTATTTCCACACTTACCTTCTTTTTATTAAAACTATGTCTGAAACAGCAGGCTAACAAAAAATATATCAAATTAAGCTTTAAGATAGTCTCATCTTTTTAAGGGGTTAAAAAAACACTTTTGTTAAATTTTTCAAATGTCTTTTTACTGCTTTCCTCACTGTTGTTGTTTAAGGTTTCTCAATCATTTAAAGCATTTTTCTTTTAACAACAAAAATCAATTTGTTTTGATTAGAAACTCAACAAAGCAAAACAAAATGAAGAAAACATTTTACACTTGAATTCTTACAATAAACACATAATAACTATTCATACGAGGGTGGTTCTCATTCGACAAAGCCAAACAATCTTTTTGTTTTATTTTTTAATTAAAATTCTTTTCAGTTTAAGACTTTTCTTTTCTCTGACTTTAAAAATCATAAGGGTCTTTGAAATACTTATTTTATATTTCTAAGGGTAAAGTTATTTAGGTTTCCCAACTCTGGGGTATAAGGACAGAGGCTAACGAATTTTTTTAAACTTAGTTTAAATCGGTAAAGGCAGGGGATTTATTAAAGGGTTTCTTGTTAAATAAAACAGCTACTTTTTTCAACACTCAATAGCGGCCTCTATCGTTCTATGATATTCTATGATATATTTTTTGGAGATAACCTTCAATTAGATATAATTGTATCGACTCCAGTAAATGGTCTTCGGTTTTTAAGGAACTTTTAATGAACTTTTAATCCTCTTAATGGTACAAAGCTTCTTTAAGCCTACAGTTCTAAATTTTATTTCATTTCACACTGAAAAAATAATTTTACCTTACGCCCAAAATCTTATTTAAGTGATGAGGGCAAGTTACTTATTTTTTATATAAAATTTGTTCAGAAAGTGTGTAGCGGTACAGGAATTTTTAATTAATATTCTTGCGCCAAATTAATGCTCTTTTTATGTCCAGAGATGTAATCTCAGAAAAGAACGACTAAGAATTGGAAATCTAACGTTAGATTACACTTATCTTAATTGCTCGAATATATTATTTAAATAAATTGCTAAAATATATTATTCGAATAAATTACTTAACTATACATTTGAATAAATTATACAAATTTTTATTCAAATAAATTACTCGAATAAACTATTCCATTGAACTACTCGAAAAAATTATTGTTATAAATTACTCAAAAGTGTTATTAGAATAAAATATTCAATTAAATTGCTAAAATATATTATTCGAATAAATTATTCAAATATATTGTTCGAATAAATACCTCAAAATTATTATTTGAATAAATTACTCGAACAAAGTATTCGAATAAGCTACTGGAAAAAATTATTCAAATAAATTACTCAAACATATTATTCGAATAAAATTTTCGAATATATTATTCGAATAAATTATTCGAATAAGTTATTCGAATAAATTTCTCGAATAAATTTTTCGAATAGATTACTCGAGTAAATTTTTTTTAGTGTTCAAATAATGATTTTTAGTTCTCATACATTTAGTCAATGTTTATGCAAACATTTTAATTTTACCCCTTCAAATAAAACTCTTTCAGATAGTCGACCCCTACAATTCTTAATTACACCAAGTCAGCGAAGATCTCGACTTTCCTGAACTCTGGTATCTGAGTCACTTTTTACTATCACACGTTAAACTTGCATTTAGAAATGTTGTCACACTACAAAAACGTCATTAATTTGTTAAGTAGCCTCGATTTTTATCCCTAAAGGCGAAATTGTTCTGAGAACTTCCTCACTAAATTAAGAAAAAGAAACTCTAGCCCTTCTTAATTGCCTTATTTTCTTACATTTACGCCAGTGTTGCCAGAAGATCGCAACAGAAAATGATCAAATACCTTAACACCTGGAGGTTTTTTCGCGTATTTGGAGATTCCTAAGATATTTTCTAGTGTCCTCCCGATCTGGCATCTCCTTTATCCATCACAATCTTAGGACTCTATACAACTCTGTCTCAATATGTTATTCTTAGATTATGGCCTCATCTTTTTGTGCGTGTGCTTGTTATTGATGTTTTTGATTTTTTCGAATGAAAAAATCGCCAAAAGCAACAAAACATGTTGCATTTTGTATCTGTCAAAAACCAACATAAATTGCATCAACGGCTACAAAATGCCGGGAATAAAATTCTTGCCTAAAGACATAAAATGAGTTGTATTAAAGTTTAGAAAGCAGACTTATTACTGTTGGCAGATTTATGACAGTCAAAACCATAAGTGTTGTCTACAGTTTAGGCTTTAGTTCATTAAAACTAACTGACATTCCCATCTCTGTTATATACGTCAGTTTACTTACGGGTATTGAGCGATGAATTTATGGTCCTTTGTCATTTTGCTATAATTTCCAAATACGCAACATGAACGAGCATTAAAGTTTGTATTACAGTTAAAGGAGACGAAGGAGTTTTTGAAAAAAATAAGAAAAACACATGACACAATTTATTTTCTTTTTAATAAATCTTTTATTTTCTCATTGTAATATTTCCCTTTATATTCCCCTTGATCATCCAAGTGCGGGGCCAGTCTAGTAGCCCGTAATATTTTAATTTATTATCACAATTCGAATAATTAACAACAAGAAAATAAATTAAGAAAAAATCAAATTGAAAAACATGAGATTTTATTTTCTATTAAATTTTTCAAATGTGCAAAATCATTAGAAAAACAAAACACACACACAAGCTCACGCACACAGGAGTATTAAAGCCATCTGACGTATGTAAAAAATTTTAATTAAAATTTATGTCTCATTTAGAATGTAAATTTTAATTTAGTTTCTATTTATTTTAATTCACTGCGTGTGTCTTCATGTATAAAAATTGATGTTAAAGTGTATGTGCGTGTGTATGCGCATCCATGTGTGCGTAACTAGAAGTCAAAATGTGTTTGATGTAAATTGTTGTTATAAATTAACAGGTGCCCAAGGGGTGGCCGAGTATTATTTAAGTTTGAGAAATGGACATTTTAACAAATTTTCTCATTCATAACAATTTATTCATGCATTCATTCAGTCGTTGAAATATTCATTTATTCATTCATTTCATTTGATTTTAGTAGTTTTCAATTGCATTGTTTTTTGCACAGAATCAAAGAGATTTATTATTTTCAACACAAATGAACACACGCATAGTTTTATAAACACATTTTTAAGCACAATCGCAATTAGTTAACTTAATTAAAATAATAGTGATTTAAGGTCTTCAAATTTAATCTCTGATTTATATTTTTTTGGCAATAATTAGTAAACAGGATTTTTTGGTCAGCTATTTTTTATAATATAATTTCTTTAAATCCTTTTATTAATCAAATGTTTTGGTTATTTGCTTTTTCTAAAATTTTAATATATGATTATTCGAGTAAGCGATTATTCGAATAATCGATTAATCAATTATTTTTTTCCTGAAAAAATTACACTTGAATTAGTTTTAGATACTAATTTAAGAAATTTTAGTCATAATAAGAAAAAAGTTTTAAGATTATTCGAATAATTTTTATTCGATTAAAAATTTATACTTAAAATTTGAAAGTTTTATATCACTATTTCCACAAAATTACTACAAAGTATATGAAAATCATGTTGAAACATCCTATTTTTCTCAAATTTCATCTAATACCCATTGATTCCATTAAGTTGATCCTCAAAATTTCATTTGTCTAATTAACTAAATTTTTCATTTCCATGTAAATATATAATTGTCAATTCTTGGTTTTAATAATATATTTACAAAAAAAAAAAAAAAAAAAAATACTATAATTTCTACTGAGCATCGTGAATAATTTATTTGTGCAACAAGATTTAATGATTAATATGACAGGTGCTGGGCGATAAAAAAATAGTGATTTAAATATCCACACAAGCACAGCAACAACAATAAAGTTAACAAAATGTATATAAATATTTTTAATTATAAAAAATTTGATCATTTTTTGCAAACAATATGAATATAAATAAAACGAATATTTGGTTAGAAAATTATTACGTGAAATATACAATTTACATGTGATTCAAATTAATTACTTTTTTTACACTTATACACCCCTAATGATGCAGAAGAAATTACTCGATTAAAATTTTCAAATAAAAATTTCGAATTAATTTTTCGAATAAATTACTCGAATAAATTATTCGAATAAATTACTCGATTAAATTTTTTGAAAAAAAAAATCTCGAATAAATTATACATATAAAATACTCGAATAAATTACTGGAATGAATTATTTGTATAAATTATTCGAATAAATTTTTCGAAAAAATTACTTGAAAAAATTTTTCGTACAAATAATTCAAATAATTAGCTTATAATAATTTCCATTCGTTAATCATTCAAGGGATAAAAATAATATTTTATTTGCATAAAAACCGATATATCTTGATTTATGTCATTAGCATAAAAAATATCATACTCATATTTTAACCATAACAAAAAAAATATTTATTTATTTATACGAAATTTTTATTCGCAAAATTTAATACGAGTAATTTATTCAAATAATTATTTCGAAATTTTTATTCGAAGAATTTAATCGAGTAATTGATTCGAATAAGTTATTCGAGTAATTTATTCGAGTAATTTATACGAACAATTTATTCGAGATTTTTATTAGAAAAATTTAATCGAAAATTTTAAACGAGTAATTTACTCGAATAAGAATTTTAGTAATTTATTTGAATAATGTCTGAGCAATTAACTCGTATAATCTATTTAAATAATTTAGTTAATTGAAATTAAATGTCAAATTTCAAATTTTAAGTCGTTGCTTATTTTGGCACAAGGAAAAATCTCTAACTTGCTGTCATCTTATGACACGAAGTTTAGTTTTTTTTTTTTTTTTTTTTTTTTTTTTTTTTTTTGATAGAAAAGCATTCTGTATTAAAAAAAAACAAAATAGTTAATTATTTATTTGTAATTAATTATTCCAACAAATAAAAACTATTTGTTTAAATGACAATTTTAAACCAAAAATATGACTTTCATTTTTTACACGAAATGTTAACAAATTAAATAAACAAACAAATTTAATTTCCGTGTGGTATTTATTTTTCTGATTAAAATTAAATGTTCATTTGATATGTTTTTCGAACAAAAACAAATACCATGCTTAATTGTATTAAAGGTAGATTTTCATTTTATCCAATAAACTTCCATTTAAAACTTTTCATCGAAAGTATTTTATGGAATTTTTACTTTTTTACTGTATTATTCTGATGAGTCATAACATTTCTCCAAATGATTTACTAAATGACGCCATCGATTAATTTTTTCACGGAAAAATTGTATGACACAAGAAATTTTTTTTCTAAAAAATTGTTAAAAATAAAAGTAAATTAAATCTTTAAAATTCCTGTGTTTTAGATAAAAATTTTTAAATTCTAAATTAACAATAAATTGAGCAAACAAATAAATGAATGAACTAAAACGAGAACAAACACTGTTGAAAAAACAGAAACGATTAACGAATATGGATTCTATGATTTCTAAGATGTTTTTTAAAAAAGTACTTTTTGAACTTAAATATACCATGGGAATAGAATTAAATTAAATAATTTTTAAAAATATCGTGCTTTTTTATCCCGATAAAATCAATTGAAATTTTTCATTATGTACTTTTTAGAAAAGGTACTTTTTCAGAATGGTACTTTTTCAGGAAGGTACTTTTTCGAAAAAAAAAAATTTTAAAAAATGCATATTGCATATAATTGCATATTTTAAACAAAGACTTAAAAGAAATTTTATTTTGAAAAGGTACTTTTTTTTAAATGTACCGTTTTTTAAACAGTTTGTCTTTATTTTAACAAAAATATTTTCAAAGATGTAATCTGAAGATATAATTTTTGTGTATTAAGATATAAGTTTAGGTACTAAAAATATATTTTTTTAACGATGCTTAAAAAAAAGTCTTTTATTCTAAGGAACACATTTAAAAAGGGCCTTTACTTACAATGTACTTTTTCAAAAGCAAGCAGTTAAAAGTTTTATTTTAAATTTTGTTTTTACCATAAAGTCACTTGAGTTTAAGGTTTGTTTAAGGAGGTGTTTCGAAAAGTACTATTTTCTTTTTTTTTTAATTGACTCTTTTAAATGGGGAATTTGTTGAAATATTTTTGAAAAGGTACGTTTGTTAATTTTATTTTATTTAAAAGTGCCTTTGACTGGTTATCTTCGTAAAAAACCTTTAAATGCCGCCGCGTTCTTAAAAAATATATTTTAATTCTGTCTTAAGGCTTTCTTAAGGATCTTCTTATCCCCTAAAGTGTTTTAGGGCCAGTTGAAAAAAGTACTATTCTTTAACTTTACAAAATGAAGCAGTTACGTGAAAAAATATGACATTTTGAAAAGTTATTTTAAAATACATACTTGTTTAAAGTACTTTTTGAAAGGTACTTTTTGAAAGGTACTTTTTAAAAGGTACTTCTAAAAAGGTACCTTAAAAAAGGTACTTTTTATAATAAGAATATTTTGAAATTTTTTATTAAAAACCAACCTTTTTTTAGAGGATATAATTTTAATATTTTAATAGAATGTTGCAGTTCTTTAAATCGTACTTTTTGAAGTACTTTTTTTAAATGTTAAATATATAATTTTTTTCTTAATTTTTTTTTGGATTATACTTTTCAAAGTGTATTTTTATGTATGTTCCGTACCTTTAGCACAAAAATGGATCCTCATTTTTATAGTTGCAATGTCTGTATGCCTTTCGAAAGCCTTTACCTCTGGCACTGTAGGGACAACAAATTTGCAATTTGCTACAGCAACAAATAATAAAGTGGAGTTACAAATTAAAACGTGTCCTTATGTTTTTTTCATTATTTATTTAGAACTGTTTTAATCTAATTAAACAAAGCGAGGAGTCACAAATAGCGTCAAAATCTTCTTATCTTCTATTACGATATTTGCTGTCATGGCTATTTTTTTAGTACATTCCAATTTAAATTTTCCACTTGCAAAATTTTTTCATTTGTTTCCCCATTTATGTCCCTTCCTTATCAGTCACAGGTATTTACTTAAACCCACTGTGTGTGTCGTTGATTTTTTCCAATTCCTCCTTTTTAATAAGCTGAATGAGTTTTTTTTTTTGCAAGGTTGTTTCCGTTTTATCACTTCCGCATTGACGCCGGTTTAAATTGACACTTTAAAACACGTGACCGGGAGCACCATACAAATACGCATACGCACACTTTCACACATTCTACTGTACTTGAAAAAACAATAGCTGGCAGTCATAGAAACAGGAAAAGAAACACAAGTGTCAGCTCAAATGCAACATTTGCTCTTTCCAAAAAAAGGTTTAGAACTTAAAGAAGAAATCTAAGGCCCGCAATAAAAGAAAAGTTTTAATTAGAAAAGTTTAATTAAGAAGTTAAGACCAATATTTCTAATATTTTAATACTCACCGAAAGCTTCTTATGGTCTAACTTTCAAAATATTTGATTTTATTTCTTTTAAAATATTTAAGTTTGCACATCTCTGTTAATATCAGATGTCACGTTTTAAATTGTCAAAAAAATATAAAAGACACATTTCTTGTGTTTTAGCGGACAAATACGGCAGGGTCTCATATTCGTATGTAATGTGTGTTAAGGACACTTTTTTAAAGTTTGCTATTAAACAGAACTCTTTTTTTTTCTTTCTTTGGCATTTTTTATTTTCTACATTCTTTTCAATAAAGTTTTGTATTGCAAAACGAAAACACAAATTGAAGGAAACATTTTTGACGTTTAATGTCAAACGATGTCTTGTTGATGTTAAAACAATACAAAAACAAAAAAGACAAGAAGGACATAACGAAGCAATATTAGCGTTTAAAAAAAAGAACCAAAAAAATGCTTTCAATAAAAATAGTTGCAAAAAGAAAAATTTGTTAGCATGTCTTGACATTTCTTTAATAGAACGAAGAAGAAAAAAAAAATGTACCTAAAGGTACTTTTGGAAAATGTTAAACTTTTCTAAAAAGTAAAAGACAAGATGTCAAATTCAGGTTTGCAATAGTAAAATTAAAATATTAAAATAAGAGTTTTTAACCAAAATAACACAAAACGTCAATTTTGTGTACATAAAGAAATTTTTGAAGTCGCTGTTGAAATGTCACTTGAATAAAGTACTTTTTTAAAGTAAAAAAAAAAAACAAGTAAATTGAGAAAATGTCTTAATTTCCTAATTGCTTATTTTGTGTATTATTTTATATTAAGGGATTTATTTTAGAAAGAGTATTTTAAAATCTTATATTTTTGTGCAACTATAACCTTTATGTACTATTATAAAAAGTAAAATTATTATAAAAAGTACTTTTTGGAAAAATTAATTTCTAAAAATTAAGTTATTTTATAAATTGTGTTATAAAACTTTTCTTCTTAAAAGAAAATTTTATAGACACTTTTGCAAAGTACCTTGCGAAAAAGTACCTTTAAAAAGTACCTTTCAAAACAAAATTTTGTTGTTAATATAGCTTACAAAATTTACCACTACTTTAAAAAAGCTATATTTGTTGGAGGTACTTTTTAGATAAGGAACCTTTTGTAAAAAGTACCTTTGTAAAAGTACCTTTTTAAAAAGTACCTTTAAAAACAAAGCTTTTTTTTAGTTTACAAGCCTTACAAGTAAATATAATAAATTAAAATTACCTTTAAAAAATGCTTTAAAAGAAAGTTTGTTTTTATAAAAAATACTTATGAAATCCTTTTGTTTTAATTTAGGCAAAAATACAGTGTTAATTTTTAGTTATGAGAAAAAGTGTTTTTGTCAAATTTTTTAAGGCCATATTTAAAAAATTTAAAACGAAATTTTATACTATTTAAAATTTGTTAAAATTTTCTTTAATAATTTGCTTAAATAATGTTTTGTAAGAAGCGAATGAACATTAAATTAAAAAATTTTAAAAATCAATTAAAGTTTTACTTTTTTGGTCTTGGTTGATTTTTAAATTAAATTTTTACAAAGAAAAATTATTTTTTAAATGTATGTGGACGTTTGCGAAGAAAACAAGAAAAATAGACGCTGCCAGAATGTGATGCTGCATTTTCAGGAGCGCCTAATCTCTCATCAGCATTCTTCGCATCTATTCACGTTAAGTTGTGTATATTGTAAATATCATCCATTTAAGCAATTAATCAATATTAATTCGGTTGGACGAAATTCGCACACAACTTAAAGCATTTCTTTGTTCTTTTCTCTACAACACAGTTGTACATTAAATAAAATATTAAAATATTTCTTTAAAAATATTTATGCCAAAATCTTTTAAAACCTGTGACTCGTTAATAATTTTTATTTAAATCAAGATCTTTTTTTTAATAAATTCTTTCACCCCTTAAGTTTCAAGTTTATTTCATAACTTTTCGTTATAGCGGATACAGTACGAAATACTCTGGATCTACACACTCTTTAGTTTTATTCATTTTTTTTATTATTGTGGCCAAAATAGTACAACCTCTAAAGTGTCGAGCGCTTACGGGTCTAAGGATAGAGGCTTGTGATAGACGGACGGCCATTGTTATATAACCAGGGTATCGTTTTTATCCCTAAAAAAAGTTATGATGGCATAAATGTACAATTTGATTCTTGTGTTGATGTCACAGTCATATTCATCCTTAAATTTGAATTGCAGGGGATTTTTTTTTTCCCAATAATATAAAGAAAAGGTTTGATGAAACAACATTCGAAAAAAATAAAAAGGCCACCTATAAAACAAAATCGTTTTTAAAAATCTTATCTTACAAAGCTCTGAAATAAAAATGAATTTAAAAATATATTTTTGTTTTTATTTCTTTTAAAACTAGTTGATCTCCTCTAATTGATTTATTTTTTCAGAATCATTTATTCAATCATTTGCATTCCATTTCATTCTTTTTTTAATTTTAATTCATTCTATTATATTTTCTATTTTCATTAGTAATTTTTTCTTTTAATTTTATTTTTTTGTAGGAAATATAACAACAAAATGCAGCGAAAAACAATTTCAATGTGGCAACGGTGATTGTATTCCTGTGCGTTTCGTATGCGATGGTGATTCCGATTGTCCAGATCATAGCGATGAAATGATACCAGAATGTAAATTTAGAGGTGAGTGGAAATAAAAAAAAAAAAAAAAAAAAAATTCACTAAAATTTTAAATTAATTAACAAAGGAGTTTTGTTGTTGTTTGTTTAACTTAAACAGCCAATTTTTTCGCTGGCATAAAATTTGTGTTTTTTTTAATTCGATAGAACTTTACATTTTTAAAAATAACATAACTTTTATAAAAAAAATAATTCGAAAGAACAATTTACAACAACAATTTACATTCGTATTTGAAAATTTTGGATCATCTCTTCCAGCATTGCTAGCCATATGTTAGAAACGTCATGGACAATGTTGGTGTCTAAGGCGTCAGTTCTTGCTGGTTCATCATCACAAACCAGTGACTTTACGTGGTCCCACAGAAAATAACTGAAATCTATCAAATCGCACGACTTTAAAGGCCATTTGAAAGGTCTTTTTCTTGAAATCAACTAATTGCTTAATTTTAATAATTTGATGGTTGCAATCGGAGTAAAACATGTAGCGCAGTTCTATCGAAATAAATCTCGCTCGAATGTCATCCACATTTTGGAAAAAAAAATCAACGATTAAGGTTCAGTAAAGATCTCTATTGACCGTAATTCTTGCTCCGGCTTTATTTTTAAAGATATAAATTCTAATGATGCCACCAGTTTATAAAACGTACCAAATAGTGCACTCTTCTGGATGTATTGGAGTCTTCAGGGTCTATAGTCGCTTGGTTTTATTCGACACGATCTGAACTTAATTTTGCGATAAGACAGCGGATCAGTTTTCAACTTAATTGAAAGTAAATCTTGATAATTTAGTAGCTCCGTTAAAACGTCTATGTGATTTCTCATATAATAAATTTGATTACAAAACATTTTCTTTTACTCCCACCACTTAACGTTAGTGGTACTATATTTTCTCAGTCAAGAATGCTGTTGCTCTAATATTTAACAAGCTGAAAAGTAAATGGTCTGATTTCACATTCCAGACGTTATTACTTTAACGATAAATGTTAAGGTTTTTCACACTAGAATATATTAAAGCGTCCTCTTGCGCCAGTTATATAAAATGGTTTTAAAGGTTTAAAAATAGGAATACGCCAATTTATTACCAGAGTTGCCATAACCCTGTTCTTAAATCCAGAGATGAGAAGCTCTGAAGCTTCAACAACATTCTGTTTATTGCTCTTCTTTTACCATTTACCTCACATCTTCCAAATAACTATTTGTAGGCATTAATGTCTCCGTGGTATTTTTTTTTAGCAAAATGTTATCATCTTTCAATTAAAATCTTTTCAGACAATGTTCCCAAATTAACATATAATTACGAGTTTTAAATGTTTTTAAAAACTCTTCTTTATTTTAAAATTCTTACTTCCAACAAGAATTAGTTCCAATGTGAAAGATACTTTGCCCAAAAGTACCACTATGTCATTTCGTACTTAAAATTTCAATGCCAAAGAAGAACCTTACTTTTTCCCAAGAAGTCATTTCTTCCTGGTTTATTAGCATAAAATAGTTACTTCACATAGTGCACAGAAAATTAATCGATTTATCGCCAAAATTTTATTTTAATCAATTAATGGTTCAGTACAATATTTAGTTGGTTTCACACTGAAATTCAACCAACTGTTTTATTAATTCTATTAATTATTTAATTAGAAAATATTATTCCTCTTTTTAATTAAATTTTTATTTGATATAATTAATATTTTAATTGAGAAGTTGTATAATAATTTTAAACTAAATAAATTAACTATTTAAAGTCACATAAAACATTAAACAGGTGCAAGAATATTTTAATGCGATTAAAGTTTTTATTTATGTACAAAACATGGAATTTATTTTCACATGCATTTGCATGTTAATGCATGCACAATTTTTTTTGAAAAGTCAATTTGAAACGTATATTTTCGCAGCCTTGTTCGGGTTTCCTTTTACTACTAAACAATCACACAGACATGAACACCTTCCTACAAAACACACATAAAGACTTTATTATTCATACCTTTTGAGGCTTAAAATTAAACTCGTCTTACAACATATTGTGGCCTACAAGTGTCAGCTGTCTATCAGCCAATTGATTGCAAACAACATCAACAGCATCACATCATCATCATCGACAGCAACAGCAAAGTTTTCATTATCATGTGCATCATTTGCATCCTTAACAAACATTTTCAACATTATTTTCATTATTTTCCTGTTACTCAAGTGTTTGTTGTTTAGCTTTTATTCATGTGATTTTTTTTTCATTCTTTATTGTCATACAACTGGAATTTTGCCAAATGCTGTTGGAAAAAAAGTTGCAAAATTCTTGCATTTACATTTTTTCAAGCTTCTGCTTAAATTTGTGTTTTGTATTTTAAATTTTTTGTAAAATTTTTTTGAGGCTGATTTTATTGGGTTTCATTTACCAAAAGATTTTGAATTTCTTTTACATCAATAACAATTTCCGCTGCTACTACTGCAATTTTTGTTGCTGTCTACTACTGTTGCTTTCAGTAGCTGTTGCTCTCAGTAGCTGTTGCATTAGTGCTTTATTATGCATCGACTCAAGTTTATGTTTTTTTTCGCTCCCTTTTTCTCTCTTTCTCTCTCTTTAGAGGTGTCAAAACCAAACATACAGACCATTAATCAAGCAAAAGTTGTCCTTACTTTCAAATAAACGTCATACTAGAGTGTAATTAGTCACTCAGTTTGCAACCAGTTCAAAACAATTCAAATTCTTGATAAAAAAATGTCAATCATAACTGCATTAAACGAAGGAAAATCATATTTTCCTGACCACACATCAGAGTTATGGAAATTGAAACTTAAAGATTCAATTTATTCGGCTTTTAAATAACTCATATGCTGTGACTACTTCACATTAATTATACTTCTTCATTTTATAACTATTTAAGGCTGTAATGGGATTCGAACTCATGGTTCATAATGTTTTGCTTTAAAATTAAGCAGACATTTTTATCTACGCTACGATGGTAGCTGTTCAATATGTGCTAATTAACTTTTTCTTTTATTCTATTCCTACTAACACCACACATTTTGGTGGTAAAAATAACAACTTATTAACTTCTAATAGAGAACATAACAAACATTTAGATGTTTTATATTTTATTCTAAATTACTATACGTTGACTGTCCAAAGACTTTCTCTTGATCAGAAAAATTATGAAGCTTTAGTTTTTATTTTATTTTCTATTGGACCCATTACAGAATTTTTTTTAGTTATTATCACGGAGCAGTCAAGAAACTGCTCTGCTTTACAGAAAATATATGAAACTTATGCCTTCATTGGTCAACCCAAAACCACCTGAGTCCATATTAAATATTGCCAAGAGCCAGCTATGCAACCGCTTTCTATCTTTTATATTTAAGACCTAAAATATTTAAGATACAGCCAACTTAAAGACTCGTTTTGACAATGGTAAAAATCCTTCTGTGTTTTACCATCGCCTAAAGTCATATCTTTTGGCAAAAATGCTCTCTTGAGGTCTAACCCCCACTAGTTTCATAGGATGTGGCAAAAATACGGCGCGATATTGAGGCATATTAAACTATGGGTGTAAACAACGCTACGCATACATGTTGATAATTTTCGACTTAATACATTTTGCAGTCACGCCCGTAAAACATTAGTCAAATAATTAAAATTTTTTCCGTGGATCCTTTTATAAAAACCATTACGGAAAATGAAAGCTCCGAGCTTTCAACTCACTGCAACTAACTTAAGCATCCTAAAACCTTGCCAAGTCATTAAACTTGTCTTCGGTCCGAAGTTGTCACACTGGATGCAAAGGGTATTAAAAAATTGAGTATTTCATGACCATTAGTTAAGTAATTTTGAGTCAAAAATGATTTATTAATAGAAAGTCTTTTGATCACATATGTTAGGCTTTGTTCGTTAGGTATCCAAATATTAATTATCTGCCCCTTTTTTTCAACTTATAAACAAATGTTTGTTGGTAGATGCTGAGTCGCCTACAAATCTCACAATTCTTAACGTTTAAATTTTACTTCGTCTTGTGTATTATTTTATGATTTTTTTTTTCAAATTGGTCGTCGATAGGGAGTTTTTTCTTTGAAAGGAACTATCTGACAGAGAAAACAAATAACTGACAGAGTATCCTTCACATTAAAAGTAATTCTTTTTGGAAAAAGAATTTTAAAGCAGAACACAGTTTTTGATTCGTTTGAAAGTCAAAATCATATGTAAATTTAGGATCATTGTCTGAAAAGATTTTAATTGAAAGATGATAGCATTTTGTTTAGAGAAGTAACAAGGACTAATGCCCACTAACAGTTAATTGGAGGAGGTGAAGTAGATGGTAAAAGAAGACTGATAGATAGTAAATTTTTAAAGCTTCTGAGCTTTACATCTTTGGATTTAAGAACAGGTTTATGGCAACTCTGGTAATAAATTGGCGTATTCCAATTTTAAAACCTGTAAACCCATTTTATAAAACTGGCGCAAGAGGGCGCTTTAATCTATTCTAATGCTAAAACCCTTAACATTTTTTCGTAAAAGACGCTACCAGTCTGTAAAGTGAAACCAGACCATTTAGTAGTCATCTTGTTAACTTTTAAAGAAACAGCATTCTTGACTGAAAAAATATGGTACCACTTACGTTAAATGGTGGGAGTAAAAGAAAAATTTTTGTAATCAAATTTATTATTTGAGAAGTCAGATTGACGTTTTAACGGCGCTACTAAATTACCAAGATCTGGTTTCAATTAAGTTAAAAATTAAGCCGCTGTTTTATCGCAAAATTAAGTTGAGATCGTGTGGAATGAAACCAAGCGGCTATAGACCCCGAAGATTCTATAACATCCATAAAAGCGCAGATTTGTACGGTTTATAAACTTGTGGCATTATAATTTATTTTTTTTTAATAATGCCGGAGCAAAAATTACATTTGATAGAGATCTTTACAGCACCATTATCCTTGATTTTGTTTTTTTTTAAATGTGGATGACATCTGAACGAGACTTGGTTCGATAGAATTGCGCCACGTGTTATACCTCGATTTCAACCATCATTTAATTCAAAATTAAACGATATATTGATTTCGGGAAATAGATCACTCAACTGGCCCCCAAGAATATGCGAATTAATACCTCTCGATCATTTTCTGTGGGGCCACTTTAAGTCACTGGCTTCATCTGATAAATCAGCACTAATTGGTTTTTTAAAAGCCAACATTGCTTATTTTATTCATGACATACGGCCAGCAATGCTCGAAAAGTTGGCTCAAAAATGGATGTTTAGAATAAGTTGCGTTAAGAACAGTCGCGGTAGCCATCTGACCAAAATCATTTTTTATGTTAATAATCCTTCGACTGTAATGGATCGATCATTCGATAAAGAAAATATTTGATTAAAAATATTTTTTTTTAATATTTTTGCCAATTTAAATTTCAATCGGCATATAAAATATAATTATAATATAGTTGTCATAACTATATTTTTAAATGTTTTGTACTATAAAATTTTTATTTTTGTTTTGTTGATTTTACTTCTTTTTATTTCACATTTTTCCTTCCAAACTTTTAAATCATAATTTTTCAGTTTTTTCTACTTTAAAACTTCCATTAAAACTTTTCACACGAGTTTTTCTATTTATTCCCTTCTTTTAAGAACCCGCCGCAAAATTATAAAATTTTTATGTTAATTTGTTTCTTATGCAAATAGTTTTGTCAAGTTGACCACAAACATTTAAATTTAATGTCAAAATGTTTGTATACAATTTGTATTTTTTGTTTGTTTCATTTGTTTCTTCTTCTTTATTTTACTATGATTTTATTTAAATTGCGTTCAGTTTAGCCTTTTATTAAATAAGAATTTTCTATGCCACAGAGTTTTAACCACAAAGCGGAAATGAAATTAATGTATAAAAAGATACGAAAAAAAAGTTTAAAGGAATACAAAAAAAATACACTTAGAAAATTTTCAAAAACTTTGCCTTCTCAAGGGAGTTCTTTTTTTTTTTTTGAGGAAACTCGTTATATATCTTTTGTTTGCTACATATTTAATTCCTGCCCGTTAACATGTTTGATTTAGGTTTTTCCTTTTAAAGAACTTTTGTAGCAAAAGTTTGTTGTTTGGCAATTTTTTTCTGTGTTTTTTGTTTTAGTGAATCACATCAGCTGTTACAAATTTAAATGTTTGTTGGGCAAAACGTTTGTTTTTGTTGTTGTTTTAATCGTTTTGTTGTTGTTATTGTTCGCCAATGTTAAGTATTGCTGAGTACACACTCTTGCTAGTCCTAATATTTGCAGGCTTGTAAGTTGTATGTGTGTGTGCGTTCGTTTGTATGCGTGTGTGTTTAAGATCTGGTTTTCTGAAATGAGTGTTCAAAAGGCCTCAAATTTTTATGAATACAAGACAACAATAATGGGAAAACAGAAGTCGAGAAGATAAAACTGCGAAGCTGCGAAATATAACAAACAATTGGTAATTTACAGTGGGCAAAAAATGGCTGCTATTTCAAGAATCGTCTTAAAACTGAGGATTGTCTATAAAATAACACAGAGTTTTATAGTGAAATTCAATTCGTCTCCAGTGTTGTCTCTAGCTTCGAGCATGAGTTCTAGTCAAGAATAAGTTATGTCTCAAAGTTGAACCTTTTACGAGCATCTCTTGAATAGTTTTTTTTTAATAAAATTTATTACTTCATTTCTATAAAGAAACAAATATTTGCAAACTCAGCTCTGGGACACAAGAACACTGTGGTCTGGGGAGAACAAGTGGGTGAACAGAAAAATTCCATACAAAGTTAACGCAAGCGGCAATGGCTTCACAGAAAGTAAAAGTCTGGCATCATCGGTCACAATTATCGTTAAAGTCGATAAAGCGTTTACGAAACGCGAGTAATAACGAACTTACGAAGCAAGTATTGTATCACTAGATGGCGCTAAATAGCGTAAAGATGACAGATTACCAATTTTGCCATTCTGGGCAGTGCGATTTAAGCTCGTTTTACTTTGTCTAGTGGACTTACTTTAAGTTGCAAGTCCTTAATGCCTTAAAGGAAATCAACATATTTTTAATCAAAATTAATTCCAGCCAAATGACCAATTTTTAATAATTTTTTAATAATTTTTTAATAATTTTTAATAATTTTTTAATAATTTTTAATATTTTTTTTCTTTTAATTCATCTTTAATAGTCTCCCTCTTAAGAAGAATTTTTTGATCACGCCGACTCACGTAGTCTCACAAAAACAAATTTCGGTTACCCAGGTTCACGTTATTTAAAGAAAACAATTGTAGTCATGTACACTCGTGCTCTCCCACGACAGATTTTCTTAGTCACGCAGGCTCACGATGACTCACGAAAAAAAAATAAAAATTTTGGCCACGCATTCTTTTTTTTTGTTGCGTATGCTCATGTCTTTCCTTTTCATTACTGCCCACGCACCTTTATGGCTGAAAGTTTCAAAACTTTAAAGGTTTTTTTTAACAGGGTTTTAAGTCACTTTAATGAAAATAATGAAAGAATTTATCAAAATTTCATATTAAACAGTAAAAAGCAGTTTATAGTTTCTATTGTTTCGTTTTTATAGCCTTCATCACAGGTGACAAAAGATATATCTTTAATCATTCAGTTTGAATTTTTTGTAAAGTCCATTTCCGACACTGGAAAATGAATATGTTTGAAGTTCTTATGCATGGCGAAGTAGATTGAGCGGTGTCCGTCTGCTTGTCCGTGTTGGGGTTGAAATAATTTTTGCAAAACCACTAAATGAGCCAAAGAACATTTAAATACGTCGATCGATCAAAAATAATTTCGAAAATTTTTTATAGAAAATAAGCGAGATCGGGCCACGTACTTCGAGGAAGCGGGCCAAATACCACGCCTGCCTCCAATTTTTTATATCTCTTGTAGCAATGAAGTAACTCCAATAAAAAAAAAAAACAAAAATATGGAGCGTTAGAGAATTAAACAATAAGAAAAAAAAACATCGAGTGGAAATTTTTGCGCTCGCCCATATCTTCCGAGTTACCGGCTTCTGAAATCTTCAAAATTTTTAAAATATTATTATGGGTATCATTTTAAAGCTTTTGAAAGAACTTTAAGGAGATACTTAAAATTTTTTAAAAATGCTTAACCCATTTAGAGCCAATGACATATTTATGTACAATTTTTTTTCTTAATTTTTAATTCTCTGTCATTCCAATATTTGTTTTTTTTTATTGGAGTTACTTTACTAAATTAGTTATGGCGAAGGGTATATAAATTTCGGCACATTATTTGTTTTACTTTAAAAATATTTTATTAAACCGTTTATTTGAAATTGCTTTAAATTTTATTTTTGCCATTTATCTATGTCAATTGTAATTCTGATGTCATAAAAATTATTTAAGAAATAAACGTGTCATAATTTTATAATATTCCCGATACAATTTCAGGACTCTTCTTTTTTTCAAAATCTATTTTTTTTAAGATTTATTTGATGTTCAAGTTCACCCACTGTGTGAAATGTTCTTAAGGAACAGAAATAAAAACTTAATAAAAACTCACACGCTTAAAAAAGAGTGGCACTACTTCCTGGCTCTAACGCAGTAGTATTTTTAAGGAATTTTATAATAGAATGTGTGCTTGTGTGTGTGTAAAGACCTTTACATACTTAATTCTTTTTATGTTCCCAAAAAAGTAATTTTGCTTAAGTTTTACAATTCACTTTGGAATACATGTGTTTAGGCTAAAATTCCCTTTTAATGCAATAGTTGTTTTATTTAAATTCCACTTGCCCATAAATAAAAAAGTAGAGAAAACAAGCTGCTGCTGTAAAAGGCATCATTTCATTTATTTTTAAATATTTAGCTTTTTCTTAGACAGTTAGCGAATTCTGTTGTGTTGTCATCATAAACACAACTGGGGCATAACGCTTTTGATCGTAGAATACGACAAAGAAAAATCGTGTTTTGAAGTAGTCATAAGCAGTGTTGTCAGATTTATCGGTATTTATTGCCAGAATGAGCATTTTTATTTTAAAATTGGGATATTAATTCTTTTGGGGATTATTCCTTAATACAAATTTACCTAAAAATGTCATCGGCTCTTAGTGGGTTAAGCATTTTTAAAAAATTTTATTATTTCCTTAAAGATCTCTTTAAAAGCGTTAAAATGGTACCCACATTGATATTTTAAAAATTTTAAAATTCCAGAGGCTCGTAAATCGGAAAATATAAGCGAGCGCCAATTTTTTCTATTGATGTTTTTTTCTTATTTTTTAATTTTATATCGCCCCTATATAAATGGTCATCCAAATGCGCTAGATGTCAGCACTATATAATTTTTACACGTGACATCTTTTCAAATGACATAAGACATTTTGTTTTATTAGAAGGTAGTACAGTTTTAACCATGGACAGGTACACATTGCAACAACGCGTTAACATCATTTAAACAACGAACAACAGATCCATTGTTTTCAAGCAAAATTTTGTTTAGTGACGAAGCTCATTTCAGAATGGATGGATTCATCAATAAGCAAAATTGTCGTATCTGGGGTGATGAAAATCCTCGTGTTATTCATGAAAAATCTCTACACCCACAAAAAGTTACTGTTTGGTGTGCATTTTGGGCAAATGGAATCATTGGGCCATTTTTCTTCGAAGATGATGCTGGAAATGCTGTTACTGTGAATGCTGAGCGATATCAATCAATGTTGAGAGACCTTTTATGGACACAGTTGAATCATATTGATGTGTCTGACGTATATTTCCAGCATGACGGTGCTACATGTCACACAACTCGAGAAAACATTACGCTTTTGCGATCAAAATTTCCTCAACGTAAAATTTCACGAAATGCAGATTTCAATTGGCCTCCAAGGTCATGTGATCTAACACCATTAGATTTTTTTTGTAGGGTTTTTTGATAAGTCGAATGTATGCTAACAAGCCACAAACAATTAATGATCTAAAGGACAACATTCAAGTTGCAATTCCTGAAATAACACCAGCAACATATCGGAAACTCATTGAAAATTTCGATATTCGGATTAATGTCTGCAGACGCAGTCATGGTGGACATTTGAATGATATTCTATTCCACTTATAATTGTAATGGATCATACTTTTAATAAAGAAAAAACAGCTTGAAAAAATTGCAAATAGTTTGTGTTTTATTTCAAAGAAACATGTAGGCGCATTT
Source organism: Cistogaster globosa (assembly GCA_937654795.1). NCBI lineage: Eukaryota > Metazoa > Arthropoda > Insecta > Diptera > Tachinidae > Cistogaster > Cistogaster globosa. Next base: position 162,520,938 of record OW569403.1, read on the forward strand.
TTTGGATGACCCTTTATTTGTTTTTAATTGGAGTTAGTTCATTTTTTCAAATAATAAAGAAAAGTTAGGGGCAGGAGTGGTGTTTTGCCCGCTGCCTCGAAGGACAAAGACCGCTCTTGCTGATTTCCAATAGCACCTCTTTCGACATTATGTCTGATAGATTGGCGTATTTAAATTTTTTTTTAGTTGATTTAGTGCCTCGATAAAATTAATTTCAACACTAACAAGGATGGACAGACGGACATCGCTCAATCGACTTCGTTATGCATAAAAAGTTAGAATATTTATACTTTATGGGATCGGAAATGGATATTGCAGAAATTATTTACGGAATGACAAGCTTAGTTATATCCTTTTTTTATTTTCGTGGTGAAGGGTACAAAAATAGATACCAGGCCTTTTGCCAGCGTTTCAACTTGAAGTTGCGGACTTGTTCTGCTTCATTATCTAAGTGGCAAAAAAGGGTTCCTTTACTATTACAAGACATCGGCGCATGCGTGTTTTTCTCATGAGCAGATTTTGTTTAAGAATCCTATTTTTTGGAAGGATAAAAACATGGTGTATTATATGTGTGTTGAGAATTTGTTGTCTTTTAATTCCTGAAATTATGTGGTTGTTTTAGTTATAGAGTTTCAAATTGGTCTCGTACTTTATAGGTATTGAATGCTTTCCTTTCACCATAATTTGTTTGCCCTCTTTCTTACCAAAAAACTTCTTGCCTCAACTTTATCTTTTATAGCTTGTTACTGAATCAGCCTTAATAAAAATTTGGAAACTTGTTCTGCATTTGTTAAACAAATAAATGAAAACGATTTGTGGAGAAGCATTGATGATCAACAATAAAACAAACTACTTTTTTTACGTTTATAGTCAAACAAACCAAACGATTACACCACTGGGAATAATTTTTTGCTTTCTTGGCAATAATGTGTTTGGGATTTATTCTTAACAAAATTAAGAAAAAAAAACAATAAAAACGTTTTCTGAGGGGGCAAAAATTTTTATAAGAATTAATAAAATTAACTTTAAATTAGAGTTTAAATTAAAGTCTTGTGAATGTAAGAAAAATTAAAATTATTAAATTCTTTTTTGTTCCAAATACTCCAATGCACAATTGTAAGTTAAAGATTCTTTCTATTCTTTTCTAATGTGGAAAAAACTACACTTTTATAATCACATGTAAACCATTATGAATGTTTGAATCAGTAGAATCGCATTATCTATCTTAACTACGGTTACTTGCAGATTTCACTAGAAGATAAACAGAAATAAAGTTTTAGTACCAACAATAAGAAAATGTTATTAAATCTATTTAATATTTCCTTTGAGATGTTTACTAAATCTACTGAATTCCTAACTACTAATTTATGAACATTATTACTACAATGGAAAATACGTGGGCGGTTTCAGAATTATTTGAACGATAACAAAAAAAAAAAAAAAAAATAAAAAATGAAAATAGTTTAATGAAGATAAATTTTTTTAACAACAAAATATATGTTTTCCAAGTCCTCTTCATTAAAAGGGACCTCAAGATGCTTCTTAAATAAAAAATCTTTTCTTAAAGGGAGGAGGATCTACAAATGACTTAAATTTTACTTGCAGTAGTTGTTGCAGTTTGGAGGTCTATCTTCAAAAGTTAAACAAAAAAATTTTCCCCACAAAAGAAACTATTCCGCTTTCTTTAATTCCGATTATCTCCTTTCGGAGTGTAAGGTTGAATTCCCAAAGTAAAATTTTTTTGTCGCCTAAAATTCAAGAAATAAATTTCATATCCCTAAAGTATCCTCCAAGAATATCGCTTTATGCGAGATCTAAGAATACTTGTGGAACTACCACAAAACATTGCTTCACAGGTTGAGGAATGGTAAAAAACCAATACAGGGCTACTTCGATTCTTCTTCGAAATTTTTCTTTACTATGAAGTTATATTAGAACCACTTTCACAAAAGTACATTTATGTTGCCAACGTTATATACACTTTGTTTGGCGAGCTGGCACTACGTCTTAATAACTGCTCCAAGATTGCTTTCCCATTATGTAATCAAAGTCAAACGAAAAATACATATCCGGCATACTCTTCCAATTTGCCAGTGTACAGTACGGAGAAAACGGGTCTCTGTCAATTTTAAAAAAATGTAGAAGTAACTTATAGCAGCCATGTCCACTTAACTTCTGCGTAAGATCAAGGTTTAGGTCACAATTTTTCCCTTATGTGGTTGATACATCCACCTTTCTTTGTCGGGTTTGGACTCTCGAGCTTAAAGGTGAATTGGTATGCGACAAGTATGTATGTATGTATGAATTCTTATTTAATTATCGTACCGGGTTCATACCTGTATATGGAATATTTATGGAATACAAAACAGCTATTTTTGGGAATTTTTGTCTTTATGTTTGTTTGTGTTCGCATCACGTAAAAACTGCTGGATCGATCTGAATAAAATTTTGTGAGGAGTTCCCTATGAACGTTGGTTCAAATATAGAATACATGTTTTATTTAAGAAAAGAAATTATATCGTAGGAAAAATAGAGAAACAAATGTGACCCAAATTTACCGGTAGAAAGGTACTAAAACAGTTTTATTTTTTAATGGATGTTTTTTTTTAATGGACATATTTTTTTAATCAATAATTTTTAACACTGCCTACAGAACTCCGCAATAAATGTTTAGAAACATATTTTTCTAAATTTGAATTTTATGAAAATAAGAAATAACACGCAGACGAAGACGTGGGCACTGCTAGTTAATAATAAAACAGAACTAGATAACTATTACGAGCAAAAACAAGGCCCATAGATGAATCGATGTCTTAGTTTTAATGTACAATTGGACTGTTTTATTTTATCTTTTTAAAATACTTAAAAGTAAAAACAACAAGAAAGAGTGCTATATTCGGCTATGACCAATCTGTATACACTTCATCTCACATTTAAATTTAGTTCAGTGAAGTTATTCCAATCAAAAAAAACAAATATTGGGGTGACAGAGAATCAACCAACAAGAAAAAAGAATAAAGTACGACACATAATTAAAAAAATAGTCATCGGCTCTTAATGGGTAAAGCATTTAAAAAATTTTTTAGTATTGCCTAAAAGATCTTTTCCAAAGGTCTTAAATAATACCCATATTGACCATATTGACAATCGAACTTTTTTAACAAAACTTTAGAGGCCCATAACTCGAAAAATATGGGCTAGCGCCAATTTTTTCAATTCATGTTTTTTTATTATTTTTTAATTCTCTATCGCTCCATATATTTTTGTTGTTGATTGATTATTCCAAATGATATAGAAAATTAGAGGCAGGTGAGATGTTAAAACCACTGCCTCAAATGCTATAGACCGATCTTGCTGATTTTCATTCGACACTATATCTGATCAATTGGTGTATTTAGATTATTTCTAGCTCATCTACTGCCCTGGCTGAGTTGATTTAAAGATTGACACAGATGGATATTGATCAAACGACTTCGCTATGCATAAGAAGACAGAATTTATACACTTTGTGGGGTCGGAAATGGATATTGTAGAAATCACAAACGAAATGATAAACTTAGATACATCATTTTTTCACCTGTGGTGAAGGGTATAAAAAGCATGGGGCTTCTTGAAAGTATGGCAATATTGCTAACAGTCTCAAAATGAGACGATAACAAATGTGTTCTTAAAATTAAATAGATCATATCAGTGTTAACAGTATACATACAAACAAACATATTTGTTTACAAATAACTATTTCTAAAAAACGAAACATTTTTAAAAACAACAACAAAAAAAAAGCAAAAATTAAAAAGAATTTTTTTAAAGTGACAAAATTATGAAAGACAACACAAACTTGTATTTAGAATTTATTTTATTTAATTGAAGAAATTTCTTTAAATATAAAAAAGTTATAAAATTCTAAAGGATGTCCCCGTAGAAGACTTTTCCATTGAAACTTAGGAGACACGTCACATTTGCCACAATAAATATTAAAAAAGTAAAATTAAAACTAAGTGTGGACTATACATTGTGAAGAACCCTCACGTGTGAGTACAACTCGCATTTAGCAGGCGCACAACGTAACGTTTCCTTTAAGGTAAAAGGCATTATCTATACAAAGACTTTTAAAAGCTGAAATTTCATTCTGATAAAATTTCTGATTAAGTAAAATACCAATTTATGTTCAAAACTTTGACTTTTGGAGAGCAGCGGCTCCTTTAAAGCATTGAATGTCTAGGGTTCTCTACATCTCTTTGCTTGAAAATACTGCAATGCTACCAATTTGAAATCAAGTCTTATATATTTTTATTTCGTCGATTTTCTCTGTTTCCATTCAAAATAGGATTTTTCCTAACGGAGGATACCATTTTGAATTAAAAAAAAATTGAGTTCTAACTTTGAAAACAATTTAACAGATCCCATAGTGCAATAGGTCTGTTCATTTTTGGCAACCCGCATTGCGTTTTTTCTTGAACGTGACAAAGATAATTGCGAATTTTATAGTCGGAATTAATTATAACTCTAGCCGAGAATTGCAATAAAATATCATTCATTAGCAGAAAAAATTTTGTTTTTTTAGTCCAATTTTCTCGCCCAATATCTGTTAAAAACAAGACAAACCCATCATAGAAAACATAAAAAATTTCTCCCAAAATTATTTCAGCTAAATCCAACAACGTTATCTTTCTAGACAAGATTTCCTCAATGGAAGAAATTTTTTAAAACAATTTTGGAAGGCTCTCGTTAAACTAAATAGTGTAATGGGGAGACCGCATATTTTTCATAATAGAAAGCACACAACTTTTTTATTTCCCTTAAAGAAGAAGCGCAACAAAAGCTTTTATTTTATCGAAAGGAATAACTTTCTTTTTCGTCTCACATTCGACACACATTCTACATTGACCCCTGTGATATCAAAATAAATGTACGAATGTATTAAAAGAAATAACAAAGTAAGATTAGTAGCACGCCAAGGACCAGTTGAGAAAAAGAAAACTAGAAAAACTTGCCAGAAACAAAAAATAATAGTTTAGATTAGAACATTTCAATTAAAAAGATTTGGTTGAATTAATCCAGAATTTAACTGCTGTTTAAAAAGAGTGTTTATTTTATTTAAAATAAAGTGAAAGGAAAAATTAGGATTTTTTTTAGCGAGGAATAGAAAAAAAAATAAATAAAATAAAATAAATAACAAAATCAAAATAAGAGAAAATAAGAAAAATCAAAAACGAACTAAAAAAATCCAAACATAGTTACAGTTGGGAACAAAAAAATGTTACGAAGTTTAAATAATTTTAATTTACTTGCATTCAAAGAAAATTTTTTTAAAGTAACCATAATCTAAAAGCAAAATATTGTAACTGAATAATATGGTTGTAGTACAATCATATTATTATATTTAACAAGAATATTTTAGTTACTGGAATCATATTATTGCTTTATATAAAAATAGTATTGTTAAATATAAACATAATTATGTTTCATATTATAAAATAGTTGATCATAATATAATAAAAAATTACTTAACTAATTTTAAGATATTTTTAATCATCTCTTTAGATTTGTTCATATTTTAAGGGCTACGTACCCAAAGGCTAAAAACGAAACCCTATTCTTGCTACAACATCTGTCCGTCTGTTGCATACTTCTATCTCTAAACTGTAATAGGTAGACTATCGAAATTTGTTCTAAAGGTTTATAACTAAAACCGCTATAACAGCGAATAATATTATAATAAAAGAGTGTTACCAAAGTGACTTGGTATTCACTAAACTCAGAGCACAATCCAAAATTCATAAAGAAAATACATAACAGAATCATATACACAATGGAAAAAGAGCAAAACGGAACTCAGCACGATTTTGCCATAACAATAACACGAGTTGACTGCTTAAACTTTGACATTTATAGAAAACCGACCACAACAGACACGATTATCCGCAGTTCCTCAAATGATCCTCCCCCAATGTAAACTCGCTGCATTTAGACATATGATTGACAAACTTAAGATAGTCCCACTTTCTCCAGACAAATATAACAAATAACTCAACACAATTTACATTAAAAAAACGGTTATTACTGCATTACAATCGACAAACTACTTATACAATACAACACTAAAAACAAGAAGAACGAAAATACAGAGACAACCGACACAACACGATGAGACATTTTAACTAAAGACGCGGTCAGATTAGTCAAATATTTAAGCGAAAAAGCGTAACCACTGTTTTTATTAAAGTTTATTCAATATTTTCTAACCCGTACACTATGAATGACTATTTATAATAAAATAAATTTGATATTTTACCGTGTATATTTCGTTCGACCCAATATCTCTTAATAAGTATTTGAGAAGGAAAAAAATTTTTTTCTGTAATTTAGTGGTTACGTCTCCTTGGTGAAATATTTGATTAATGGGACCGGCCTTGACATAGCAGCAGAATTATATAGATTAACAAATTCTTTTTCAGAACGAAGATTTACAGACAGTACTAAAAACGAGCAACACTCTACGAAACAATCTCAAGACATCAACAGAAACAACTGATAAATTTAATACCAACGGAGTACACAGACTTACTTGCACCTGCAACCATACATAGATAAGACAAACTGGACGAATATTAAAAACAAGATTCACAGAACACATCACGATTAAACAAACGGAAAAGAGAAGACTCCAATTTCGTAATACACAACTTAACACATGTGAACACGAGCCAAGGAAAATACATGAATGTATGACATTAAAGCTGGATTCACCCACAAAAATTTTGTTCCGAAACGATTTTATTTTTTTGAGAGTTTGTTCTGAAACGATTCACCCACTTCGAACAATTTTTCTGGAAAAACAAAGCTACCATATGAAACATATGCGTAAGCAAGATGTGTTACTTTACAAGCTGGCAGCACTGTGACAGAAGATTGTGTCACAGACATAGTTTTGGTTTTGTTATAAATAAATTCTAAATTAAAAAAACTTTCATACTCGTAATTAAACAAAAAATGAATAAAAGTAAAGTGCTTTTTCTAAAAGCTATTGTTGCTCAAGTCATACAAGCATTCTCTATCCGGCTTTTTCATTTCTGAAATAAGATTTTTTTTTTGTTCAGTTGACACCAGTTTCTTTTTTCACTTTTTAAGAAATTGTTTACTACAAATTTGTTAAAATTTTTAAAGAAAAAATTATTCAGAAAAAAAGTCAGTCAGGTTGCTTGGTAGTTTTACTTTTAAATTTGCATGCAGTTTTATCTTTTAAATTTATATGCAAATATACATATATTTAATATGAACATATAATATGATGTGGCAGCTCAGTTAAGTTTTCTTTGAAAAAATAAAGTAGTTGGCAGCACAGTTTCATTGTTTCGGAACAAAAATTAAGATTAAACCAATTCAAGCTGAAATTGTTCCGAAGTAAGATTAACTCTTTTTCTCTCTCTCTCTCTCTTTTAAAAAACACACATCAAACTACATATAAAAAAATGGGTGAATCCAGCTTTATACATCCTAATAAAAAAGCACGAATGCTAGAAATTCTTGAAAATATGGAAATATACAAAACACAAACTTTTAACGGAGATATTATTAACGAATAGGTAATTGCAACCTCTGACACATTTTTTACATCACTAAAATTATTAAAACAAACTTATAAACGCTAAACACCCACAGATGGTCACACTTACCCTTCCAATAATAAAAGACTGAAATATTGAAATTATATACTTCAATAAACATGACAGATGTCACCTGTATAATACCATTTCAATAGACACTATTCTAACGGACAAAACTACCTAAACTCACACCTACAACAAATACCTTACACTATCTCTCGGGTACTAATGAAAACACGGCTTGAAAATGATGTTATCACATCGAAAGCGCTCGCCAAACATACCAAATAAACAGCTAGTGACGACTGTCTTCACCGAAAGGTATGACAACAGTATAGATATTTGTGAACGGAACAAATTCGATTGACTTAATACCAATAAATTTTTAAATTGAAAGGTGTTTCCATAGAAGCCGTAGTTTTAAAAAATAATGTCTTGTCTAAGGGCAGTTACATATAAAATTTTTAAATACGAGGGCTGCTCTATATATTTCTGGCCTAATAGTGAAAATGCGAATATTTATAATCAAAAATGGTTTTATTGTTTTTCAAAGTATTCTCCAGCATGATTTATACACCTTTGCATGCGCTCAAACCAGTTGTCGAAGCACTTTTTTCACTCCGATTGAGACACCTCTAAAACATGGTTTTTGAACACTTCAACAGCTTCTTCTGGCGACGAAAATCGTTGACCACGCATTTGTTTCTTGATGTGCGCAAACAAGAAGAAGTCATTAGGTGCCAAGTCAAGGCTGTACGGCGGATGACCCATTAATTCGACGTTTTGGCCGGTCAAAAACGCTCTAGTTTGAGCCGATGTATGAGAATTCGCATTGTCATAGTGAACAATGATTCGTCTTCTCTTGTTGGTTTTTCGAATTTCTCCGATGACTTCAGGCAAACAAATTGTAGTGTACCACTCAGAAGTAACCGTCCTATGTTGCTCAAGCGGAACAGTCGCCACATGACCAGTTTTGCCGAAGAAACAGGCGACCATTTGCTTCGAAGTGCTTCTTCCACGAACAACTTTCGTTGGATTTTGCTCGTCTTTGAAGACCCACACGGTCGATTGTTGTTTCGTTTCGGGCTCATACGCATAGATCCATGATTCGTTTAAACAGTTTAAACAGTTGTTTGCTGAGCTGCTTCCAACGATTTTAGTGCTTTTTGCACTCTTTTATCATTTAAAAACGATATAAGTAAAGAAAGAAAAAGTTGCACCACTGGAAGTCATATGCTTTGTCATAGAAAAATAGAATACGCTGTAAATGAAAATTTGTCATATGACAACATAAGAAATGTTTTAAACCGCTTACACGATACATATGTATTTTGTTATGGAAAATCTGACAAGTCATATTTAAAAAACATTTCGTCTAAGGCACCTTTAGGAAAATATTCGTCTGCCAGTCCAGCTCGCACTCGGCTTATTTATTTATTTAAAACTTTATCATATGAACCGACCTCCAAGAGTAAATGCACTTTCAGAAGGAGTGAGAGTAATGTGACTGTTGTCAAAGCTCTGGAGGAAGGCAAAAAGACAGGTTTATTTGTAATTGTGTTGTCTGTCCACTTTAAGTAGCTTTTCAACATAATTTTACATAAGAAAATGTTTTAAAAGCATGATAAAAAACTACAACAACAGTAGTTTTATGAAAAAAAACGTTCTTTTGTTTAATTTCCTCAATTTTTTTTATAAATTTTTAATTAAAAGTTTAGCTCTAATGATTAATTTTTACGTTGATTTTCAAATTATTCACGTTGAGCTGATTCTTTTCCTATTTTTGCATTTTAAACAAATTTGCAATGCATTTGTTTCAAAATTATTTCTTCTGTTGTAATTTTTTTTTTAATTTGTAGGCATCACAGTTCCAATGTTTGTTCGCCTTTTCGACTTCGAAAGAAGAAGAATGTTATCAATTCGACTGAATGTTGCTTTTTTATGTTTGTGCCTGCAGAAATCAGTCATTTCTGAATCGATTTAAATTTTTTTTGTAGTTTGATAGATTATGCTAACAGATTGGTCCCGTTATAAAAACAGCTTACAATCCTAAAAATTAAAGGGTGTCCTCATACAACAAGTGTATTATGAACCGTAAAGCGCACTTCTTTAAAATTAAAAAAAATGCGTAGTACTAAACTCCCAATAGCAAAAAGAAATACAAAAAAAATTTTTTTAAATTAAAGGGTGTGCCCATAGCTGATGTAAATAGACTCATATGCGCCTATCTTTTGAACTGTTATAGAAAAACTGTTATAGACAAATTGGACAGGATTTCTATTACTATGACCGTGATAACAGGCTTAAACATTTGAAATTAAAAATTAAAGGGTGTCCCAATAGTAAATGTAATTTTTTTTAATACTTATTACTTTAAATTTGAACCGTAAAGGCAACTCATTAGCAAAAATTAATACGAAAATGTGTCCGAAAATTAAAGGGTGTCCCCATAGTTAATGTAATTGGTATATGTGGTCAAAATTTTGAACTGTTATAGCCAGATGGTTAAAATTTGATAACAACCTGTATTGCTAGGTCTGCTATAACAACAAGTATAAATTTTGAATTTAGAAATTAAAGGGTGTTCCCATCTTTTAAGTAAATTGACCCATATGGCCCCATAGTTTGAACCGTTATATACAAACACTTGAAAATTAAACAGAATGTTCACTACTTTGTCTGGTATATTAAGAAGTATAAATATTTGAAATTATAAATTATAGGGTGTTACAATAGTTGCTGTTATTTGATGCATATGACCAAACTGTTGAACAGTTGATTGAAATTTGCACATAACCTTTATTGCTAAGTCCGCTATAACAAGCCGCAAATTTGAAATTAGAAAATAAAGGGTGTCCCTATAACTGATGTAATTTGAATTATATGGCTTTATCTTTGGAACCGTTAAAGAGAAACTTTTGAAAATAAGACAGAATGTCCATTACTATATCGAGTATAAAAACAAGTCAAAATGTTTAGAAATGGAAATCAAAGGGTGCCCTAATAGTTTTAATTCAATGTATATGGCCAATCTTTTGAACAGTAATAAACTAACGTTTAGAATTTAAAGAAAGTTTGTTTTACTCTGTCAGCGATAAAAAGTGTAGAAAATAAAGGGTGACCACATAACTGCTGAATTTTCTTGTTTAATCTGCATTCGTATTTTGTTCTACTACATATAAAAAAATCCTAATACAATCTTACTCAAATATAATACAATATAGTTAATGTATAATTACCGTCCTAAAGAAATATGATTTTAAGTTTGTCTGTTTTGAAGTCAGTTTTTTTTTGCAAGAATTATTTAATGTTTTTTTATTTTTAAAAAATTATTTTATAATTGAATTCAATTATTTCAGTTTGTAGCTTTTTCCTTATATTTATTCTTCTCTTTTTTATCCCCTTCCTTTGCTTTAAAATTATCTACAATTATTCATCTGTATATTTTTCAATATTTCCCCTTTTTATAAAATATTCAATTGCAATTCCAATAATAATTCAAGTAAAAGTTTTTCATGCAATAAATTTTTAACACTTTTCCCTGTTTTTATAAATCAATTTAACATTTTCATTTATGTCTTTTTTTTGTCTTTACCAATCTGCAACAATTTATAAATTTAGCTCTTAATAGAAATTGAAAAAAAGATGGAATTGTATACTGTGTTCTGTGCTAAAAGTTGATTGAGATACAAAAAAAAAAAAAAAACCAAAATATAAATATGAAAGATAAATTTTACACAAAACGATAAATGAATGTAAAGAATCATTTCATGAGTAAATTGAGAAGGTAAATTTAATTATAACAAAGAATACGAAAAGAGGCCTTAATAAGTACAGCGAATTTGCACAACAGAGTGGGCACTTGAGTCCCTTTACATCAGTGTTTTGTACAGGAAATCGTAGGAGAGAAAGTTGCCTGATATATGAACACTGGATTTCTTTAAATGTCACTGCTGTACACAAGTTGTTTATTGCTTTAATGGAGCTTATCTAAGAGTTAAATAACCAGCACTTAGCGGACTCAAAGCTTTTCATTATGAATATTTTTAAAAATTGGTGCCTACAATTAGGCGTTAATTAAATATTGATATTTTTTCTTGAAGCCTAATCGTAAAAACACTTGGTATAGCCTTTTTACTATTTTTAACAAGCGTGCAGTTTAATAACCACAAATTTGTTTGTATTCAGTTGTTCCTCCACCCGTCCACCTGGTTGTATCCGTATACAACTCTCCTAAAAGCATACAAAACACTAGTAGCTTTCTTTATTTGACATCATGTTTAATAATTTTTTGCCCAATATTATAAGATAAGAAACAATAATAAATTACAGAGGGGAAATAGTTAAAACTATCCCAGAAACCCGGCAATTGAAACTGATGAATATTTTCGTTTCATCACTTGTTTCTTTTTTCAGCTTTTCATTCTTTACTTTTTACTTTCCGTTACAATTTAAAATACAATTGAGTGATTGCTGAAAAAAAGAAAAATGAATGAATAAAAAATATATGGTTTGCATTAAAAAAATAAGAAAAAAATTTAAATAGAAAGAATGAATTTGAAAAGAAGAGGAGCTGGTTTTTTTCTGACTTTTTTTGTTTGCTGTCTTAAAGTGACACAGTAACCTCAATATACATAATTAAACATAATAATTCAATAAAATGGATTGTAGATGGAAGAAATAAAGTCTATTCTGTTCTCAATAAAGACGCAAGAAAGCACAAATTAAAATATTTGTTGTCAGCAACATTTCATATTAGCAAGACAGGGTATTTAAACTTCATCTAGAAACTTATAAATCGAATGTTGCTAAGGTTTTAAATTTATTATGGTAAAATATAAAAAAATTTTGCTGGCAACATTTGTTTCTGGCAACATTTTTTCATACTTAAAATTTTTAAAAACAGCAAACAATGTTGCGTATTTTAAGAAAAATAAAACTAAATAGCAAAAAAAGACACACTTTCATCAAATTTTTATTTAAATAGAATTTTTTTCGAAATTCTAAATTCAAAAAAAGTCGAAAATTTAAAATTTTAAAATGAAATATATCAACTCTCTTTTAGCCAAGGTAACATTTTTTTTCTTACTGAGAATTTATATGATATGCATTTATTTGAAACGAAATTGTAAGCAACAACAAACATGTTGCAAATAGCAAAAAAAAAAACAATTCATCAATATCTTATATTTAAGTAGAGTTTTTTCGGAAATCTTAATTCAACTAATTATTCGAAAACGTTCAAAAAATCGTAAATATATAAAAATTGGCAAATAAATAAAAAAAGAATATCAGCTCACTTAATGCCAAAGTACTCCGCTCAGTATTTTAGGTAAGACGAATGAAAAAGCACAAGGTTGTAATTTATGCTTAAGATCACAAAATGTTGCTGGCAACATGTTTATAAATGTAATATGTTTTAAGCAACATTTTTCCTGCTGAAAATCTACATAATTCTGCATACTAAAGCTGCCTAGATGCATGATAGTAATTATTCACTTTATACGGGAGGTACCACACCCGCCGTCTGAAGCCAGTCTGCAATCCTCTGGACTTGTACGAAAGTTCAAGGCTCTACGTGTTATAATTTCCACGATAGTAGTTTTTTATTTCCCACTTTTCTAAAACAATCATTTATTTCCTAAACAATGCACGTCAATAAATCCCAGGGCTTTGACTTCTTACGTTTCCAGGATGCACGAAATAATATAATCACCCTTATTCTGTTTGGCAACATTAACACAAAACGGCGTCGTTTTTCTTCATTTGTAGTAAATCGGTATTCCCGTTGTCAATACTGTCATTAATCGATGACTGTCGGCATATGTTTGGTATTTTCTAAGAACGATTGATGTTGATGTTGCCGTTTAGTTTGTCGTCGGCTTTTTTGGTGTTGAGTTGTGTTGTGCGCGAAAAAAATTTATAAAACTTTAAACAAGTATATGTATACCAATATTTAAAATAAAAAGAAAATGGAAAAAATGAAAATTACTTATCCCTGCCAATTTGAAAAATTGGTGGAAGAGTTGGAAAAGAATCCGTCCCTTGCCAGAGGGTTTCGCAGTGGCACAGTTCCTAATGATTTTAAGGAACAGTGGGAAAGTGTTGCTACTGCACTAAATGCTCTTGGCCCACCAAATAGAACTGGTGATGGATGGCAAAAGGTACAGTTAGTCGTATAATACAAAAATATGATTAATGAATTATTTTTTTACAGATTTGGCGAGACTTAAAATTTAAAGTAAAAAAAAAGGTGACAAACAAATTAGAGTGCAAAACTACTGGTGGTGGTGTTTTTAAGCAGCTAATACTAAGCCCTTTAGAAGAATCTGTGGCAAATCTGCTACAGTTATAAAAACAAATAAACCCTGAGGGTATGGTCCAGGGAGTTTTAAATGATAAAAGCGAACTCCCAGAGCTTGAAGAGGGTTTTATATTAAACCTGCCTAAACCGCCTATTATGGTAAGCCATTTTATCCTAGTAGGACCGCCTACTTGCGGTTTAATAATATTATATCTTTTACAGGAAAAAGCTCCCGCCAACAGTACTGAAGCCGTTACAATACCAGTAGCAAAAATGGTAACACCATAAACGACAAGAATCACAACAGCAATAGAAACCACTTCGTGCCAAAAAGAAAATCTTTCTGGTACGATCCTTGGGCCAAAAATCGTAATGTTGCTGCCAATTTAATGGTGTTCGGAATGCCTGTAGCTCTCTTATTTTTTCTTAAATCAGGTTCTATTATTTGCAACACTTGATGAAACGCTGTTTTGTTCAGCCGGAAATGAGTTTCAAATCTTTAAAAAGGAACAAAATTGGATACTTGGAATAAATTACTTTTATTCATAACTTACTTTACATCAGGCAATTCAAATATTCTTGACTTCTGTCTTAAAAGTCTTCTCTTTATTATTAAATTTTTATTATTTTCTTTATCACTTGAATCAGTCTCCGATACAAAAAGCATTTTTAGTTTACCTTTTAAACTTTTTAATTTAATTGTATTTTATTAGTTTTGTTTTTTTAATTGTTTATATTTTATTTTATTTTTTTTTGTTTGTTTTACAAAAGTAAAATTTCCATAACACAACACAATAGAAAACAAATTAAATCTGCTGACTCAAATATTAGGTGTGTGTTTTATTTTGTTTATATTATCGATAAACAGTCAACGTCATCATTAGTTTGTTAGGGAATACCAAAATAGTATTGTTGTTGTGTTAATTTGATGTTGTCTCAAAATTAACGCCGACGTTGACGTCGCCAAACAGAATAAAGGTGAATAAGTGTATATGAATAGTGCCACGCCCACTTGAAATACCATATTTAAAGTAAAAAAAGCAAAAATTTTAGAAAGTTGGTCCCGCTGGTGTAGGCAGCTGCAGATTTTTATCAAACAGGCAGATCTTGTACTTTGTATATTGAAAATAGAGAAAAAGAGGAATAAATAGATTGATTGATGGATAAATAGATACATATATGAGATAATTGCAGGTTAATCTAATGGTCCATGTTTCCAATATGGGAATTTTGGATTGGAAACTGGTCTTTTAGTCGATTCAATTTTGTCTGCATCAGTAATTCGAAAGAGCTCTTCAACTAAACCCTGGGTTATCGCTTTACACAAGTAATAATCACAAGGGCAATTAAGAGTTGCCACGTGATCCTTAAATGGGCAATTGAGGGCACAAAAGTAACGTAGGCAAATTATATTGTGAACAAAGATTTTAAGCAGATCGCAATCGTTTTTGTAAAATTATTTTTAATGATAAAAGTCATAATTAATCTAAGAATTTAATTGTTACAGCTTGCGTGCGCCCCCTCCGTCTTTCTCTCACTCCTTCTCCGCCTTCATAACTCAAGCTTAACCCATGACAACAGAAATTTTCTTTTTGATTCTACTCTTTTCTTTTGATTTCTTGCTGTAAGCAGCTTGTGTTAATTATTTCCACTTTTTATTCATTTCGATGTTGCTCCAAATTCCTTTAAAGCTGCCTGTATTTATTTTAAAATTTGTTTAGTTTTTGTTTTTGCATTTTTATGCAATAATCTGATCCTCTTTGTGCGAATTTCAAGTTTCATTGTTTTAGTTTCCTTTCTTTTCTTTTATACAACTTTTGTTTAACTTAAACGAAAGCATTAAAGAAAAGAGAAAAAATCAAAAGAATTGTTGCAAAATTTCGTGTTGTTGGCTGTTACCACTGCCTTTATTCATATTCATACTGGTCCGGTAGTTAAGCTTGCAAACGCAAAATTGTTGGTTTAAAGTACCTGCTTCTAAAAGACTAGATTTCTTATAACGGTACACAAATTTTTACACAGAAAAATAAAAGTTGAATCCCGATAAATTTAATTTTTGAAATATAAACAAAAAAATATTATTTATTTTTAACGACCTTAATGTCATTTTTAGATTATTAAAAGTCTTTAATTAAATTTCATTAAACTACAAACTAGTTGACCTTTTTATAAAGAATCCACTGTCATTAATTTGAATTTTCTAAACAAGAAATCTCTATTCCATCCACTTTCATATTCATAAACCAAAACAACTTTAAATTGCATGACAATAGTTAACAACATCAACAACTACAAGACCGGCAAGAGCAGCAATAGCAATAATAAAGATGAAGGTATTTGCGATGGCTGGTTATGGATGCAACATGAGTTCAATGAGGTTAATTGGTACAAAAGCTTTGAATACGACTCCCCTTTGTTTTCTTCAAATAGAACTGTATAAATTAATTAATTAGAATTTTCAAGAATTTTATTTGGCAAATTTCACTTTTCATAAAAGAAATATAATTTGAAAGCAACATTAATAAAAATAAATACATTTGACTTTCAAAGGACTTGTTGTTATGTTCATAATCAGTTTCTTTTATGAAGGTCGTAGAAAGCATAGCCATGTCGTATTTCATTGGCAGACTAATACAAAAGTGCCTGCAATAAAAAAATATGGTTGTGGTATGTTGAAATGAACCATATTATATTTTATGCCATAATATACATGGTTGCGGTGAACAAATTATAGTTATTCTTAACAATACTTCAGTCTCGATTAACAAGTTTTTGTTAATATCACTTAATAATTAAATATTCACTTAATAGCTATTTTCTACAAAAATGTAAAATGTTTGATTTAAATTTAATAATTTTTAATTTTTAAAATTCGGCTTAAGTGCACATTTTAATAGCGGCTAATTATCAATTATTCCTTGTATTCATATTTCTTGGTTCGTTACTTAGATGATATTTATAATATAAACAATCTAAAGCAGACTGTTGTAAGAAATGCTTATAACGGATGTAGCGATTCACATAGTAAATTCTTCTGGTATCGATTTTGTAGCCATTTTCTTAAAAAATAAATACAAAAATTTCTTAATAAATTTAGAAATTCTAATTCTGGCAAAAAAAAAACCGACCAGAAGGAGGCAGACCGGCAGAGGGTGATCGGATATGGAACACAAATTATAACATGACACCTATGGGGACACCCTTTAATAATAAGTTTAAGTTTTTTATTATTTTCTTTTATTGAGAGCTACCATGATAGCGATTTCGTTCAATACACGTATAAAAATCATGTGAGTTTTATTAGGACACCTTTTAATGACTTAAGACATTAAAAGCATTTTTAACTACATGACCTAAGAATGTCTATACTGACCATGTTACTCTCACACTATCGTCGAAGACAGAACTCTTAGAATATAATTTTGCCATTATTTTACCTGCAAGAAATTAATACGCATGTTGTTTTTTTTGAATTTAAGTTATTAAAACGATTTTGTGCACTTTTTACATTTTAGGCGTTTTTTGGGACTTTTGTGAATTAAGCGTTTTTTTCGATTTGTGCGTTTTTTTCGATTTAAGCGTTTTTTATTTAACTCATCACTACCACCGGAAGTAATTATAATTTTTTTGATTTTTACTGAGTTCTGAAGCAAATTATTAGTTTATGTAGCGGGCTGGATGTTGCTTAAAGTTCTCGATAAATAACAAAGGTTAAGTTCGGTTAGGCAGCCAGTTGTATTTCCACTGCCCATTTGAGTCCAATGATTGGTTCCCTTCTGTTAACTGCTAAAAGAAGAAGCAGAGAGAGAGAGAAAGAGAGAGAGAGAGAAGAATAAAGTAAGAAAGAATTGTGGGCATAAAGAATACAGAGAAGACCCCGCCGGATAGGCCCTTTGGGCAAAGAGTGTGCTAATTGTACTGATTGAGTCACAATGTCTGATTTTGGGCCTGTGAAACAACCACTGAATTTCAAGAAGCAGCTAAACCTACCTTGTCTCAGTGATAATATACCAAATAGGCTCCGGTAATACCGTAAACCAAAGTATCTCAGTCGTATATAGCCCAGCGCGGGGCACAGACAGGGAAGGTATTCCACCGTCTCCTCTTCCTCATCCTGAAAACTTCTGCAGAAATTATTAAAAGGAAGACCCATTCTGTTGACATGGGCTCCAAATAGACAGTGGCCAGTTATCGCAGCAATTAACTGAAGTAGTGCAGCCGGTCATCTCTGATCCGAATGGGGTCAGATTGTTGAAATAGGGCGATCAAACATGTCAATTTGTTAGATTATCTAACCTTAGCTAGATGGTATAGAGCAGCATCAATAGAATAGAAGATGTCGATGGCATCTTCTTCAAACATTGTCCTCTTCTTTGCCAGTTCGTAAGTAACATGGTTGCCCAAGGTGACTGTCGAAACCTCCGCAATCCCGTTCTGTAATGCCCGGCATTCAGAGACAAGTTCAGAATTGGTAAAGAGCTATAATTGCGATTTTACTGACGTTACAGAAATAGGCATCCCTGTTACATATGTTTTAGTACCTTAACCAGAGTGCCGCCCTGCTGGTAGCAGATATTTCTGCCTTTCCGAAAAATGCTACAGTCATTTGGGATACTGAAAATTATTCTTATCCTAAATTCCTTAAAATACACTCAATCCCTGACTCTCGTCGCTCTCATGGAGCCATTTGTGTATACACAGACCTCTCGATACAGGAGAGAGTGGCCCTCTGTCAGGTCAAAGAAAAATCTTCATGTAAGGGAGGGTTTTGTAGTGCAATAATCAATGAAATCACGAACAACGTTAGTAATCCGTTAATAAGATCTTTTTAATTTAAATGGCACAATTTTTTGCAAGACAACCGCAAATCGAAGCTCTATAACCTTCTACCTGCTACTTGGGTTGAAAACACAGCTACGATTCTCTATTAGCCACCGATTAACCTTGAACCAATAATTACATACTGGTCTTTAATTTGGTTTCGGGCCTCTGATTTTTCAAGGAAAAAAACAACATCCAGAAAGTGAAAAATTTTTAAGGAAAAATGTCGCTACAAGAATCGCAAGGATAATTGAAAGATATGTTTCGAAGATAATGCAGTTTTGCTAAAGGCAGTGACTCGCCATTTAGGAAAAATATTAATTTTCTTGCTGTTTTCTAAAATCAAATCCTAAACCATACATTTGAATATTTGAAGTAACTTCTACACTTGTAGATGATGATTAGTTCGAATCATGTTGAATTTTTCTTCAATTTTTGAACAAAAATTTTATATTCCTTTTCATAATCGCATTTCTTAATTTGAAACTATACCAACAATTGCTGAACTTTTTGCCAGATAACGGTTCATCAGTAGCCTTAAATAACCCTAAAATACTTTAAAAACCTTGCTTCGCTCCTGTTATTGAAAGGGATACTTCTAACGATTTGAAATCACATGATTTCAGTGTCATTAAATTTGTTTTCTGTCAAACATTTTTTTGTCTGCCAAATAATTTTATTTACTTTTTGCAAACGAATATAAAATATTCAAAATTTTAACTGTCGCATCTTTTATGGCTGCTGTAGTAAAATTAGTAAAATTTTCTCAAATCATTTCATCGATTCGATTTTACTACCTTCAAACTAAATAAATATTTGCATTTGAATTGATAATAATTTGCATTTTAAATAAAGAGTTTCTTTTTATTCTTTTATTTGATTATATGGCTGCCATTAGATTCAATTGCCGTAATATTTTGCTTCAAGCATTTGAGCAAATTTGCGTCAATTAACCAAAAAGAAAATCTTCAATTGAACATAAAAAAAATTCCTTTTGATTATGGAATTTAAAGTTTTCTTATTAAGAAGACTTACAAATTTAATTTGATTTCAATATATTCAAAGAGAATTTTTTGCTATTTAATGGAATATTTGATTTAATATTTTTTTTATGGTTTAGTGTTGAGACTGAGGGGGTTGCTGTGCTAATTAAATCAAATTTGACTGGAATTGAGCAAGCTTTCGATGCCAGAGATACTGGGAATTGTTTGAATACCTGATAAGAAATCAAGTGTTAAATATTGTGCCGACAGATCCACAAATTTATTACGGAACACTTGTATTGCAGGCTCTACCTGAAGGCATTTGTTTTAGTTGGTCACTGTATTGATGTTAAACAAAGTACTCTCCCTTTCTTTCTCGTTCTGTCTACAATTATCCAGCCTGGAATATATTCTTGTTCTTAAGACAGTTTCCTGGGGTTTATGAAAGCTTTAAGCCTGGGCTTGTTGTACCACGGCCCTGCAGTGGGCTCCCTAAAAATTAAAGTGGAGACGGGGTTTGGACATAAATCTCGGGGAAAGCGCTTAAGTGTCGAGGTCTTAAACAAGGTCTAAAACATGGTGCTGACAGTCGTGATGCTAAAATTGGTTGCATGAGGTGTTGCTAGTACTCGCTTGATTTGTTTCAACTTTTTTAATTTAATTGATGCAGGGAAGTTGTGTGCTTCTCGGATTTTGTTGTAGAGTCAAGTTGTCTGTTCAGGTCACCTTAATGAGAGCATTCAAGACAAGAAAATAGCACGCAAAATAATTGTGTTGTTATGTGATTTGTTGCACACATTAATTATAAGACAATGAGCGGTTGTTGTAACGCGGTATCAAGATTCAGTAACAGTGTCAGCTCCATAGTTTTAATTTTGAAACAAATTTGGTGCTGTGAAGCCACGCTAAGAATAACAAGAATAATGCTGTTGACAGCACTGTTATGCAGCTCTGTGTATGTACAACTTTTCTCTTCGACGTTTTTTTTAATCCTCTCATATCGCTCACAACTGCGCTTTTTATTTTTTCGGCGATTTAACACGTCTAGATTTTCTTTCTATGAAACGATCTGGTAGCTCATTAAAGTTGTTTTTCTTACATTTGCATTAATTTACGTGTGTGTTGCTGGTAATCTAATTGAAGATTTTGTTAAACGTTTCCATATGCGCAAATGTCATAGGAACTTTAAACGGAATTTATTTCTTACTGTCAATCCAAATATTGTATTTTTCTTTCTGTTAAATAGTGTTTTCCTATTGTGAGTAGTAGAAACCGATATGAAAATACACCACAGCCTTGCTATTACAAGAAATTTCCTCTTTATTGAAATTCTTTAATAACTTTTAAATTCCTAGAAGTCATTTAAACACAATTCTTAATCTGCAACAATTTAATCGTTTTTTTACCTTTTCATTTTTGGTTTTTTATTTTGCATAGTTTTGTAGCTTTTAATATTTGTCTTTTAATTTTTCATTCTTATAACTTTTGTTTTAGTAGTTTGTCAAAGTTTTGTTTCCTTTGCATCCTGAGAGTTGAGTTGGCTGCAGCACTTGTTCAAAAATTCTTTTCAATTATGTAAAGCTGGATAAAGAAAGCTGAAAAAGCAAACAAATTCTCTAGATTTTTAACAACGAAACCTCACAAGAATTTTAACAAAGTGAGTGGTTTTACTTTAAGGTATATTACGATTACAACTTATATTGTTGCTACTACAACTAAACTTTAAGTACCTTTTCTTTTGTACAATACATGAGCAAGTAGGAAACCAAATAGAGAACAAACTAAGGCCCGCAAGAGAGAGTTCTAGAAAGTTTGAAGTAGTAGAGTGCTGTCTATAAGGAAAAATTTTAGTGGAATTTTAACTGGGATCATTAAGTGTCCCAGAAATATTTTCAGAAATTCTTACACAAGCCTTCTTAGAATTCAACCAATAGCAAAATTTACTTTCGAAACAGTGCACAAATAATTTCTTTTGGAATTTAAAACAATATTTAATATTAAAATTTGATCCTAGTTCTTTTAGTACCAGTATTAGTACTAAAAATTTTTGAGTATACATTCTAAACTAAGAGGTGTTTTTTCAAAACCGATAGAATTTTAAATTGTTAAAAATAACACAAAAAATTAAATTGTAATAAAGAATCTTTTATACGAAAGATCAAAACATCTCATAATGCTCGTATTTAAAAATTATTTTTGGCAAAAAAACTCCGCGACTGCTCATGACGAACCGCATACTGGACGTCCAATTTTGGGTCACCTTTAAGAGTTCTGCTGGCCATATGTCACGAATAATACAAACAATGTTGGCCTCCATAGTGTCAATTGTTGCTGGTTTATCAGCATAAAC
Source organism: Cistogaster globosa (assembly GCA_937654795.1). Taxonomy (NCBI): domain Eukaryota; kingdom Metazoa; phylum Arthropoda; class Insecta; order Diptera; family Tachinidae; genus Cistogaster; species Cistogaster globosa. Next base: position 162,543,003 of record OW569403.1, read on the forward strand.
CAGTGACTTCACGTGGCCCCACAGCAAATAAGCGAGAATTGTCAAATCGCACGACCTTGAAGACCAATTAACAGGTCCATTTCTTGAAATCAACTTATCGCCAAATTTTTATTTCAATAACTCGATGGTTGCGGGTGCCGTATGGCACGAAGCGCCATCTTGTGGGAACCACATTTCGTCCAGATCAATGTTATCTATATTTTCTTACAAAAAAGTCATTAAACATGGTGAAGTAATAATCTCCATTGACTCTAACGTGAGATCGGGCTTCATTTTTGAAGAAATAAGGTGCGAAGATGCTACCAGCATGTAAATCACATCAAACGGTGCATTTTTCTGAACATGGCTGAACCAAATTTGGCGATAAAACAACGGGTCAGTTACTAACTGCTCTAGAGCCCAATCGGCGAAAGAACGACCCATATAAAGGTCTCGTGGCTCTAATTCCTGCACTAGCTGAATCTTATACGGGTGTAGGCCAAGAAATTTGCGCAAAATATTCCACGTAGCGGATGGACAAAGCCCCAATTCCTGCGGCCGATGACGAATCGATAAATTTAGATCTTCTTCCGCACTTTCGTTTACAGCTGCGATGTTCTTTTCAGTATGCACATTTGTTCAACGTGTTGGTGTAATTGCATTATCTAGAGAGAGAGAGAGGGAGAGAGAGAGAGAGAGTATGTGCTATAAAATCTATTCACAATTTAAAGGATGGCTTGCTCAGACAGGCGATAAAAATCACAAAGTTGTCAATAAGTTGGCCGAATTGATGACTGATTCTCAAAGTAAACTTGATTGATTTAAAACCATTGTTCAACCGTGAGTCTATTTATAATGACTTGCCAGAGTTTACTGAAAATAAAACGAAAAAATTTTCATGAAAATTTAATTCTTAGTGTTATTTTAAATCGGGCTTAAAAAAACACACGATATTTGAACCAGCCTTAATTTATTTAATTTTTTAAGAGTTCTGATGAAATTTTTTTAGTACAATCACTGGTGCTGGCAATATCAGCCCCAGGGTTTTCATAAGTAGCCAGCTACTTTCAGTGAAACTCCCTTCAGTCGGATAAGTTTTAATACCAGTACTTTTAGTACAAGGACTTTTAGTGCAATAACTATTAATGCCAGCAAATTCAGTACAAGAACCTTTGGTAGAAGTACTTTAAGAAAAATTACTTTTAGTACTATTAATTTTATACAATTTTTTTAGTGCAATTACTTTTAGTACAATTATTTTTAGTACAATCACTTTTAGTACAATTATTTTTTTTGTACAATTACTTTAGTACAATTACTTTTAGTACACGTACAATAATATTATTCCAAATATACCATTTTCAGTTCAAGCTTTTTCAGTACCACTGTATATAATATCAGAAATTTAAGTAAAATTTTTTTAGTACCATTATTTTTAATGCAAAAAGCTTTAGAAGTAAAACTTTTAAAACCAATACTATTAGTAGGTGTACTTGTAGTACCAGTACGCTCAGTGTTAGTACTTTTAATGCCTGAACTTTTTGACTTACAATTTTAGTAAGTAGCATTAGTACTTCAAGAACCAGGTTTTTTACTACCTTTGCTTTTAAAGCCAATACTTGGTTAAAGCAACACTGAACGTAAGTAATTTCAAAATTAATTGTTTTGGTTTTTTAGTACCAAAGCTTTTATTCGCAGTACTTTTAGAACAAGCATTTTTGGTACTAGATAATTTGGTATGTGTTCTGTTTGAACAGTTTTTTTTAGTATAAAGTACTTTTTTAATAGCAATAACTTTAGTACTAGTAGTGTACCACTGTAGCTTCTTTTTAGTACTCGTTTAGTTTCTTCAAAATGCTCTTTTAAATTTAGTAACCTTTTTTTTAGGTTACCTTTTCCCATCGTGTACCTAGCGCCACTAATATTTTAATTCCTAAAACACAAGTGGCAGCAGCAGTCAGTAGCAGTGAAATTTTTTCGTTTTGACTGCAAGCCCCTCTTGGGTGCAGAAAAGTATGTAACAATGACTATAATGGACAAGAATAATCTTAAATGTACATGAAAGCACATAAAAGTAAAGTAAATTTTCAAAGATACTTGTACACACTCTTCAAATGGTAACGGTGCAGAGTAGGGGGTAGCCTAGACCTGGCTGGCTTAGGAAAAATTGGTGTTCAAATTTTAAGTTCTCAATGTGTTCATTACTAATACATACTACATGCAATCATACATACCTACATATATACATAACAATAAATGTTTTTAGTGCGTGTATGTCGTTAAGAGTTTGAAACCACAAACATTTTTGAAGTTCAATTGCACTTAAATTACATGCGTTTTTTTAGGTTGATTTTTGAAATCATCTAGTAGAGAAATGAAGTAGCTTGGCTAAAGGATTAAGGACAAGGAAGTTAAAGTTATAATGAGGTCTTTTAGCTCTGGTATATTTTTAGTCAACCGTTTAAAAAATTAAGTTGCACTTCTTGTATTTATTTAACCTCCACCTGCACAACAATCTGGGAAAATTGTTGCAATCGCAATGCCAGCATATTTACCTCACATAAACATCCTTATAATCCTTGTGAACATAAAACATTTTGATTACATATCTATTCTTGATTGTTGCAATTGTATTTGTGAACTCATTCGAACAAATAGAAACATCAAAAAAAAAATTGATTGTTAAGGCGTTGGAGATGCAAAAGATTTTGAATATTGTTACATTTTGTTATCATTCAATTGTAGGGTTTCCCATGATTGTTAATACGATAATTTAAATGTTTTCTGCTGTTTCTTGTCTTGTCTTACTTTGTGGCTGTGGTTAGATTTCTACTCACACGATATCTTGCTTTCTAAGCATATGGTCTTATCAAACTGACACAGTCATCTTAAATATTCTGTGACTCTAGCGAAACTAGAGCTACACCAGGTCTTTTAAAAAAATCTTGCGCCAGTCCTGACAGTCACAGCCGCCATACCCAATCATATTTTTAGTTTTTTCTCTTACAAAGTGTTCGTAGCGGTGCAGATCTCGATAACCTTGTTTCAGCAAATGAGTGATTAGATTCCGGATTCTATTTAAAGCCTGTGCTGGGACTTGAACTCATGATCTTCTGTTTAATATTGGTAAAGTTATCTACCAATATGCAGCCAACCCGGCTGCTTCACAACATTTTGCTTTACATTTAAGACTCTGTTGGGATTTGCTTTAATTACCGTAATGCGGCTGCGTTTTTAAATACCTCGTAAAAGGGATTTACTCAAAAGCAATAATTTTCATTTCTATTTAAAGGCTGTGCTGGGATTTGAACTTATGATATTCTGTTTAACATTTTTCTTTACATTAAAGACTCTGTTGGGATTTCAACTCATCATCTTCTACTTAACAAGAAAGTAGACGCCTTAATCAACGTAATTACTGCAGCTGCTCACTACTTTCTGTTGACAAACACCACACAAGTAAGTGGTGTATGCTTTAATGAGACGGATTTTTTAAATCTTTCATATTGATAATTATCAGCGCTGCCACTGTGTACGATATGTGTCTTTTTGTCTCAGTTGTTTTGATTTTTAAGTATCTGCATCTAGTTTTGGTAACACTGATCAGCCATGGCTACACGTTATCATTTCGCTAAAAGTTTCACAAATTTTTCAAATGCCAAAGTGTCTTTTGGTGAGCTAAAAATTCCTAACTGCACGTATAACTTCCAATCGAAATCTTGCGTGAATTTGAGTGCACCCTTTATACTTCAAAAGAAATTTTGATATATTAAATATTAAATTTTGTAACAAAATTTTTAACACATTTTGTCGTCTAACAGGATGTTAAAGAATAATTTGTTTCTCTTTTGATGGGTAACCGTTTTGTTTTTAGTCGAGAAATAAAATAATTTTGTTCAACAGCTTTAGTACGAGTATATAATTCGAGTCAAGTGCACTTTATGGATACAACAAGCGCGCAAGTGTATGTGTGAATGCACACGCTTATATTTCTTTTTACGAACACACGCACTTGCACACACACACACGCACACACACACATTCATACATACATACATTTAAGGCCAAAAGGAAAAAAAATTCCAGACATAAAATTTTCTATTGTTTTTATATAGTGGCGCTGTTGTTAGTGTTGCTGTTATTGCACATGCAGGGAAAACTACAAAACAAGAAACTGGTTTGGAATTTGAAAAAAAAAATATTTATAGAGACACAGTTATATGCCTTCGTTTTAAACGCATGCTATTGCACACACACACAAACAGTCACATAATGCACTGGTGTAAACTTGTGTTTGTGCATTTCCTTACAAGAGTTAAAATGTTTTTGCAACTGTGTAAATAAAATTGAGTTTTTAAACCGCCATTTATTCACTTGTACCTTGTCTTATTTTCGCACTTCCTTTTCCGCTTGTTTCCTTTAAATGCTCTTGAATTCGTTATTAAAATGTATTAAGTTTTCTTCTCTGCCTTCGGTCTAAAAGACATATAAAAATTGCTTTCTTAAATAGAAAAGGATTTAAGAAATAAATAAAAAATTTCTTTCACTTTTAATGTTACTGCAAAAAAAAAGGAAACTTTAACTTCAAGATTTTTAAGCGTTGAAGAAAATTTTTTTATTCAAATCTTTTGTTTTCAAACACTAAAAATCTTAAGGAATTGAGAATCTGTCGCTTAACCCACTTTTTATTAAAAAATTTTTTTTTTGTTTGTTTCTCAACATCTGGCCTCAATGAATGGCTGGCAACATTTAATTAAAACTGTTATTTTTTTTCACCCATCTCTCTTTTATATCTTACGGCGTTTTTTTCTATTTCTGCTATTTGTATCAACATACGAGCACAGATGTTACAAATGCGGGAATGAAAAGTCTGAATTTAAAATAAAAACTAAAAAAAAATTTTCTTGCAACATCTGTTTGTTGCTCAAGGCAATTGTGTTTTTTATAGTGCCATTCGTTAGTGGTGGCTTAGCCAAAGTGTTATTAAAAAACTTCAAAGAAACAGAACAAAAAATGTGTTTAATTTATATAAAACAATAGTTTGAAAATTTTTAAATAATTTATTTTCAAGGTTAAAATATATATTTAAACTACAATGTTAGCGGTTATTTTGTTAAATCCCTCAAATAAAAAGTTTACAGTTGGAAGACTGGTTTTTAAATCAAAAGATAAAACCAAATTTTTTTAGCAAAATTTTTTTTTTTTGACAGTTGAGCAATTTCTTTTCAATTCAAAGAATGTTGAGAATAAGGTACATGTGGATGGTAAGTCCATCCTTGTTTTAAGGCTTGGTGAAGGAAATGCTTTTAAGAAGTTTGTAGGCAAACTCAGGATCCATCTTCTAAAGTTAAAGTAGTTAAACCCAGATTAGTTCGTGCCGTGTAATTTGTCTGTCATTTAAAACCAAACCGAGACTTTTGCCGTTTTTTAAGTAAATGCAAAATGAAAACCCTCTGAACGAAGTTCATTTGTAAAGTTAGAGAGTTCTTCTTGTTACTAAAGCAATATAAACACTATTGGACTTATGATATGGATCTTATTTACCTTATTGAAAAGAGCTATATTTATTTAATGGTAAAAAATTGAATAATGAATTTCTTCCAGAACCTGCCTATTGCCTTTTTAGCTTAAAGTTTTTAAAAAACATTTTTGTAAACCTTCAAATTCGCTTTTTCTTTTAAAAATGTTGCTAGGGCACTTGTGCAACATATTTCGAAAAACTTACAGTATATAATTAAAAAATTTTTAACATTATTATTGTAAAATTTATCATCGCAACATGTTGCTGATAATATTTAATTGTTATTTCTAGCAACATGTTGCCAAATAATTAAAATTTATTTTAAAAATACTAAAATATAAAGTATTTAATTACTATTCGTATTTACCATAAAATATTTTTACTAAATTGGAAAGCTAAAGCAACATGTTGCCAATATATTTTAACTTCTCTTGGATAGATGAGGGTATAATTTTTAACATATTGTGGTGTTACAGGAAATGCTTTGACGTTTTATTTCTGGTGGCAGAATTTGCTTTTTAACTTAAAGTATTCCAAATTGTGGATATTTGTTTTACAGATATTCCGGCAGCAAACTTGTATTTTCCTTTTTTTGCTTATCCAACAAGAGATGTGCCACGGTAGCACAGTTAATAATAGACTTGTGTAGTTCATAAACAAACTAGTTAATTTAAACGATTCCATCGATTCAACTAAGTGAACTAGTTCATACTTTTAAGTACACCTAGTTCATTTTTAAGCTAAACTTTGTATTTGACCTACCAGACAGGATGAATTAGAATCCATGTCTATATTTCCTTGTTGACTGTTTGGGACATAAAATAAGTGCTGCCACGCCTTTTATTTAACATTTGTTATGGCAATGCTATAGGTATTATTGCCATTATATTCTAAAAAGAATATTTGAACTAAAAAAGTTTTTGAACTAAAGAAAGCGTTTGAACTAAAAGTAGAAAGTAAAAACAATAAGTCAATAGAACAGAACTAACAGAGATTTTGAACTAAAGAGAGTCTTTGAAGTAAATTTTGAACTAGTTCATTTTCAAACTTTAAACTAAAAAGAGCGATCACTAAGTTGAACAATAATTGGCAAAAGTCTAGTCGATAACGTTTAATGTTATTTTCAAAAGTTCCGCTTAAAAGTTGCAGCTGTTTTGCAGTTAAACTATTGTCAAAATAACCATAAAATTAAAGAAGACGTGGCCTTGTTAGTTCATGTAGGTTAACGATTTAACAATTCTGCCTCTCCAATTTTATCTCCTGAATGTGTAACCGGTATTAATGCATTTGGGAATAGAAAAGAATCATGTAAGGATGTCCGGTATTCACAAAGCAATATGTTGCACGCAACATATTAATGTAAGCATAGACTTTGTGCAACTTTATTTTTTTTCGCTTAAAAATATTAACACGTTCATTTATATGCGAAATAATTGAAGCTGATAGTATTTGGTGTTAAAAAAATGTTGCCAGAAACATTTCGCTGTTTGTTACTTATTTGTTTAATATTTTAAAAGGGACTTTTGGCAGCAATTCTCACATAACATTTTGTACAAAGTTTAGCAACATGTACCAAAGACTCTCACAGGAATTTACTGATTTTCAAAAGCTCTTCAAAATTATTTCTTTCAATTTTTCACGCTAGCTTGAGGCCAAGTTCTTGCAAATGTTTTATGTTTTGTCAACATGTTGCCAGGTGTTCACTTAAACAAGCTCATTATAAATACTGATTAAATAATTTTTAATAAATTCACATTAGCAAGTCATTTAACAATTCAATAACAAAATAATATTTGGTACTTTTCAATATTTGTTTTAAGAAATAATAATTATGTTTCAGATTATGTAGAAATAATGTGTTGAATAAATTTTTTAGTTCATATTTGGCAACATACTGAAAATCTAAAGCTAAATTTACACTCTAAAAGCCTATTGGTACTGCTGGACTGATTTAATGATGTAATGGCAGTCGAAAGAGAAATTTAGTTCTTCCTTTTTGCTACTAGCAACATGTGACGGATAGGCAGTTGCATGTTGTAAAAACTTTCATCTGAAAAAAAAAAAATTGTTTTTAAAAAATGTATTTTGTTAATAGAACATTAATTAATATTTCAACATGTTGCCCTAAGTTAAAAAAATAAATTATAAATTGATTTTTAATTGGATTTCAAATCCAACATTATTTAAAAAAAATTTTTTTATAGATTTATTTCAATATTATTTTTCAATTACATTTTTTTTATTTGCTACATTTTTTAATGAACAAAAATAACAAAATATCTTGACAAAACGATAGTAAATCCAACCTTATTGTTGTCTTCCATTGCCTTGACATAGTAAATAACAATTTTACACTCTGCCTACAATTTTCTTGCAACAAAAGGAACCTCAGTTTTCTTTAAACCCCGTTTCAATAGTTTCAACTTCTCAATGCTTGAGTATATTGACAATTCTTCCATTCATTTATTTTTGTATGTGTTACTCATAATAAAGAGTTCATTTTCTTACTCACTCAATTTCTAAACATTTAAGCCTTTTATATCTTTAGAGCTTTTCACATCAATGTGACTTTAGACATTCAAGCAGCGGTTCCTTGTAAATATATTGAATTGATTTTTCCTTTTGTTCTATTCTGCTAGATTCTATCATTTGAAATTTTTGTTGTTTCTAATCCAGCAGGTGGCAAATTTTTTATTAGATCTCGACATTTGCACTTCAAGATTTAAGCTTAAAATACAAAAAAGTATTTTTAACTGTCAACTGTCAACAGCGTGGATAATGCAACATGCTGAGTTGAGTTTCGGCAGGGTTATTTTATGAGGGGATTTAAAGCAGAAAACAAAAATATATTTATTAAAAACAAATGCAAGTTTTAGAGTTTAAGAGTGTAATTTAAAGTTGTTTATTAAAAATATTATTCTTTTCATGATTTTTTCGACGAGTAGAACTTTAGCCAGGTAACAGAGATGATCAACAAAATTAGCTTAAAATAATAGTATCAGAAAGAATGACGATTTTTTTAAATAAATTTTTGAAATGTTGTTGAGGATGTGAAATGTTGACTTATAATGTTGCACCAACATGTTGATAGATCGGAAATTCTTAAAATAGCAATATTATTGTGCTTTAATTGGTTATTTTTATATACAAAGTTTCTTTGAAAATCCTTTAATTTATATGACTTTTTGTTTATGAATTCTTAAAAATGACTTTTTTTAATTTGAAAACAGTTGAATGCCAAAAGGCGTTAAAATTTTTTTCACAGTTAATTCTTTTAGAAACTAGTTTTTCCTTTTGTTCAATTCCAATAGACAAGTCTAAAAGTTTAATTTGTTTAATTTTCTTATTCTTAAAGCAGAGGTTTAATTTCTTAGCAACATGTTGCTAAAGTCTTTTTAATCTTTATCTAAAATTAAATGAATGAATATTTTTTAAATTAAAATTCTTTTTATTATTTTGTTAAGTAATGTTTTTAAACAATATAATTTTAAAACATGTTGCCAGAAACTAGCTGCATATATATGTTGCTGAAAAAAAAATTATGTATGATTTTAAAAAATTTTTTGTAAAATATTTTCGTTACGGTAAAATCTAAGAATATTAAAAATTTATAATATTTTGGAAACATGTTGCGCTTAAAATTTATAAATAATGAATTTTAAAGGATTTTTAAAAAGAAATTTAAAAGAAAATCAAATACTATTTAAGCTTTAAGGGGGCAAAACTTGTTTTTAATAAAAATTGAAAATATACTTCATGTTTATTTTTATTTTTTTGTGTGGCAATTGTGTTATTATATGTGTGTATCTGATTCAAAAAAAGTTGATTCTCTATGCAAATAAATAGATACCTATACATAAATGTATCAGGGTTTTAATTTAAAACACAATTACTTTTTGATCCCTTTTGTTTAAAGATTTTAAATATAATCTTTCTTGTTTCTATTTTAACTTCTTTTCATTTTCAGCTCTTTATTTACTTTTTCTTTTTGTTATAAATTTATTTAATATTTAAACCATTCTTCCATATATTTTGTTTATTTTCCTTTTAAATATAAAATGAATAACAAATTCTTGTAAATGTCATGTTGCCTTCTCAATATGAGTTTGGTTTAATAAATATTTATATGGAATTAAAAATCTTAAAATTTTCAATTTGTTATTTTAAGAAGAATATTAAAAGAAAACAAAAGTTTTTATAAAATATTTTTTTTATATTAAATTTTAGGTATGAGAATTTTGTTTTGAGATAAATATCGAAATTATTTATTAATTCTTTTATGAATATTTCAAGCATTTTATACAGTCTCTTAAATGACGTTTATTAATAATTTTTTCGTTACCTATCAACAATAGATTACTATGAAGATAATTTTAGCATTGTTAGCACAAAAATAATCTTTTTTATTTTTATATAGTGTTTCCCACAACTCCCTCCCTCCTTGAACAGATAATTTTTTTCAATTTTTTTGCTATCAAATTTTAGCGCAACATGACTATGCAACTTATCGCTAAGATATTTTTTGATTATCCGGTAAATAAAATAAATCTAATGACGGATGTAGTGACCCAAATAATGCCGCACTATATTTTGTTAGTGTTTATTTATTGTTTTCACTAAAAACGACCGCAAAACCATGTAAATAATTTTTCATCTTTTTAATAAAGCGTCCGCCAAGTAACTTTTTTTTTGAAAATGGTATAAAAAAATGAATATATTCTCAAATTTCTTTTTTTATTTAAAAGTACAATCCTTCCGGTTAATAATGGAAAATAATTTCATTAAAATAGCTGCCTCGGCTGGTCATGCAGTAGCCTACACGATCGTTCTAATTTTTAAGCACATTATCGATCGTGTGCAGCTGTATTTCACTAATGGCTTCACAAATATTGTCCTTTAAAGCGTCAATTGTTTCTGGCTTGTCGGCGTAACACTTATCTTTGACGGCGCCCCACAAATAAATTCCAACGGTGTCAAATCGCAGCTCCGAGGTGGCCAAATGACATCAGATCTGCGGCTGATAATGCGATCTTCAAAAACAGGGCGCAAAACATCAAGTGTGACTTCGGCTGTGTGGCTCGCAGCGCCGTCCTGTTGAAACCAAATGTTGCTAATATTCTCCTCTTCAATTTTTGTGAACAAAAATTTCTTCAACGTGGCTCGATAACGATTGCCATTGACTTTAACGGCCACTCCTTGCCCATTTTCAAAGAAAAATGGCCCAATTTTGCTTTTGGACTAAAATCTGCACCAAATAGTGACTGGTTTTGGGTGAACCGACTTTTCAATGTATGCGTGCGAGTGTTCTGTGCCCCAAATGTAACAATTTTGTTTGTTTACATACCCGCCAAGATCAAAATGAGCTTCATCTGACAAGATGATTGTTTTGGCGAAATCGGCATCTTCTGTAAATCGATCGCAAGCCCACTTAGCGAAGCGAATACGCATTGGATGGCCAGTTAACTTCAACTCCTGAAACAATTGGACTTTGTATGGCGCCATATCAAGGTCTTTGTGTAAAATTCGTCTCAATGATGTATCCAAAATGTTCAATTGTTGAGAACGACGGTGAATTGATGTTGTTGGCGCTTCAGGCACACTTTCTGTCACAGCAGCAATATTTTTGGGTGTACGCACTGTTTTTGGCTTTTCACGCTTTGGTCTATCGATGAGGATGCCAGTTTCTTTTTTTTTCACAACATAACGAACATACGGAGCTGGCGGTGCTTCTCTTCTTCCAAAATCTGTATGCAATTTTCACACACGTTCTGCAATATTTCCATGATTTTCAATGTAATGTCGCAATATTTTCCAGCGTTGTTCAAGCGTATACACAATCATTCTTGTTCAGCAGAAGTATACAGCTAATTATCTGTCAAATCAGACATGAGCTAAGTGTTACCATTCACGAAATAAGCACTAGTTGAAAAAAAACGTTAGATGGCGGACCCTATAATTTACTTTGGAAATTAAAATATATATGAACGTAAGCCGTATTAGTTAATTCATTTTTGAAGAAAAAAATATTCGATTATATTTTTTTTTAGTTTTTTCATCTCAAGAATGTTTCTAAACATTGTTGCTGCAACATGTTTATTAAATGTATAATTTTTAACAACTTAGCATAGCCTTAAGTCTTCCGGGGTTAATGCCTTTAAACTTAGAACATAATATTTAATAAAGTTTTGTGACCCTTGCAAATGTAGCTGAGTTTTGTTTCTCAACATTATACACTCCAAATAGCAGATCACAAAACCCTGACTAAATATAATTTATCTTACTGCTGCTTTTCAAGATATTGCAGACAAATATTGCTGCAACTTTTTATCTTGTATAACTTAGTAGCTAAAAGTTCCCTCACTCTGGCAACATGTTGCTATGCATAAAAATATAAATTTTTTTTTTTTTTAACTTATTGTTCTTTTGATAACGTTAGTTTTACAATTTTTTTATGGTAAAATGCTGCCAAGAACATTTTTAGGTAAAATTACATAAAAAAGTTTGTATGTTACAAGCAGCTTTATTTACGTTTTGCTTTTCAAATTTCTGCTTCTTTAAAGCTTCTTTATACTGTGATAATAATCTCGCTCTGCTATACTTACATTCAATTTTCTGCGATGTTTTTAAACAACCTACGTACCTATCTACTTTCAAAAAAAGGATGCTACAGCACGTTTTTTATTATTTTTCAAAGTTTTCGCAAACAACATTTTTCTCTTTCAGAAATGTTTTATTGTTTATTTCAACTAAAAATACACGTACATTTAATTTTATTTATTTTGCAAATTTCTTTTCCTAAAATTTCCTTTAGTTTTCTTTCAAAAGAAAACACAGCTTAACGAAAAAAAAGTAAATAAAAAAATTGTTTGTGAGTTTAATATGAAACCTAAAAATTTGTTTTAAAATTCAATAAAAAAGAAAAACTTTTTGATACAAAGAAGGAAGATATCAGCATTTGTTGCAGTTATTGGTTTAACAAGTTTCTTTTTTTTTTATTCATTAAAATTTTGGTTGGTGTGAAAGGATGATATTTTATAAATTGTAATTTAAGAAAAATTAGCCTACAAATTAATTGTGTTTTTATGAAGTCCATACTTTGCAAAATTTTTTGTAAAAATGTTGCGAGCACATGTCGAGTGCGGTTGTTTTGTATTCGAAATCTTCATTCTCGTTGTCTGGTTATTTAGTACATTTTCCTTTTGTAAATTTTGTAAATTGTTCTAAGTCATGAGATAGACATCACATTTCAATTGTCATTTCACTTACAGATCAATGAGTGTTGTGCAACATGTTGTGCAACATGTTTGCTGCAGGTTTATTAACAGGAATAATGTTTTTGTCAACGTTGTTTTCCAACTGCGAAATAATATGTTCTGCACTTATTTATAAGCCATAGCAACAAATGTTGCTTATTTAAGAACGATAAAACGACAATATCTTTTAAATCCTGGAATTGGCAATACTTATTTTTACAAAATTTTTTTAACTGAATAATCAATGTTGCTCAACATTTTCTTCGGATTTAAACAGAGTGTCAAGATTAACACCGTAAATTTCTTGCCACAACGTATGAAGAAAACAAAGAAAGAAAGAAATGTAGAAAAAATATAATGTTGCTGCAACATGTTCCTCAAAAAAAATTTTTTAAATAATGTTAAAAATAATGGTTATATAGTGTTAGCGATAAAAAATGTCTCTGATTTAATAAATATATTTGATTTTCATTTTAAGTTGTGATTAAATAAATTAGGCGGATTAAGAAGGATGAGTGTGTAATCAGTAGGATACCAATATATGAAATACGGGTACCAGTCCCTTCTTACAAATTGTCAAATCTATTGCTTCTTATTTACAAAACCGTTAACGAATTTATTAGTTCAATAATTTTTCATTAAGGAATCAAACATGTTGCGTCAACATGATGTTTGGGTATTATTAATTTCTCAATTTGCTATTGGTTCTAGCCATAGCTCGTTCAACTTTATGTTTCTTTTCTACATTTAACACTCTAAATTGTCAAATAAATTCATTATACTAAAAAACTTAAATAACTGCCTGTCAAGATTATGTAGGGTCTAACCCTTGATTCTACTCCAAATTGGGACAAGAAAAATAAACAAGAAAATGTTATAAATCCTTATAAAATAAATTGTTAACAATTTTACACTAAAACTTAGTATTTAACAACAACAACAACACATACATACACATGCTCAAAAACTGAAAGACATAAACTGGACCACAGATGCATTAAAAGGATATAAATAAACTTTTATTTTTCTTTTATGGTTTTATTTGTTTTTATTTTCTCTTTAATTTATTTAACTAAAAATTGCAAGCTGTAAATGACAGTAAAAAATCCACATCAAAAATAACAACTCAAACAAAAAAAAAAAAAAGAAAAAACTACTTATAACACAATAATAAACAAGTACAAATACTCTCTTCTCTTCTTTTGCTACAAACTCACATACATTCACACATAAAAATGTTTATAAATATTTAGTGGAATATAAAACCACTTGGCATTTTTGAAAATGGTCATTTGCTGTAAAACAAAATGCTTAGAAGACTCCTTTTCTTCTAGATTAAGATGTATAAACTTTGGTGAAGCAGATTAGTTGTGGTTGCCAGTAGTTTGCTCTTCATCCTTCTAATTTAAAACCGAGAGAGCAAGAAGATGGATAAGATTACTAAAAAATAAAGAAAATAGAAAATATTAAAAGAAATGAAATTAAAACAGATGTGACTGTAAATGTATATTTGTCTAAACTTGGTAGATTTTAAGTCAATATATAAACAATATATAAGAGGGTTATTAAGAAATATCTTGTATCTTAACAACAAAAATAATGTCATCTTGCAAAAGAAACAACAAAATTTTATTAAGAGCAAACAAACTTTAAATAATTACTAAAAGGACGAAGACAAACACAGAATAAACTTAATATGACAATGGAGGGACATAATTAAGTGATAAAAATGAAAACAAGAGGGGACTTTAGAAATTCAATGGTTAAACACTTCTGGAGAACAATGTTGGAAATATCAACATTGCAGCATAATGCTTTATATAATATTGTACATAAACTAGTTGTTCACGTCTTTTTTTTATGTAAAAGATATAAAAAAAATTAATTTTTTAATATAGATGAATGTTTAGATGCATGTTGACGGGATCTCTTCATTTAAAGATCTTAGTTAGTTTTTTAATAACAGTCCACCCTAAATACGGGCGTTAGGCACGACGTAATTTAGCGTCTAGCTTTTACGCTGTAATGAGTAACTTAAATACGAGCGCCAACATTGTGAAACGAACAGTATTGTTTACTTATCTTATTTGCTAAAAACCACAAAATTAAAATAGTTAAGAGAGATAAAATCGCGAAATTGACCTTAAAGCAGCTGTAGTGTCATTACTGTTGGAAATACTTTTGTATATACCACAAAAAAAAAACAATAACTACACTTCTTTTGCAGCCAACTTCACTTTTTACGAGTGTCAAAATTGGATTTTTCAATTGTTCAACGTTAACGTCGCGCTATTTGGGTTGGTCTCATACATTTTGTATTGGCATGAGAATTTTTGACAGTTAAATAACGTCTTACGCTCGTATTTAGGGTGAACTGTAATAATAAGTATATAAACATGTATCAATAGTAAAAAAATTATAAATGTTTACAAAAATACTACGAGAGCTACATGTTGCAGAGAGTTTTGCCTTTTATCTCCGTTATAAAAATTTTATTTGTTGTTATTCAAGATGTTAGCAACATTTTTCCCAGAAGTTTTCTACTTAAAGCCTGGTACTCTGTTCAGCTTTTCATGCCGAATGCTGTCAAACTACATACGAAAAAAATTTGTATGAAAAATTCATGAAAAAGTATTGCAGAAGTAGCACTCTGTTTTACTACGAAAAAACATAAAATGTTTCTAGCAACATTTTTTCAAAGCTGTGAAATAAAGCAAAAAGGCATTATTTTATGCGGAAATTTTCACATAACAACGGATTATATGTCTTCTGCTTACATTTCTAAAAGCAATAAATCGTTAAATTCTTTAAAATCGCGAGACAGACACTACATTTTAAATAGTCAAAGTTGTTCAGCAATTTTAACAAATTCGAACAAAGAACCAAACCTTAAATGTAAAATAAATTAAAAAATATTTCAGCATCATGTTGCTGAAAAATTTTTTACGAAAAGTATCAATGCACACTAGTTTTATTTAAAAAAATATTAGACAACGTCTTGTTATTAAACAGGAAAAAAAGGAAATATATAAAATTATTAATAATACTGTCGAAAATTTCAAAATAAATTTGACGTGGAATTTATCTGTGTCAAATGTTACAATATTTTTTTTTATTTGACTAAAATTCAAAAATAACATGTTGAGATAAATTAGTTCAAAATTTTTTTTAATTTTTAAAAAAGTAAGCGTTAGTACCAAAAAAAAAATAATAATCTTGTCAACATGTTGCATTAATTTTCTAATGGTTATAATTGATGTTGATTACATGTTGATGAAGGTTTTGCTGTAAAAAAGTTTTTTTTTTTTTTTTTTTTTTTTTTAGTAACAATGTTTATAAACATCTAACAAATGTTAGCAAAACGCTTAGAAAAATGTTGAGGAATAGTTTGCTTTTTAACAGTAAAAAAAACATTTCATCTGTAATTAAAAAAAGATGTTAAAATTGTTTATCTTAACGCAAAATAAGTTTTTTTATTAATTAAAATATTTAAGCATCATGTTGCTTAGAAATATCTTATTTAAAATATAAAAACTCTTTTTTTTTTGTTTTTATTTTTATTTTAAGAAAAGTTTGGCAAAATGTGGCTATAAATTAAAAACTAAAAAATTTTAGGTCCAACATGTTTTTAAGAATTCGCTTTAAAAATATAAAGAACTTCTACTTTTATTGAAAAATTTTTAAATTTAAGTTGCCTGGAATTTGTCTATTTAAAACTTTAAAATACTATTTTTTTTTTTGTTAAATTGTTAGCAACATGTTGATAAGATTTTTTTGTCAGAAATATTTTTTTGTTCTTATAAATAACACTTATGTCTAAACAAGATTTT
This sequence comes from Cistogaster globosa, assembly GCA_937654795.1. Taxonomy (NCBI): domain Eukaryota; kingdom Metazoa; phylum Arthropoda; class Insecta; order Diptera; family Tachinidae; genus Cistogaster; species Cistogaster globosa. Next base: position 162,559,586 of record OW569403.1, read on the forward strand.
GTAAAGAAAAGTAAAAACAAGTACCAAATAATAAAAACAACAACAAATAATCCTGTCAACATGTTGCGTGTATTCCTTAATGTTTTTAAACTTGCCGACAAGTTTGCACTTTTTGTTTATATAAATTTATATCTTAAGCCAGTCTTGTCAACATGTTGCAGTTATATTCTAGGGTTTATATTTTGGTCGTTACTAACACATGTTGCTAACGCAATGTTGCCAACAGCAATATTTTAATATAAAATGTTTTTGTGCTAAAAGTTATGAATTTGCTAAAAATTAAGTTTTCTTTGATTCAAATTTTTTTCTTTTAAATATTCTTGTTTTATTCATAAAATAAAACTATTTGTATTTTTATAATTCACTTACATCATTAGCATTTCTGAAATAGTTTCTTGCTTAAGTTAATTATTTTCTTTGTGTACTTTGTTTCAACGCCCACATTCATCTCTTTTAACACCAGCACGTTACACACGCTAATTATCAAACCACAATAATAAACACACCAAACGCAGCAACACTCTAATTTTAACCTGCCGTTAAGTTTTTCATTTTTAAGAAATTTTTTCTTCTTTTCCTTTTTTATTTTTGTTGCAGTTTTTATAATTGTGGTTGCCTAGTTTCCTTTTTCTTTTTTCTACTGCTGTTTCTTTGTTGCATACACTTTATGTCCCATTTCCTGTGTATCATGTTGTGAACACTTTATGAAATGATGCCTTACATACACTAACACACGCGCTATAAATGTTGCAAACGCATTCAGAGAAGAAGAAAGCGATACTGGCATTCACACACATGTAAAAAAAACTCAGGTATTTGTAACGCTGTTGTCATTCTAATTAATGAGTTTAAAACGTGTTGCAAAGTTCCTTTTTCACTAAAAAACAAACTATGAGAATCCAGTAAAAAAAACTATACAAAGTGTAAAGAAGACATGTATAAAATTCCTATAATTTATTCTTTCTTTTTGTTTATAAAAAACAAGCAATTTTGAGAACTGAAATACCAGCAGCAGCAACATGAGTATCAAAATTTCTGTAAAACATTGGCATAAATTACTTTAAGTGTATTTCCACTTTTCACTTGCACGTACATACATACGTATATTTTCTTTATTTTCATATCCCTTTGTTTGTTATGCCACATTATTCATTGAAGAAATTGTATTCAAGTATGCAACATATTTAAAGCACGTAGTTTTATTGGTTTCTCCATTTGCATTAGGGTTCCTTTTTATCTTTCTTTTGAGCTCCAAATTTTGTTGCTTTAACGTTTATTAAATTAAATTGTAAATGAATATTTTTAGCTTCATTTATTACGAATTTATAAGATGTGAACTCAATTTATAATGAGTTTATTTATAAAACCCCTTAAAGTATGCTTCTGACAATTACATTTATTTATTTTTTAAAAAAAATTCAGAGAGAATTATGTTCGGTTTTCAAAAATCCCACTTAGAAATTGAGCTGCTAATAAACTTAAAGTTGCTGGTTTATTAGCAACATGTTGCTAAATGAAGTTTTAAAATTATCCTTATATAATAAGCAAATATTAAAAAATTATACGTTTTCATTTTTTATTTTTGATTATAAATTTTGTTAAATTTAAATGCAACATCTTCTTTGCTTTATTTCACCGTTTAGGCAAAAATTTTAGTTTTTCATTACCAGGGCAACATGTTACTTCTAAATGCTTTTTGAAATTAGAAGAAGTTAATATGTTTTGCAAAGCATTCTGTAAATGAAAAACATTTAGATAAAAATTTTTAAATTCAATAACCATCATGCAAGTTTAAACAATCCCCAGCAACATCAACCTTTAAACTAATATTTGCTGACAATTTTTTGCCAATTCAGTAATGTTGCTGGAATATTATCTAGTTATTTCTAACTATGATGTTTAAAAATCGGATATAAAAATTCGAATTGAGAACATAATGTTTACTATACAAACTTATAAGCATTTGATGTTATAGGCTGCATATTAATGTTTGTCCGATAATTATTAAAATAAATCAATATTGTTTACATAATACTTAAAACATTTTGCGTTTTCTTTAAAATTTTGCAGAAAATTCTTAGAGAAAAATTTAAAATATTTTTATGTTGACAACATGTTGCTAGCAACATTTTAGAAACCGAAAAAAATAAGTGAATTCAAAGATTAAAAATTTCGTTTTGTTAATAAATATACATAAATACTCAATAGCGGATTACTATGCACTATTTTACTCTTAGCAACATAACGGAGTTAGTGCAAGGTTAAGATTAATTCAGGTTTACTCGCTGCAATTATGTCAGCATATAAAATTATCGCATTTCGATTAGATACCATATCTACAATTAATTTTTTTCAATCAGAGGCTTCATGTTTTACACTAGTTTTAATATATGCAACATGTTGCGAATAGAAAAAAATTAAAAATAAAAATGTTTACTATATATTGATAGCAGAGTTTCTTATAGTATGTCCTATTATATTGAATAAAGTTATAATAAAATCAAATGTAAGGAATAAAATGCTGAAAATTTTTTGACAAAATTAAAAACATATTAAAACTAAACTGTAAATTAACTGGCAGCATTCCTTTTATACTTGAAGATTAACTGACTAGATATTTTTTGAATTGCCTACAAATTTTTTAATACTGTTTTTCCAAAATCGTTTGTAGTTAATAGCTTCTCGTTAAATTAAATTTTAAAAAATATTTGTTTTTATATATCTTGGCAACATATTTTTTAGCAACATGTTGCGGCCTATGTTATTTATACTATTTTGCATTTAAACAAAATACAAATTAATACTTGACAAATATGTTTTTGAAAACTGTTGCTAGCAACATTGTTTATTTTCTATCTAGGCAGTGAAATAAAATTCAATATTTTAGCAACATGTTGCGGCTTATTTTTTTGGATACTACATTACATTTAAACACAATACAGATTAATACTTGACAAATATGTATTTGAAAATTGTTGCTAGCAACATTTTTTTATTTCCTGTTTTTTATTTTAAGTTGCTAAAAAAATAAATAAAATATGAATAACATCTGGCCAGCAACATAAGAAATGCAACATAAGAATTGGCAAGGTCAACGTGAATTATTTGTAATGTTGCACAAGGTTAAATTCTAACTGTAGCAACATGTTGTAAAGGTAGTTTTTAAACTCTAGCATTATTTTTGTACAAAAAAACTGAAGTAAATTTAAGCAACATGCTGCAGTGACATTATCTTTTAATTACTAAATTAAGTTTATGAATAAATCTTCTTATTGTTTGTATTTTCTTTGTAAATAAACTTTAAAAAATTGTCTTTTCGTAATTAGCATCATCCCCTTGCTAACATTTACAAATTTTTTTTCTACCAACAAAATCCTATTAACTTTTGTTTAAGGAATCTTCTTTATAAAAAAAAGTACCTCAAAATACTAAACTAATTTGCAAGAACTTTTTGCAAATGTTTCTTTACAACATGCTGCAAAATCTGTGCGGTTACAAAAACGAAACTTAAATGACTTTTCTACTTTGAAAAAAGATTTCTTTCTTTTTTTTCTTTGTAGTTGTTTCACGCTCACGTACGCATATAGAAAACTTTTTGTACTTTGTGAAACAAAATTGTAGAAAAAGAATATTTTAATTTCATAAATGATTTATAAAGATGTCTTCTCGCTTTAACCATAAAGGAAAACTTCTTAATTTATGACTTTAAAGTAAGAAAACCTAGATATTTTGCTACTTTTTACATTTTTTGTAATAGTTTCATTAACAAGGTTCCTTTAAAGTTGCACTTTAATTATTTTGTTTGTTTTCTAGTGATAGTTTCTGGAAAAATCACTAAACACTGCAATTTGTGACTAAAATTTTTAATCTTTTTTCCAAATCTTTCACTATTTGTTTAAGTTTAAATGTTTGGAATTTTTGTTTCAAAAAAGTTAGTCAAAGCAGTAGACACCATTCGCTATTCACAAGCGACCAAAAAGTTTTTGCATAAATTCTCAAAAAGGCTTAATTTCAGCACTCAAAAAAAAAAAAAAAAAAGAACAAATGATACCAAAAACTAAACTACAGAAAAAAGTGCCCTTTTAAAATTTAAATTTGTATACAAAATAAAATCAGTTTTTGAGAGATACCTTTATGGTCCTCTCAAAAGTACTTTTTTTCTTAAATGTACTTTAAAAAATGCGCTTTTAGGAAAGGTGCATTTTAAAAATATTGCTTTTAAAAATAGCACTTTTTCAAAAAAGATATTAATTCAAAAAAAGGTACTTTTTTCAAAAGTACTTTTTAAAAACTTAATTTTTAAGGAAGTACTTTAAAAATTGCTATATTTTAACATGATTGAATTTTTATATTTAATAATTAATTTTTTTCTTTCCTCCTAAGAATTGCAGTCTTAAAATTAACATTTTTTAGGTACTTTTTTCTAAAAGTGTTTTGTAGAAAGGTACTTTAAATGTTTAGCTTAAATTTAGATTTAAAACAAGATTTCCTTTTGAGAGAATTAAAAATTAAAATTAATTAAGGAAAAAAAAATTTATTTACACGGTACTTTTTAAGTTGGTACGATTTTTGGTCTAAAACGAAAGACACTTATATAAGGATTTGTTCGAAATTGTTTTTTATTTTTTTGATTATTTTTTATAATCTTTCGAATATGTTTTACAGGTACTTTTCTGCTAAAGTTACTAATTAAGAAAGGTACTTTATTTTAAGTAGTGTTTTAGGAAAAAATTAAAAATAATTTAATGATGATATAAATATGTGTTTTTAAGGCTTTTTTGAATACATATAAAAAAAGTGCACTAAAAAAAACATTTTTGAAAAGGTACTTTCTCTTAATACAATTTTTAAAACATACTTTTTTTAAAAAGTTTTTTTGTTAACTGCAACTTTTTAAATGTATTCTTTATATAATAATAAGAAACGTTTTTAAATGATATATTTTTAAAAGGTACATTCTTAAAAAGAACATTTTTAAAACGGACATTTAAAAAAAGTACCTTTTTTAAAAATATATTTTTGAAGTTTTTTTACTTTTTACATTTTGTAATCCTTTTAAGAACAATTTTTGTAATTAGGTACTTTTTTGAAAAGGTACGTTTTTAAAGGGTACTTTTTCAAAAAGTACTTTTTTGAAAATGTCCTTTTTTGAAAAGATTCTTTTTTCAAGGTCCTTTTGGATTTTTTTGTTTTGAAGAGATACGTTTTTTATAAGTTATTTAAGTTTTTGTAGTTTTTTGATACCGGTGTTGCTTTAGTCTGACGTGAAAATTTTTCTTAAATGTCGTAGTATTTGTCTCATAACTCTGAAACTGAAAAATTAATTTGTGTAAGTATGTATATTTATTATTATTGTTTCACCTAGTGTTATTTAAATTAACTCCCACTTGCACGTAAAATTAAGAAATTTTCTTATTTTCCTTCAACATTTTTTTATAATTCTTCCAATTTTTTCCTTCCAAAAGTATACAATTTTGTTGTTGCAGTTATTTAATTTAATATGATTCCATAATATTTCACGACAATAAGAATCTTGAAAGTTAATTTTTCACCCCTTCGTCTTAGCTGGAAGCAGTAAAAATTCCATAAATAAATGAAAATTGTAAAATGATTTAAATTAATTGCTTTTTATGACATTTTATGTATGACAGAATACAACAACTACAACAAAACAAAAACAAATACATAAAGTAAAAATATTTTTAATGTGAAATTATCAGTGGACTGAATGTTTGTTAATGCAGCTGCAAAATAAAAAGGAGTTAAATTTTTCATGCTTTATTTCATTTTTATTATTTTGTTTCTTTAACGCTTCTTTTGAAAATAAAGTGATGAGACATCAAGCAACAATAATAAAAATCGCTTCTCTGTCACATTGTTGTAAACTGAAAAAATAAAAGAAATTTGTTGGTTTAATTATAAAATTTCATGGCTGACAAGGTAAAATGGCAACGAAATTTAAAGGAATAAATGAAAGGAAATATTGAAAATTATTTCGTAAAATGTCATGCTGAATACATAAAAATACAAAAGGTCTTAAACAAATAAATAAATAATTAATCTGAAATTAAGATGGCTTTATTTGCAACAATGATTATGAAATGACGTCGCAGGCAAGTCTCGAGAATAGATTATTTAACCGTTTATTCAAAATGCAAAATGTGGAATAAAAAATTTTCACAAAAAATCCTTTCTCAAAAAGTTTCATTTGCACTGCAAAAACAAAAAAAAAAAAAAAAACAGAAATAAAAAATCAGAAATCAGAAATAGGAAAAACTAAAATGGTTAAATAATAATTTGCACAAATAGAGGATTTATTCACAAAAAATGAAAACCGTAAAATTTCAACAAAATATTACTTTCACCAAAAGTCTAGACTTTTTCTGGAAACTGAAGTGTCACCAAAAGCTCGATATTTCACAAGAAATTGAAAAATATACATTTCACTAGATAATTTGAAATTTACAAAGAAGCTAGAAAAACAAATATTACAAGAAAATCTAAAAAAATCTTGTTAAATTAAAAATTAAAAAAATTTTGAAAATACTTCATCAAGAAGGTGAAATATTTCCAAAAAAATGAGATTTCCAAAAAAAAAAAAAAAACCAACTTAAAGACAGATTTTAACTGTCTGTCTATAGCGGTTCAAAAGTTTGGCTACATACATAAAATAGCATCAACTTTTGGGACACCCTTTAATTTTTTATTTTAAATATTTATACTTCTTAATATACCAGACAAAAAAGTGGTCATTTTGTCTAATTTTCAAGTTTTTTTATAACGGTTTACAAGATAGGGCCATGCAGGTCAAATTTGTATCAATTATGGAAACACCCTTTACTTTCTAAAAAAAATTTTATAAGTGCTGTTGTAGTGGACTTAGCATTACAAGTTTTCTCTAAATTAAAACTGTGTGTCTATAACGGTTCATAGGTATAACCACATACATCAAATTACAACAACTATATGGACACCCTTTAATTTCCAAATTCAAATTTTATTATTGCTGTTGTAGTAGACAGTACAGTTGTTTTTTTTGTAATTTTCATCCATTCTTCTACAAATGTTCAAAAGTATGGTCACATACATCAAATTTAATGCACTATTGGATCACTCTTTAATTTAAAATTTTGAATGTTGGTACTTGTTATTATAACACTATTCAATTTTCAAGCGTTTGGTTATGAGGGTTAAAAAATGGGCGCATTTAAGTTAATTTACGTCACCTATGGGGACACCCTTTAATTTCCAAAATTAAATTTTAAACTTTTTATTAAGGAGAGCTAATAAATACAGGTTATTTGTAAATTTCAGCTGTCTGTCAAGAAATGTTCAAAAGCTTGGCCACATACATCAAATTACATTAACTATTGGGATACCCTTTAATTTATAACGGTCGTAGTAATTGACAACCTGTCTACTTTTTAATCATTTGTCTATAACGACTCAAAAGATAGGCGCATATTGGTCAATTTACGCTCCTATGGGGACACCCTTTAATTTTTAGATTTAGTTTTGTATTACTTTTTGCTGTTGGGGCAATAGTAATACGCACTTTTTTTAATTTAAAACAAAATTCGCTTTAAGGTTCGTAATACATTTAAAAACAAATTTGTTATATGAGGACACCCTTTAATTTTTAAGATTATGAACTTTTTTTTTAAAAACGAGACCAATCTGTAAGCATAATCTATCAAATTATAAAAAAATTTCAAAATCGAAATAGAAACGACTGAGTTCTGCAGGCACAAACATACAAAAATCAAAATTCTGTCGAATTGATAACCTGCTTCTTCTTTTTTTTAAAGTCGGTTAAAAAGTAAAATTTTAACATCAAAAAATATAAAAAAAATTCACTAAAAATGTTAAAAATGCACCAGAAAACCCACAACTTGCAAGAAAGAAATAAAAAAAGACAAAAGGGCAAATAGTATAAAAAAGCTGTATCTTGAACAAAAAAGCAGAGCTACAGCCTCAGAGGATGACATATACTCCGTAAAAAGAAGCTAATTGCACATGGGGGTATTTCGTATCTCAGAAACAGTAGGTACTGCCCAAACAGTGCAGGATAGAAGCAGTGAAGATGAGCTATTCTCTGTTCCTCTTTCTTATTTTAAAAACTTCAGCAGTAGTCTGCATATTCAGTCTCCAAGCCGGAATCTCGCCAGCCCTAATAACCACATTGTTTTGGCCCGATCCAATCTTTACGATTTATTTTTTAAAGGTCACGTCCTCTATCCTTCATATCTAAGACCGTTCCAAAAAATGGTCGTCAATACTTTTCAATCCAGCACGGTTTAAATAAGGGTGCCCACGGTGTCTCCATCTCCACGCAATCAAAAAATAAATGACATTTGAACATTCCACCATCCAGATCAAGAATGTCTGGCACTCTTGGGCAAGTTTTAATGTGGTCTGCATTCATACTTATCTGCTAGCGACTCTTTTGGCAACTAAATATCCATTCAAAGGCAAATATACCTGTCGTATATAACATTCGACATTCATCAGAAGCAATTTCAGGGCATGAATACCTCAAACAAACGCATCGCAAATTTTCTGTAAAATTTGTGCCTTTGAATTTAAATTTTTTTAGTTGCTTAGTTGAAGCAGATCTTAGAGCCAGAGATATTGAAGCATGAAAGGCGGGCCATATTTATAATGTCATCTATTTCAAAATTCATTAATTTCTCACATGCAATTTTTTTTTAAATTTTATCACCTACGCCGCCCTAATTAACACGCTTTAGATATGAGATTTTATTATGAAGCCTTTTTAAATCGACTGGTTTGTTAAGTTGTTAAATGTTGTAAACAATTTTTGCTGACATCATCCAGCAGAAATCACATAACACAGCATTGTTAGCGTTATCCTTCAACACTTTTATTCACTCCATAAAACAAAAATATTAAATTGAATTAACTTTTAAAGGGATGACATGCGTGTATGTGTATGTGTATATGTATATGTATGTATCTGCTGGCAACGCACATTTTTCTTGTTGTCTGTGGCTTTATATCACGTAAATTTTATTTTTCAGTTTATCGCAACAGTTTGATTATTGTGGCATTGTCTTAAAATCCTTTTACTCGTCTTTTTTCTACTTTTTCCTTATTTGCTTCCACTGATATCAATGGTGCTTCCATTAGCTTGTTGTATGTTTTTCCCTCCGATTATTTGTTTTTAGTCATGTCTTTCTTTATTGCAGTATCGGTTGTAGTAGCAAAAAATTAAAGAAGTTAAGGAAATCCACTATGTCTTGTTTAACTAAACCGCTTTGAGTTGTTTAGGGTCATATTATGAGGTTTGTTTTCCTGCTGCTTTTATATTTTTTTTTTAATTTTTTGCTCCCATTTTATTTTTTCTCGGTTGGTTAACTAAAAGTTTTAAATTGTTTATAGGTTGTTGTTGTTGTCGAAAATAGTTAAACTTTGTAAAATGTGTGAAGAAGCAAAAGTAGTTTGATTATTGCTTTTCCTTTGTCCTTTGATGGTTGATGAAAAGCTTACAAAGTTTTGCCAACACTAAAGCTAAATAATTACTTTTGTTTAAAAGACCAATCAAAAACGTGCCTAAAGGACATACGAATGTAAATTATGGAGACATTTGATTAAAATTAAATTTTGTAAATAATAACAAAAAAGGTACCTTTCGAACATCGGAATCTTTTTAAATTTTATTTTTTTTTTATCAATTCGGAGGGATGCACACCACGCTTCATAACAGTTATTTTAGAAAACTTGCAATTTAGTTTAAATATTTTTGCTAAAAATTCTTTCAAGCATTTTCCTAGTGTATAGTTCAAAATTAAGTACTTTTCTAAAAAGTACTTAAAATACTACTATTTTTAAAACTACAATATAGTTTTAATATTTTTTTACAACCATTAAAGTCTTGCATTTTTTATAATTGGGTACTTTTTTTAAATCAAGTAATAATACTACTATTTTAAATTATGCAAATTATTTTTATATTTTAGTTTAATATATCAACAATAAGTAAATTTGTAAATTTTTATAATTAAGTACTAAAAATACTACTATTTTTAATTAGGTACTAAAAATACTACTATTTTAAAAACCTAAAATTTAGTTTTATTTTTATTTTGTTTAAATATATTGACTTTCTTTATTTATTTTTAATCTTTATTTTACTAGTACTCAAAATACTACGATTTTCAAAAATTGCAGATTAATTTTAATATTTTTTACAAACAATAAAGTTGTGTATTTTATACGAATAAATACTTATAAATAGTACTTTTTCCGCTGTTATTCAGAAAATCTGGAAATTAGTCTAAATTGTAGTTTTATATTTTTCGCTAGTTATGAATAAGGAATATATTTTATAATAAAGTACTTTTTTAAAAAGAACTAACAATACTTCTATTTAAAATTCTGCAAATTATTTTAAAATATAAGTTTAATATTTTAAGAAGGAGCAAAATAGTATGTTCTGCAATTAAGTACTAAAAATAATACTATTTTATAATTAGGTGCTAAAAATACTACTATTTTAAAAACCTGAAATTTAGTTTTATTTTCCGTTATTTAATAATTTTGCCTTTTTTTTAATATTTTTGATTGTTTCTTTTAGTAGTACTCAAAATACTACGATTTTCAAAAATCGCAGTTTAATTTGATTAATTTTTTCCAGTAATAAAGTTGAGTATTTTTTATGATTTAATATTTTTTAAAGTACTTTTAATACTGCTATTGAAAATTAATCTGGAAATTTGTTTAAATATTGTAGTTTTATTTTTTTTTTTTTTTGCAAGTGATAAAGTCATGTATTTTTTTTGTTAAAAATCTTTTTTAAAAGTACTATTTTTTTAAATTTAAATGTTTTATAAATTTTAATATTTTAAAAAGCAGTTAAATTGTGAATTTGTATTAAGTACTAAAAATACTACACTTTTATAATATAGTATTAAAAATAATACTATCTTAAAAACCTGAAATTTAGTTTCAAGTTTTTTATATAAATATATTGGTTTTTTAATATATTTGACTACTTATTTTATTAGTTCTAGAATACTTAAGTTAAATACTTTAAAAAAGTACTTTTAATTTTTATTTGTAAGCGATTTTTTAATTTTTTTATTTTTTTTAATAAAGTACTTTTTTAAAAGGACTATTAATGCTACTATCTAAAAATTAGCAAATTATTTTTATGTCTTAGTTTGATATTTCAGCAAGCAGTAAAATCGTAAATTTTTTAATATTCAGTACGTTTTTCAAAAGTACTAAAAATGCTACTTTAAGTAAAATCGTGTAGTTTTTATAATTAAGTAAGTTTTTCAAACTTACTGAAAATAATACTATTTAAAAACTTGGCATAGAAGTTAAAAATTTTTGTTTCAAGTTCCTAAAAAGCTTTTTCAAATTTATAAAATTGACTACTTCTTTTAAAGGTACTAAGATACTTAAATTTTATAGTTTTTATACTTTTTTATACTTTCTTTTTAAATAAGGAATTTAGCTTGAATATTAGTTAAATAATTTTTCAAGCTATAAAGCTGCGAATTTCTTTTGCTTAAGTTCTCTTTCAAAAAGTACTAAAAATATTACTAATTAAAAAAATTCCCAAATTCGGCCTTTATTGTGTTATGATTTATTAAATTCTTGTGTTTTTTTTACTTAAGTATTTTTTTTTAATTTTAATATTTTTTGTAGGAATTAAAGTCGTGTATTTTTTAAAATGAAGTACTTTTGGAACAGTAATAATAATACTACTAATATTAAAAGTCTATAAAATCATTTAAATAATTTGCTTTAATATTTTAAATTTAGTGTTTTTTATAATAAATCATTTTTTATAAAGGTGCTAAAAATATTACTATAAAAAAATTGGAGTTTAATTTTAATATTTTGTTTCAATATTTTTCCAATTATTTAACTGATGCATTTTTCATAATTTAGTACTTTTTGTTTAGCAATACGTAAAATACTACTTTTCAAATAATCTGATTTATATATTGGTTTAATATTTTTTTTTTACCAATAATACAGTGGTTTATTTTTTATAATTATTAAGGTACTTTTTAAAAAAGTACTTCTTATACTACTATTTAAAAAATGTGAAATATTGGTTTTAAATTTTTACGAGAATGGAAGTACTTTTTGAAATAGTGCTAATAATACCATTTTTTTAAATTTTCTCAGTATCGTTTTTAATAATTTGGCTTAGTATTTTAAAAAGGTATTAAAATCGTGTATTTTTAAAAAGCATTAAAACTTTGTTTCTAACAATTATTTTTAAAAAAGGTACTAAAATATTTCTATTTAAAAAATTGCAGTCTTATTATGATATTTTGTTTTAATATTTTTTCAATTATTTAAGTGGTGCTTTTTTTTATAATTTAGTACTTTTTTAAAAGTACGTAAAATACTACTATTTGAAAAATCGGCTTTATATTTTATTTTAATATATTTTACACATAATACAGCCGTTTATTTTTTTAACTAATTAGGTACTTTTTAAAAAAGTACTTTTTGACTACTATTAAAAAAACTTGAAATATTGGTTTTAAAAATGTTTACAAGCATTGAAGTCGTCTGTTTTTTCAAATAAAGTACTTTTTAAAATAGTGCTAAAATACTACTTTTAAAAAATCTTAAATATCGTTTTAATAATTTGCTTTACCATTTTTAAAAGTATTAAAATCGTGTATTTTTTTGAACTGGGTACTTTTGCTAAAGTACTATAAATCATTATTATTTTAAAACAATCTAAAAGTACTTTTTATAATTTTAAACTTAACTCAAATAGAATTTGAAATTGGTTTTAATTTCATTAGTATTTTGGAAGGTGATAAAATACACGCAGCATAGAGCACAAAGATCTTGAAGTAAAAGTACTACTGCTGTTCCTACGTATAGGAAAACATTTTAAATACTTTACTTTTCCATTTAAACAAATTTAAAAGTTGATACAATTAAACAAAGTTGCAAACACAAGAAAAAGAATTATATTCCGATTTTTTTTTGTGAAAATTTATTTTCTTTTCTTATAATTTAATTTCTAACACCTGGCTGTCATAAGGGTGATGTCAGTAAATATAAAATCTTCAAAGAGAATATTTGCTTTTAAATATTTAAAGTAAAAATACACTTCAGTTTAATTGTTTAGACACAAATAATGTTTATTATCACCATGTTGTATATTAAGAAATTTTATCGTATTGATAAAAATAAATATTCTTTATTTATCTTTTCCGTTTAATTGATGCTGGTTAGATACACAAGTACCAACAATTGTGTGGCTGTAATTTATTGAACCGGAGTGTATTTGCATTTTAAAGTTATCGCAAATACATCAAATGTAAACAGGCAAATACTAACACATTTAAACACTTGACACATTCTTACACACATTCTTACATACAATTAAATTTTTTTTATTTACACATGAGTATCCTTTTTGTGCCCTACCGGCATCTACCAGCAATTTTTTCCACACCTGAAGCCTTCTTTTATGTGTGTTTGTGTGTATGTTTGGAAATAAGGAAGAAAAGTTTTTTTTTTGTACATTTTTTCTTTCTTCAAACATTTGTATTCCCCAGATTTTAATTTTTTTCATTTTTTTTGTTTATTTTAGTTCAAAAAACTTTAAAAGAAAAATCTTTCATTCAAATGTATAGTTTTGACATCTGATGAAAAACTAAAAAGCAAAAATATAGTAAATATATTCATTTAGTTTAATCAGACTTTTGTTCTCAGTCATCGCCGGTAAATTTTGCATTTTAGCGCCGTCAATTTTTTTCTGATGGCTTGTGTGTTTGGCCTCATATAGATCAGAATGGATGACTGAAACTAAATTATACAACTATTGGCAAAAATGTTTAATTGAATGGTGCAATTTTAATACATTCAAATGACTTCTACAACAAATGAGGCAGACAAAGATGAAGTTTAAGACCTGATTTAAAAATTTTGAAAAGACTTTTGTAATAAACGGGGAAGAAATATTTTTATTTGAATTTTATGGAAATTCAATCTTATTTTATGAATTTATCAATTTTATCAAACTTTGTACAATACATGAATCGAATAAATGTATAATAAAATTAATTAATGCTACTCCCACAATTCCTAAAAAAATTTTAAAAAATTCCAAAAATGGAATTTTTCATTTTTAAATTTTTTTTTTACACCTGAGTTGTGCTACCCTTTAGCATCTCGGCGCTGGCTGTCTAAGCACTATAATGCCCATATTTAAAACTCAAACTCGGCTGCACCCCTGCCATAGCCGTGGGAAGTTTCAATACAATCGGGCACGCTTGTGTTTTAAGATATTTCCTAAGCAATGTTTGCTGTTAAATCTGCTTCAAAAATCAGGAAAATTATTATTTTAATTATTTATAATATTTTTATTTTGAAAAAAATTAAAGGATTTTTAGAAATTTTTGTAGGTTTTTATAAAAATTTCAATGGTAATGCTGTTTGCTACAGACATCATATTTCAAACATTTAACTTTTGTTTCTGCAATTTTTTTAAATTATCTTATAAAATTGCATTTGTATCTACGCATTCAAATTTCGTTTCTGCTATTTCGGTCTTGATTGCTTGGACGAATGAGAAAACAAAAGAGAATTGCAAGTACATGAAACAAAGTTCCCGTTTCTACTCGTCTTTTCTCTCTCACCAACAAACTCAAAAGTTTCGCAACAAAAGTTGCAAAGTGTGGACGAGGACTACGAGTGCTGCTATATATATTTCTGACCTGGCAACACTGAAAGCTGCCAAGTGCAATCTGACATTTCCATTGGAAAGTTTGTCATTTTTAAGCATAATCGCACTCAAAACGTTTTGACGTACGACCATTATTTGTGTTGTTTACAGTGACTTGAAAAAATTAATATAGAAAAAAATGGAATTAACTCGTGAACATTTTCGTGCCATCATTTTTCACAACTTTCGACGTGGATTATCACGACAAGAGTGCATTGATGAACTTAAATCTTTGTATGGCGATGAAGCACCATCCTATATCACTGTGAAAAATTGGTATAATGAATTTAATCATGGCCGAAGCTCGCTCAAAGACGAATTCTGTGAAGGTCGTCCAAAAACGGCTGTTGATGCCGTGCGTGAACTCATAATGCAAGATCGACATGCGACATACCGAGAGATAGAGACATCCTTGGACATTTCTTCCACCAGCATACATTCGATACTGCGTGAACACCTGGCCGTAAAAAAGGTTTGTTCTCGTTGGATCCCGCACAATTTGAAAGTCGCTCAAAAAAAGGCTCGTGTCGATTGGTGCAAAGAAATGTTGCAAAAATACGATTGCGGTGCTTCAGAAGACGTTTACAAGATCGTCACAGGTGACGAATCATGAATCTATGCGTATGAGCCCGAAACGAAACAACAATCGACCGTGTAGGTCTTCAAAGACGAGCAAAATCAAACGAAAGCTGTTCGTGGAAGAA
Organism: Cistogaster globosa; assembly: GCA_937654795.1. Lineage (NCBI taxonomy): Eukaryota > Metazoa > Arthropoda > Insecta > Diptera > Tachinidae > Cistogaster > Cistogaster globosa. The sequence continues at coordinate 162,575,024 of OW569403.1, forward strand.
GCCGATGGGAGTTAATTTATTTCTCGTTTGGGAGATTTTTATATTCGCTTGGAAATTATTAAGATTTTGTTTAGGAGTTGAATTTGAATTTTTTCTCGTATTAAAAAATAGAATGCAGAAGAATTTTTTACTTAGCGAAGCCGGTGTCCGAAATACAGAGGAAAAAATCCCGCACTCCGGCAATGTGGACAGGTTTTATTTAGCGGAACTGGTATTTGAAATATTATAAAGAAATTAAACTTAAAGCCCGGTTGCACACCGACATGGGAGAAAAATATTCGTTAGCGAAGTCAGTATTAGAAATACGAAAGAGAAAAATATTTTCATGTTCGGCTAAAGACTGTCAAAAGGGACAAATTTAAGTTAGCGAAGGTTAATGTCCGCAATACGCTAAAGAAGTTCATTATAAATCCTAAACAAAGGGAAGCCATTTTAGTCAGAGTTTAACACTTGTTTTATTGGGATTTATATAATTTTTCTTGGGAGTTTTTAAAATTTTTTTGGGAATTATTTCCCGGGAAATTATTTCTTTTTTTTCGGGAATTTATTTTACTCCTCAAAATTGTGACTTACGTTACATTTGGTTCTGTTGGGATTTATTTTTTTTGTTTATTTGGAAATTATTTCATTTGCGACTTCTTTTCATTATTTAATTAAATTACTAAATTATTATATATTACGAACTTAAGCTTGACTAAAATTTTAAATTTTTAGTTTAATTTTTAATTAATGTGATTTTTTTATTTTTATTTTTTCAGGTAAGTTCCAGCTACTGATTGATATAAATTTCTGAATTAAATGCAGGTAAAATAAATCCCGTAAAATAATTTTTTTTCCTTCTTTAACTGCTATTAATTTTCTCTTCTCTGTGATATTTTTTATTTTAGTTATTTCTTATAAATAAAATGTAAATGTTATGCAAATCGTTGCAAATGAGATTTCTTATTCTTTTAAATAAAATCTTTGATATTTAAAGGAAAATATAAACTTACAAAAATAAAACATTTGAAACAATGTAAAAGTATGGATTTTACATGGAAAAACAAAAAGAAAATAAATCAAAATTTTAGTTGCAGAGTGTTCTTAACTTGAATTACTTCTGCTTAAAAATTAAATGAAATGAAAATCTTACATTTTAGAAATGAACGTACGTCAACATGTTGAAAGATTGTTACTTTGTTGCAAATTGTCTACAGTTTATAAAGAAGTTTAGCAAGTTCTTCCATTTACAAAGTGTTTAATTTTATTGTTACATATTAAAATTTTAGTTTTAATTTTTTTTTGAAGAAGAGAACAATTGGGAAACGTTTGGAAATTATTGAAGGAATTTCTCATTAAAAAACAAAAAATGCTAAAGATGATTGATGTTGGCAGGAAAAACAAAGTAAATTTAATAATAATGATAAGAAGAAGTTTAAAGAATATTAAATAAATTTTTTAATAAAATTATTTCTAAAACTTTTTTTTAAAAGCAAAAAAAAAATATATATATAATAAAAAATTTAATTTATAAAAAATATTTTTTGCTTAGCTTTTCTTTAAATTATTTTATCATAATAAAACAATAAATTCAAAATGAATGCAAAAATTATTAAATTTAGTACTGTTTTATAAATAACTACTATTTTTTAAAGTACTAAAAATATAACGTGTAGTTATATCTCGCACATGATACTAATAAGATTATCATACAAAGTTTCAATTTTTGATCATGCCTTATTCGAATCTTGTAGTTTTTGTTTCCACCTCTTGAAACTCTAAAATATTATTTTGTTTATTTAAAATTATAAATTTTCGTTATTTACTAAAACTTAAAAAAAAAATATTTATTTTTAAATGTATTTGACAATCGAAGTCTTTACAAAAGTAATGACAACTTAAGATAGAAAAATAATGTTCACAACATACACACATACTTATTCTTGTGGCAAATTTCAATACAAATAAATTCAGGTCAACATTGTTTGACATCTGAGTATGAAAAAAAATTTTGTCTTAATCTTTTTTATGTTTTTAAAACTGATACAAATGTGTCTTGATAAATGAAAACTTTTATTCAATTTTATTTAAAATAAATAACACACACATGCACACAAAAAAGACAGGATTTGAAAAAAAAAAAAAATTATTTGGTTAAAAATTTCCAAATTTCACTAAATGAAAAAGAAATGTATAGAATAAATTTAAAAATATGTATATTAAGTTAAAAAATCTAACATAAATCTAATGTTGATTAGAAACAATAACAAATAAATTTTACCAAGCAACTACAGTGTAAGCTAAAAGTATGCAGCCAACCTGAATTCGACAAACTCAATTCCCTTGTTTAAATTTCAAAAAATATAAGAAAAGGAAGAAAAAATAAGAGCACAGGAAAAGAGGTCGAGAAAAAGAGATAAGGAGAGAGAGAGAGAGAGAGGAGAGCGATAAAACCTTATAAGAAAGTGGAGAGAGCATAAAAAGAAAATGATTGCAAAAAAGCGAGAGTTAATCGAAAGGACCTCTGTATATTGGAAGTGCAGGACTTGACACAGCTGTATTTTTGAGCGATACAAGGCAGTAAAGTTTTAGACGGGAAACCATTCCTACTTCACCACTGTAGCCCCTGCATCCCCAAAGGAAAGATGCAGATAATTTAGTAGAGGGCAGAGGAAGAGAAGACACACTTTGGTCTTTTTCCCATGGTGTCAGATCCGGCAGATATCATTAATGGGGACTTTCTCTCCTCCCTTATAGATTCCCAATCTGAAACTCTACGAAAACTTTGAGTACAGGCGTTAGATTTTCGTACTTTTTAAAACATAAAAGAGTACGTCTCCAAAGTAACGAGCAAAAAAGAGAGCAGTTGAAAGTGCAACTCAACCATTACAAAATGGTCAGCAGGTTTTTAAAATAGTTAGAGACTCATTAATTTGCACAAAAGGATATTAGTAATTTACATGCGGACTCTGCTCTTATTAAAAAAATTATTTGCGTCATTTTGAATCTTCGTCAGCGGGAACTTTGCGCTTTTCTGTTTAAGACTTGAGAGTAATAAACATTAATAAAACTTAAGCCTAGCAAAATTTTTAAAAAGTTTAAAATACTACAATTAAAAAACTCTTCAATTTAGTATATTTTTCATTAAAAAGTACCATTTTAAAAAGTACTTAAAATACTACTATTTTAAAAAACTACAACAGAGTTTAAGCATTTTGATTTAATTCTTTTACAATCATTGAATTAAATTTATTTATAAAAAAGTACTTTTTCAAAAAGTACCTATAAAAGTACTATTTAAAAAAATTCTACTAAGTTTTAAAATTTTAGTTTAATAAACTTACAAACATTAAAGTCGTGTAATTTTGTAATTAGAAACTTTTTTAAAAAAGTACTAATAATACTACTATTTGAAAACTTGTAAATTGGTATAAACATTTTGATTTTTTGTTTTAATTATCATTTAACAAGTGCACTTTTTATACTTAAGTACTTTTTAAAAAGGTAATAATTCGGGTTTTTTTACAAGCGTAAAGGTTATTTTTTGATAATTAAGTACTTTTTTAAAGGTGCTTAAAATATTGCTTTTACCGAAATTTTTAATTTGGTTTTCATATTTTGGTTTTATGTTTTAAGTACTTTTTTAAAAAAAGTTTTAATAAATCTATTAATTTAAAATCTGCAACTTATTTTTAATATTTTTATAGATATATTACAGCCGTTTTTTATTTATAATTACGTACTTTTTTAAAAAGGACTAAAAATTATATTTTTTAAAATCTAAAAATTGGTTTTATTTTATGTTTTTAATATTTAAACAAGCAGTAAAATCGTTCATTTTGATAATTAAGTACTTTTTTAAAAAGTAGTAAAAAACTACTACTATTTAAAAAATCTTCAATTTAGTTTTATATTGGTTTAATATCTTAACAAGCCGTAAAATAGTTTAGTTCCTATAATTAACTACTTTTTAAAAAAGTACTAATAATACTACTATTTAAAAAAATGTCTATTTAGTTTTAGTATTTTAGTTTAATATCTTGACAAGCATAAAATCGTGTAACTTGTTTACATAGTTTTATAAAAACGTACCAATAAAACTATTAATTAAAAAATGTTAAAACATTTTGATTTTTACTTGCACTAATCAAAATGTAGTTTTTTTTTAATTAAGTACTTTATAATAAAAGTAGTCATAATACTACAATTTAAAAAATTTGCAGTTGAATTATAATATTATTAGTTAATATTTTTTATAAGCTTTAAAGTAATTTTTAAATTTAAGAACTTTTTTAAAATTTGTTTAAAATCTGTTTTTTCTAAGACCTCTAATTTTAATTTTTCATATACGAGTATAAGTTTTTATTTTTCATAAAGTAATTTTTAAAAAAAATTTAATTACTACTATTTATTAAATCTGCAACTTTGTTTCAATATTTTTAAAAAAATATTAAATTAGTTTATTATTCTTAATAAAGTACTTTTTTAAAAAGGACTAAAAATACTACTATTTAAAATCTGAAAATTAGTTTTAATTTATGTTTTTAATACTTAAAGAAGCAGTAAAATTATTTATTTTTTATAATTAAGTACTTTTTAAAAAAGGACTGAAATACTACTATTTATAATAAACTTTAATTTAGTTTTAATGTTGAGGTTTAAAGTTTTACCAAGCATTAAACTTGTATATTTTTTGTAACCAGGTACTTTTTTAAGTACTTAAAATAGTACTTTTTTCAAGATCTGATATTTTTTACGCAATTAATAAATTTATTTTAAAATTTCAACTTTTTACAGAGAAAGCAGGATCCGACTGTTTCATTAGAAATTGCTTCAGTAAAATATTTGTGCAGCACTCTCAAGACAAACAAATGGAAATAATTTCAAATATAAAACCTGTCTGCCCGGGATCATTGTGACAAATTTACATTTAAATTTGCTTCTGGTAACCTTTCTTTGCTTGTAGATTCTTCTTGTGAGAAAACACCAATCGAAATATCTATAATAATGTGACGTGTTTTTTTTTTTAAAGGTAGTGGTTCTTTTGACTTCTAATTTTAATTTTTCTATCTCTTGTCTTTCTTGGTCTATGGCTCTGGCTACACGATCAAAATTTTTAATAAAAATGATCCATAACAGACCTACGCAGTCATCCATCCGTCAATACTTTGGCCGCCGAGTAGTTTGAGCTCATTAACCGCAGCGACTCAACAAAAATTATTTTTCTTTGAACTCAAAGCAACGTTGGGATTTGAACTCATTGTCATTTATTGATAAACAAGCAAACATCACAACCAACTACAGCCAACACCAAAATTCTTTATTTTTAACCGACCACAACATCATTATCTTAAACCTTTGTTAATCCAAATATGTTAAGGGCTTTAAATTTCATTTTAAATTGCAATAGGATTTTTATTCTTTCATTTTATTTAAATATTTTTCCCTTTTTGGTTTAATTTTTCTTTCAAGAAAGTTTTAAAATTTTATTCATTTATTATTGTTTTTATCACAGTTTCTTCCAATTAAAAAATTTATAAATGAAAATTTTATTAAATTTCAATATCCCAAGGTCATATTTAGAAAAAAAAAACAAATAGTTTTTCTTTAACGAAGAAGAAAGATACTGCATTTTGGTAAATTTTGCCAATATTTCACAGCAATATTTCTTTCCCTTATAATATTATCAATTTAGCCTAAAGCTTAAGAAACTTTAACACAAATTGTTTTTCTTAAGAAAAACTACAACAAAAAAAAAACACCAAAGAAAATTTAGTATCTTATTGTGGCAATAAAAAAGCGACAAAACTTAGCACAAGATTCTAAAAAAATAAAAAAGACAGAAATTCAATAAAATGACACTAAAGTGCTTTAGTGTTATTGCAACTGCTTTATTTTCATCTCTTTTTTGTGAGAAATATTTGAGTTTTTACAGGGCTTCCTTAAGGTTTTTGCGCTTTACCCTCATAAAATTTTTGTGTCAAATCAACTCCTTTTCTTATCATTGTTTCTTTGTGTGTGTGTGTTTGTGTTTGGCGGTAACTTTCTCTTAACGAGTATAATTCAGCATTAATGGCCAACAATTTGTTGTTCTCCATTTTAAATTGTGTCAAAATTAACGCTTATTTTTCTTATTGTAATCTTCCCCATCATAAACTTGATCATATTCTTACTTCAATATATCAAGGCGCCCTAAAGTATGCTTAAGATATGAAGTAAATAATGGCAACAATAGGGGGAATTTTTGATTTATTTACAATAAATACATACATTGTTGTCTAGAATGCTACAATTTTATTGAAATTATTTTGTTTTGCTGCAATAATTTTTATTTTTAATTAATTTTTTTTTCGCAAATGATAGAAAATGTATAAATTTAAAAAGGGGAAAAACATTGATTTATAAAGTGTGGCAGTACATTTTGCAAAATAAATGAGATTTTTGGTTTTTTATAATTTTATTTATTTGAAATAAAAATTAATTAAAATAATTAAATTAAATTAGTAAAAATTTAACTAAAAAAGGTCAATAATAGTTAAATATTTTAAATATCCTCTAAACTGCTACACTGCTTCAAAAGGCACTCGAATGTGTCGTACATTTTTACGCTGCACAGTGGCTTGAAAGCGATTTATTTTTAACAAAATTTAGTAACTAATGAAACACTGAAGATATCGTTACGAAACAACAGAGACAAAGCCGAGATGTTTCTGAGTAGAGCTGCGAACGGTTGGCTTTGAGAGCAAAAAGGGGCTTTTGGATACGCCCCTAAATTTAGTTACCTCGTGAATATAATTTTTTGGAAATGTCATAAAAAGTTTATTTTTAACTAAAAGTGTTGAGGTTTTTTAAATTAATTTAGACAAGTAAGAGGCTATGTTCGGCTATGCCGAATTGTATATACCCTTCACAATGTATGTAAATCTAGTTATGTAAGGTAACTCCAATAAAAAAAATTGTGGTTAAAGAGAATTAAAAAAAAAAAAAAAAAATTAAGTGCAATAAATAATTTAATACAAAAATGACATCAGCTCTTAATCGGTTAAGCATTTAGAGAAACTTTTAGTATTTCCTGACAGATCTCTTCAAAAGCTTTTAAATAATATCCATTTTGATATATTGAAAAATTTTTACACAATTCTCCTTTTCTATAACTATAACTTGGAAAATATGGGCGAGCGTCAAGTTATTAACTTGATCTTTTTTCTTACTTTTTAATTCTCTATCGCCCAATATATTTGTAGCTTTGATTGAAATTACTTTACTAAACAAGATTTGTTCCATATGATATTGGAAAATTATGGGGTAGGCGTTGTGTCTTGCCCGCTGCCGTAACGATTTTGCTGATTTTTAATAACAGAGTTTTCGAAACTATGTCTTATCGATTGGCGTATATAAATCTGCTCTACCTCATGCTGTGCCTTGGCGAAATTAATTGCAGTACGAACACGGACATCACTCAAGCGACTTCGCTATGCATAAGAACTCAGAATAAATATAATTTTATAAACGAAATGACAAACTTTGAAGTACCCTTTTTCCAACTTTTGTGGTGAAGGGTATAAAAAGGAGTCAATGCTACATAATTATAACAAATATCCAAAACTGTATAAACTGCAGAAATGTGTTCATAAAGTTCAAATTTAATTTATGCTTCTCTCCACGAACAGGTAGTAGGTAAAAATAAATAATATACTTATTTCAATGCGATAACTAAATGAACGGCAAGGATTATGTGTTAAGCCTGCAATGCCTTACTGTGTGCTTAGCGTACTTTTCAGCGTACTTTGAGCTTAAGCCACAAGCAGATATTCGATAGTTATGCACATCGCCCGTATAATTGTGATGCTAAAAAAAATTTTGTTCAAGGGAGAGATAGATAAAGGTTGCGACTAAAGATGCATTTTAAGTTTGCTGTTAATTCTAGCGTGGGTAGATCCCCATCTTACTGCAGTTGCTTGCCTAGCTGGTCATACCTTCTCTGAAAAAGAGCATCACAATCGTTCAGAATAAGTTCCGGAATCTCTTTATCATATTCGCTTTCTTAACCTGTGAGACGAAATTTTTAAATTGCTTTAAAAGAGACACGACTATTCTAAAGGAATTTTGATCATATGTCGCAATTTATCATACCTGGGAGATTTTTCCAAGACCGGCACGCTTTAAAGTATTTTTTTGTGATCCCACTGGCTAAGCCTCAAAGGTTTTCAATTTAATCAAGTGATTATCCTCGAAGACTGGTGGTTTAATATTTAGACAACAATAACGTCAAAAAGACGGAGATCAATGGAGGTTTATAATAAGCTTCTCCAAGGTGCTTAAAGGTATGTGCTGCAACTTTAGTGTGAGCAAAAAAGTTAATATGCGCAATAAGGTGCAAAGGAGGTAGTTCCTATAAGAAAAATTAGAAGAGGCGATATGGAGGTCTAGAGTACAGGAAAGCCTAATTATAATCCAACTAAACCAAAAAAGGTAGATCTGAATTTCTGCATGCCTAATTTTAGCAGTCATGCAGCAGAAGGTTGGCACTTGCAGTAGTTACATTATAAAGTTTAGCTAAAGAAGTCATTAAAAAGCTTAAAATATTTATTACAATCGGTGTGTTACTTTAATCCCACACAAGATTCAAAAAGATTAGGGTGACAATTTTAGGCTGATCCTAAAAGAGCAGACACTAGCGTTCATGCTTTGTTAACGGCTGGCATTAGACTAAAGGCTGTGTGTTAATATTTTGTACAATTGCAGCATAAGAGTCAGCAACTCCGTTCTCTTTTTAATAAAATTATTTATTAGCTGTATAAGACATTGTGTGCTTCATTATGTAAATGAAGATTTAAGGCCAGGATTCACTATCATACACAATCGTACGATTTAAAAACAAAATTCTATTAACATTCACACACTATTATATAAAAAAGAAGCAAAAAACAGATGCTTTAAATATTTTGTTATTGCTTTCTAATCATCTGCAAAGAAAAAGATCAACTCTGATCGCATAAAAAAAAATTATTTTATGAATTATTTCAAAAGATTATAAAATCGTACAGATCTGTCAAAAACTCTGTCACACACATACACTTTTAATCCACACTATCATACTTTTTAGGCACACAAGAAATTTTAAACAGATCGTACGACTGAGTATGATAATTAATCCTGGCCTTTAGTAAGAACGAGAAACAACAATTACCTGCCGTCAGCTAATATTAACAAAATCTAGAAATTCAGAAATAAAAAGTTTTAAAGGCGATAAATGAAAAAAGTTAAAGTAAAAAAGAATATTGAAATAACAAACAGCAGTAGTTAGGCCTGGTTTCTACACTACAGATTAATTATAAGCTATTTTGAGTTTCCAAGTTTGACGCTATTTGTTCTTACCCACAAAATAAATTTAAAGTAACGAACAAAATTAGATTTTTTCGTACTGAATGAGAATTTTGCAGGCATTTATCTGAATGCTTTTCAGACTTTTTGAATTTATCATTAAGTTCTGGCAGTCGTGTTAATGAATAATAAAAACACTTCTCCTTGTATCAGATGTATCCGGTATTTGGGATTTTTGTTTGTTTTGCTTTTAAACAAAGAACTAAAGTTGTTCTTCCGCTTGGTTCCTCTTTTTTTACTACAGACCCGCTTTTAAAAGCTTAAAATTTATTTAAAACGATGCAGAGTGTACCCCTCTTAATTAAAAATGCCAAATTTAGACGAAAAAATGTCAAAAAAATTCAGCTTTGAGCAATTTAAATAACAAAGTCTGTGGAAGTCTGTCTAAACATCGCTTAAAAATTTTTGAATTTTGATTCCAAGCTAAAAGACATTTTATAAAATAATTTTCTTGCTGGGTTACTACGAATTTTCTGTCAAGTCATTTATATCAGGTTGTACATTTTTCTTGTGCGCTCAAAAGCATGCAACATGAAATAACCGTCATTAAGTGTTTTAATTTTATCTCTAAATTTTGCTTCGTTTCTTATAATATTTCGTTGCGTCGATTATTTTTTTTTTTTTTGTAGATAAAATAAAGTTTTGTTAGTGATTATTTAATAAAAAGAAAGTTATTGCAAAAAAAAAAAGACATGTAGCAAAACACATAAGAAAATGTTAAACTAAAACGTTTTTGATGTTCTGCCACACAAGTGTTGTAACATGAATATGAGTAAAATACTTTTACATATGAAATCATTGTTAGTTAAGCACTTTCATATGCAGATGTTGCTTACAAGTGTTAAATTGTTAAATATATGATGATGTTACAAAAACTTTTTGATGTTTTTTATTTACATATTAATTTAGAGAAAAACAAATTAGTTTGAAACTTCAAAAAAAAAAAAAAATTATCATCAAATATGACAAGCTGTCAAAAGTTGTGAGTTGGGATAATTTAATTAAAACAAAACTCAAAGGGAATCTGAAAAGAGAAATAGTAACGTAACGACTTTAGCATCTACTGGTTTTAAAATGTACCAAGAAATGAAACAAAGATTTTTTTGAAACCAAACATTTATTATCTTTTCGTTTTTAGTCGTGTTCACATAAAATATTATGTTTGTTAGTAACATATTATGGTTAAATTTAAATAAATATTTCCGCTGCACCATTTAAAGATTAAATGTTAAAAAAAAACTTGTTTATCATAACTAGAGTATTATTGGATTCAACTGTAATATGATTGCATCAACTATATGTATTGTTACCGAGAACAAAATATGTTTCTTCTGACCATAATAAAAAATCAGATTTTGAGCTTTACCCAAAAATATAAGAAGAAATTTCCCATGTAATACAATTAAACTTACTCCTTTGTAAAAAAAAACAAAAATTGTAAAACACATACATCTTAATATTCAGAGCTTTAGAGAGATTACTTCCCACATGCTCTAAAAAGAAAATAAATCATACGCAAGAAAAAGTCTTCATCAAAATCAGGGTATGAAAAGAAACAAAACGAAACGTAAGGTTTTATGCTGTTTTGTGTTTTGAAGCGAGTGAAAAAAGTAATAAAGTAATAATAAAAAAATAAAACAAAAACAATGAGGAAGATTATGGGTACGGGAAAGGACGGAACCTTGCGGTATCCCTAAATTTACGTTGAACTTGCGTGATGAGATCCCATCTATAACAACTCGTATAGTGCGATCCCTGAGAAAGATCGATATAAGTCGAGTGAAACTATTACCGACACCAAAAGCAATAAATTTTGATATGAGTGCACCATACTATACTCTATCAAACGCCTTGGAATTATCATAAGCCACCACCGTACTTTCGCGGCAATTGTAAATGGATTGACACCATTTTTCCGAAAGGAAGGCCAATAATTCACCCGTAGAGCGTCCCCTACGGAAGCCGTACTGCCGGTCACTAAATAAGCTGTTGGACGCCAGATATTTCACAAGATGAAAATTAAGCATACTTTCCATTACTTTGGAAAGTGCAGAGCAAATTGCGATTGGGCGGTAATTTTCAGGGTTGCTAGCCTCTCCCTTTTTGAGGATTGGTGTTACATTATCAATCTTCCAACATGATGGGAACTCACCAACATGGTACAAAATGTTAAAAAGTTTTGCTAATGGACGCGCTAACGTCGAAGAGCACTGCTTCAAGACCAGTGCTGGAATTCCATCCGAACCAGGGGAGTTGTATATGTTGAGATCCGCTAAAACCTTTTTAACTGCACGTGCTCGAAAGAATATATCGGGCTTATTTTCTGATACACTTTCCAGTGCGGGCATTGATTGATTGCTTTCCGGCAAGTAGGAGTTACTTGCAAACATTTCAGCCAAGAGATTAGCTTCATCAACCGGGTAGTTGATTATTTGATCATCTTTCACTCTTTTAACGAATGACTAAAAGCTCTTGCTACCCCGAGGAGTAGTAAGAACGTTAGCACGAAGGCGCTACTCGTATAATGATTCGCTTTGATGATTTTAAATGATTTTGGTGTCAAACTTAGCAGACATAACGACTCTCAATAAGGCTGATTGAAAAACTCTTTCTACAACTTTTATTATACCCTTCACCACAAAAGTTTTCATTCCATTTGTAATTTCTACAATATCCATTTCAGACCCCATAAAGTACATAAATTCTGAGCCCTCATGCATAGCGAAGTCAATTAAGCGGTGGTCACCTGTCCGTCCATGTTAGTGTTAATATCAAGTTTTCCGAGGCACTAGATCAGCTAGAAAAAATTTAAATATGCCAAACGATCACACGCAATATTGAAAGCGGTGCTATTGGAAATCAGCAAGATCGGTCCATGTCCTTCGACGGGCAAAACAACACCCCTACATTTAATTTTTATCATTTTTAATTATTTGGAATAATAAATTACTTCCAACCAAAAAAAAAAAAAAAAACAAATATATATGACATGGTAAAGAATTAATACCTAAAAAAAACATCAAGTGAAAAATTTGGCGCTCGCCTATATTTTCCGAGTTACGGGACTCTAAAATTTTTAAAATATCAATATGGGTATCATTTGAAAGCTTTTTAAGAAATTTTTAAGGAAATAATAAAATTTTTAAAAAATGCTTTACCCATTAAGAGCCGATGGCATTTTTATGTAAATTTTTTTTATTTTTTAATTTTCTGTCACCTCAGTATTTGTTTTTTTATAGGAGTTACCTTACTAAACTAGACTTAGATAAATGGTGAAAGGTATATAAGATTTGGCAAAGTCTGATTTTTTTTTCTTCCATTTGTTTACTTTCTAGTGTGAAAATCTACGACATCCATTTTATTTTCGAATGTGACAGAGCTGTGACCTTGATAAGTGTTTTATTTACGATTTGAAGTAAAACTGGGATAACGATTTTGCTAATGACTAAGACTGCTTATATTACTTTGTTTGTGCCTACAGCCCAGATAATCATTATAAACGTGAACCACAGACACTATGACTACGACTTTAACAAATCTACTTTTACATGACCAGCTGCCAAAACCTGTCGAGTTACTAATAAATTTGCTACTTGAATTTTTCTCCTGTCCAATTCATTGTTGGATTTATTTGATGAAAAAAAAAGAAATAATTGTTAAACTCAGGCATTAAAAATTTAGTGAGCAAAATTCAGTTGCTTGGAAAAAGTATGCGTTTGTAAATTTAATATTTTTTGCTTCACATTTTTGGAATTTATGTTTTTTCTCTTAACATGTATTTTGTTCATACAGTTTGGCCTTTACAACAAATAAGCAACAATAATACAGAAAAGACCATAAATATGTCAGTGTGTTTATTCATATTTCCCATTGGAAAAGTTTAAATTGTCGTACATGTCATAGCTATTCTGTTAATATAGAAAAAACATTTTCTATAGCAGATGGCGAATTAATCACAATAATCTAATCTCATTAAAATGAGAAGCTTATTAAACAAATATATTTTTTTATTAAATTTCTAATCCTATCTCCAGCATGAAATTCCCAATTGGCCTTTATAATGTTCATAAACATAATTTCTGATTCTATAAAGACAATAATACTTAACAATTTTCAAATTTTAATTACTTTTTTCATTCTATTTCTTTTGTCTTTGCCTTTGAGTATTTTATAAATTTTCCAAAATTTGTAAAATAATTATGATTAAAATTGATCAAGAGGATAAGAAGACTAGAGCTAACACAAAATAATATTTGTAAGCAATTCGTTTGCTATACAATCTCAAGCAGAATTAATTAAATAATAAATTAAAAAATTCTATTTTGTCATAAATCCAGCAACAAAATAAAATAAATCCAAGATAAAATTTTAAATAATTTTTTTACCAACAAAAGTCCCTGCAGACAAAGTAATGGTGGTGACATTATTTTCATTATTCAAAAAATACTTTTATTAAAAAATAAAAGTTCTTCTTTGCGTTAAAATGTATTTAAATAATTATTAAAAAAAAAAATATTTTTTTTTTAAATCTCTTTTTGTGATGAATTACAAATTGTATAAAAATTATAATTTTATTATTTGCTAATGAAGCAATCATACAATAGTAATAGATGCCGAGAAAGTTTCATTGCTTTAACGTATGACGGCTTGAATTAGTTTCCCCAAAAAATCAATCACAAAGTTGAAATGGATTACCCTATCATCTGGCATCTCTAGTCTAACTACTTTCCATCAAAATTGATCAAAGCTTAAGCGATATTAAGTCTAAAAAATAAGACTAAACTATGACAAGACTGTATAGACTGAAAATACTATGACTGTGATTACTAAGACCTAACGCAACTCAATTATGATTATGCCTAAGATGATGACGAGTCTAAGAAAAAATTTTGACTGGTATGTGACTGAAATTTGTGACTAATAATCTAATCTAATCTCATTTAAATGTCATCAGTTGTGTGTCCAAAATGACTGTGAATGTACTTTTTATAAAAACTTGATTCTGACTTAAGCTTTAGAGAATTGAGATAAATCAATATGGACCGAAGAAAACGGCTAAAACAGTGACTACAAATGTGACTATAGAAATTGTGTGTGACTGCTAAAACTTTAAATTGTTAAAAATAACACAAAAAATTAAATGAAAAATTTTTTTATACGAATGATCACAACATCACATTAATATTTAAAAATGATCATGATGAAACGCATTATGGATCTCCAATTTTCGGTCACTTTTTCAAGTACTGCTGGCCATATGTCACGAAAAATACAAACAATGTTGGCCTTCAAAGCGTCAATTGTTGCTGGTTTATCAGCATAAATCAGTGACTTCAAGTGGCCCTACAGGAAGTAATAGAGAGGTTTCAAATCGCATGACTTTGAAGGCCAATTGACAGGTCCATTTCACAAAATCAATTTATCGCCAAATTTTGATTTCAATAACTCGATGGTTGCAGTCACCGTATGGCACGTAGTGCCATATTGTTAAAACCACACTTCGTCCGGATCAATGTCATCCATATTTTCAAACAAAAAATCATTAAACATGGTGGGGTAATGATCTTTATTGACAGTAACATGAGATGCGGCCTCATTTTTTAAGAAATAAGGTCCGATGATGCCATCAGCGTGGAAGCCACTCTAAACAGTGAATTCTTCTGGATCCAATGGAGCCTATAGGGTATGTTGTGGATTGGTCTTACTTCATGTGCGGCAATATTGCTTATTAACAAACCCGTTAAGCCAAAAATGAGCTTAATTGCTGAACACAATTTGGCGATAAAACAACGGGTCAGTTATTAACTGCTCTAGAGCACAATCGGCGAAAGAACGACGCGTATAAAGGTCTCGTATCTTTAATTCCTGCACTAGCTGGATCTTATACGGGTGTAGGCCAAGATCTTTGCACAAAATTTTCCACGTAGTTAACGGACAGAAAGCCAATTCCTGCGACCGACGACGAATTAATAAATCTGGACCTTCTTTCACACTTTCGTTTACAGCAGCGATATTCTCTTCAGTAAGCACATACCTTCGACGTGCTGGTGTTGTTGCATCCTCTATTGATGACTGACTTTCAAAATAAACTTGGATGATTTGATAGCGTTATTCAAGCGTTAGTCTGTTTATAATGATTTGCCAGAGTTTACTACAAATCATAAGAAAAAATTTTCATTAAAAAATTTAATTTTTATTGTTATTGTTTTTTTTTTTAATTTAAAGTTCTACGGGCTTAAAAAACATCCATACAACTTTGATGACATCGATTTATAACTCATGGTATCACAAAACAATGACAAAGTCTTAACACGACTGGGTTTAAGTAGTGACTATACTTGTGACTAGATATGATGTCTTATGCTGGCTGTAAGATTTAGACTTGGCACCCCAGGGACTTTCTAAAACTTTGACTGAGTCTAGTTATTAATCTAACTACGATGACTAAACAAATGCATAGAGGGAAGTGACCATGATAGTTAAAAAGACAGTGACTATAAATATTTAAAAAACGACTATGAGCACGACTAATGCTATGAGTACACTATGGCTAGACTATGACTGTGATTATATTATGAATACATTGATTACATAATGACTCTTAATAACTATAAGGACTATACTGTTGTCATCAAAACTATAACTTAATCACCTAAACGTATTGCCAGTGAGTATAACTAAGGCTTTGTCTGTGCTTTAGATAAATACGGCTAAAGCTAGGATACTTTACTTTAGAGGCCTAAGATTGAACTGCGACTATACTATGACTAAATTATGTCTTGTGTCATTATTACTTCTTCAATAACTTACTCTATGTTAAAGATTACAATAGACCGCAACTATTTTTTTAACAAAAAATTACAATGTGACAGTGACTATGACTTACAATATTACTTTACGAAGACTGGTATCATGAATTGATCACAACTAGACTAATACTAATACTTGACTTGGCAATAAGTATAATAAAATGGCCATGATAATTAATCAAAATGTTAATCTGGCTACAAATATAGCTCCAATTGTGACAAAACTATGACAAAGAAATTCCGTAAGTATTAATTAGCATTATTCGTACGAGGGCTGCTATATATATTTCTGGCCTGGCAACACTGAGTGCTGCCAAGTGCAATCTGACATTTCCATTGGAAAGTTTGTCATTTTTAAGCATAATCGTACTCAAAACGTTTTGACGTACGACCATTATTTGTGTTGTTTACAGTGACTTGAAAAAATTATAATAGAAAAAAATGGAATTAACTCGTGAACATTTTCGTGCCATCATTTTTCACAACTTTCGACGTGGATTATCACGACGAGAGTGCATTGATGAACTTAAATCTTTGTATGGCGATGAAGCACCATCCTATGGCACTGTGAAAAATTGGTATAACGAATTTAATCGTGGCCGAAGCTCGCTCAAATACGAATTCCGTGAAGGTCGTCCAAAAACGGCTGTTGTGCTAGAGAACATCGATGCCGTGCGTGAACTCATAATGCAAGATCGACATGCGACATACCGAGAGATAGAGACATCCTTGGACATTTCTTCCACCAGCATACATTCGATACTGCATGAACACCTGGCCGTAAAAAAGGTTTGTTCTCGTTGGATCCTGCACAATTTGAAAGTCGCTCAAAAAAAGGCTCGTGTCGATTGCTGCAAAGAAATGTTGCAAAAATACGATTGCGGTGCTTCAAAAGATGTTTATAAGATCGTCACAGGCGACGAATCATGGATCTATGCGTATGAGCGCGAAACGAAACAACAACCGACCGTGTGGGTCTTCAAAGTCGAGCAAAATCCAACGAAAGTTGTTCGTGGATGAAGCACTTCGAAGCAAATGGTCGCCTGTTTCTTCGGCAAAACTTGTCATGTGGCGACAGTTCCGCTTGAGCAACGTAGGGCGGTCACTTCTGAGTGGTACACTACAATTTTTTGCCTGAAGTCATCGGAGAAATTCGAAAAACCAACAAGAGAAGACGAATCATTGTTCACCATGACAATGCGAGCTCTCACACATCGGCTCGAACCAGAGCGTTTTCGACCGGCCAAAACGTCGAATTAAGGGGTCATCCGCCGTACAGCCCTGACTTGGCACCTAATGACTTCTTCTTGTTTCCGCACATCAAGAAAAAATGCGTGATCAACGATTTTCGTCGCCAAAAGAAGCTGTTGAAGTGTTCAATAACCATGTTTTAGAGGTGTCTCAATCGGAGTGGAAAAAGTGCTTCGACAACTGGTTTGAGCTCATGCAAGAGTGTATAAATCATGCTGGAGAATACTTTGAAAAACAATAAAACCATTTTTGATTATAAATATTCGCATTTTCACTATTAGGCTAGAAATATATAGAGCAGCCCTCGTAGTATGAATTGATTGTAGTTTGGCCAGACCATAAGTAAATTATCTGAATACGACTACCTTTGTGATTATGAATAATTACATTATGACTTAATCTAAAGGCTTAGCCACATCAAACTATTCCATAAGTATGGTTTAGATGGAGCAGACTATTTCTTTGGAACTATGACTTTAAAAACAAATGACTATAAAAACAAATCTCGATGTGATTCAAATTTGAGATTTACTTAAACAACAAATAAAATTACGGCTATAACTAACATCATTCCTAGATCATTTCTATGATTTCAAAGATTTTCACTACGAAATTTGATTTTAAAAGATTGATTTTAAATTGTATAAAATACAACAAAAGATTTAACTTTATTAAATATTATTTTCATACCCATTATTTTGACGTTCACTGGACAAGTCCTTTCATTTTGAAAAATGGACTTTTTTTTACCAAATGTTGATTTTATTAAGTCGATGGTTGTGTTCACTGTGCATCACATAATTTCCTTTTTGTTAAAACCACATCTCGCCCAAATCAAAATTAAAAAAAAAAATTATTGATCATGATGCAGTTGCGATCTCTATCGGGCCCAACACAAGCTCAGGTTTTGTTTCTGAAGAAATAAATGTAAATAATAACACCAGCGTGAAAACTGTATCAAAAGGTGAATGTTTTTTAGATGTAATAAAGTCTGTAGGATCTTTTATTAGATAGTTTTTACTCCATTTGTAACAATATTGTTTATTTAATAAAACGTTAAGTACAAAAAGAGCATCATCGCCTTAGAACCCAATCAGCAAAAGAAATCTGAATAATTTGGTAGTTTTGTTTAAGCTCAAACATCAAGTAAAACTTTCTGTAAGTTGTATCGGCTTAAAAATTACATCGTTATGGCCACGATGATGATGAAGGAGCCACGGTTGCCACTACCATAAAGATTTTGTGATCATTCTATGACTTTTACAATGATCTAAATGTGAACTCAACGACTACTTTGTTATAGATAAAGAAAAATATATTAATACATACGAATATGACTTGCGGTACCACTGTGAGCCTTATTATCGTTTTAAATGTTGAGGCTTATGAATAATCGTATACTAAAGTTTATAATAATCAGTCATATTTGGACTTTTATTATTATTAATTAATAAATGCATGCCTTCATCTACTAGATTCTCGTGATACCGGTGGCCTTCTACTTATCACTGTGACTACGCTTGTATTATAATTTCGTTTTATCCTCTTGCTTGGGTTAATGAGTTTATCTTATTATGTTTTGTATTATTCTTTCATTTTATAAAACTTTCCTTTCATTTTTTTATTCATGAGAATTAAAGCTGAAGTTTAATTCTCACTTGTTTGCAAAACGTGATTATTATAATTTTTTTCTTTTTAATTTTTAGTTGCAGCAACATTTTAATGAGTTCATACACGTTTTTTTTAGTAACTTGTCTCCTTATGCCACTTTGTTTGTAACTGCTTTTCAGGTAATTTGTTTTTAAAACGTTTTGCTTTTTATTTCAACTCCGCTTTTTATTTTGTGCTGTCGTCGTCAATTGTAAAAAACTCTAATCGTCGTTATGTTTTTGTTTTCTATCGTTTTCTATAGCATCCCTTTGCAATTACCATACAAGTTTATATTGCTGCTACGTTTGTTTCGTTTTACGATTTTTACACTTTTTCTTGTTTTTGTATTCATTTTACAATTTTCGATTTGTTTAAATGGATTTAGAAAGCGAAACAAGGTGATGAATGAAATAAGAACCAAACAAAACGGATGTCACGCGATAATTTGTAGCCGTTTTTTTTTCATTTTTTTTCTTTTCCTATTTTTCTGCAGTTATGTGTAAGTGAGTGTGTGTGTGTAAACAGTTAATTTCATTTTGTGAATCATGTTGGAAAACATGCAAGGAATATTTTTTTTTATTAAAACACAGGCAAACCCTGAATGGAAAATGAGAAGCAGATAGTTTTTGGTTTGTTGTTGGTATGTGAGGGCATTGAAATACGAAACATAAGTTTATTAGATATAAAGGATGTTTTTGTTGTTGTTGTTGTATAACAGATTATCTTAAAACATTTATTTAAAAAATATCTATAAAATTATCTATCGCCCTCCTAAAAGTATGCACTGCTTTTTATATAATTTAACACGAAACTGATTACTAAATGAACAATTTTAAGACAGGCTTAAGTTCAGGGATATTTATTATAATTTTACGAAAAAAATTGAAGGAAAAAGCAAAAAAAAAAAGGAAAAAAAAAAATAGAACCCAAAAGAATATAATAGATTCTTTTCATTTGAGTTTTGCGAATCTGTTCACTTTGGTAAGTGTACGCTGTAATGCAACAGATCAATGCAAAGCATACTAATGAATGCTAGCAACCAATTTTTGCTATTCTATTAAAAAAGGACAGCAAAAATTAAAAAATAATTTTTCGTTCTAAAATAAAAATTTAGAAATTAAAAAAAGTGAACTTGAGCCGCATTAACTAATTAAACTGTTGAGCTAATAATTTTAAAAATTAAAAATATTTCAAAATTTTAAATCTTCTCTTTAATTATGTCCAGTTGTTGCCACAAAGTTTTACTAAAATTCTACAATTTTACAAATCCTCGTTAGCAGCTCCTTAAAATATGATGACTAAATTGCAACAATTTTTATGTGGTACATGATTCTCAACATGCAACCACTTATGTATTTACAAGCAAATTATTGTAATAACAGTTACTTCATTTACTTGAGATGAAAAAAAAAATAAATAAAAATAAGCAAAACCACAAACAACTACAACATAAAACTAAAAAAAATGATGCAACACAAGTTTTTCTTTTTCATATTAAAATTCCCAAAAAAAATATGAAATAACTGTTTCCTTTTCTAAAGCCACTGCAGCAATGAAGAAGATATTACAACCATTAGACGTCCTCTCATTTCAAAAGTTTACCACTGTAAAACACTTTTTTCCTTTTTCGTTTGCTTTTATAAAATGCACCAAAATTCAAGATGATACTTCATTTAATGACGTATAAAATAATGAAGATGAATGTTGTAAAAGACATAGAATTTTGTTGTTGTTGTTGTTTTTGCCATTTAGTAGATTTTGTTGTTGTTTTTTTTTATAGAAAACCAGAAGCAAATATTTTCTATTTAACTATGATTTTTTTTACAGTGTAAAAAGTTTTAAATGCAAAAAGTAAATTCAAATTATTTCTGTCTTAGAACGTTTGTAAAATAAGAGAGATGTAACATTGATTTTCATTAACTTAAGGAGGAATAGGACAACCATTGACTATATAAATGATAATGATAAATAAAATGCATACGTCTTTGGTTTTTGTTCCAAATATGCTGATATAATATTTTTTTGCTACAGTTAAGACTATGTTGACTACAACAATGCTTACGTTTCTAACTACGTCTCTGGCCATGAAAATAATTATGGCATCAACTAAAATTACAATTGTAGCAAAGAAAACAAGCAACTAAAACAAAAAAAAAGAAAAAAACATCGCTTAGTGGCATTTATGGCTACGACTTTAACTACGTTTTTGACTACGTCTTTTGCAATGAGAATAACTATAATTAAGGAAATGAAAGCAAAAACAAACTTTGAGCGAAGTGGCATTTATGGCTACGACTTTTACTACGCTTCTGACTACGTCTAACGCAATAACAGTAAACCAAATTACAGCTAAAGCAATGAAAGCAAAAATAAAATGCGCGACTACAGGGAAGTGGTATTTATAGCTACGCTTTTTACTTGGCTTTTGACTACGTCAATACAATGAATGACATAAACTAAAAGTACAACTATGGCAATGGCAACAAAAAAAAAAAAAAAAAAAAATCGCAACTATAGCGAAGTGTCATTTATGGCTACGACTTTAACTACACTTTTGACTACGTTTCTTGCCATCACAGTAACCAAGACTACAACTATGGCAATTAAAATAAATTAAAAAAAATCGCGACTAGAGCAAGGTGTCATTAATGGCTACGACTTTTGATAAACTTTTGACTACGTCTTTCCCAATGACAGTGATTATTTCTAATACACTTACTAAAAGCTATTTTGAGTTGCATTTTGGCTTTAAATAAAATGCTTAAGAACATGTTTGCAAACATTTTTATGACACATAATATGATACATTATATTGGACCTCGACGATAGTGCAAACAGAGCTTGAGACAATGAATATAAAAATAATTTTATTTATTAAACACCAGCAAAAAAGAAAAAAGCGTAACCCTGCAATGTCTGTCTGTCACAGCCTTCTATCTTTGGAATCGTAATAGTTAGAATCTTGAAATTTTTACACTTTAGCCGCTATAATTATAAATTATAAAATTAAAGGGTGTTCCAAATGTGACCTGATATTCCAAAAAATATTGTTATTTTTTGAACTGTTTTAGGCAGAGATGTTAAAATTGCACACTGTATGTAAAAATATGTCCGCCTTAGCAACCAGTATTAAAAATAAAATTTTAAACTAAAGGGTGCCCAATTGTAACTCGATTTTCAGGTACGTACTACTCTGCTTACTTGTTTGCTCTTAAAATTATTTCTTGATTATTAAAAAAAATCTCCATAAAAAAATTTTTGTGTTCACATTCATTTGTAATTTAGCCAAAGTTACAAAAGCTACCACAATAATATACCGAAGTATTTCTACAAAACTTGAAAGCTTTATGACTACAACATATAAAAAAACTAAAATATAAATAGTGAAGCAAACTACACCCAGAAAAGTATGAAAAAAAAAGAAACAATATGAGGGAAAAAGTTTTTCTGATTTTTTAATATTCCAATTTTGAATTTAATTATGTCTCGAATTATTTGATTGCTATAACCATATGAATAATTATTAATCAGGCTTGAGTTCACGTATATTAAAATTTCGAAATTTATTTAAAAAGAAAAATTATTTATGGATTTTTGCGTTCAATTTTAAAGAAAAAAAAAAAATGATTACAAGCAAAATAGATTGCAGCATTTTCTGGTTCGCTACATCCATCCTCATTTTTTTCTCATCTATCTGTCTTTATTTGTGTAAACATTATTTCTTTAATTAATCAATTTAAAAAGCTAGAATACAGGGAACTTAAGCTGGATTAAAAAATATTTATTATCCATTTTAGTAATTATGTCACATAACTTGTTTTGAATTTTATACCAAAGAATTTGCTTAAAAAAAAATAATGTCACAAAATAAATTTTTAAAATGCTGTCACAAAAATTTGCAAAAACTTTAATAAATGTTGATTTCTTTCTTCTACAAAAACTAAATTTTTATTAAAAAAAAAAAATTTTTTTCGTTGTCCCAAAATTTTTTATATATTACAACAACATTTTACAACACAATATTCTAATTTTAAGTATAATTTTAATAAATATTTCCTTAAACTGTCCATTTCTATATCTCTTAACATTTAAACAAGTATAAAAGCTTGTCACAATTTTTTTGGGACAAATATTTTTATTAAAAAATAATTTTGATAGCATTTTTTGGAAAAAATAACATAATGAGTTACACATAATATTCTAATTTTAAATGAAAAAGTTCTTAAAATTGTCTATTTCATTTCTCTTTAAATTTAGGCTTGTCACAATTTTTTTTGGGACAAATATTTTTATATAAAAATAATTTTCACAAAATATTTTTCGTAAAGCTAAAATCCATTGTGATTTATTTTATCATTTAAAAGTTTTTTTTGTTACAACATTGTCACAAATTTAATAAAAAAAATGATTTTTTTTTTTTCAAAAAATAAATCCAACATTTTTGCTAAAATTTGTTTTAAGTTGTTTTTTATTTCTTTTCACATTTCTGCCAGTTCTTTGTTGTGTATTTTTGCATTGGACACTTCTGACAGCATAAATTTCAGGCGAACACCTACGACTGGGCATTTGAATTTTAATGGTTGATATAAAGAGATAAAAGAAAATGTGTGACTTGTATTCTTCAATATTGTTCTTCATACATGCAAAATACATGCAACATCTTTCCCTAGGAATATGAATTGTTGTTGTTGTTTTTTGTTTGGCTTAATTTTGGTCATTTTATTTTTGCGGGTTTCAAGCATTTTCTTGTTGTTCTTTTCTTATTGTTTATGACATGACAGTGATGGCTCTAATCGCCTGAGTATGTGTGTGTGTGTGTGTATGTGTGACTAAATTGTTCGTACATTCATTTTTGACGTTCATAACATATTTTTTGTAATTGTAATGTATTGTTGCTGCTGCGGTGTTATTTAACAACTTTATTTGAGAACCCAAAATTCGAAAAATATGGGCGAGCGCCAATTTTCTTTCTTAATTTTTTTTTTAATTCTTTTAATTCGACATTGCTCCATATATTTGTTTTTTCGATTGGAGTTTCTTCACTTGAATAGATCTGTTCCATTTAACATAGATACAAATTAGAGATAGGCGGGTGTGTTGCCCGCTGCCTCGCAGGACTTGACGTGCATCCCTCAATCGACTTCTCTATGTATAAGAACTCAGAATATATATATCCTTCTTATAAACAGAATAACAAACTTGGATGTACCCCTTTTCCACCTGTGGTGAAGGGTATAAACACTGGTTAAATATACGAGGGCTGTTCAGAAAGTCTAACTTTTTCAACAAAAGCCGCTTATCTTTTTTTATATATTAATAAAAAAGAAGTAAAATAATAAATTTTTAGTCAGACTTTATTTCATTTATATTTTATTTCTAATTTTGTTAGGAAGGAAAAATTAAACCTTTAATAAAAAATATTTCCCATTTCTTGTATATTTTATTTCTTTTGCATAGAACAATTATTGCTTCTTGTGCCACACATTTCATGCACCCAAATATTTTTAACCCAAAAGAATTAAAATGTTTAAATGCTGCAAATAGTTCCATCATAGATGCCCGATGGGTAAACTCACTTTCTTGAAAAAATTTTTTCCAGTTAATAAAACTAATTCAAAATGATAATAAATATTTCAAGGTCCTATTATGCAGGGCATTAAGAGATGTCAAGTTACAAAATTAAGTTGATAATTTTATCGCTTTTTAAGGGTGACCCAGTAAGAGTGCACTTTTTCATTTTAAAATAAAAAGACTCAGGATGACATGCTTCTATTAAATATGAAAAAAAAAAACAAATAAATAAATAAAAAGTTTAAAAGAAGTTTTCCATGACCTTTTGATAGAGAGACAGCCACTTAGCTTGAAGAAGAGGTACTGGATTCCGGATTTGAACTAAACCCCAGACTTCATAAAATCCAAAAAATAAAAATAACAAACAATCGGCATTAAATCGTTTTATCTTGGTTGCCAGTTGACAACAAGATTTCATAATATAATTTGCTCTTGAAATTGTTGTTTAAAAAAATCAATCGACTTGGCAGGTGGCGCGGTTTTCCTAAACCACATGTTGTCTTGGTCCTTAACGTCGAGTTGAGGTAACAAGAACTGCACTGACATGTTCCCCTAACGAATGAAGCTAATGGTCACTGCGGTTTCGGCCTATCTTCAAAAAGTGAAGGTGCAATTAAAATTTTCACCAGAAAGTTGCTCGTTGTGAATTAATTTATATCTCAAGAATTTAATGGGGATTTTCGGAGCCCCAATATCGAAAATTTTCGACTAACAATGGTTTCAAACGGGTTTATAATAATTTTCTTAAAAAAAAATTTTTTTCTTGTAAAAAAATTTTGTAAATAAAAAAAAAAAAAAATAATGAACACATGTGACAGCAGACACGTTATTAGAGTTGTCACTTGCGCTATTAATGAGACACTGTTGTCGATATGAATCGACCACTTTACACTGCACTAGTTCCCTAAATGAAGCAGAATCTGTTGAAACGGGTCGTAAAATTATGTTTAGCTACTTGGAGAAAGAAGAATATTACACCAGTTAAATATTTCTTTCGAAATCAGGGCGTGTCCAATATTTTAAGTTTTAAGCGATCGAGATCAAGGGAAATATTCGATAAATCAAGAAATCAAAAAGATTTGTTTTTTATTAAGATATAATAATTTCCGAATGGATATTCTTGCAGTAACGATGGAATAATAAAAACTTTAAGTTTTAAATAGATTGAAAATTATGTTTTGTTTCAGACTTGGCTCTCAACGACATTCATTTTTTTTTCTAAATTAAAAGAGGCGAAAAAAAGTGACAGAAAAAATTACGAGCCATATTGGAAAATCATTTCTGCAACATAAATTTATTTTAAGGAGTCTTAGTGTGAAGTGAATCGTGCTGAAACTAGACAATTAAAAATTAAGAAAAAAATTTAAATGTGTTTTTCTCAAACAAAAAAAAATTATCAAAATTTTTTTTATTAACTTATTGACTGCCCTCGTATCCTTTTTCTGAAATTTTAATGTCTTTAAATTTAAAACAAAATTTACTAAGAAATTTCTTGTGTAAAAAATCAGCGATGGTTGACAAAATAATAACCGAATAAATTGTTTTGATCCACACTGTAGTTCTTAGTAAAAATATTTTTTTTAGACAGATATTTTAAAATTTATTTTAATTTTAAAAGATATTTTTTTAATTTAATTTAATTTTTTCCCTCTTCTTCTTTTCTTTTTAGGTACGTTTTCAATATAATTTTTATTTAAAATTCAAGTATTAAATTTAATTTTTTTAATGCTTCAGCTTCAGATTTTAATGGTAAGCGAATTGTTAAAAACTTTTTTTTTTAGTTTTCAAAATAGTTT
The DNA here is from genome assembly GCA_937654795.1 of Cistogaster globosa. NCBI lineage: Eukaryota > Metazoa > Arthropoda > Insecta > Diptera > Tachinidae > Cistogaster > Cistogaster globosa. Next base: position 162,601,464 of record OW569403.1, read on the forward strand.
TGCCTGAGATCAAAATTAACCACAAAGAAAAAATTATTAAATTTAATTGTAGTTTGAATGTAATAAAATTCATGTTGCCTGAAGTAATTTTCTATAAAACTTGCATCATATTTTTTTTTGTTGTTCTTCTTGTAAAACTGAAAACTTGAAAAACATCTAGTTCATTGTAGTGAGTTTTTTTTATCTCAAATTAAGGCACGCTTTTAGTAATTGTTGAAAGCGCTGTCTGTGTCATTTAAACATTCACACTCTCATTATTTTTGCCTTAAAACTCATTGTAGTTCTCTTCAAGTGTGTATGTGTGTGAGTGTTTGTGTGTTCTTTTTTTTTATTTCTCACAACATGGCCAAAATTATTTTGTAATCAGTGTTTGATGTTGGCCTTTTATGCTTCTTAACAGCTGACCATTTTGAGTTGCTGCCTGTTGTTGCTGGTTTCTGTTTCTTTGTTTGATGACTGTTTGACGTTTTTTCAACAGAAAATTGCATCAGTTAATGCCATAAAAGAAAGAAATTACAAACTGCTCGTACAACATGATTAAAGAAGTTTTGTAATTGAATTTTTCTGATAAAGAAAATGAAATTACATCAGACTAATTGTGCAAACAAACACACACATTCATACAAATAGAATGAAAAAAAAAATATTTCATATCAAACAAGGTCTCGTGTTTGATGTAAAATTGAAAGTAACCTAGATAAAGCATAATTCAAGGGAACCTGCAAAAGACCTCGCTTCATTTATTCTTTAAGAAATTTGTATTTATTTTCAAATGATTGTTGGTGTTTTGAAAAATTATAATGATTTTTGGATTTTAGTAAATCTTTTAAGACATTTTTATTTGAAAGCTTTTATTATTAAAAAGCTTTTAAAGCTGTCTTAAAATCTGGTCAAATAAGAGCAATTTAATTTATTAACACGAAAAAGAGGTTGATCATTCTTTATACGGTCTGTTCGGCTTAAAAACAGTGGGTAATAAAATTTATGACCCAGTAAATCATGGGTAAGTGCTGATATTGCGAGCTGTTTCTGGTTTCAGGGAGATCGAGTTATATTTTTTATATTAAATAATTTTTTTATTTTATTAATAAATCGAAATTAATAAAAAATAAAAAAATGAAAAAATATATAAGTCCGCCAAAAAGCAGTAGCTAAAGATTTTAATTTTTTAAATATTTTAAATAAGCAAAATCAAATAATTAATTAAGTAAATTTTTTTTTGAAAAACTAAAATTTTATTAAATTACAAAAATCTCGAAAATGGTACTAAAATATAAAATTTAATAAAAAAACGTCAAGAAAAAAATTTTTATTTCTCCACAAACGTTATTTTGCAAAAAAATTTTTTTTAAAGTCCAAAAGTCCAAATCTTACACTATAACTTTTTTGTATCGAAATTGAATTTGGTATTTCATTATAGAAATCCACCAAAGAAACGATATTAAAAAAAATATATAAACAAAATGTTATTTTATTTAAGTTTTAAATAGAAGAAGACATTTATGTAAAATCAAAAATACAACGAAAATTTTATTCCACGGAATTTCAAAAAGTTAAAAATAAATAAATAAATAAATAACAAAATAAAAATTAAAATAAAAACAAAAGTTCAGTGATTTTAAAATTTCATGAAAAGTTCTGGAATTCACAAAAAAAAAAAAATAAAAAAAATAAAGAAAAATAATAAATAAATAAATAAACAAATAAATAAGTTTTTTATAAAAATAAAAGAAAACATCGAAGTTTTTCCAAAAGCAAAAAATTTTTAAAATTTTAGATTTTACTCACAAAAATAAAAAAAAATCGTAAGTTTTCCTTCAATATTCCGAAATAATCTCATAGAAGAAATTTTTCGTAACAGAAAACGCAAAATTTTAGGAAAATCGCTGGTATTCTCCAAAAAAAAAAAAAAAAAAAAAATACTAAAACCTGATAAGAAAAATGCGAAGTTTCATTAACAAAGTAGAGAGTCAAAAACTTTTAACTATAAGAATTAAGTTTTTAAAAATCATACTAAAAAGCTTTTATTTTACGAACTAAAATAATATTTGAAACATAAAAAAACCAAACAAAAACAAAAAAGATAAAAATATCTTAAGCTTTTATTAAAAATTAAAATACTTTTCGATAAAATTTTGAAAATAACTACTGCAAAGCTTTGAAAGTCTCCAGAAAAAAGAAAAATGGCTTAAAAGTTATCATTGTTAGTTTAATAAAAAGCTTTCAATGTAAAGTTTTTAAAAGCTTCAAAAAAACTTTAAAAAGAAAAGTCTTTTTAAAAATCTAGCGAAAACTGTAAAAAGAGTACTACAGAAATTTTTATAAAATAATTTTATAAAAGCTTGTTAAACCGACTTAAAAGCTTTTACTATGGCCTTTTAAAAAAAAAACTTATTTTTCAATTCATCAGTTGTTCATTATATTAAAGTCTCTTTATTTTCCCTTTTTATTTAAATTTTTTTTTTCTAAAGCTTAACTTAAGCTGTTATTTTTTTTCTAAATAGAACTTTTCCATTATAAAAAATTGTACAATATTTATATAACACACATGCGGGTGTATTTTAAAATTCTTTCGGCAAAATTCTTCAGAAGTAAATATTTAGAGTAAAGATCTTCTGATTTTCATACAAAACCTTACGTTCCGCTTCTTCAATAATTATTGTGTGTGTTTTTTTCCATCTTTGAACTTCCGTTTAATAACGAAACGTCATTTTATGATAAAACTTTTATTTTTGCTTTTATGTTTTGGCTTTAATGTTATTAACCTACTTTAATTTAAATGCATTTTATTAAAAAAAATTTTTAACTTTTTTTGAGTATTTTTTGTTTGTTCTATTTTCAACTTTGTTTTTTTTTAAAAAATACAAAAAAAAAAAAAAAATACAAAGATAAAAATATTTGTTGTACGAAAAGTCGTTTGCATTTGAACTAAATGCATAAATGAGAAATTAAACTCACAGATTTTTTCTTACAAAATTTTTAAAATGCAGCATTTGCAATGAGTTCTTATCATTTGTTGTTTGGTGACTGAGTTTTTTCCCTTCATATTTTTTTATTGCGTTGTATGTTTTTTTTTATTTCTTCTTAATTTTTTCTAAATTTTTATCAGTTTATTTTTGTCTGGCATTCTGTTTTTAAGATTGTGATGAAGGCGTAATTTTTTTAATCTTAAAAAGCAACCGCGTTTTATTGACGTAAATCTAATAGTCACCTATTGTTTGCTGTAAGAAAAAAAAGTTATAGAAAAAAAATAGTTAATGTCAATCTAAGTAAGAAATACTACAGCATTTTATCGCGTGAAACTAAAATCGTAGTATGCTAAAGAAAATGCGTAGAAACTGGATTATATTAAACTAATACGTAAAACTTCGTATGAGAACAGTATTATTTTGATAGGAAGAATAGCAAAAAACACGGATTTTGCTTAAAGCTTTTTGTTTCTGAAACGAATTATCTGAAATCTATTAATATTTTTACATATTTTATGAAAGAACTTGCCCGCAAAAAATTAAATTAATAATTTAGCTTCACATTTATTTTATTAAGAAAGTAAAATTATTTCCAAATTTTTATGTTAGTAAAAAAAAAGAGGAAGAAATTTTTCAAAAAAAAAAAAAAAAAAAAAAAAAAATGACGTGAATAAATTCTTTCGTTTAGACAACAAAGCGAAAAAAAATTTTTTTAAAAGTCTAACCTAAAGCGACCTAAAATTTCATACTGAGAACAGTTTTTTTTCGTTAAATAATCAAATGTATTGAAATTATATTAATTATTAATGCTTTTAAAGGGAATTTTAGAATAAAAATTTATTGTCTTAAAAAATTTTTTAGGTGGGAACAGTTTCTTTTATACTTGGAACAGTTTCGTTTGAAGTAAATTTTTAAACAAAACTTGTTTTTATACTACAGATTATATTTTGTTATAATTTAAGCTGCTTTCTCTGAAGCACTCAAATATTTTAAAACTGGGAACAGTTAGTTTCGTAGTAAATTTAATTTAAACTTTGTTTTTTAAGGGATAGTTTAACCTATTTTGTAAAAAGGGTACCAATATAAGCTTTAAGTAATTAAGGTAGTGGGAAGAGTTGTAGAAAAAAATTCACTATTTTCTCTAAAAAAAATTTTGTCTGAAAATAATTTACTATTAAACTTTTTATTTAGAAAAAGATTTTTTTTGCGTTTTTTTTTTAAGAAATCAGTGACGACAAATTCTAACTGTAGAGCTGTAGAAATAGTTTTACATAGTAATTATTTTTTATATATTTTTTATCAGTGGGAATAGTTTTAAAACAAATTTTAAACTCAATTAAATTATTAATTAATTCATTAAGTATGCAAATATAAAAAAATTTAGTCAAATGTAGTTATAATTATAACGCAAATAAGTAAAACTTTTGATGGGAAGAGTTTATAAGCGGAGACAGTTAAGGTAACTTTTACATTTTTAGGACGTAAAAAACTATAATTTTTAATAAAAATTTTTATTGATCATAAAGCATAAAGTATGCCCAGGTGATTAGATATTTCGTCACTGGGAACAGTTAGTAACATAAAAAATTTAATTTAAATTGTATTTTAGTTATTTTTTTAATGATAAATTTTCTATAAACTTATAAGTAAGACAAGGTACAAAGTAAAAACAATTAAAAAAATTAGGTGGGAAGAGTTGTGTGATAAATAAAATTGTTTTATTTAAAGCAAAAGTTTATATGGGAACAAGCTAGTTATAATATATTGCTTTTGAAAAGGTTTTCTTGCAGATTTTCCAGGTATAAATAAGTGGGAACAGTTAAGGTTTATTAGAAGAAACTTTATTTTTAATTTAAAGAAATAGTTTCACCTAAAAATCTAAACTTTTTTATATATGTACAAAAGTGGGAACAGTTATGAATTATTAGGAAAAATATTATGTTTGCTTTTAAGAAATAGTTTCATCAAAAAATCTAGGCTTTTGAATGTATTTACAAAAGTGGGAACAGTAAGGTTAAAAACGGTAGAATTTTGAAAGTAAAAAATTATAATGAATGTTAGTGGGAAGAGATTGAAATTTTAAATTATGGAGGATCAAAATCAAAAGCAATTACGGTAGCTAAAAAAATCTATGTTACTTAAAAAAATTTTAATTTTTTTTACTCTTGTGGGAAGAGTTGACAATATATTTAAAACAAATAAATAATTTGTTGTATATTTTAAAAGACATTAAAATTATGGGTTTGCAAAGTTTTTTTTTTGTGAGAGAAGCTCTAAAAATAATTAAATTGAGTGAGAAGAGTTTTCAAAAGAAAAAAACCCAAACCATCCATTGGCTTTCGAGTTTAAATGGATTTTTTGTTTCTTTACTTTATATTGACATCCAGCTGCTATAAGTATTTATTTCTTTATTTTTTATCTTTAAAATTTCTATCTTTATATTATTTAATTCTTAAATTTTTTCACAGCAACAGTGAACAGTTAGAAATGCAAATAATCTTGCAAATCGTTTTGCCAACATTCCAACATTATTTGCAAAAATGTCTTTCTATCCACCAACAAAACTAAAAGAAGAAAGAAAAAGAAGAACAAGAACAAGAAAACCCGTAAGTCTATTACAAAACTGTCATAATTTGCTATGTCTTCTGAATCTACAGTTTTATTTTTGAGTGCTACTTATAGCCGGTATTTGAAAGTCATCATCGTATCATCTTTTTAAACAATTTTTCCCTCTGACTTCCTCTTTGTTTTTTTTTCTTTCTTTCTTGAAACTTTAAGCAAAAATAGAAAGGGTTAAGGATAAGAATGCAGAGAATTAATGTATGTGTATGTATATGTTTGCATACTTGTTTGAATGTTGGATAGAATTTTTTTTGTTTGCTTTTCTTTTATTATTTAAACGTTTTGGATGTCAAGGAAATAACCATCCAGCCAAGGATAAAAGTCGCCCCTGTGTGTATGCGACAGTGACAGTGACAATGACTGTGACACAAATGACAGAGACTAAACGTATAATGTTTGCAAATACATTTTTTATATAGATGTTCTTTCAATGCTGTTATAGAGATTAAAATGTACACGATAAGGATAATGATACAGATGATGAGAATAAAGATAACGATGATGCTTTTAATGCAGCCAAGTGCATTATAAATACAAGTGTTTGTGATAGTGTATGTGTGTTTGTTTGTTTGTTTGTTTGTTTGTTGTTTTCCCTAAAAAACAGTATCAACAAAAGTGCAACTGGAAAACTAAATTTCCCTACACTCAACAGTGATTTATAGATAGACACATGTGTAAATGTATGACTGTGTGAATGTATGTGTTTTGAAATTGTAATCTTAATACCATTGAAATTTAAAACATATTACACACTGCAAATTGAAATTGAGTTTTTGTAGTAGGTGATAGGAATTTTGAAAAATAAAATTTTAATCATTTAAATTTTTCTTAGAAATCACATAAATAATAAATCACCTTCATAAATTGTTGTTGCCTCTTAATTAAGAATTAGTTGGTGTTATCAGCTATTTTAAAATTTAATAACAAATTTTTATTGGTTATTAATCTAATAAAAATTTCTAATTACATTTTAAATTCTTAGAAAAAATTAGAAATTTAAACTATGATTAAAATATTCTTTTTAACTCACAGAATTGTCTGCTAAAACTTTGAAATAAAAATATATTTACTTTTTTTTACCTAAAATGCGCATTTATTTGCAATTTTTATAAAATTTGTAATATTTTCTTATCAGCGAAATTTCTCTTTACACTGCTTGATACGAAATTTTTAATTTAAATGAAAAAATCACAATTTTTTTTTTTGGTTCGACAAATTGAGTGCAAAGTTCAAAATGATTATTTAAAAAAATATTTACTTTAAAAATGGATTATGATAATAAAATAATTCTTACAAAAAACCGACTTAAAAACCGACTACAAACTTAAAATCACATTTCTTTAGGATGGTAATTATACATTATATATATTCTATTATATTCGAGAAAGACTGCGTTAGGATTTTTTATATGTCGTAGAACAAAATATGAATGCAGATTAAACAAGAAAATTCAGCAGTTATGTGGTCACCCTTTATTTTTTACACTTTTTATTGGTGCCAAAGTAAAATAAAATTTGTTTAAATTCTAAGCGTTCAAAAGATTGGTCATATACATCAAATTACAACCATAAGGACACCCTTTAATTTCTAATTTTAAATATTTTTACTTGTTTTCATACACGATATAGTAATGGACATTCTATCTAATTTTCAACAGTTTGTCTGTAATGTTTTTAAAGAAAAGGCCATATACGTCAAATTACGACAGTTATAGGGACACTCTTTAATTTCTAATTTCAAGTTTGCTACTTGTTATAGCAAACTTAGCAGCAAAGGTTCTGTGCAAATTTCAATCATCTATCTACAACTGTTAAACAATTTGTTCATATACATCAAATAACAGAAACTATTGTAACACCCTGTAATTTATAATTTTCAACATTTATACTTCTTAATATATCACACAAAGTAGTGAACATTCTGTTTAATTTTCAAGTATTTGTATATAACGATTCAAACGGTAGGGCCATTTAGGTCAATTTACTTCAAATATGGGAACACCCTTTAATTTATAAATTTAAATTTTTGTAAAACTTTGTAAATTTCAACTATCTGGCTATAAAAGTTCGGAAGTTTGGTCATATATATGAAATTACATTAACTATTGGGACACCCTTTAATTTTTAATCTTGAATGTTTGTACTTGTTATTATAACGGTAGACATCCTGTCCAGCTCTTAAGCGTTTGTCTATAGCTATTCAAAAGATAGGCGCATATAAGACAATTTACGTCAACTATGGGGACACCCTTTAATTTTTAGTTTTTTTATTATTTTATTTTACGCATTTTTTGCTAAATGTAAAAAAGTCAGTTTTATGGTTCGTAACAAACTTAAAAAAACGTATTTTGCATAGGGACACCCTTTAATTATTAAAATTATGAACTGTTTTTAAAACGGGACCAGTCTGTAAGCATAATCTATCAAATTACAAAAAAAATTTCAAAATCGGTTTAAAAATGACTGAGTTCTGCAGGCACAAATGTGAAAAGCAACATTCAGTCGAATTGATAACCTCCTTCTTTTTTTTTTTTTGAAGTCGGCTTTGAATATAAAAAACACTATACCCTCGTCAATGCAAGAGTATTTAAAATATATTTCCAACATGTTGCAAAACAATTTAATCCACTCAGATTTCAAGGGCCACCAACAAATTTTGTATTAAAAATTTAAAAGTATTTTTATAACAGGCTCATCTGTCACAGTTAAACAACTGTTCCTCAGTATAATTTTTTCATAATGCTGGACATTAAACACACTATTGGCTACTATTTTGTCCCAAACAATCTAAGAGCATCATATTTATTTTCGTGAAGAGCTGCTGTAATTTGCTATCGGCCCAGCTGCTTAGGCCTCACGACCTTTAAGATTGCAAATTAGTCTTGGCCTAAATAAGCTGCTAAGCTGTCATTTTTAGGCATTTTTTTCTTAGTCTCCTAAAAGGACTTTTTAGCTTTAAACGTCCAACTACTGAAGTTATTTACCTCTTTCCACTACCCTTTAAAATTCTTAGTCAAGCTTTGAAATTGGTACCGCCTTATGTCAGTATTTCTCTGATTCTCTGCTTAAACTTGAGTAGAATTCAAGAGTTGTTATTCCTAAGCCTCTTTGCGTTGTCTTCTCTACAGACTTTTAAGATTAAAACTTTAATTCTCTAGAGTCTCTTATCTATGAACTTCTTTGTCCAGACTTATAAAGAAACCACAGCCTTACGCAAGTATTCCATAGTTCAGAGTGGTTACTTTTATTTCTACTTCGAAGGATGTCTCCCTGCTTAGCTAAGACTAGTTGAGTTGTCTATTAATGGATCTAAAGCCTCAAATTCATTCTAATAGTATTTGACTATTCAAAAACTTTCATTTTGATTTTCTGTTGGAGCTGTCTTAGACATTAACAATTCCGTCATGTCTGCTTCTTAGCTCCTCCATAGAAGAGGAAAATAAGTTCAACATACTTATTGTGCGATCGAGCTTCCTCCCCTTTTAACCGTTTCATCATACATAAGAGTATCGTGACGGTCAGTTTTCGGCTTAAGGTCTAATTTAATAAATTAAAAATCTTGCTTAAGTTTAAAATAAAAATTAATTTATTATTTAATAGCCTGTTCACACATTACACAATATTCAAGTTTTCTCAATAAAAGCCTTAATGAGCTCAATACTCCATACAAAATTTCAGTAATTTATTGCGCAATAAGCACGAAATTGTTTTAATATTGAGTAGAAATTAAAATACAATACTGTTCAGAAACCTCAGACACAAACCAATTGCGTCGAAACCAAACCAAAGTTGTCAATACACGGAATATTGACTCAATAAAATTGCATGCATGAACACACTATAATTTTTCCAATTTTAAATTTATAAAAAAAACATTTTTAAAACTTTCGTTTATTCAGGCCTATGAACAGAATTAATAATTTGTCAATATTGCTCAAGGATCATCTTGAAAGCTTAGCCTAGCCTTAAAAGACAAGAAAAAAAGCAGACCCCTTTAAAATTAAAACCAGGAGATAAATAAATAAGCGTATACGTTTGACATCTATTTGCTCCACAGTTAGAAAGACTTAAAAATAGTCTCTTTTATTTATCAAGAGGCCTTAAATGGTGTTGATGTCCATTTAATGTTTTTAATTTTTAATTTAAAGGAAACCTTTTCAGCTTGCCTTCGTCTGCAGTGATTATAGGCAATCAATTCGTAATTTGCCGCAACCTTACCCACTTTAAATCACGTGCTACCATCAACATTTACTATATAATTTAGTGATTTAAAACTGTCGACAGACAACTGTCGGTCTTCTTTCTTTTCAAGGAGTCCCTCGTAATTGATTGCATTTTAACAAGGCTTAGATCCCCCATGACATGAAAATTAAGCAAAATTCTGCTTGTAGTTCTAAGTCTTTTACTATGTGCGCTACCGTCTCAGCCTCTTTTCAGCGCAGGTTACAAATATCATCTTCTTCGATCCGCATTTTGGCCAGATAATTTCATTGACCTGCCACTTACGCAATTATCCACCTGAGCACTTTACTGACCTTCCTGCCAAAGAAGCTCTTGAGCACCCTTCAAGTACTTTTTAAGCTTGTCTATTGCAGTAACCTTCCTTTACCTTTTCATGTTTTTATGAACTCACTCAGTCGGTACACGAACTTGGCTTGCATTTAATTTTTAAGTCACAATTCTCTTTTGCATGCAGATTCCTGCTTCAATAACAACAAAGCAGGGTCTAGATACATGAAGATGCCTGGTTTTCTGCCTGACAAGAAAGCGATATACAACTGTCCCTTCCAACAGAAAGACACACGACAATTTTAACAACCTTGCTAGCTCGTTAGTTACTTTCTCTTCCTGAGGATGTGAAAACTTTAGACACCGCGATAGCAAAGCTTTTTGGTGGGTTTTCGAAAGCCTTCTTTTATTTTTAGCTTAAGAAAAATCATGAAACAGATCGTTAAAATATCACAGAATATTTTTCGTATCACAGAATGTTTTAATGAAGATCGATTTTGGCTAAAATAAAATATTAAAAATAATTTTGATTCCGTTGGCAGAAGCAGACAAGAAATTGATAACTACTACATATGTATGTCTAGGCGTCAAGTGGGTTGTTTAATGAATTTAATTCTCCAGAACAAACAATCGCACTTAATAATTTTAGTTGATTTTTTTTCAGAGGGCCGGTAAAGGATTTTCCAATAACAAAGAAATTAAGTCTGAATTAAAAAATCGCTGGTACTGGCTGGCAGTATGATGCACCCATTTTGGCATGGTTTCGGTACCTTCTTATATATGAAGCCTTCTGATTTTATTAAATAAAGGGAACTCTTTGTCGTTCGGGGTATTTAAGAAATTAAAGTAAAGTGGGACAATCACATGAATCATATATTTTTGTCATGGATAACTGAGTACTAAACGTTTCTTGTCGTTAGTTTAAGATACATACAATTTTCTGGCTCTTTAAATAAAAAGAAATACTTTTAAAATAAAAGAAACAAAATGTTTAATTGTACTGCTTCCAGAGATTCTGTAAGTTCATGGCTTTTTATCGCTAAGTGCCTTCAAGTTTGTATTTGAAAATTATTTGCCGTCTACGATTGTTTTTTTAAAATCATTATCTGTAGAGCTTCATATTTACCAGAACTTTGTATTTATTTAGACAGTTTACAGTGTATTCTAAACATTATTGATAGATGTCTAGATTTTTAGATTAAAAATATCTTGATTTCATCACCAATGAAGCCACCTGACGTGAAACGGTAAAAGCTCTCGGTTTAGGTTTAAAGGTTTACTGGATTTGCCATTATTTTTATCTTTTAAATGGAGGTACCACGAATTTTTTAATTCCCTTCTAAAGCCCTCTCTTGATGAGGCACTGATCAACAAAAAGTTTGAAGATTATAATTTTTTAAGTAATTTTGTGTAAGAAAATTTAAAGCGAAATGTTTGCAAAAAAAAAAAAATAACTAAAAATGCCAAATCAATCCGTTCTTAATGGACACCATTTTGTTGTTTTTATAAAGATTTAGATTTATTTCTTGTCACTCGCTGTATTTTCGTGGAGAACTAGTTAAATCCTGCAAAGAAGATGCTGTAAACATTCTTCCTCTCAAACATTAGTTTCATTTACAAAATGCGCAATTGCTGTTAAGAGCAGGATTGAGAGCAAGCTCTTCTCTCCTAAAAATTATTACTTTTTGTGTAATATTTTGTAACGGTAATAATACAATTATTATGAATATTTGTAAAAAGCTTTTAATTAAAGTGAGTAAGAAAGAGAGCGAGAGAGGAATTTAACAGCATTATTTTATTGAGGGATGCTGTTTGCTGTAGCACAAATTAATTCACAGTTGAGATGCTGATTTTTGTTTGTATTTTTTTTTTTTTTTTTTTGTTTTTCATTCTTACAATCTTGTTTAAACATGACCAGACTTAAGCAGGGATGCTTAAATAAAGATTTTAGTCAACAGCAAACTTTTAATTGAAACGGTTGTATCAAACGGATTGATTAAACAATTTTTTTATTGAGTATTTCATTGATGTTAAATTTAATATTTATGTGTAGCATTCATAACACACAATGATTTAGTTGGAATGAAAAACAAAAAACGAAACAAATCTTAGTAAAAATAAAAAAAAATATATTTATTATATTCTTGAAAAATATTTAAAAATTAAAATTGATAAAAAATATAATAAAATTTAATTAAAAAGTGATAAATGCAGAATCAGTGATTTCCGTGTCGTCTCTGCATAGCAGAAAAACACAAAATAATGTCAACAGCTGATAAATAAAAATATTTATTTTTCGCTATAAATTAAATTAAAGAGTCCTAGCAAAAAAAAAAAAAAAACAACAAAAACAGTAATTTTATAAATTTAATAACAAACAAACAAAATCATAAATTTATACTGAAGTTGTTGGTTTTCTTTAAAATGTAATTTATGTCGTTTTTTATATTCCTTTAATTTTTTTCTTGTTATCTGCTTGTAAAAGTTTCCTCGTTTTTTTTGTTGTTGCTTTTAAATGCAACTTTGTTGTTTTTATATTATTTACTTAACTGCAAAAAGGATTAGTTTTTTACTCTTTTCTCTTTTCCTTAAATATGAAGTTTTTTTTTTTTATTATACAGTTTTAATATGCACACAAACAGACACACATACATAGATATTCCTAAGTATTTGTGAATGAAAAGGCGCCTTTTTGTAGTCTAAGCTAAAGCTCTTTTAATTAAAGGTTTTTTAAATTTATTTTTTCTAATAATACACCACCGCAAAAGAAAATAAAAGCTTTATTACTGTTATATTGACTAATACTATTACACAAGACAAATCACTTAAGACTTGTAGAAACATACGCGGGAATATGTTTTAAAAAACATTGAAATTGTCAACAAAGAAATATCTTTATAAATTTAAGCAAATAGTCGAAATTAATAGTTTTGAAAATGATGATTTAATCTATTTTCTTATAACTTATGCAAAATAAAAGGCTTAAATAAAAATAATTTTTGTGTGACACCTTTCAGTAAAGACAGTCCTCACTGGCTGTTTATTTAATACGTTTGGCGAGCGCCAAACAAAAATGATGTTTTCACATCGAAAGCGTTCGCCAAACTTAGCAAACAGCCAGTGACGAGGGTCTTCACCGAAAATATGACAACATTATAATAATTATTAGCGGAATAAATTCAATTACCTTAATACCAAAAATAATTTTGATTGAAGTTAATGTTTGAAGGTCTGACCCTTACTTTGTGTATGTAAGACCACAACTGAGCACATTATTATTAAAAAAAAAAACTTGAAAATAATTGAATGTCTCGCAATAAAATATAAAAAATCAGTTTTACTTTTAAAGAAATCCCTAAGTACCTTCCAATTCTCTTTAAAGTAAATTCGACAGATGTCTTGCCGTTAAAGTGTGTTTCAGTTACAATAAACACAGAATTTCACAAAAATAAAAATTATTTTTTAAGATATTTTGAACTGTGAAGACAATTGGCCTTAATGGTGCGGAGTAATGAGCCAGCCCTTGAGCAGTCTTAAAAGAATTTTTTCCTTGTATGAAATTTTTAAAGCCTGACACCAGTTTCCGCTTGTTTGGAGAACTTTAATAAACTCCAGAAAAGTGATAGCTTTATGTTATTTTGTGCAATAATTTATTTTGTAGAAATACATTTGATAAGCTCAGCTCATTATTACCTTCATACAATTAGAACATCTTAAAATATGCGATATCAAAATTTAGAACCTGAAGACTTTCGAACCTGATCGCTTTCGTCAAATAAAAGTATTGGACGGGTACCATAGAATATATAGGAGGCATGGAATTTTTAAGAAGAGCCAACTAAACAAAAAACGAAAAATTTTTGTAACTTTTTTATCATGAAAAGTACCATTTAAAAAGTATTTTTTTAAAAGTACCTTTTTTAAAAGTACCTTTTTTAAAAATACCTTTTTAAAAAGTACCTTTTTTAAAAGTACCTTTTTTAAAAGTACCTTTTTTAATAGTACCTTTTTTAAAAGTACCTTTCGTGGTTTGTTCACCGCTAAAAACTTCCTGTTAAAATATTATTTAATGAAGAAAGTTAATGTTCTTAATAAAAAAATACTTATTCTAAAGAAACCACTTTGAAAAACTTAATTTATTTAAAAAGTACTTTTTGTACAAAATATTTCTTTTTTTAAAGGCGTATATTTTGTTATATAGTTTTGCTTAAGTAAAATTGCATTCTGTAGCTATAAGTATCAACAGTATACTGCTATAATATTTATTTTTAAAATGTACTTTTTTCAAAGGTACTTTTTTCAAAAGTTACAATTTTTAATAAACTACACATTTGTTTCAGAGAAACTTTTTCAAGATAATGCATTTTTAAGATAATTAATTAATATTAATAATTTTTTTAAAAATTATTGACCACAAAAAATATTTCTTATAAAAGTACTTTTTTTTAGCAGGTTGTTAAAAGGTACTATTTTTTAAAATTGTTTTAGCAATTCAGTTTTACAAGTAATAATTTGATAAAATGGTATTTAGTAAAACTTTTCCTTTTACAAATCCCACACTTTGCAAAAGTTGTAAAAAACATATAATTCCCAAAAAGTACATTTTAACAAAAAAAGTTTTAAAATGTAATAGAATTTTTCGTATACTTTCACTCTCAAAAGATGGTTTTAAATACGATGTTAGCTTAAAATTTCCTTATTATTATTATTTTTTTAGAAACTTTAATTTTTAAAAAAGTACTTTTATTGACGACACTGTGTAAAAGGTCCTTCTTAGGTAAACGTAATTTTTTAAAAAATTATTTTATATTTATAACTCAAAATGTTATTTTCTTTTAAAGGGTGCTCTTTGTAAAACAATGTTTTTAAGCGATTACTATTTTTTAAAGGTACATTTTTAGAAGGTACTTTTTTAAACAGACTATACCCTTAAGAGTAGTACTTTTTAGAAATGTTTTTCTTAGAATGTTTTTCTATGTTTTTTTTCACTCTAAATAAGTAAGTTTTCTTTTAAGGTTTAGAGTACATTTTGTCCAAAAAAAAGTACCTTGTTTGGTACTTTTTTCTAATTTTTTTCTTTAAAGAAAATTTTTTAAATTAAAAAAAATTAATTCCTTAATTAATAAAAGGAAATTTTTTCGAAGGTTTTTTTTACTCAAAAGTACTTTTTCAACAAATATTTATTACAACAAAAAAGTTTTTATTTTTTTTATTTTTAAAAGCACTAAAGGTTTGTTTTTTTACAGCTCTATTTGGGTAGATGGCCCTTTATAAAAGTACTTCTTACTAGTTTGTCATTTCTCAAGAAGTTTTTTTTTTTTATTTTAAAAATTTTGTATTTCGTACTTTAATAACAGAAAAATGTTCCCTAATAATAACCTTTCAAAATGTATTTTTCCTTAAGACTTTTTTATTTAAGAAGTGGGTTTTTAGAGTTTTTTTACAAAAATTATTTTTCCAATCATTCTAACATACTTTTTGCATCACTTTTTTTTGTTTAAAAAACAACAAGATTTCACAAGCAACCAAAAAGTACCCGGACTTACATAAGAACCTTAATTTGCTTGTAAAATGAGATATTCAGAAACTGCTTACGATCATATTACATCTTCTATAGAAATTTTATTTTGTACTCAATTTGCTGATGGTTTTCTTTTTAATTTCACTTTTATTTTTCTTAATGCATTTGATTAACTTTTCCACGCAGTTGATATCATTTGTAACCACATTTCTTTACAAAGAAAATCCTGGCATTAATGGCATTTAATAATATCTTTGGATTTATTTTAGTGTTGTGTAATTATTATGAAATTGACAAAAAATTTACATTTCATTTCGCAATTTTTATTGAACTGTCAATATATTATTTTATTTTTTTTTTACAAAGTTTCTTTTGCTGCACATTTTTTAAATGTTTCCCGTAGTTGACGTCTTGTATGGCAAAAAGAAAAAGTATATTGAGTTAAACTTTAATTATGTTTTCTATCAAGTCCATTTACAATTTTACGAAAAGTTAATTAAGTTAAAGTAATGAAGTGAAAGAAAAAACTGTTACAAGTTACAGACTGGATGACTACAGCAGTTTTTGCTCTTTATTTGTAGTTAAAGAGACTTAAAAAAAATTACAGGGTTGAAAAAAGTAATGAAATTTAAAACTACTGAAATAATTTTCCTTTCTTATTTAATATATTTGCGGTTAGAAGGATATTTAAAAGTAAGTAAAAATAGATTTTTCAAAATATCTGCTTTACGGTGAGGAATCCTTGATTTTTAAACTGCATATTAAAGCCGGAAGACTTTAAAATATCAAAATTATAAATATGTTGCATATCTTTAGGGATAAATATTGCATATCTTTAGGTGTATATAATTAAGATTTAAAACCCTCTCTTGCAATCCGTTAGCATCATTTAGATAAAAGTAGTCTTTTCTTGTACTTGTTACTCTATAGTTTTCTTTAATCTTTTTAAACACGGTTTTAATTTTTTTTCTTATCGCTGATGAGAATTTCCTATTTAGTCAAATGGATGACGAACAGCTTCCCACGCTATAGGGCGATTGAAAAGGTGTTAAATATTGTGCCGGATGATGACTAACTTGCCTCGTTCGAATGATTGAATTACAATGGCTTGAATTAATATATTCATGCGCGTTTAAAAATTTTCACCAATTACTGTCATTTAAGAGAAATTTAAAATAATAAGTAACAATGAAATCCTTAGTTTTATAACTGTTTTGAAATGTTGGTTCGCTTAATAGAAATGAAAGCCATAACAGCTTAATATTAAAAAAAAATCTGTAATAAAAAAACAAATAAATCTCGTTTGGTTATATGATTGTTTGATTATATTTTTTCCAAAAAAAAAAAAACGGGAAAATCAGCGAAAGATAAAAAGAATAAAAGAATCACAAAATTGCTGGTTTTTTAGAAAAATTTCAAAACTCGAATACAATTTTTTATTCGATTATGAAAGAACCGGGTTTAAGAATAATCGATTCAAAAAATTTTTTTAATGTAAATATTTTTTTAAGAGAATAAAACAGTAAAAAAATTGCTGTTGTTTTTTTTTTTAAATTTCGGCACTCGAATAAAAAATTTTATTCGATTATGAAAAAACCGAGTTTAAAAATAATCGATTCAAAAATTATTTTAATTTAAATGTTTTTTTTTTACTTAAAAAAAAGTTTTTTTTAGCAATCGGTTTTTTATAGGTTAAAGGTGAAAAATAAAGTCAAATTTTGTTGCCTAGTTTTAGGCTGAGAAGAATTTTTTAACTACATTTAGGGCCATCATTACAATTTGTGAAAAAGAGGATTTTGGTTGTCTTATAAATAACTTTGCATTATTAAAACTTTAATTTTTCTTCATTTATAAAATTTTTAAAAGATAAGAAAAGTAAAGTTTTTATAATGAAAACTCATTTTTCGGATCGGCAAAATTCCGCCTTTAACTGAAGGCTAGTTCTTATAATGATCCTTATATCCCTTTCGAAGTTTCGATCACATAAGTTTTTATATGTTAGTTGATATTAAATTTAAAATAAAGCGAATAGGGCAAATGGCTGCTTTTAGTTTAAGTAAAGGGTGTACCAATATTTATGTCTTCTTTAAAAAATAGTTGATATAAAAAGAACCAGCTCCTCTTTTAATTTTGCATAAAATTAATGAGAGCCTGAGAGCTGCTCTTTTAAAGCGATTTCAAGTTAAATATCGTGTCATCTTAACGGCCTCGTTATTCTTTAAAAACTATTGAAATTGCTGTTACAAAAACCTTCGAGCAGTTGTGTGAAATCACAAGCAGCACAGTGTGTCGATTTTATAATGGAGAGTTATCACTAAAAAACACTTCTTTAAAGCATGTTAATCCATGACATTTTCTATGGCAAAAGTTCTCCTATTTAAATAATACAAATGTGAATAACATGTTCTTATCAACAACAAGCATCCAATTAAAAAATAATTAAATTGGACGGAAAAAGTTTCATAATGACAAAGAAAAAAATAAATTTCTGCATATTTCCTGAGGGTCAAATTTTATTCCAAATACTGCTCGATTATTAGCGATCCAATATTAACTATGCTACCACCACAATAAGCCTTAACTTTAAAAATCGTTCAAAGAGAATATGGACTAGAGATTATAAATAAATATTTATTATTTATTTTAATAAATTTATTTTTTTTTAATATTATAATTTTAAAACTTGTGCTTTCCTTTCCTTTTATTTTATTTTTTTGCATTTTATTACCACAAACACATAATTGTTTTACATGATTTTGATTTAATAGTTTACTATCCTTGGCCTACATTCATATTTATTTAAACAAATGATCACTATGACCATCACAAATAAATTCGCATATTAAAGAAAAATTAATTAAAAATGCCTGACGTTAAAAAAAAACTGACAACTTCAGTATTGTATTTTATTTTATTAACTTAAGCAGCAAAGAAAATATAAAATAAAATAAAAAAATAATAATCAAACAAATTAACAATTTCATGGCCATTTTCATTTCCAGCAGCAAACAACATTAAAATTACTTGCCTACTTTTAGGGATATAAAATAAGTGCTTTCGCATTTAATAAAATAATAAACATATAAAAATAATTCAAGCATAAAATAGGATATAAATTATTTAAGGAAGTAATAAAAATTGCAGTTTTTAAATTAAAACAACAACAAAAAAGAAAATAAACAGATTTACGGCAACAAAAAAAAAAAATAAAATAAAATAAAAATAATAATAAAAAAGCCAGTGAAATTAAACAAAAAATCTTAATGAATACTATTTTGTAAATAAAACCACCTGTATGTTGGCGTATAAATACATTTCGAATCGTATAAATTAAGAACAAAAAATAAAAAATTTTGCCAACAAAACAAACAAAACGATATATAAACAGAAAATATTGTAGCATAGTTTATGGCGGCTAAAAAAATAATACAAAAACTGAATCTGTTTTTGTGCAAATGAAAATAAAAAAACATTTATTAAATAAATAATATCGATATTTTGCTGCCAAGCCCTGTGTTTTTGTTAGTGTAGTTGCAGGTTTTGTTTTTTTGTTATTTATTTATTTTAAGCCGCCACTTATCAACGGCTTAAATATCAAACAATATTATCAGACCGCAACCAGTTAAACACACATACAAATAAACGGCGTATACCACTACACAGCAACACTAACACATATTCAGTGAAGGACATTGTTATATCTGCCATTTATTTAACTTTTGTTCAAATTTATTTACATATGAGTGGCTGCTTGTTATTGTTGTTGTCAACAATAAATGAATTTTAACAGAAATATAAAAAATAAATAAATACCTACCAAATCAACTTGCAGATCAACGCATTAGCTACAGCAAAGTGCCAGCAACATTTTTTAACTTCCTTTACTCTCAAAGCGCCAGCACATCCTGTTTGGAAAAAAAGTGGACAGCAGGAAAAAAATATTTTTTTTTTTAATTTATAAAATCATATTTTCAACATGGGATTAATACGTTATTTTCTGTATTGTATGTTGCTGATAAATGGTTTGTTGCATACATCTAGGCTTAAGGCAACGATGTATGTTAATGCGGCACCCGGCGATATTGTAGGTATGTGTTTAATTTTATTGATTTAATACAATTGTGGTCAAATGAGGACTGGAAATCTTTTACTGCCATTTTAACAATTAAAAATAATATTAATACGAGTATAAGTTTTGTTTTTTTGTTGTGAGTAATAAAAATTTTTTGCATACTTGCAGGCTGCAATTAAAATAAGAGATAATATTTCCAAGTAACAGAAAATAATTTCCTAAAATAAATTAAGTACTTTTAAGGGGTGTTCCATAATTTTCGAAAGATATAAAAATAATTAGCAAACAGCATTATAAAAGAAAAAACCTGTAGGTTGGGATTTTGTTGACACATGAGAGCTCCTATAATCATTCACATTAAATAAAACTTAACAAATTTGGTTGGTGTAGTGATAGATTTCCTAACATAATGCAAAGCAATATGAGGGCTTATAATCAAAGGCATTTGAGTTGTGAAAATCCTTAAAATTACAAGTGTGTTTTTTAAAATGCGAGAATTTTGTCGTATTATGAACCACATCTTCTTCCTTAAATCAGGCAGTCAGTCCTCCTCGTAGTTTGTTTTTGTGTCACTTGAATTTTGTAAATACGAACGAGCCGCCCACGAGCAAAAAATATATTTTTAATATTTTCTTAAGATCAACAGGTCAACTCTGGATGCCCATAGTACATTTCTAGACAATTATTTGTTTATATTTTTGTATTTTGTTACTTTTGTAACAAATTTTGCCGAATTTTGCATCTAATTTTTTCTTGTGGACAAAGAAAACCGGTACTTCGACCATATTTTATATTAAACTGTTAAATTATGGCAGGTAGATAATAACTTTTACATTAGCAATGCATATTTAGTACTTGATATAGATCTAACTTCAAGTTTAATACACTCTTTGTTTTAAATAATCACCCTTTTGTATTTTTTTCTAAAGATTTATTAAGCTGCCTGTCATAATTACTTATAAAGAATGCATATCTGTAGGCTGATAGTAGTAATAACGGTAATAAACTTTATGATAACATTTAACAGTGCATTATACCATAAATCCAGATTTTTGTACCGAATAATATCAAGACGATTATAATATGGACTCTTGAAAAGTCCTTTCAACACTTTTTATTAACTTCGAAGTTATTTAGAAAAAAATGCTGCATAAATGTTGGCTGATAGAAACAATTGGTCTTTACAAAATAATTTTTTTTCTGTGCCAATTTTTAGTAGCCGAAGGTTGACCCCAAGCAACTCTATCAACTAAAAAATATTTGAATTAAGTCTCAGATTTGATTAAAACTGCAGTGCTGTTCACCGAATAATCGTAAAATATTAACAATTAACTTTGCGAATAATTGGTTAGTCAGCGTTTATATTTAAAAAAAAAAAAAAATAAATAAATAAGAGTGCCATATTCTGCTACGCTAAATCTTACATACCCTTTACCATTTATGTAAATCTAGTTTAGTAAAGAAGCTCCTATCAAAAAAAAAAAAACAACTTTTGCGGTGACAGAAAATTCAAAATTTAGGAAAAAAAAAAATAATTACGATATATTATTTTACATAAAAATGTCATCGGTTCTTAAAGAGTTAATCATTCTTAAGAAATATGAAAAGTATTTCCTGAAAGAACTTTTCAATTACTTTAAAATGATACCCATACTGACCGTTTTGACAATCGAACTTTTTATGAAAATTTCAGAGGCCTATAACTCGGTAAAAATGGGCGAGCGTTAATTTTTTCACTTGATGTTTTCTTTTTTCTTTTTTAATACTCTATCGCTCCATATATGTGTTTCCTTTGATTGGAGTCAGTCCATTGTTCCAGATATAGGCAAAAATCAGAGTAGGCGTGGTGTTTTGCCCGCTGTCTGGAAGGACAAGGACCGACCTTGCTAATTTTCAATAGCAAAATTCTTAAGACTATGTATGATCGATTGGGGTATTTAAATTTTCTCTAGTTCATCTAGGACTTCGGCAAACTTGATTTCAACAATAACACAGACGAACAGACGGATAGACGGACATTGCTCAAACGACTTCACTATGCATAAGAAGCCAGAATTTATATACTTTATGAGGTCGAAAAAGGATATTGTAAAAATAACAAACAGAATGACAGACTTAAATATACTATACCCTTCTTCGAACTGCGGTGAGGGTATAAAAGTGCTGCATAAATTTTGTGTGCTAAGAAAATCGGCCTTTTATAATATAATTTTTTTATGCCGATTATTAGTATCAAAATATTGACTGCAAGCCAAAATATTTTATTCTCAGATATGATTAAAACTACATTGCTGTTTCACTGAATAATCGCATATTTTTAAAAAGGAACTTGCGAACAATCGATGAATCAGTCTTTATATTTAAAAAGTTAAAAAAATTTACCAGTTTAATTTTGGCAAACATAAAATTTTCTTATTTGGGTTCAACGAATAATCGGCTTAAATAAATTTAAAAAATTTCGGGTTTTCGAATATTCTCTCATTAATATTATTTTTTATAGATGTGGATTATTTCAATTTATGTCTAGGGTTTTGTGTAAATAGTTTAAACAAGTTTTCAGTTACATTAAATGGGTGAAGTCGGTTCCTCGATTATTCAAGTGAAAACCCAGTTCTAGAAATACAATAACAAAAAAAAAAAATAGTAGTGCAACAAATAGTTGATTTGATATCCGCACGTTTTGGCGAATAACACGCTCTTCAATAAGAGCTCATCTATTTGTGATCGATTGGCCAGTAAGAATTGGTTTTTTAACCGAACAGTTCATATGTGGAATCATTTTCCTGCAGAAGCTTTCCCTGTCAATTTTAGAAAGTTCAAATCGAATGAAATTTCAAATTGAATACGCACAAAAACTACTCCCTCTATCCTCCTTCCCATAAACTAATTTCTTGCTTTTGCCACTAAGCATTGCTTGAGTAGGGATCATCCCCTGAAGGCTGGTGCAAGATAAAAAAACAAACAATGATTTTCAAAAAATCGTATGCTTCAGGAACTATAAAATAATCAAATACATTGGGAAAATTAAAATATTTTTCAAACTTTTGGCGATTATTCGTTTCATGCTAACCGGGCTAAAACCGGTTTAACGAATAATTGCCAAATTTAAATCGAAGAAAACAAAAATATTTCCTGCTTTACATTGGGAAAATTAAAATATTATTCAAATTTTTGGCGATTATTCGTTAAACCGGTTTTAACCCGGTTAGCATGAAACGAATAATAGCCAAAAATTTAAAAATATTTTTATTTTCTCAATGAAAAGTAGCAAAACTTTTTGTTTTCTGCAACGTATAATCGATTTAAATTTAACCGGTTTAAAACCCGGTACGCCGAATAATCTTGATAAAAATATTTTAAAATCATACAATAATTAATATTTTCCTATAAACGCACAAGAAAATCTTTGATTTTAAGTTTCCAATTTTAAACGACAGGGGAAGTTAAGACTTAATTTATAATAATTGGCTTAAAATAATTAAGTTTTAGAATTAATTTGTAAGAACTATGTTAAAAAAAATAGAATTTAAAAAAATATTTTTTTCTTTAACTGTAAATTATTAAAGCTTTCATTTCGATTTTAAATCAAAAAATTGCTACAAATAATGAAATTATCTGTCATCAAATCCTTTTGTCAACCCAAAAGTTAAACAAAACAAATTCTTTCAACAAATCAGAAAGGTGTCACTTTATCTTGACGCCAGACACCATTTAAGAAGAATGTAAATATTTAGCAAAGTTAATTCGAAGAAAAATAACTTTCAAAACCTTTTAGAAAATTACCTGAAAAAAAAGAAAAAAGAGAAAAAGGAAAATTATTTAAAAAAGGAAATAACAATTTATCCTTTAAATAAATAAAGGTGACAAATTTAAAACACAACCAGTAAAAGAAATCTTTCATTTTTGTTAAAAGAAAATAATTTTTGTTTTCAATTCGTTTGATTGTATCCAGTACATCAGAAAAATGATTGATCGAGTAAAAAAACTTTTTTTTATATCAAAAACAGTTTTTTCTCATTAAAATAAATTTTGCTTTAATTTATTAAACCATTTCTTTTAATCATGATTGCCGGCATATTTTAAGAAAATTTACATTTGCGGACCATTAATTAAACACATTTTTAGGGGTTCAATAATAAGGGTGACCAGGTGTAAATATATTTTCACAATTATTGCATTTTTATATCTGTCTTAGTTATTTATATGACACGAAACTGTCACAATATCCTCCAAGGTTCGCCA
Organism: Cistogaster globosa; assembly: GCA_937654795.1. Classification (NCBI taxonomy): domain Eukaryota; kingdom Metazoa; phylum Arthropoda; class Insecta; order Diptera; family Tachinidae; genus Cistogaster; species Cistogaster globosa. The sequence continues at coordinate 162,625,398 of OW569403.1, forward strand.
TTACATCATACATCGTTTTAATATTTTTATATGGAATTCTGGTGAAGCACCCTGGAGTTAGCATTGTTCCTATAGAGGCATTTTTTTTTAACAAAAAACAAAATGTTCAAAGTTGTAAAACAAATTTCGCGCAGTTTTTTTCTTTTTATAACCAAATGTATTAGAATAATTGATTTTCAGTAACTGGCCAAATTTCGTATCCATCTTCCGCATAAATAGCGTCCGGGAAGACGATTAACGAAACAATTCCAACTTTTGGGAAGAAAATTTTTTGTCTACTAAAAAAAAAAAAAAAAAGTCATTATAGTTCTCAATAGCAGAAAGTACTAAAGATAGCAACATTAAAATAAAAGAGTGTCCCAATAGGTGCCGTAATTTGATATAATATAATATTTAATATTTATAATATTTAAACTGCTTTAGTCAAATATCTGAAAATCCCTCTTTTTTTGTCCGCTACAGCAGCAACTATAAATATAAAAATTAAAGGGTGTCCCAAAAGGGGATATTATTAGATGAACATGGTCATATGTTGTTGAACCATTATACTTTGGCATTTAAAATTTATACAAAGTATGTAACACTCTATCAAATATTACAAGTAAAAAAAGTAAAGGGTGTCCCTCAGTAACGTAATTTTACTAATGTGGGCCGTTATATTGATATGCTTTAGCCAAATATCTGAAAATTCTTCCTCCGTCTAATATAGCGACAAAATCAAATTTAAAAATTAAAGGGTGTCCCCATAGGGTAAATATTTGATGCATGTGGCCATACTCTTTGAACCATTAAGACAGAAATTTGAAATTTATAGAAAGTTTATAATATTATGTCAGCTATTGCAAGTATAAAAAAAACTAAAGGGTGTTCCTATAGGTAACGTAATTTTATTTACATAATTTTTTCTTTTTAAACTGCTTTATAAAATTTAAAAAAAGTTTGTGTCCCTATAGCTTCTAGTAAAATAAACCAATGAAAAAGTAACTTCAGTAGATAAAGGGTGTCTCCATAGGTGACATTAAATGTTTTTAATGATCCTAAATTTTAAACGTTGTACTCAAAAACTTAAACATTTTACAGAATGTGCCCTTCTATGTTCACTTTAACAACAAGTATAAAATTGGAATTTAAAGGGTGTCCCTCTAGAAGTTTTTTTTAATTAAATTTATATGGCCTCTGCCGCTCTGTCTACTTCGAAGTTAATTTATTTTGCAGGAAATATTTTTTTTACGTTGTTATTGGGTCAGCCCTTATTTTTAAATTAATATTTAGAATTTTATTCAACTAAAATTAAATAATTTTAAATGAACTAAGTGACTTGTGTGGTTTAGAGTGCAAATAACAAGTTAAAAAAACACGGCGGATGTTGAATAGCAGACTATTAAAAATTTTAAATTTAAAAAAAACAGAGATTATTATTTATTTAGGCTGCTTTTTAAATTCTTAGTAGGAATGTATTCTTCTCCCACATCGTATTTGCTCGTCTTTTAAGAAACAAAAAAACTTAATTATTTATTTTTGATGAGTTTTTTTTTTGTCTTTTTTCATATTTAGTTGAGAAAGAAGTGTGTAATTAAAATATGTTTTGCTCTTTTCTTTTGGCAAATTGTTGCTCATTTCAAAATGTCAACATAAAAGCAAAGACAAATAAACCTACGAAATAAAAATCATTTTTGTAGAAATTATTGTGGGTCCGTTCGTGTGTAGGTGTTTTCTTATAGAATTATCTTTTATTTATATTTGTTAAATACAAATACTTTTAAATATTTTATTTTATTTTTCGTTTCATTGAATTTTTACCTTTTTAAGGAAGCTATTTTCAACATTTTTTAATTTATTTTATTTTATTATTGTTTCTGTATTTTCTTTTCTAATTTATTAAGCACCAGGTCAGCTAATTTTTTTTTAATAAATTTTTTTTGACACAGTCTTGGGAAGTTGCCCTCAAAATGCAAGTAATAGCGACGCTCGCTGGTGGTTTTTTTATTTTATACCGAAAAGAGAAATATTTTTCGTTCTTAGGTTGACTGGAATCTACTTGATAGGAACTTTATAAGAAAGAATTTTAATTATACAAGACAAGGTTCGCAGATTGATTGAATGAGAATCTATTAATTTGGTGTTGTTCCAAGCAGCCATTTTTTTTAATTTATTATTTTTTTTGTCACTTTCCTTCACATAATTTTTTCTCACTTAAAACAATCGTCAATATTCTTCTCTCTTTTGTTTTCAAAACTGTTATTTTTAAGTAAACAAATTAAACTACTTAAAATGAAATGTCCCTAATTACTTGACTCATTCAAAGGTAGAAAAGTATTTAATGACATTTTACAACAGTTGAGTTGTGTCCTTTGTTTTTTAACACCACCCTTGTGAAATTGTGGCGAATGAATATCATCCTTGAACTGTTCATTTAGTTTTTCTACTGCCAGTTCAGTTTAGTTTGTCCCTTTTGTTTGTAGTTGTTTTGTGGCATTGCCTCAATAAGTATTTTAACAGTTTCAACAATTACAAACTAATTAGGGATTTAATACATAATGAACTGTTTTCTGTAAAACTTTTTTTGTTTTCTTTTTCCACCCCTTTTCAAACACTTAATGTAATAAATTTATTTGTAACTACAAAATTATAATTCAATTAGTACTTGACAAAAATTAAAAAAAAGTATTTGTTTTTGTTAATTTTACAATATGTTCACCCTCGCGAAACTAGTTTCGAGTTTATTTATATTTTTGAATGATGTGCGATTTATAAAACAATAAAATGACTTGTTAATAAAATTCTATTCTTAAAAATTTTAATGTTTTGCCACAATTTATATTTTTATTTTAAGATAAAGGTAAAGAAAAGAGTAAGAAGGGTAAGCTTGTTGCCAGGCATTTGTTTTACTAAATGGTGACAAGGCAGTAAAACGAAAACTTATTTTCACATCGTGTACACGAACGTCAATTTAGGAAATAAAATGAGAAATTCTTACACAAGAAGCGGGTTTTAAAATAAAAATTAATAAATAAAAATTAAAAAAAAATACATCTTAATAAAGAATGTCACAAAAGACACGTCAAAAAAATAATAATATAAATGTAATTTAAAAAATTTTTTTTTCTCATAATTGAAATTTTAACATAAAAGGTTGTATTCTACACAAACTACAATTTTTACCCAAAAATTAATTTTCAGCATCAATTTGACACAAAAAGAAGTTTTTTTTTACAATAAAAACGAAAATCTGAGATTTTTTTTCTACTGAAATATTTTTAACAAATTCTTAAAATTTTAAACTAAAAATTACATAAAAAAATACATTTTTACCCAACAGGTGACTTTTACACAAAATTTATTATTATAAATTTTCTAGAAAAAATGAAATCGTTATACAGCATATAAATATAATTTTTTTTTTCACCAAATGGAACTTAAAAAAAATAATTTATAAAAAGTATTTTTTTACATGAGAAAAACAATAAAATAGAAAACAAAAAAATAACTAAGAACTAAAAAAAAAAAAAAATTAATGATTCCTTACGGCGCTAGACAAATATTGAATTTTATAATGAAACTATTTTTTTTTTGTGTGTCCAACAAGTCTTTTACACAAAAATTAATTTAACAAAAAAAAAAAAAAAAAAAAAAAAAAATAAAAAAAAATAAAATAAAGAAAATAAAAAAATTTCAATTTTTCATAAAACGAAAAGAGTTTTTAATTTAAACAACATACGAGGACTGCTCTATAAACTTCTGGCCTAATAGTAAAAATGCGAATATTTATAATCAAAAATGGTTTTATTGTTTTTCAAAGTATTCTCCAGCATGATTTATACACTTTTGCGTGCGCTCAAACCAGTTGTCGAAGCACTTTTTCCACTCCGATTGAGACACCTCTAAAACATGGTTTTTGAAAACTTCAACAGCTTCTTCTGGCGACGAAAATCGTTGACCACGCATATTTTTCTTGATGTGCGGAAACAGGAAGAAGTCATTAGGTGCCAAGTCAGGGCTGTACGGCGGTTGACCCATTCATTCGACGTTTTGGCCGGTCAAAAACGCTCTAGCTTGAGCCGATGTGTGGGAGCTCGCATTGTCATGGTGAACAATGATTCGTCTTCTCTTGTTGGTTTTTCGAAATTCTCCGATGACTTCAGGCAAAAAAAATTGTAGTGTATCACTCAGAAGTGACCGTCCTACGTTGCTCAAGCGGAACAGTCGCCACATGACCAGTTTTGCTGAAGAAACAGGCGACCATTTGCTTCGAAGTGCTTCTTCCACGAACAACTTTTGTTGGATTTTGCACGTCTTTCAAGACCCACACGGTCGATTGTTGTTTCGTTTCGGGCTCATACGCATAGATCCATGATTCGTCACCTATGACGATCTTATAAATGACTTTTGAAGCTCCGCAATCATATTTTTGCAACCTTTCTTTGCACCAATCGACACGAGCCTTTTTTTGAGCGACTTTCAAATTGTGCGAGATCCAACGTGAACAAACCTTTTTTACGGCCAGGTGTTCATGCAGTATCGAATGTATGCTGATGGAAGAAATGTCCAAGGATGTTTCTATCACTCGGTATGTCACGTGTCGATCTTGCATTATGAGTTCACGCACGGCATTAATATTCTTTGGCACAACTGCCGTTTTTGGACGACCTTCACGGAATTCGTCTTTGAGCGAGCTTCGGCCACGATTAAATTCATTGTACCAATTTTTCACAGTGCAATAGGATGGTGCTTTATCGCTATACAAATGCACTCTTGTCGTGAAAAATGATGGCACGAAAATGTTCACGAGTTAATTCCATTTTTTTCTATATTAATTTTTTGAAAATGTCAGATTGCACTTGGCAGCACTCAGTGTTGCCAGGCCAGAAATATATATAGCAGCCCTCGTAAAATAAAAAAAATAGAATTCAAATTTATACTACCTCAAATCTTTTTTTTTTTTGGTTACAGTCCAATTTTTATATTAGGCTCTTTACACTGGTAAATGTGGTATTAAAATACTAAAACAAACAGACTTATTTAAGGTTAATATTTTGTTAATATTAAATATCTCTCAAATCATCACATTCCATGTAAAACAAGACAAACGATTTACAAAAAAAAGCTTGAAAATGCATGACATAAAACAGATAAATGAATTGAATGTGATAATATTGTAATAATAGTTTATTTACTTAAAGTTGCCAAAAAAAAGTCTATAGTTTAGGTTTCTAAAATAAACTGAATAAAATAATAGCTCAACACTACAAAAAAAAAATTAATAAATAAAAAAAAAAAATAGATTAAAAGAAAAAACTCTTAAAATAATAATTTAAAAATCATATTCGTTAAAAACAAAGTAAACTTTAAATGTATTTCAAAACAAAATTTTCATACAATGTCTTCTAAACATACAGTTCATACAGTTCATTTTAATTTTTAATAAAAATATAATCTCTAATTTTTCCAATACAAAATTTGCTCGACTAATTTTATGGACAAAATTTTAATTTACCGTTGGCGTAAAATATATTTTTTAAACGTATTTTGCTTGTTAAAAAATCAAAAAATCCTTAAACTAAATTTAAAATATATTTTTCTAACTAAATGAGAATTTTTCATAATTTTAGAATGCTTACTATGTTAACATTTATTGCAGTAATAGAACTAGACAAGTAAAGAATACACTAGAAATTCGCAGTTGCATGTCAGTTTTTTTAAATTTAGCAGCACATTAGGAAACAGATAAATTCTTAAAACCGTATTGCCTAAAACTCTCATTTAGTTTAAACATTATTTTAAAACAATTTTTTTTCCTTGACTTTTGATAATTCTTATCAATGATAACATGATTTAAATTGTTAGTTGAATGGTGGCTTTCAATTATATCAAAAATATTAATATAATATTAAGTAAATATATTTTGTATTAAAATAAATTTCATAATTGTTTATTGAATAATAAATTCGATTTCTTCTGTATTTAAAGTCATTATTTTGTAGCATTTCCTATAATTATTTGTAAAGAACTTTTTGAGTTAATGCCTCTATAAACGCAATAATTTTGTGTGTGATAAAAATTTATAAACATAATCAAGAGGAATTTTTAAAGTAGGAAGTGTGTAAAGTGACAAATAAATACCGATTCAGCTTTTGAAGCGTTCTCTGGCCACTAAGTTTGCCCTCCGCTATTCATGTGAGTACATAATGTGTAAAGGAGAAAACATTTACGTAGTTGGAAATCAAAGTATAGTATTGTGTAAATATTTTGGTTTTTTTTTTCGTTGAGATTTTTTAATGCAAAATTAAACACTTCATTTACCATTTTTTTTTAAATAATTTTATTTAATGAGTTCTCCACAATTTGATTAAATTTTCTGTTAAATGACACACGATTTATTACCGTGAACGCATCACTTCTTTTTAGATTTACTTAATGCTATTATTTCGTTCGCAAGTGCGACTTTTATTTATAGGCGAGTTAAAACGTTAAAATTATTTTATTTTGGAAAGATGTGGCAACTCGTTAAAGTTATTTTTTTTTAATTTATTTATTTTTTTAAGTCTAAGCAACGGCAATTTAAAAGAATGCTTTAACAACATTTTGGAGAAAATTATTATGTTGTTTGTTAAATAATATTGAATTTTTTGTGCGTTTGGAAAATGCTACGAGAACATGTTGTTAGGTTTTGAAAAGATAAAAAAACTGTTTTGTAATAATATTTTTAACACTTGACTTTAATTGTTTTTTTCACATTATTCACTTTGCAGCTCTTTATTGACAGCTGGTAATACAAAACGAATCTTTCATTCCTTTAGATAAAAAAAATATCTTAATACTAAAAAAAATCCTGGTTTTGCTGTTGACCTTAATATTTGCTACTTTTTAAAACTGCTTATAAAACTCTATAAAATTGACTCAAAAAGCCAAATTTTTTTTACTGCAGGTTTAGAATATGCAGCGTTTAAAAGTCGCTTTTTTAATCCAAAAAACAATAATAATAATGGCTCACGTTCTAGGTTTTTAATTTTTTTATGAAAAGCCAAATTAGATAAGCAAATTAAGTAGCCAGGGGTTGAACCGGTGATTTTCATAAATCAATTAAAATTTACTTTTTCGTCTATAGTTCATTTTTAAATTTAAGTTTTATAAAGAAAAATTATTTTTCAAATTTATGCGGATGTATTCCAAAGAAAACAAGAAAACTAAGGCGCTGGAAAAATGTAATGCCGCATTTTCAGGAGCGCCAAGCCCCTCATCAGCATTCTTCGCATCCATCTACCTTAAGTTGTGTACATTGTAAATATCATCCATTTAAATTTTAAGATATTAAAATAACCAAAATTCAAACTGCCATATTCATAAAAAACAAAAAAAATTTGAAATGTGTTTTATGACAAATTTTTCATTAAAATTTGTCCTAAAATACATTTAAAATCTATTTTAATTTTTTATGAATACGGCAGAAAATGTTTAATTTTTAAATGAAAATAAGCCGCTCAATATAGAGAACAACTTAACACTTTAAACTTGATGTCAAGTTCTCAAAATATTTTAATTTTTATAAGAAAACAAACATAAAAAGACTTTTTAAAATATAGTTGCCCTAGAGGCTCTAATGTGGGAACTTAACAAGGCCGTTCTCGGTTGGTCTGGAAACCTTAGACTCAAAGCTTAAGCCAAGTTGCAAATCGGCTATTGGCATATAAAATTTTATTTAAATAGGTTCCGACTTTTAAGAAACAGCTGATTTATTTTCAAAAAGGTTTACTTCTGTCCTACTGTGCAATGGAGGAAAATGTAGTTTGCCGGCATAAAAATTAAGATTTAATAATAAATGAAATGCAAGAAGGAACAAGAAACCCGATTTCACTTGAACTCACAATTATTATTTTAATACTTGATTAATTCCAAGTGGTGCAAAAAATATAAAAATGAGTTGAAGCTTTTTTAATTTTACTCATTTTCTTGAAGTGAAAATAAATCAATTCTAATGAATTTAAAATTAACCATTGCAAATGATAAGGAAGATCAGTTTTAAATAATTTTCTATGACTTTTTATTTCAATATTCTGTTTGCTTAATTTTATTTTAATTTCAACACTTATATTTACTCATTATCCTCCAACAATACTTTATGACAGTTGTAATTAGAATGCAGGCGATAACGATACTGACTGCTATAATGTATTATAATGTTAAGCTCCACCACAATTAATGTGTATTGGTTGCATTGCATGTGAGAACGTAATGCAACATCTAGCGTACAATGTTAAATCGTACAAATTGCAATTTCCAATTAAATAATCCAAGACTTGTACTAGATATTTTGCACAAAATACATATTACACTAAATGTATGAGGTTAATTTTACATCACTTTCAGATACCCAAACAAACAAACACACTCACACGCACACACACATAAGCTTAAATAAACAAAAACATGAAGAAAAGAGAACTTAAACTAAATTTTGCCATTTCAAACAAATTTAACTGAATCTCATGCACAAAAATAACCTTGCACTAAAATGTCAATTACACATACATACATATATACATACATACAAAAATTCCACACCCTTTAATACGGCTGTATATTCACTTTCATATTCTCACATAGAACATACATTGATTTCAATGAACACACACCAACACATTTACCAAAAAAAAGTTAAAAAAAAACAAGGAAATCCACCGTTTTCTTTTTTTTCCTCTTGCACACATCGAAAATAAATTAAATCCCAAAGAGTTTTATTGGCATTTCAATAAAATTAATGAAAATTTATATCTAAAAGTTGTTGTTTTTTTTATTCCACACCTCTCATCCGGGTTTCAGCACAGGATTTGGAACGTAATGTTGTGAGTAAAGTGAAGTGCAAAGTATTTACTGCATCTAGGAAAAAGCATTTTGTTCGTTTTTTAAAAAGGTGTAAATAATTTCTGCATAATTTATGCCACATGGCGCCAATAATTTATTTGTAGCTAAAAAGTTTATCATGAGAGATTTTTGTATAAAATTAAAAATTGAAGATTTAATTTTAAGTTCGAATGATACAACTACTTTAAAAGTGTTTAATGCACTGTTCATCATTCCCATAAGTTACAAAGCTGATAAATCTGGAATAATTCAATATAAATTAACAAATGAAAAAATTTCATAAAAGCACTTACTGAAAAAGTATTATTTGAAAAGTACTATTTAGAAGACCACTTTAAAAAATTACACCTTTAAATAGTTCTCTTTGAAAAATCTTTATTTGTTGGGTTTTTTAAAAGATTAAAAATATTGCCTTAAAAAATACTATTTTAAAAAATGGTTCCAAAAAGTATTTTCTTAAACACTAAAATAGCAATTAAAAATGAGCTTTTAAAGTACGTTTTAAAGGTACATTTTGAAAAAAGTATTCTATAAAATACCAATATTAAGAAAAGAAAAAATACCTTTAAACAATTAATAATTAAAACAACGCCTTTTGAGTAAGTAACCTTTTAGAAAAGAGCCTTCAAAAAGGTACGTTTCAAAAAGTACCTTTAAAAAAACTATTTAAAAAAGCACATTTAGCGAAGCGTTTTATAAAAAAGATTCATTAGGAAAAGATAATAATACAACAACAACAAAATTACTAATATAAAAAAACTTTTAAAAAAGTACCTTAAAAAGTACTTTTTAAAAAGTACCTTCAAAAAAGTACTTAATAAAAAGTACCTTCAAAAAAACTACTTTATTTAAAACTGGGATGCAACCCATACCGATACCTATATATCGGCGATACTTCTGGTTTTCCGATATATCGATATCGGCGATATTTTACTGTCCATACGCCGATACTTCTTATATTTTTCTTTAGAGTTTTCTAAACAAAATATTTAATTTTCAACTCTTTTTTTTTTGCATGAAAACTATAAGAAATAATATAATAAAAGCAGAACATAATATTCAAATGAGTTCTGTCGCATCTGAGAGACTATTTACAACTACAGGTCTGCTTTAAATGGACTTGAGAAATCGTCCATCTCCGCATAATTTGATAATTTTTAAATATCAATTTTAAATATTAATCTTTTGTAAAGTTGTTTTTAAATTTTAATTTAAATTTAACATGATCTCAAAATTAATTCGTTATCTTTTAAATCTTATTAATAACAACTTTAAATCTTGAGCCAATCTAAACTGAATGCCATCGTTCATTTGAAAAAGTCATAAATATTGCAGACGTTTTGTAGTTGGAAAATTTTAAATTTAGAAACTGAAATGTGTTGAAATTTTTGATGATTTGAATGGCTCATTAATAAATACCGCTACTACTTGAGTTTTGTTAATTTTTACTTGAGTTCAATTTCAATATGCGTATCGGAATCAGTATCGGCGATGTTTATTTTTGAGTATCGGTATCAGATCGGCGAAATGGCATATCGTTACATCCCTAGTTTTTAACAACATTTTGAAAAAAGCAATTCTATAAAATACCAACGTTAAAAAAAGAAAAAAATACCTTAATACAATTACTTATTAAAACCTTTTAAGTAAATAACGTTTTTGAAAAAAAAAAGCCTTTAAAAAGGTACGTTTTAAAAAGTATTTTAAAAGTACTTATTAAAAAGTACCTTAAAAAGTACTTATTAAGAAGTACCTTTAAAAATGTACTTATTAAAAAGTACCTTTTGAAAAATTAGTTTATTTTTTCAAATAATACTTTGAAAGGTACTTTTTAATAAGTACATTTTAAAGGTACCTTACAACTACATTAACTTTTTGAAAAGTATTTTAAAAAAGTATTCCATAGTATGTTTTAAAAGGTATGTTTTAAAAAGTCCTTTTACAAAAAAGTATTTTATAAAATAGTTACAAAAAAAAATCATATACATGATTTAAATACAAAATGTTTTTAAAATAATCTCTCTTCTGTTTTGCTACAAAGTACCGTTTAACAAAATGACGATTAAAAAAGTACCTTAAGAACCTCTTTAAAATGTCTTTTGCGGAAGTAATTAAGTGTCTTTAAACAACTCTAAAAAAGTACTCCATAATTTGTATTTGAAAAAACATACTTTAAATAATTTTGTTTCCTTAAGATGCCACCCAACGGTATAGCGAAATATTGAAAAAAAGAAAAAACAATATTTTTATTTTAAAAACTGATTTAGTGCTTGTGTTATTAGAAACTAAAGTACTCTTTAACGTCTTACAACAACATAAAAATTCTTTGTAAATTCTCAGTTAATGTCAAAATATTTTTTCAAACGCTGTCTCTCGATCGGCTTGCAGAAATTAAAGTTCATGGGAAATAATTGGCAGAAGTTGCCAGATTTTTTCATATTTAAATAATTTAATCGTTTTTAGTCGTTTATAAAGTAAAGTCTGAGTTGACAGTATTAAGCAGAACATAGAACCTAGGAGTTGAGTGTGCGTAGTGGTAAAATGTTTATTATTTAGCAGTGTTGCCAACAAAATTTCATGCTGCTGAGTAAATCAAGGGGGCATATTTATGCGTAAATAAAACGTAAGATTATGTTGCAAACTAGTTCCTTTTAGAAAGAGTCTTTAATAAAATAAATTAAGGTACTTTTCCATAAAATGCTCTCAAAGACAAACATTTTAATAAAGAGTTTAAGTCAAGAAATTCCTTTTTAAGGAAAAAAGCTTGGAAAAAGATAACTTGAGAATCTTCAGAAACCCTTTTCAGGATAAGGACACTCTAAACAATTTTGATTTTAGGAAACAGCAGCTTTAAGGAACACAATTCTCTTAAAGAAACTTTTTAGACAAACTATTTCTTAGTCATTGAAAATGGATTTGGGTAATTAATAGAAATAAAGTAGGAAAAAGAGTTAAGCTCTTTTAACAGATGTAACTACTAAGAAAGTTTTTTAAATTTATTTAGTTCCAATTCGCACGATGCAAGTGTTTAAGCTGAGCTGATTAAGTTGTAGGCTACGGGGTGAGGTAAAATTAAATGAGTACAGACTTGCTTGTACTTGCAATTCGCTTTGCTTCCATATTCGTAATGTCAAAAAACACAGATGTGTGTGTGCACATTCATGCAAAAATCTGAACAATTTAAGCAATTAGACTTGTACTCTGCGAACGCCAATGAAAGAGCTCTTAAACAATTCATTTTTTATGCAACTCTGCGAGATATGCATTATTTTTTAATTTTTGCCTAATCCCAAAATTATGCTTCAATTTCTTCTTTAAATATATTTACAAATAAATTTTTCTTTTAAACAACAAGAAAATTCTGCATATTAATTTTTTAATTCTTTTGTGAGGAAACAAGTACGACTGATTAAAAAACCAAAAATTCCATTTCGTGGCCATGCCGAAGGTTGGTACGAAGCAAAAACAAATGTACAAGTCAAATTGCTGAGAGAATAAAGAGGAAATGCGTTGAATTGTGTGTGGACTTTGTGTAACCAAATTTATATTCTGTTGTCATACCTTTCGGTGAAGACCGTCGTCACTGGCTGTTTATTTGATACGATTGGCGAGCGCTTTCGATGTAAAGACATCATTTTCAAGCCGCGTTTTGGTACTAACCAAAAATCAAATAAACAGCCAGTGACGACGGTCTTCACCGAAAGGTATGACAACAGTATTTTATTTACTGGCGGAATAAATCCAATTAACTTAATACCAAATTTATATTCATTTGTTGGCTAAATACTGACGTTTACTATATACACGACCTAGGGCGGATAGATGCGAAAATGCTAATAAAGGATATAGCGATGAATAAAATGCGGCATTACATTTTGCAAGTGAATCATTTTTCTTGTTTTCTTTGGAAAACGTCTGCATACATTTGTTAATAATTTTTTTTTTTAAATTAAAAAAAAGATAAATTTAAAAATGAACCTTAGCCTAAAAATAAAATTTTATTTCATTAATTCTGCAAGTTTTAATTAAATAAAAATAATAATTTTTTTTTTAAATTAAAAAAAAGATAAATTTAAAAATGAACCTTAGCCTAAAAATAAAATTTTATTTCATTAATTCTGCAAGTTTTAATTAAATAAAAATATTTATTTGTTTTGAAAAAATTTTGCAAATATATTTTCAATAATTTCATAGGGACTGTTTTTTCTTGACCTTTGAATAAAAAATTGTATTGTTTTTAATGTGATAGTTATTCTTGATGGATTTGACTTTATTCTAATTCAGCTTTATTCTAAAGCGAATATTCTATTATGAAAATAAAATAAAATAAAAATTATTTAAAATTTTTGTAAAAATATTTCGTTTAACTTTTGTACTACAAGTCTGTTTTAATTGCCACTTTAAAAGTAATTCAATTATATGCGTACACACAAACACACACACATCAGTGTCTGTGTGTATATACGATTATTATATAAATGTGTGTTTAATTTTTGTTAAATGACTTTCTAGTGCTTGAGTAAATTGTTAGACTCGCTTTAAGTTTGTATGCATAGTTCACTTAAAGTATGCTACACTTTTAAACAATTATTAATTAGAATGTGTAATGTAGATTGTTTGCCAAAAGAAAATATTGACACATGTTAGAAAGATAATTTATAGAATCAACATTACAGTGGAAATTTTAAATTAAAGCACAATGGGGAAATTAAGAAAAAAAAATTTTTTAAGTTTTAAAATTTTTCTTTTAGTTTTTTATTTTCAAGGTTACTAAGAAAAGAGTCATCTCATGAACTGGAGGCTTTCAAAAATAATTTTTTCAAAATAATTTAAGCTTTTTCATTTAATGTGGTCGTGTGTAAGTGAGTCTGCGGGTACCTTCTGTACGAACACATGTGTTCTTAATTTTTTTTTGTTATTTTGTTTTATATTCCATTTGATATCTAACCAAATTAAGATAATAACACTTAAAGCTAACAAACACTCCGACACTCTTAAGAACTTGTTAATGGATTTTTCGTTGTTTTATTCTTTTGTCTTCCATTAAAATACTTTTTTTGGGGGGTTGGCGTATTTTTACTTTGTTCTTATCATACGCTCATAAACGCCACCGTAATGATAATGATGACGATGATATTATCTTCATTTATTTTTACTCCATTCAACCCTCCCTCATTTTCAGTTGATACATTTGTTCTACGAAAAACAGTGGGTGGCAGGAAGAGAGCAAAACGAATTTGAGAATGTTTTTGAAAGCAAATAATGGCAGGAGTTTGTTATTTTCCATTATGTTTTAATTTATAGTGTGATTTTCTTTACTTGACGAACACACGCCACAAGATTCTTTTTTTTTTTTAAATTCCATTTACATTCATTCCTGTTGAGTGTAGTTTTTTGGCGATTTATTTTTCATAGAACTTGTTTTATATTAAAAAGAAGGGTGTAAAAATTATTTAAAATCTAAATTTCTACTCATACAGTGTTGAGATTATAAAACCAATAATTGCACAGTGGGGCAGTATACGAATATTTGGAAATTCATACGGTCTGTTTTATGAGCAGTTTCGGCTGGACTCTTAAATGATTCCTATGGATACGCGCGGATAACATCTTGGTCAAACGTGCAAAGTGTATTAGCGTTAAAATGCTGCTAAAGTTTAATTTACCTTTTAATCGGTTGGATTGGTTTTTTAATGTATGAGAATGTTAAGGCTAGAGAAAATTTTTTCCAAAAATCAAAAATTTCTTTTTTTTGTAACCGACTTCAACAAAGGAGAATGAGGTGAACAGAGGTCATTCATATCTGCATGAATTAAAATTTTTTTTTGTGATTTAAAGGTGATGCTTATATTAAGGTTTCATTTAAAAAATTTTTCCTTGTGATTTAAAAACTTAAAGGGTGCCCCCATACAGCACACCTGATTTTTAAATGTCTCTATTGAGCCTTAACGGACACTTTAGGTCTCAATCGCAGAAAATAATAGAAAAATAAACATAAAAAAAGTAAGAATACTATATTCGTCTTTGCCGAATCTTATACACCCTACACCATTTATGTAGATATAATTTATTGAAGTTACCACAATAAAAAAAAAGTTTGGGCTGACACGGAATTAAAAAAGTAAGAAAAAAAACTTTATTAGGATATAAAATTTTACATAAAAATGTCATTGGCGTTTAATGGGTTAAGATTTTTTTTAAATTTTAGTATTTTCTTGAAAGATATTTTTTTAAAAGCTTTTAAATGATACCCACATTGATATTTTTAAAAATATGACATACAATTGTACTTTTCTATGAAAAGATCAAAAGCCCATAACTCGGAAAATATGGGAGAGCGGCTTTTTTATTATTATTATTATTATTATTATTATTATTATTATTATTATTATTATTTATTTTTTAATTCCTAATCACTCCATATAATTGTTTTTTTTTACTGGAGTAACTTTATTGTTCCAAATGATATGGAAAAATTAGAGGCAGGCGCACATTGGTTGAGGTTCATAGAACGAGCTGTTAATAAATTGTTAATCATTGTTGATGGCAAACGAATTATAAACTTTGAACTGCGCATTCAAAAATTGAAGGCATACTTTCAGGCTTCATAATGTATTTTATGTAAAGCATACTTATAGGCTGTGTTTGTTTATTTTTTGAGAAGAGGTTCATAGAACGAGCGGGTAAATATAGAAGAAGTTGTGGAAGGGCAATGATACTTCACACGTTGGCATTTTTTGTTTGAATCAAGAATAAAATGAAAAAATGAAAACGATCCGCCCAATTTTACGCCCACCATATATGAAATACATTTATGAAATTAGGTAGTGTCGATCGCTGCATTACAATTTATTGCGGCCAAAATAATTTTAAATCTACAGGGTCCGCTATCTAACGTTTTTTTTTTCAACTAGTACTTAATTCGTGAATGGTAACACTTAGCTCATGTCTGATATTACAGATAATTTGTTTTATCCTTCCGCTGAACGAATATGGTTGTGTATACGCTTGAACAACGCTAAGAAATATTGCGACATTATTTTGAAAGTCATGCAAATATTGCAGAATGTGTGCGAAAATTGCGTACGGATTTTGGAGGAAGAGAAGCACCGTCAGCTCCATATGTTCGTTATCTTGTGAAAAAAGTAATAAACTGGCATCCTCATCGATAAGTCAAAGCGTGAAAAGCCAAAAACAGTGCGTACACCCAAGAATATTGCTGCTGTGGCAGAAAGTGTGCGTAAAGCGCCATCAATATCAATTCACTTTCGTTCTCAACAATTCAAAATTTCGGAGACATCATTGAAACGAATTTTGCATAAAAACCTTAATATGACACCATACAAAGTCCAATTGGTTCAGGAGTTGAAGCCAATGCGTTTTCGCTTCGCTTAGTGGTCGTGCGATCGACTTACAGAAGATGCAGATTTTGCAAATAAAAACCATCTTTTCAGATGAAGCTCATTTTGATATTGGCGGGAATGTAAACAAACAAAATTGTGGCATTTGGGGCACAGAAAACTCGCACGCATACATGGAAAAGCCGGTGCACCCAAAACGAGTCACTGTTTGGTGCGGATTTTGATCCAGAGGCATAATTGGGCAATTTTGTTTGAAAATAAGCAAGTAGTGGCCGTTATAGTCAATGTCGATTGTTATCGGGTCATGTTGAACGAAATTTAGTTTCAACTGGACGGCGCTACGTGCCACACAGCCGAAACTACACTCGATGTTTTGCGCCCTGTTTTTGAAGATCGCATTATCAGCCGCAATGCTCATGTCGTTTGGCCATCTCTGAGCTGCGATTTGACACCGTTGGACTATTATTTGTGGGTTGCCGTCAAAGATAAGTGTTACGCTGAAAAGCCAGAGACAATTGATGATTTAAAGGACAATATTCGTGAAGTCATTGGTGAAATACAGCTGCACACAATCGATAATGTGCTTAAAAATTGGCTGCATGGCCAGCCGAGGCAGCCATTTGAATGAAATTATTTTCCATTATTCACCGAAGGGATTGTACTTTCGTTATAGCATTTCCAAAAAAAAGTTATTTGGCTTTTGCTTTGTAAGTAACTTTGTCTACAAAAAAAAATTTCATAACTTATTCAAAACATTTACAATGCCATTACATTGATTTAAGGCTACATTTTGCTTTTCAAAAATAAATTACGAAATAGAAGGCAAAAAATAAAAAAAAAATAAAAAAATACTTTGTAAATAGTTTTATTACAAGTTTTCTTAAACCGTTAATAAATTCTTAATCATTGTTGGTGGCAAACGAACCATAACCTTTAAACTGCTCATTAAAAATTGAAGGCATACTTTCAGGCTTCACAATGTATTTTATGTAAAGCATACTTATAGGCTGTGTTTGTTTATTTTTTTTTATCCACTTTTATTTAAGTTTAACTAAAAATAAAATTAAATATTCTGAGAAGTAAATTAAATCTTTAAATAAAAGATATGCAAGAGAATCTAAACGAATTAACTTTAAATAAATCTGTTGAGTTTTAATAAAATGTTTAATTATTTTCTCTGTACAAATCAGAGTAACATTAAACGAATTTATATAATTAACAATTTTCCTCACGTAAACATAAACTCTGACTTTTTGTTAGCAGCAAGTGTAATTGGCAAAAGTTTTCTTTTATAGAAACTCTACAATAACAACAAAAATTCATATTAACTATTTTTATTTTTTTTTTAGCGAAAATAAAGATGAAAAACTTTCTTTTTTAATATAATAATCGATAATCGTGTAAAAACTTTTTTCTTTCCTAAGAATCGTACTTTTCTGTCAGACTCTTTTCAATACATTCGTTTCTGCTTGCAGCTGTAGTTGTAGTTGTAATGATTTTTTTGTATTTCTTAAGCCAAGGTTTTTTTTTTACATTTTTTTTCTTTTCTTTATTAAATTTATTTTATTTTATTAGAACTTTATCTACTTTTTTTAAACGTGATATTGTGTAATTTATTTTGTTGCTGTTTTATAAGAGATAAATTGCAAAAAGATTTGGGGTAAAAGTGTTTATTAAGAAAGATTTTTAAATGGCGTAAAAAATATTACAAATCGCTGCTAAATTATAAAATTTAATGAAATTTAAAATGAATTGAAACTTTTGTGTTATAAATTTACTAAATCGATTCCTAACACTTTCAAGAACTCTCAGCTTTTATGGGAAAAGTTTCAGTAAAAAAGTAAAAGTTTTGATTGGTTTCTGTACCGCTTGAGAAGATGATGTGTTTTAGTCATACACGACTAGTGGTAAAAATGATGGGCTTTGATATTTAATCAGTTTTATGTTAAGAAGCATTGAAGTAGATAAATGTTTAAACAATCAAATGTTTTTTACCATCTTAAAAATTAAACGCCAATAGAAAACATGTCAGTCAATTGAGTTTTTTTTTACAAAACGATTTAACACGTAACTCTCTTATTTTCGCTCAAGTGTCTCTAATCGTTTGTACACCACTGTCACAGGTAGCCATCTGTGAAACCGTGATATTAAATATATTTCACTTTTAATTGGTATAGAAACAGGAAAAGAAAGTGTATTAAATTAGGCTCGAGGCTGGGTTTTCCTTTCTCGTTAAAACTCAAGACAAGGTAATGAAATGTTATAACAACAAGTAAGAGTGCTATGTTTGACTATGCTAAATACCCTTCCTCATGTATGTGAATCTAGTTTAGTCAAGTTACTTAAAGAAAAAAAAAAATTTGAGGTCACAGAGAATTAAAAAATTAAAAAAAAAAAAAAAATTGTTTATATAAAAATAACTTTGGCTCTTAATGGGTTAAGCATTTTTCTTAAATTCTAGGTTTGTCTGAAAGATCTCCTTAAAAGCTTTTAAATGATACCCATCTTGATATATTAAAAAATATGATGCACAACTGTACTTTTCTATGAAAAGTTTAGAGGCCCATATTTCGGATAATATGGGCCAGCGTAAATTTTTTCACTTGATGTTTTTTTTCTTACTTTTTAATTATTTATCGTCTCATATATTTATTTTTTTCATGGGAGTAAATTCACTGTTCCAAATGATAGGGAAAAGTTAGAGGCAGGCGTGGTCTTTAGCCAACTGCCTTGAAGTGCATAGACCAATCTTGCTGATTTCCAATAGCAACATTTTCAAAACACGGATGGACAGACAGACATCTTTCAATCGACAATGCCGCTTAAAACTAAAGCGAAACAGAAAATTAATTTAATTTTTTTAAGACAAATTATTAAATTTAAATTAAAGTCGTTTTTGTTGAAAACTTGTTTCTGAAAAAAAATGTGAGAAACTTCGGATCAAAAGTGTTAAAAGTCAGCTTATCTTAGACAGGGTGAACTAGCATTACTCGTGATCCTTTTAACTGCTTAATATTAAATTCTTCATAATTTATTTTAGCCCAGCTTGTGCAAAACAGCATGACTCAGAATGTATATTTTCAAGAAAAAAGTTTCTCACTAAAGTTACAGGAACGAGTTACTAACTTCTAAGCTGTTCACGTAATAAAAAAACCTCTTAAATAAATAACAATTGTTTAATGAAGAAAGAAATTCTTTTTTTTTAATCTATCCATTTTTATTATGATTTAGGAATTCGTTAGTTAATTATAAACAACTCGTTCATTAACATTTGTGGTTAATAAATTTGAAAACCTTAGCATACCTTAAGGTGCGTTAATAAAATATTCATTAAATTTAACACACACTTTTCCTTCTGTTTTGTTAAAAATCATAAATAATAAATGTAATTAACAATTGTAATGAGTTTGAGCAAATGAAAAAAAAAAACCAAAAACCAAAATAAAAAAGGAAATATAAATAAGTTCAGATAAAACGAAGAAAAGCAGAAGGAAAGAGAAGTATAAAATAAATAATGAGTGGCTACATAGAATTTAATGAACCACAGTATGCTGATAATGATATTCAAATAATAAAAAAATTATTTCACAATTTATCAATAGCTTGGAGTATTGGAATTAATTTTTTGAAGTCTTAAATGTTTTTAATTAGTTAGAGCAGGTTCAACCCCTGAGAAGCTGCCCTTTAAAGCCAACACAATAAATATAACAATTACATTGGAAAAAAGTATCGCTAAACCCATACAAAAGCAAAAATACTAAAGGGTCCGCCAACTATTTTTTTTGAAAATGCTATGAAAAAAAACTATTTAGCGAAGCGAAAACGCATTGGATGGTCAGTTGGCTTCAACTCCTCAACCAATTGGACTTTGGCGCCATATCAAGGTGTTTATGCAAAATTCGTCTCAATGATGTCTTCGAAATGTTCAGTTGTTGAGAACGGCGATGAATTGATGTTGATGGCGCTTCACGTACACTTTCACGTTTTGTTTTATTGATGAGGATGGCAGTTTCTTTCACTTTTTTCACAAGATAACGAACGTACGGAGCTGAAGGTGCTTCTCTTCTTCCAAAATCCGTACGCAATTTTCGCACACATTCTGCAACATTACGATGATTTTCAATGTAATGTCGCAATATTTCCCAGCGTTGTTCAAGCGTATACACAACCATATTCGTTCAGCGGAAGGATACAACTAATTATCTGTCAAACCAGACATCAGCTAAGTGTTACCATTCACGAAATTTGCACTAGTTGAAAAATAAAACGTTAGATTGCGGACCCTTTATATCTATATTTTGTTAAAAAAATATTAAGACTAACGCTTCTAGAAAAAATATTTAATTAAATAATTTTTGCCAAATATTTCCAACTTCTATACAGACAGGTAGGGGGTCATTGAATATAAAATAAAAATTTTATGGGACCAACCCATAAACTAATTTTGTTTAAAAAATAGATGGACAAAATGAATTATTTCACCCTGGGAACACCCTTTAATTATACCGTTCACCACAAAAATGGAAAAAGGGTAAACCTAAGTTTGTCACTCCGTTTACTATTTCTACAATATCCATTTCTGACTCCATTAAGTATTTATATTCTGACTTTTTATGCATAGCGAAGTCAATTGAGCGATGTCTGTCTGTTCGTCCGTGTTAGTGTTGAAATCAAATTTGCCAAGACACCAGATCAGCTGGAGAAAATTGAAATACGCCAATTGATCAGACATAGTGTCGAAAGAGGTAAACAGCAAGTTGGGTCATTATCCTTCGAGGCAACGGACAAAACATCGCTTCTGCCTCTACTTTTTTAATATTAATTAGAACAATGAGATGTAAAAAATAAAGAAAAAAACATTAAGTGAAAATGTGACGCTCGCCCATATTTTCTGAGCTATGGACTTCTGAAGTTTTTATAGAAAAGTAGAGTTGTGCGTCATATTTTTTAAGATATTTATATGGGTATCATTTAAAAGCTTTAGGAGATCTTTTAGAAAAAACTAAAAAATTTAAAAATGCTTAACCCATAAAGAGCCCATGAAATATTTATCTAAAATTATTATAAAGTATTTAATTTTTTTCTTATTTTTCAATTTTCAGTCACCTTAATATTTGTGTGTTTTTTTATTGGAGTTACTTTCCTAAATTGGGTTTACATTCGGATTGAAGATTCGGCACCTTCAATTATTTCATATTAGTTTGACTCAATGCAAAATTTTTAATTTATTTCCCAATCTGGGACTTAACCGTGGAATATTGTAAATGAATTAATATTTACTTTTTTTTTGCTTTGGATTATTTTTTAATTTAATTTAGAAAAAAAAATATTTTTTAAATATGTGTGGACGTGGACGAACACAAAAAGAATTAAACTTTAATTCGTTTATAAATGCAAAATTTTTGAAAAATTATATCTTAAAAATGTGGCTGAATTTGGACATAGATTCTACACTGCCAGGAAAAGCAAAATTTTTAAAAATTAATGGAAGACATCAGGGTGAACCCAGACGTGTAATTTTCAAAAATCCATATTATCGATACCGGACCGATTGAAGACATATATTATACACTGTTAGAATCTACCAATCCTATTCAATGTGCCCACCTTTTTTTCCTTAAATAATTTTTTATAATTTACGTTTATAAAGTCCTTTTTCTTTATGTAAATTATAGAAAAACTTAAAGCATATTTGCAGGCGTAATTATGTAATTTCCAATAAATTCTTTTTAAAGTAGTTTTGGTGTTTCCTTATATTTAAGGAGTTTTGCTGTAATACAGCTTTATGATTAACACATTAGAGCCGATGACATTTTGATGAAAAAAAATTTTTAATTTTTTAATTCTCCATAACCTCAATATATGTTTTTTTTTTATTTTACTAAATCGACAATTTGTTAACAATTGCAGCCGTTTGGGTTCAGTTACTTAGGTAAATAATAGTAAGTTAATAAATAAATAATTTTAACGACTGAAGACTTGTTTTAATAAGCAGCTTTTTTGAAAAAATATTTTATTTTTTTTACATCCATAAAATGTTATCATCACAAAGAGGTCACAGTCCTGTAGAAACAAGAAATTATTTCAAAAGAGTTTCTTGAACTTAATCTAAGAAAAATCAACAAAAATAGCATCAAAATAATTGTATGTTGGTTTTAAAATTCATTCATTTATTTTTAATGTTTTTATGTTTTCATTGTGGTCGTGGTCTAGTGTTGTTTACTTTTTAATTTTTGCTAAAAGAAGTCCTTAAAGAAACTAAGCAACCAACAGAGTTTATAAAAAGGATAAAAATAAATTTTCAAAATATAAATGACACAGAAAATGAATGCAAAGAACAAGAGGAGAATAAAAAAAAAGACATTGTTGACATTTCAAAATGTGTTTCACACATTAATGGGGTTATTTTTTTACAGTTTTTCTTCTGGCGTCGAATTTTGATTACTTTTAATCGAATTCTGTTGCAGATATATTTTGGTTGCAATAGACTTTCTTGTGGCCGGCAATGGCATCACTTAAGATTTACAGAGAATTAGTAATTAATTTTTTTTTCATTCTTGTTATCGCATGAAGACCGATAAAAAATATTTAAAAATAAAAAATTTTATTTATATTCTGTTTTATTTTTTGCAAAAATTTAAGACTTTTTTGTTTTAAAATGGTCAGATTGCTTGTAATATTAAACACTCACTGTAAATTTAACAAAAAAAAATTATATTTTCTTTTGCCAACTTAGAATCTTCCAAAAACAAGAATGTTCTTGAAATAATCTTTCTGAGATTTTAATAAATTGTGGCAGCAGTTGTAGAAAAATGTTTAAAACCAAAGTAATATTTTATGCACCCGGCAGTGATGGAAAATTTATTACAGAATTTATCTTAAAGTTTAACAAAATCTATTGGTTGTTTTTAAGGGCCTTTTATATTTTCACATGGCGTGGAAATAACTTAAAAAAAATTAAAAACTTTAATTTTTAACGCTACATACCGTGCTTTCATGTAAAATCTTTAGGTTACATTTCTGACTCTGCAAAAGAGAAGTGTAACAAACTTCTTCTTCTTCTTATCTTAAGCGTATTTGTGTAGGTGTTTCTTAACAAGGGGTAGAAAATTATATATTTTTTTTCTATATTTTGCGTCTTGTTTTCTTTCTTGTTTAACAGCTCATTCTCTTTAAATTCTTTAATATTTTTTTAATTTTTTTATTTTTTATTTTTACACTGTCTTTCTTAAAACTTTTTTTTTGCATTCCTAAAATTTGTGCTCTATTTTTTATCTCTTAAATTGTTAAGTCTATGCAAAGATATCTTTCTCTTGCTAACTTTTGATAATACTTTCAATGACTATTAAAGGCTTGGAATTTTAATAAATTTTCTAAATAAGATTTGTGTGGTTTTTTTTATTTTTATTATCATTTGTTTTTTGTTTGCAACACATTTTTAGTTTCTAACATTGTAAAGAGGATTTTAAATAAATTTTCTATTGAAGCGTGAATAAAAATGATAAAGCCAATTAATTTTTTTTTCGTTCACATATGTTCAACTGTGCATTTTGTTCAACTGTTCTTCACTGTGGCTCCAGCAAAAAATTAAATCTCACAATCTTCTGTTTTGGCCCACAGGTACTTTTTAATTAACACAATGACGACTGCCATACTCTATAATGTTTCTAACTACGGCTCCAATTAAAGCACTTTATCTGCCGTTCTAATACACACGCGAGATCACCAACTAATCTATCAAGGCCACACAAAAATTTTTGTGTTTTTTCTAATCGAAAATACGGTAGGTTTCAATTGCTTTTTTTTCGTTAAGTCGTCCTTTAAACAGCTTATCTAGCGCGGCACTCACTTTCCTTTGTAATAAAGGATTTGTTGGGATATGAACTTCGGATCTTTTTTTTAGCAAGTAAGCAAAGACACACTTCTCATGGATTTTCTTTTTAATTTCTTTTTCTTACTGGTAGAGTCAACCATTTATTCACAACTTTTATTGTTAAGTTTTTTTCAAGCATTAAAAAAAATCCAATTCCAATCAAGGCTTTGTTGGGATATGAACTTATGGTTTTCTTGTTAACAAACTCGCGGACACTTCGTTCAAAGCAACCAAAGTGGCTGTTTAATATGTTTAAGCTACATTTAATTTTTTTCTACTCCCAACATTTATAAGTGGTAATGTTGGGTATTATATTTTTCTAAAAACTTATTCAGTCAAATATTTTAACTTCTTGTACATGCTACTGACTTTTTTCACTATAAACTTTTAACAGAAAAAAGTTCCCACATCTTCACATTTATACTAAATTCTGAACAAATTCACGAGTGGCTGCATAACAGAGAGCTGCGTTTTTAAACGAAAAATACAGATTTAATGAGCAGTTAGTTATAAGAAATTGAGATTACTCGCTGGTACTTTAGAAAGTTTGTAATAGTTGGCGAAAATACTAGAGCTAAAGTCACGCTAAAGCGCAAAGGTGTCAGAAAAAATTCATAGTGAGCCACATCCAAACACAAGAAATTTTAAGTATCAATACAATCCAATACTCTTTAAATCATTACGTTAATTTAACTAAATAAAAATAAGCGACCTTATGATTTTGGTTTAGTGTTTAGTTACACTAGAGTTTTTTTTCCTTAGAATAGGAATTTTGCGTTTAATATAAAAAAAATATTTTGAAATAGAAAAATATTCTAAAAATATTTATCAATAAATTTTTACTTGTGAATGTTGTATTAAATATTATTTTTTATATTTTTCTTAGTACTTTTACATTCTATTCTTACATTTATTCATTGATGAAAGCCCTTCAAAAGTATGATTTATAACATAATTTATTTTAAAGCCCTTAAGTATGCTTTAAAATTTCATTACAAAAATATTTTAATGTTACACAATAAAAAAAGGATTTTGAAAGCTTTTTTATTTGCTGTTAAAATATGAATAAAATGCCACGTAAGCAAAAAAAAAAACAAAGAAGTGAAACATTTGATGTCTATAATCTTATTTAAAACCGCCTTAATAGATGCTTCGAAATAAAATGAAATTTATAAAGCATGTTTCCCTTTTAAAGCTTCGCATAACTGTAAACAAAATTTATTTAAATCTGTTCTTAGGATCTTTAAATATGATTTTTTATGACAACTTGGCTGCTTAAAATCAATTTAATCTTTTTAGATTTTAAAAAATTTTACAAAAACTATCCATCTTAAAAACTGTCACATTACTTGAAATAAAATGAGTGAAAGATAAATAGGCGACAAGAAATATCTTTTACCACTACTAGCCAAAGATTTATGTCACTTTTTTGTTTTCTTAGTTTATTTCAAACTTTTCCTTATTATAGTTTCTTATTATAGTTTTGCGTTCTAGCGGGAGCACAAAAACTATTATGAATAAAATTTCAATTTTTGTAGAACTTAAAAAAACGTTGAAAAGTATAAAATATTTTTGTTATACAGACAGACAAGCAGCTTGAAATTAGAGTGTAGAAAGTGTAATAGAAAAGGCAAATAAAATAGCGAACAAAAATAGCCTTGTCTTAAGTGTTATGTACTCATTTTTATTTTTTTTTTTTTTTAACATATTTATAGGGGTAATTTAAAAATATGTAGAATTCACTAAAATGTATTCAACGAGAAAAATAAAGGTGTAACAAACAAAAAAAGAACGTTAAGAAGAGTTAAAAATGGACCACAATACAACTAAAAACTTATAATTCCTCAAACATTTAATTTGTTTTACGTTTAGATTCCTAGAAAAGTAAGTTAAAAATTGTAGTCTACTTTTGGGCGACTTAATAAAATTTATTATCGTACGTTTTAAAAAAATTTTAATCATTTGTGATTTTCAAAAACAAACCAACTATCAACTCTTTCATTTTTTTATTAATCTAAGGTATTTTTAACCTTTTAAAAAATTTATTTATAATTAAAAGTATTCCTTCCCAACATCTTTTTGAGTTAAAAAAACAAGAGAAAAGTTTTCCTATTCCTTATACTGTGGCTGTTAAACTAAATTTACTTAAGATTTTCTTTATAAAGCGGCATGCTTTAAAATTCATTTGATTATTTACGTTTCTTAAAGGTTTCTTTTAATAATTTTGTTGAGTAAAATGAAGCTTTTTTAACCGAATTCAAAAAAAGAAAAAGAAGAAGAAGGTTATCAATTCGACTGAATGTTGTTTTTTATGTTTGTGTCTGCAGAACTCAGTCATTTCTAAAACGATTTTGCAAATTCTTATCATTTGATAGATTATGCTTAGAGATTAGTTTCGTTTTAAAAATAGTTCATAATCTTAATAATTAAAGGGTATTCCCATACAAGACACATACAAGTGTATTATGAACCGAAAAGCACACTTCTTTAAAATTTTAAAAAGGATGCGTTTTGCTATAGCTCCCAATAGCAAAAAGTAAACAAAAGTAAATCTAAAAATGAAAGGGTGCACCTACCTTTTGAAAATTGGACATGATTTTGATTACTATGACCGTTATAATAACAAGTACAAACTTTCAAAATAAATATTAAAGGGTGTCCCAATAGTTAATGTATTTTAACGTATGTAGCCAAACTTTTGAACCGTTATAGACAGACAGCTGAAATCTACAAACAACCTGTAAAAACCTAAAATTTGAACTTAGATATTAAAGGGTGTTCCCATACTTGAAGTTAATTGACCCATATGGCCCTATAGCTTAAACCGTTATATACAAACACTTGAAAATTAAACTGAATGTCCACTACTTTATCTGGTATATAAAGAAGTTTAAATATTTAAAATTATAAATTATAGGGTATTACAATAGTTGCTGTTATTTCATGTATTTGATATACAGTTCTAGACAGTTAATTGAAATTCGCATAAAAAATTACTGCTAAATACGCTATAACAAGTAGCAAACTTGAAAATAGAACTTAAAAGGTGTCCCTACACTTTTGTTATTTGATTTATATGGCCCTATATTTTAAACAAAGTATTAATATTTACAACGGTTGATATATTTTAAAAAGGGCCTTTTATTTAAATTATTATTTTATCTTTAAAATTATCTCTTTAAGCACACAGTTATTTTTGTAAAGGTAAGTTTCTCTTCAAAGCATTTTATTAAAGAAATAGAACATCTGCTTTAAAGTACTTTTTTTGAATACGTGTTTTGAAAAAATTTAAAAAATGAAAACTTTTTGAAAAGCAAAAACGGTATTTTTGGTAGACGTTTTTTGGCAGTTTTAAATGCCCTTAAAATGAAAATATTTATATATTTTTTAAAGGTATATTTCGAAAAGATATGTAATGCTTTAAGAAGGATAAAATCTTTAAAAGCACCTTTCTTTAAAGTACTTTTGAAAACTACTTTTAAAAGTACTTATCTTTAAAGCAAAAAATTTTAGCTAGAATTTTTTAGTGGTATTTTTTTTTTGTCAAATTTAGCTTTTAAACAAAAACTTTGATAAAGTTTTTTTTTTTTTTTTTTTTTTTTGAGGTACGTTTTTAGAGGTGCTCTTTTTATGGTCCTTTTTTTACAGGGATTTTAAGTTTACTTTTTATTAATTAATTTTTTAAACATTTTTTAACGGAATTTTAAAAAAAGTACTTTTTTTAATGTACTTTTTATAAGTATTTTTTTGAAAGGTTTATTTAACACTTGATTTGTTACATTATATTATTTAAATAACTTTGTTTTAAAGGTACTTTTAAAAAAATAATTTTTTAAACGTACTTTTTTTTTAATTTACAAAATTTTTTACTTGAAGCTGCTTAGGATTAGTGATATATCTTAAAAGGTTTTTTTTTGAAGACATTTTTACAGAATTTGTCTAGCTGTTTTCATTTCTTTTTGAAAACTCCCTGAGTAGAAAATTTGAAATTTAAATTTAATAAAAAAAAAAAATAAAAGAATCTATTGAACAAGAAAATATATTATTCGGAATTTTTATTATATTAGTTTACTTTAATTGTGCTTGATCCTTCAAGTATAAATATTTATTTATATGTAGAAAAATGAAAGAAAAAAGAAAAATAGTTACTTAGTGGTTACTGTGTTTTTGTAATAAAAATTTTTGAGTTTTTTATGGCCTTTTTGCCTTATTAATTCAATGGAGTTCTCATTTAATTAATTTGGCTTGTGGTATAAGACTCTGAGGTTTTCTTTACAAAATTTGGGTAAAATCCACTGATGAGCTATATGAGCAGTAGTGATATGGCCATATGAATATGCTTTCCCCGCAGTAATACATAATAATAATTAATTTTCATGAGAACATCATGAAATATTTATATTTGAAGAAATCAAGCACAATTTAAGTAAATTAATAGAATCTATTGAATCGAGTTTTTAAAAATGGTTTTTTAATAAAAAGCACTTTTTAAAAACAAGTTATAAGAATTTCTGGATCTCCTATTTCAAAGGATATTTATTTCAAAACCTTTTTTGTGCTTTTTAAAAGTATATTTTAGTATAAAAATAAATTTAATTTTTACCTTTTTTTCTCCAACCAATTTCATTTAATTTTTTTTTTATTATCTTTTTTTAAACACTTGTTCTAAAAATAGTTGCTTTAAAGTTTAACATTAAAATTAAAAAAAATATATTATTTTCAATGTTGCCACGACTAAGCCCTGCCCTTTAAGTCTTTTTATTACTTTTTACATTGTTATGAATTTACCTTTTCATAACCCCGGGTGATTGAGGCATAGACCATTCAACAACAAAAGCTATTATCAACTTCCAGTAGACAAAAAAAGGAGACCATTGTGCTTTAGGCAAACAGCATCCATTGAATTGAAGTTATGTAGCAAATATCATGTGACAAATAAAAATGGCGTTTGGCTTTTTGTAACAAAAAAAAAAATATTTGAAACACAATTTTTTTGCATTTTTCATTTTTATTATTTTACAAGGGTCAAAATTATTTTCACAACAAAACAAAAAAGTTAAATGTTTTTTTTTTTAACTTTCCTTTAATACATTTTTTTGTTTAACAAAATTGATGACAGGAGTTTTTTATATCTGCTGATGTCATTTTTGCGCGCAAAAAAACAAAATATTTTAAATAACAGCATAAGGTAGAGGTAGAGGCTTGAAACTGATATAAACTAATTTCCTAGTTATACTTACTTAACAACGACCAAGGTATTGGATGACCCACAGTGATCTTGCTACTGTTTAATTTTTTATCATTTAAGCTTTAAGGCGAAGGCTATGGCTGAGGCTCAACACCTGGTATGCTTTTCTATTCGTAACAGAGGACACGGTGTACTTTAAGCGAGTTGAAAATGTCAGCAGCTTTTAGAGAAATTCCAGTGGATAATCATATGGCAACACTCTTTATTAAAAAACATAGACATGTCTGTCTGAGCTGATAGATTATTGCAGAGAATTCATCATCATAAAACTTCTGGGGAAAATGCTAATTTTCTATCTTATCTTCTTTCGCAAACATGCTTTTTAAAAACGTACTTTTCCCTTCAAAGTCCTTTTATTAAAAGAGGCCTTTTTTTAAAAATCATTTTTAATGTTTATAAAAGAGAGAATTTTTTAAATGTCCTCTCTTCTTAAAAGATGTTTAAAAAAAGTACAATATTAAAAAAAGTACGTTTTGCATAAATGATAATTTTTAAAACGGTAAAAGGTACCATTTTGCTAACATGAAGATTTTTGAAAAGAATCTCAATCAAAATAGTACTTTTAAGGTACTTTCAAATACTTTTTAAAATGAAAATTATTATGTTACTTGTTCTTAAAAAGGTACATTCCGAAACTGTGCGCTTTAGGAGATACTTTTTTAAAATTTTATTTTTAAGAAGTAATATTTCGTATCTTTTTAAAAGATATCTTTGAAAAAGTATTTATTTAAAATGTACTTTTAAAAGTTACTTTTCTATTATGTACATTTTTTAAAGGTACTTTTCAATAAAGGTACATTTTTAAAAGCCAAATTTTTGAAAAGTACTTTTTTGTAAACTGGTTAATTTTTTATAAAACATACTGTATAGACAAAAATTTTATAATGTATTTTTGAGTCGGAATTTTTGAAAAAGTACTTTCTTAAAAGGTACTTTTCAAAAAGTACTTTCTTAAATGGTACTTTTCAAAAAGTACTTTTTTAAAAGGTGCTTTTAAATGTTAGTTTTCTCTAATTTACTTTTTTTAAAGGTACTTTTCAACAAAGACACATTTTTAAAAGGTAATTTTTAGAAACTATTTATTTAAATGGAACATTTTTAAAGTTTTTTGTTTTTAGTTAAATTTGCTTTTGTTAAAAGCTGCATTTTAAAAGGTACTTTTTAAAATTTTGACCTTTTAAACGGCCACGACGGAAAAAAAATTCTAACAATCAACGCAAAGATTGCAAGGCTGAGAGAGTTTTACGTCATATGTGGGCTTAAGAGACAACCTTTCCAGAATACGACACTACTTTTATTTATCATAATATTCATGGCAGTCATAACAATAACCCTCTGAACTGCCTGTGCAGATATTAGCCTTTGAGTGTTTGTCCAGTAAAAAAAATATTATTTGGTTTTATTTTTTCAGTTCGATTAGAATAGGATTAAATTCCTTTCCCACTCAATTCAATTTTTTCATTTGTCAGTTTGATTTTTTTATGAATTAATGCCCATTTTTAGGTTTTTTGTAATTCCTTTTTTTTCGTTACGATGCTTCTAGTTGTCACCAAATTCTATTTTATACATACAAACATACATACATACGGCAACTTGAATAGAGTATGCCAGTTGTTTGATTTGTAAAATAAATGACAATAATAAATAAAAATTTTTTTGTTCGTATTTCAAACAGGAAATGAATATTTTTGCAACTCGAAATAAATATTTTTTATTAAAAAAATTTCAAGTAACAAAAAAATTTTAAAAATAAACATAAAAAAGAATTGTTGGAATTTGGAATTAAAATTCGTTGAACAAATAAATTTAAGCTGACATGGATAACATTAGCAATGAACAAGAAAAAACACTATGTTATTTTCCAATCATTTATTGTAATGAATATTTAAGGCTTGTTTTCTGCATTATCATACAAAAAAAAAAGAAGAAAAACTTTAGTGTGAATAATTTAGAATTTAAAAAAATATTTCTTACAATTAAAAATATTAATCTTATAAAAATTGCCCTATTCTTTTTAGAAAGAAAATATTATTTTTAATCAAATTTCTTCTATCGCCGAGTCACATTTTTGAAAATTCTAAAAATTTTAGGGAAAAATTTGATTGTGTTGACAAATTTGGCGCTAAAAAATTTAAATTTACTACATAAGAAAATTTTACGATATAAGTAAAAATTCGCGATTCAAAAATATTTTTACGATATTGGACATTTTCAAAATTAAGTTGAAAGAATTTATTATTTTTTAAAAGCTTCTACGATATTGCAATTTTTTAAATTTAAGAAAATTTTACGATACACAAAAAATACGATAAAGAATAATTTTACGATATTAAAATACTATTAATATTTTATAAAACCAATCGAAAAATTTTTCTTTTTAAGGCTGCTATGATATTAGAAAATTCTTTTGATGTAGAAAATTTTTACGAAACACAAAATACTATATAACAATATTTTTACGATATTGAAAATTTTTTAGTATTATGTTTCTTGCTTTTAGTAACGTAAAAATCAAAATTAACTTTACTTGTAATTTCTAATTTTCTTTTCTTTTTCTTTCAGGTATGTTATATTTTATATAAAATGCGCGATTATATTTATCGATAACCTATGATCGTTATAACAAAATTCTTTAGTAAAAGTTTTTTGTGGGTAAGCAAGCCTTATAAAATATTTTAATTTTATTACTACAAACACATATTTAGGAACCACTTTACAACTTTTTTAATGACCTTCAATTTTATTTTATAATGGAATTTGAACTTTAAGCAATCGAAATATAATTTTTTTTTAATATTATTTTCTAGCGATTTTAATGACAATCGAAAGTTTTTAACTAAGGATTTGATCTTAAAAAGTCAAAAAACTTAATTTGGAGCATGGCAACATAATAATAGACGACTTAACGTTTTTTTTTTTCTTAACTCTTAGCATTGCATCCTTAGTCAAAATGAGATATAAAAAATCTAAAGTACGAATTAAATATTTTGAAGAACAACTTTTAACAGTTTTTAATTAAATTTATATATGAAATTAATATTATTTGAATAACAGAAATAAATTAAAGAGTTTTCATTAAAAAAAAAGAAAACAAAAACAACTAAAAAAAAATTGTGGCAAAATTTAGAATTTTTTATACAAAAATGCATTAAGAAATAAGGTCATATATGTATAATTGCAATACCTATGGTTCACCCTTTAAATAATTTATTCGAATATTCTAAAAATATATTTTATTTTATTTTTATTTAAGCCCTAACGAATAAAATATTTTAATTTAAAATTAAAAATTATTCGAAAAATCTTTGTCGAATATTCGAATAATTATTTGAATAATTTTATTTTCGTATATTCGAATAATTTTTTCTTCTTAAATTTATAATATTTTAATTAAACAATGTTCGAACCTAATAACAGTTTATCGTTAGGAATCATTATCTTCAGTTCGAATAATTCATTCAAAAAAATTGTAGGAAATAAAAATTCTATTCTATTTTTAAGCTAAAAATTTCATAGCAAAATGTAACTATTAGAATAATTGC
Organism: Cistogaster globosa; assembly: GCA_937654795.1. Taxonomy (NCBI): domain Eukaryota; kingdom Metazoa; phylum Arthropoda; class Insecta; order Diptera; family Tachinidae; genus Cistogaster; species Cistogaster globosa. Next base: position 162,658,281 of record OW569403.1, read on the forward strand.
TATACATAAAATTAGTTCCTATTTGTTATTTTGGTCAAAGCATGATAAAAATATACTTCAGTGTTTTGAAAAACAACACTTAATTTAATTTTCATCTAAAGAGTCTTAAGAAATCAGGCCATATATGTATAATGATGATACCTGCGAATTTCCCTTTAATAAAATAATTCGAATATTCTAAGAATGTATATTTTTTTAATTTCAGCCCAAACGAATAAAATATTTAAATTCAAAATTTAAAATTATTCGAAAAGTTTTTGTCGAATATGCGAATAATTATTCGTTTTTTTTTAATATTCGAATAATTTTTTCTGCTTCAATTTATAATATATCAATTTTTTATTTAAAAAATGTTCGAACCTAATGTCAGTTTATCGTTAGGAATCATAATCTTCAGTTCGAATAAATTATTAAAAAAAAGTCGTAGGAAATAAAAATACTACTCTATTTTTAACTTAAAAATTTTATAGAAAATGTAACTATTAGAACATTTGCTATGCATAAAATTAGTTCCTATTTGTTATTTTGGTCAAAGCATGCTGAAAATATACTTCAATATTTTGAAGAACAACACTTAATTTATTTTTCATCTAAAGAGTCTTAAGAAATCAGGCCATATATATTTTTTTTTTTTAATTTCAGCCCAAACGAATAAAATATTTAAATTTACAATTAAAAATCATTCGGAAATTTTTTGTCGAATATATGAATAATTATTCGAATAATTTTTTTTCGAATATTCGAATAATTTTTTCTTCTTCAATTTATAATATTTTAAGTTTTTAATTAAAGAATGTTCGAACCTAATGTCAGTTTATCGTTAGGAATCATAATCTTCCGTTCAAATAATTAATTAAAAATTGTAGGAAATAAAAATTCTATTCCATTTTTAATTGAAAATTTCATAGCAAAATGCGACTCCTAGAACAATTGCCATAAATTAAAATATACTTAAATATTTTGAAAAACAGCAATTAATTTATTTTTCATCTAAAAAGTCTTAAGAAATCAGGCCATATATGTGTGTGTAAATACGATACCTGCGAGCCAACCTTTAATAAAATAATATAAATATTCTAATAATTTTTTTTATTTCTGCTCAAGGAATATAGTATTTAAATTTGAAATAAAAAATTTCTTGAATAATTTTTGTCAAATATTCGAATAATTATTCGAATAATTATTCGAATAATTTTTTTCGAATAATCGAATAATTTTTTGTTATCTAATTTGTAATATTTTTATTTTTCAATTAACAAATATTTGAAACTAAGATTAGTTTATCATCAGGAATCATAAAATTATAATCTTAACTTCGAATAATTCATTCGGACCAAGAAATAAAAAGAATAAAAACTAATGCAATTATTCGTGTCTAAACTGATGGTTGGCAAGAACAAAAAATGTATGTTACAATTTTTAAAGAGAACAATGAAAAAAGCCATGGATTGTGTGTGGACTTCGATCTAATCAGATTAGTCAATATTAATTGAAATTGATATTTTCAATTTACCCAACCTTAGGTAGATAGATGCTTATGATGGATGTAGCTATTCAGAAAAAATAAATTGGTTTTTTTTTCAAAATAAAAAAAACTTAAGTAAAAGTAAACTTGGGCCAAACTAAAATAATTCGTTTGTTTTAAAAAATGTTAATAATAACATTAAGATTTTGAGAAAGGAAGCTTATCTTTAAAATAATTTTTCTTCCACAAGGTGAGACGAATATTAAATACATTTGCTTCTGTTTAAAACATTAAAACAATTTGTTTTCATCAGCATTATAAAAAATTAATGCATTGTTGCAAACACAAAAAAAGAAACTCTGAGAAATGTAATGAAAATTTATAATACAAACACATTTTCTAAAGACACACTTTTGTGGCAAAAAAAGCAGCTAAAAATGTTTTTAAAATGTCTGACAATAGAACACCTGAAAAGTAGAGCAAAGACAAAAAAAAACAATTTCTTTTTAATATTTATTGTTGCATAAGGCCAGGCTGCCTTAAAAATACTTTTTTAAGGTTTTATTTTAGATTTCACTTTTATAAATTAAAGACATTTAAAACTAAAAATAAAATATATAAAATTATTAAAAAGAATATAATTTCTTTCTCTCCTGGGGTTGTATATTTATGTCTGCGTTCTTCGTAAATTCTAAAATTTATATTATTACTCTGTGTTACATTTTTTCATAAATACATAAATACAAAAACAAAATCCACACTAAAATAAGTAAAAGTAGAAAATAGTTTTTTATGTTTATTTATCATACTCAAGAGGTTTTAACTTGTCTGCACAAGAGTCATTGTTGCTTAAGTTTTTTTTTAGCTTTTTATTTTTATTATTATTTTTTTTTTTTAGTCTGTGTTGAAAAATATCTATTTGTAGTTTAATTTGTTCATACTTTAACTAAATTTTTTAAGGACAGAAATTTTTGTACCATAAATATTTTGCATACAAAACTTAAAAATGGTAAAACGTTTATATGACCTTATTTTTTAAATCGAAATACTCTGGGACTATAAAATCACAAAGAATATGTTTTTGTAGTTTGTTATAAAATCAAGTATTAATAATTAAAAGGTGTCTCATCGAGGTCTTTTCCATTGCTTTGTTGGCTATAACAAAATAAAAAAATAAAACTAAAGGTTGGTCCATACATGGTAAGAAACCCTACGTGTAGATTTTTTTTATAATTTTAATACAAAATAATTTTTTTAATTTTTTTTCTTAAATTTTTAGCTTTAAAGTCCATTACAAGTTGGGAAAGAAAAGTTTTTTTTTTTACAAGCAATAAATAAAACCAAGACGATCGAACTTTCCCTGTATCTATAACTTTGCCTTTTTATTGCTTGTGATCTTCATTCTAATAATAAACGCTTGATTGCCGCAAGCAACGAATCTCCGATTGGTTGCTCAATATAATGGAAATTTTGTTTTGTTTTAAAAAGACGTGAAATGAGGTAAAAAAAGGCATTAAAAATATTAATGAAGTTAAGAATATTAATGAAAGAGTTTTAATTAAAAATACTGAATAATTCTCAATTGATATAAGATTTCAAATCCCGAGAAAAAAGATAGGATTTACTGTATTAACTCCTGGAATTGGGGATTCGGAATTTTCTGTTTAGCAATCCTAATTTTTATACTAACAAAAACAATCCAATAATTTTTTTTATCACGTGATTTATTCATTTTCCCTGGTCTTCATCGGCTACTTTAAAAATATTCACCCTTATTCTAGTTTTCGGCGTCGTCGGCATTCTATAACATCCCTGTGACGACGTCGACGGTTAATCGAGTTTTATCAAATGAAAATGCATATCCCTAATTTTTTTTTTAATTTTATTTGTTTAAAATTCAAAATTTCTTTTTTTTATAATAATTTTAAGCTTTTACTTTTATTTTATTTTTAATATTTTATTTTTGACTCGCTCTCGTGTACCTCCTCCTCTTTTGGTTTCAAGCTCTATCTATCTCTGCTTTCTCTATCAATAATTTCAGCTTCTTTTACTCAACCTCCAATTATTATTTTTGTCGCTCATTAACATTTCTAAGAGTGCGTTTTGTTGAGGACATTGAATTTGAAATGTCGGAAATTAATTTTGCCTGTTTCTGGATGTTCTTCTGCAGTAAATCAGTTTGATTACTGCATAGTCTTTTTGCTCTCTGCTTGACTACATTCGACGGAACAGGCTGAGCAGAACTGGTATCATTGGTAGCAGCAGCGTTAGATGGGCAAGGGTTTCCCCTAACTGTTGGTTGACTTCCACTGGTTCTTTAACGACGAATTCGATTTCAGCAAGTTCCATGTCATTAAAATTAAATGTCAACCATTTCAACTCCTTAAACTGCTCCTTTAGGATTCAAATGCTTCTGGAAATTAAGAAGGTTTATCACAGCTTCTTTCAGCGGACTGAGTGAAAATTGTTTAAACATTCCGTCGCCAGTGGCTTTATACTCCGCTTTATTAGCAACCATCTTTTTTTACTTTGAATTTTGACAAACTTTTTTATAAATCACTATTCGATTCTTTATTTTATTACCTTCTGCCATCCATCTGCTAATCTTTTAGTTGAACCCATTTCTTCCCGTTTTTTTAAAATTGCATGGAGCCATTATCTCTGCGAAAACTCAGTGCAAGAGATGAGTTCTTCTGCAATTCTTCCATTAATTTTTCAAATTGATTTGCACTTTTTCACTTTTTTTCGATTTTCGATGTTATGTTTGGCTTAAATCACTTCCAGTCGTTATGCAAAATAGCATCGACAAAAAACAGAGTAACGTCAATACAATGTCATTGTCACATCTGCTATGGAATACCAAAAAGCTTTGAACAGTAATCGCTAAGTGTCAATAATGACAAGTAGAATTATAAATCGAATACGTCGACGATATGTGACGACGCCGACAACTAGAATATGGGGGATCATTTTAAATTTGATTTTTTTTATCATTTTGTTAAATGTTATTATTAAAATTTAATTCCTATTTTAAGTTAATCACTTAATGAAAGAAAATTTATTTTTTTATGCAATTTTCTTTTTAATATTTTTCCATACGTGAAACAAATAAAAATTTCTTTCATGTTTAAATACAATTTTATTTCGTTGCTTCTTCTTTTTTAATTTACTCACGTTTTTCTTCTTAATTACAATTCAAAATATGCCACAATATATAGACAGCCAATACTTTAGAGTGTAAATAAAACAAGAAAAACAACAACAATAAAAAACGTAAACGTTTTCTGTAAAAAAAAAAAACTTTTACATGTCCTGAGGCCTTCTATATCAAATTTAATTCCCTTCTACGTCATTATGTTGGCAGCCAACCAGCATTTTAACTAACGAAAGAATTTCTGCATTTTATTCTGAAATGAAATAAAACGAATTGAATGTGTGTGTATGCGGCATAAACACATGCCTACTTTTAGGCTTAGAAAGAAATCAAATAGATATGAATGAGAGAGTGTGCAAGTGCGTAGTTAAAATAAAAGCCTAAGCTTTCAAAGTTAAAAGCAAAAATATAAAAGCAGATAAAATAAAGAATCCTTAATGTAATTTATTTTTTATTTATTTTTTTAACAATTCAAATGTGTGCAATAATCTTAGCATCAAAGAATCTTAATCTAACTTACTTGCCCCCATTTCTCTACACTTAAACCTAAAAATAAAATACTCCACTTCCCTCTTCATGTCTAAATGTTGCTATCATTTTATCTGCAAATGAGCTATTTACATTGTAAAGAGTATTTGTTAAAAATTTTTTATCTATTTAATTTCATTTAGTTCGTTTACATCTTTGAAATTTGTATTCTCTAGATACTTGCTGATTTTACATTTTTTATCTTCCATTTTGTGTCATTTTGTCTGTGTGAAATTATCGTTGCCTCTTCATCATTTTACTTGTCTGCCATTGGTATGGTAATGGTTTTTAATTACTTTTAATGTTTTCTGTTAATTTTGCTTAGATAAGACAATAAGGAAAAAAAGAAAAAAAAATACATATCGAAACTTCCTGCTTGATGTTGACCATTTTTTGCTAGCATACTTTAGGGGATTAACCGAATAATTAATTTTAGATTTCTTTTTAATTTTGGTGTAAATACAAACGTTAATTAGACAAGATACTTAAACCTCGGTGGATATTTAGCAAAGCTATACCAGCATTATTTAGAATGATTCAAATAAAAGTACTTTTTTAAAAGGTTTATTAAAGTACTTTTAAAAGCCATTATTTTTTAAGTACTTTTTTTGCAAAAGACATGTGTTTTTGAAGCAATTTTATTAAAAGAATTCCTACAATATTTTTAAAGCACGTTTTTTGTAAGGTACTTATTCAAATGTTATTAATTCTAAAGGCATCTTATTAAAAGTACTTTTTTGTAAAAGACTTTTTTAAATGTATTTTTTACAAAAGGACCCCACTTTTTTCGCGACATACTTGTTTTAAATATATTAGCTATAGTGTACTCTTTAAAACATTTTTTAAATAGCTACACATTTTTAGAAATTTAAAAATAAAAAAAGTACTTTTTAAAGAGTATTTTTTAAATGTAATATTAAAAAAAAAAAGATTTTTTAAAGGTACTTTTTTAATTGGTAATTTTAATGGGGTACTCTTTAAAACTTTTTTTAAATAACTACACATTTTTAGAAATTTCTTAAAAAAAATTTAAAAAGTACTTTTTAATAATTTATTTATTTAGAGCTCTATTAGTTAAAGAAAACTTAAAACTTTATCATTGAGTAGACAACTTATTTATAACAAAATTTTTTATTTAATTAAAAAAAAATTATCTACAGTCGCTCATAACCATAAAGCCGTATGGTACTTTTTAAAACTCTTACTTTAGAACCTTTTTTAAAGATCATATTTAAAAAAGTACTTGCTTCAAAAGACATCTTTAGTTTAGGTAAATTCAGTAAAAAATTCCTATACAGGTTTTTTTACCATTTTTTCTTGAGGTACTTTTTTTAAGTTAATGTTTTCAAGGGTACTTTTTTAAAGTTAATGTTTTTTAAAGCAACGATTTTGACATGCTCTTCTTCAAGAAGGTTAATTATGTTTAAAAAAAAAATTTTTTTGTAGAGGAATACTTTAAAAGGCATCTTTTTTAGAAAGTACTTTTTTAAAAGTACTTATTTAATGTGTTTTTTAAATATTAGTTTCCAAATAATACTTTTTTAGCAACCCTTCAAATGGATTTTTTATAAAGGGTACTTTTTTTATTAGGTACTTTTTGAGAGTACCTTTTTAAAATGTACCTTTTAAAAATTTGTTTCAAAATAATACTCTTTATTTAGTAACCCTTTAACTGAATTTTTTTTTCAAGTTACCTTGCTCAAAAGGTACTTTTACACCTTATTAAAAAATATCTTTTTTAAACCTCCTTTTAATTTTAATTTATTTTGATAAATGTACGTTTCTTTAATAAAACTACAGTTGTATTATCTTTCAAATACCAGTCTTAAAGTGTAGTTTTTTTTGTGTATGCTCTGTTTTTCAAACACCGTATTAAAGTACTTTTTTTAAACATTGTGTTTCTACGGGCATTTGAATTTCTTCAAAAGATGGTTTGTTAAAGCATTTTTGAAGTCTATATTTTGTTTAAGAATGTTACCTTTTAAAAGTTCCTTTTTTTCATTACTGGTACATTTTTAGAAAAAAAAAATGTAGGGAATACATGATGGCGTTGTGATTTTCGACTTTATGAAGTAAATAGATACATGAATTTCTTTAATAGATTTGTACCATTATTTCGTTTAATCATGCTTTCAAACGACCATGGAATTTTTATTAAATATTTTATGCCAAAAAGTACCTTCTGCTAAAAGTCTTGTCGATGAAAATGTTAATTTGTGAAATATATAAAAATTGTGCTATTTTTAAGTTTTGATAATTTTTAGAAATTTTACATGATTTTATAAAACAGGAAACAAAATTTTTAAATTATAAAATTTGTATTAAAAAACTGTGGCAACAATCGCTATTTTTATTTAAAAACTGCCTCTTTGTCAGTAATTTTTACGTTTAATGTAATAAACATTCGATTCAGTCAAACATATTCAAGATGATAGTAACTATTCTTTATTTCGCCCTACTTTTTGTTTGAAATCAAAATTGTAGCAATAATTTCAACCGATCGTTTTAAAGTGCACGTAGCAAGTAGGCTGAAAGATTTACTAATGCTGACATCTAAAAGTAATTCAATGTGTGTTTTCAAAATTGCTGAAAACTATTTAAAAACTTTTCTTTTCTCTTTATTTTATTCCATTTTTTTTGCGTTAAAACATATAGAATAATAATGTTTGATAATCCAATATCTTTGCCAAATGCAGCTTAAATGTAACTAAACTTTTATAAGAATCCTTTTCTCATCCTTAAATTCTTTTCTGCTTTTTACAAAAACCTTAAAAATAAATGACGTTAAGGTGGCGCTGATTACCAGACTGTAAATTATTAAATTTTGTTCGTTACATGAACACATACATGCAAACGTACGGTCTATTTAATATTTAAGTTAAATGTGCTAATAGAAGAGTGTTTGTAAGATCTAATAAAAGTTCAACTGCAGATGTTACAAAAATATGGTTGAATGTTAAAAAAAGGGTGGAATATTTCAAACAAAGAGAGTTCATGGTACAAAAAAGGATAAAAAAGTTAACTTTAGATAAATAAAAATGCTTCTTAATAATTTTTTTTCGATGCATTATTTTTAACTATCCCCCAAAAACTGTTTTATTTATAACGATAATTTTGCAGAATTTTGCTAAAAAAGTACTTTTTCAAATTTATTTTTTTTTAATAAGTTTTTGTCATAGTTTTTGTTTTAAATATGTTCCTCAAAGCATGATGCTCTTTGTCAAAAGGCACGTTTATTTAAAAGGTAATCACTTGTGGTTAAAGTTACAGCTCAAAAAAGTACGAAATATAACTTTTTCTAAATATAATTTCTTTATTCTTTTACAAATATTTTTTTAAACATTTATTTCTGCTTAGAAAAAAACTTTTATGAATTAATAATTTTAACAGAAACTTTTAATAAAAAGTATTTTTTTAAGGTACTTTTTCGAAGGTACTTTTTCAAAAGTACTTCTTCAAAAGTTCTTTCATGAAAAACGGGTTTTAAACGCTCATTATAAAAAAGAAAAAAATTTTATGAGGAATTTTTTGAAAAGTACTATTTTTGGTACCTTTGTAAAAGGTATCCATTAAACAAGTGCTTTTCTGTGATATATAATTACAAATGTAGTTTTTACAGAAGCTTTTCTCAAAAAAATTTCTTTGCTTAAAAGGTACTTTTAATATTTTTTTAAATTCAATTGGTACTTTTTTTAAATTTTTTATCTTATAAATTTTTTAAAAACATTTTTGAAAAGAGTCTTTTAAAATAACTTTTCTTTAAAGGTTTTATTAAAAGGTGTTTAATGCAAAAAGTACTTTTTTGTGCTATTTTAAAAAGTACTTTATTAAAAAAGCTACTATTTTTAATTATTTTTTTTTTTTCAAACATAAATTTTAATTAAATATTTTATTTAAATAAACAGTTTTTCAAATACACCCGTTTTGAAAGTGCTTTTTGTAGTTTTTTTTTAAGGTACCTTTCTAAGGTTCTAATTTTTAAATAGTTTTTATTTATGTGTGCATGTTTTTAAAAGTTTGTTTTATTTTTATTTTCTTAAGATCTTCAGAAATTTTGAAATTGAAGATTTTTATTTTAATTTTAATAAAAAGTATTTTTGGAAGGTACTTTTTCAAAAGTACTTTCAAGAAAAATGCTTTTTAAAGGTTCTTAACAAAAAAGAAAAGAAAAACAATTTTAAGAGGATTTTTTTTTGAAAAGTAATTTTTTTGGCACCTTTGTAAAAAGTACCCATTAAACAATGGCTTTTCTGTGACACATAATTACAAATGTAGTTCTTACGCAAGCTTTTCTCAAAAAAATTTCTTTCCTTAAAAGGTACTTTTAATTTTTTTAAAATTCATTTGGTACTTTTTTAAATTATTTTTTTTCTTATAAATTTTTTAAAAACATTTTTGAAAAGGGTCTTTTAAAATTACTTTTATGTAAATGTTCAAAGGTTTTTGTACTTATTTATTAAAAGGTATTTTATGTAAAAAGTACTTTTTTAAAAAAGCTACTATTTTAAAAATATTTTTTTTTACGAACATAAATTTTAATTATATATTTTATTTAAATAAACAGTTTTTTAAATATACCCTTTTTAAAAGTTTTTTTTTTTTGTAGTTTTTTTTTAAAGGTACTTTTCTGAGGATTTAGTTTTTCAATAGTTTTTATTTATATGTGCATGTTTTTAAATGTTTGAATGATTTTTTTTTTGCCTTTTTTAACATCTTGTTAAAAATTTCAATTTGAAGACTTTTATTTATAATAAAAACCTTCAAAAAAAATTTAATTAAAATGAAAGTACTTTTTTATTAACTTACTTTCTAAGGCAAATTTTTTAAAGGGGGGTTTTCAATGTTCTTAAAGTAACAATTTTCTTAAATATTTTTGTATTTAACGTTAATTATTTTAAAGAACTTGAATATTAATTTTATCATTATTATGGCACTTTTTTTATTGAAACCTTCAATTTTCAAAAGGTGCTTTTTTAAAAGTACTTTTTGACTATATGTACTTTGCTGAATGTACTTTTTGTGTCCCTGCTAATAGTGTTTACCTAAAAGAGTGCAAGTTTTTGCTTTTAAATTCCTCTTCGATCATCCTAAAAGTAGGCAATGTTTGTAGTAATTTCCACTACATTTTAATCAAATTGCTACTGCTGCCTCTACGGTCATTGTGTAGCTTCGGTTATAGATATTTTACATACAATCTATTTGTGATGAATAATCTACAACAGTTTGTGACAATATCTTGTATTTTGTATTTACTTTAATCAAGAATTTAACTGACTGCAAAATATATATTTATTTTAAACAGAAAATAAATCAAAATATATCGTAAAATTAATTCGCAATTTAAAAAATTAATTTATAAAGAATTTTTTATAATTTCTTAATATTCATTATTAAGAAGTATGGCAAAAATTTTTTAAGTTTAATAGTTCAGCGTTAGTGTTAGGGTGTGTTTTAGTTAGTTTTAATCAAATTAAAAACACATGCTAGTTAAGTTTTAAAGTGGAACGTGTTACGAATAATTTAGTAGTAAACGGCTTAAAAATATGTTTTTAATTGTTTTTTAATAATTCTTAGCATACTTTTAGGTACTTAAAAATTAAACGCATTATTAATTAATTTCATAATGTGTCGCAAATTATAATTTAATCACTTTTATAATTTCATATAATTTAATTTATTAGTTTGCATTTATCTTTAATAACATCAAACAAAATTTGCTAACGTTATTTATTTAATTGCTTGAGATAAGTGATATTTGCTTTTAATTATTTTTTAATTTGCATCTTCTATATATATTTTCTAATTATTTGTGAAATAAGTTTAAGTTAAGATATTCTATTGATTGCCATCAATCTATTAATAGCAGCCAGAGCTTTAAATTGAAAACGAAGAACTCTCTTGGGAACAAAAAAAAAAAAAAAAAATAAAATAAAAAATAACAATCAATCAATCTCTTTTTTATTTGAAAAAAAGAGTTTTTATTCCATTACTTATTTAACTGGACATTTTAGTATCTGTTTTTTCAATAATTATTAAAATTAAGTCTATAAACATTTTAATTTAAGTTCAAGCAGAAAAATATTAAAACAAAGATGCTTTTACAAACTTACACAGAGATCGTTCCTTTGTGGTCGATTGGCCAGTAAATCGCACTACGCATTACAGAGATAATTTATTTTTTAGCCGAACAGTTCGTATGTGGAATAAACTTCCTGCAGAGGTCTTTCCTGCCACTTTCAATGTGCACAGATTCAAATCAAATGCCCACAAGCACTACTCCCTCGATCTCCCTTCCCATAATCTAATTTTCGAGTTCTGCCACAATGCATTGCATAAGTAGTGGTCATCCCCTAAATGCTGGTCCTAATAAAAAAAACTTACTAAATTTGACATGGGCTCTTCTAAGACTAATGTGCATTTTCAGTCAAAGTCGTGGACATGTGGCAACCGGGGGTCATGCTTTCCTTGTACAAATTATAAGATTTTCAATTATCCCACATCTGAAATTCATAAAAAAATTATTATTATAAAAAATACTATTTCTTACAAAAGTTTATTCTATTTAATTAATTGTTAATCGGGTACTGCTAATTTCTAAATTTTTTAAATTTAAGAAGAGAATAAACAGCTATCTAAGTAAGCGATAGCGAAGTAGCCATGGAGACATGCTTTCATCTACAATAATCAATAAATTTATTTTATTGAAAAGCGATTTCAGCACTCCAGAATTTTAATTTATTTAATACTAGAGAATAAACTCTTTTTTATAAATCGATAAAACTTTTTTTATCTTGAAACCGTAATCGGTTCTAGCTGAAGTTTTAAGTAAAAAAAAAACTCGGTTTTTGCAGACTCTTAAGTTATAAAACGTAAAACAAGAAATAAAGGAAAAAGAAAGAAATTTTTCAAAATACATCAACATAAATTCAAATTAATTTAATTAAAAATGTATATAACCCGGTTATTTTTCGGTTTTTTTATGTCTAGTCTTATCTTAATCTTCTGTCTGTTACTTATTTAATCAACTTTTACTTTATTTTTTACAAAATAAAAATAAAAAATACTGAAATTAAAGGTAAGAAATGTTAAGCATACTTTTAGGAAAATTTAAAATTGTATTTACAAATGAAAGTAAATATATTTTCAAAACTTGTATCTTTTCTCTCACAAATTTGTTCTAAAGAAAGTAAATAGATTTTAAAAACTTGTATTCTTTCTCCCACGTCCATAAGTTTTTGTTTTTTTATTTTCATGCCTAAATTCTATTCTATGACGCTGTAAAATATCATGTACCATAAAAACATGAATATTTTGTATGATGATACTGTTGTTTCGCTTTCCTTGCCAGCAATAAGAAATATTTAGCACAATTTTATTTTCTAAGCAGCACATTCATATAATGACGTAGCAAAATATAAAAGCAGATAAAAAACAAAAATCGTTCTTAGTTTTTTCTTTTTTTCTTTTTTTTTGTATTAACAAAATACCTTAATGATTTTATTATGGCAAATGTAGTATTTCAATACAGATGTTGTATTAAAAAAATGCGTACGAAGTTTTTTTTTAAGTTTTTGATTAAATTTTTAAATTGATTTCTGTGCTTAAGAAAATACGCAGCAGATTTGTTTTAGTTTACTTTAATTTTTAATTAAAATAATTTTGTTGTGTCGAACTTTATTCGGCTGTACAATTTAGAAATGTCCATTTTCTGTCTCACTTAAGGTATCACAAAATTTTGGCTGTAATATAATCCCAAATTTTTAAAAAAATATTATAACGTTTTATTTACTCGTCTGTTTGTTTGTTTTTATCAAAAAAGCTCAAAGAATTAATTTGTTTAGTGCAATTTTGTTCAATCAAATTTTTTTCTTTATTTCGCCATACCGCCCACAACTGCGTTTTTTTAAATTAACGATTTAAAACGTCTAGATTCTTCTTAGAGTAAACGATCTGGTAGCTTTTTGATTTTTTTACGCTCATATTTGTGTACCTGTGATATAAGGCAATGGAACTCTAATGGTTTGGTATTGGCTTGAATCCGTAGTTTTACAGGTTCGCATTATATCCTTCGCTTTAAGATGAAGACTTAACTTATTTTTTTTTTTTGCTAAAGAAAGAAATAAATTTCTAATATAGAAGTTCAATCAAAAAGCTACTAGAAAGTTAACTTCTTTTCTAGGAATATTTTTTTTTACAACAAAGGTACTTTTTTTAAAAGGTACATTTTTACACGGTACTTTTTTCAAATTACTTTATTTAAAAATATTTTCTTATTTAAAATGCTTTACCTTAAAAAATACGTTTCTTAAAAAAATACTTTTTTGAAAAGTACTTTTCTTAAAAAGGCACTTTTCTTAAAAAAGTACTTTTCGTAAAAAAGTATTTTCTTAAAGTAGTATTCTTTTAAAAAATAATATTTTTTAAGATACCTTTCCTAAAAAGTATTTTTCTAAAAATTTTTTTTCTTATAAAGGTACTATGAGGAAAGTACTTTTTTGAAAGAACTTTTTAAAACTAAGTTTTTTTTTTTTGCTAAGAAAATTTAGTAATTATAGTCCTTTTATACGTTATTAAAAGGAAGAATAATAAAAAATTTTCTATTTTTACTTAAAACACCGTAAGGTATTTATTTTAAATTTTAATTGTTTTAATTTAATTGTTTATTTTCCATTTTTCTGCTTTTATATCTCAAGAAGACCCTTAAGGGATTTTATTCATAGTTAATTTTAAATTCTAAACATTACTGCCTAACCTCATAGCTTTGGTAAATATATTAAATTTAAAGCATATTTTAAGGATGCTTATTTTTTATTATTACTAATAGAAACATAAAAGTTTGAAACGAAATAAATGCAAGAATCTATAATTTTTTTTTTGCTAAAACAAATCAAATACACAAAGAAAAATGAATGCTAATTTAATATTCTTTTTTAGAAATTCTCTTGGCTCGTGACCTCGTTTATGTGGTTTCTGTTTGTTCTTTTCATAATCTTTGCATATTTTTGGAGCGCAATAAATAATTGTTAATTTTCAACACAAACTTAAATCAGGATGCGTGTGGGTAAACAAACTTCATTTCGTTTTATTAAGTTTGCAATTGATGTACCCCTCTTTCGTTCAATATGAAAAAGCAATCAGAATAATGAAAAAAACTAACAAATTGTGTATAAAAACGTGTGTGAAAGAAAATATATTAAAAAAATTGAAAATTGCCACAAACATCTTAATATTGCTAAGACCACATGACTTTATTGAAAACATGTGGTGACATTGTGATAATAATACTAAACAAAAACTATTTATGATTAAAATAGTCACGCAACTATAAAAAACAACACAAACATGATGAAAACTTCCATACATTTCATTAATGCTTTAATAAAACAACAACAGCTGCCGAAAAAGTGTATCACAACTGAACAATAATTTATTTAGAACACGTACAATATAACAGTGAACACACATGCACATGATAAATACTAACTTCTGCTTGAAGTTATGGGAGTGGGAAAAATTAATATCTTTATGAAATACTTGATAGAGTTGTAGTTGCAGAAATAAACGGAATTGTATGTCCAATTAATAGACAAAAAAATCACTGTCAGAACAAATCATAAGCTGGAATTAATAAAGTGGGAATCCTGATTTATAATTGAGTTTAAAACAATGGCCACAGTATAAGTAAAAATAATTTGATTTCAAAAGTGAAGTTTTAGTATTAGAGATTAGCGTAACAAGATGTATTCTTTGAAGCGAAATAAAAAATTTCATAAGAAGACAAAATATGATGATGAGAAAAAATTTGGCTTGGCGGTGGCTTAGTGCTCACCAGACGGTCTTATCTACATTAATGGCGTTAAATATAAGTATAAGGCAAAAAGAAAGAAAGAATCCGAGTACAATAGAATAATCTTAAAATTATAAGATATTTTTTAATATAAGAGAGCAATATGATGAGTATAAGAGTAACTCAATACTCTAAAAATAAATCTTTGTAGAAGTAGTGTTAGTCCAAGTATGTGTTATAAATCCCACTTTAAGAAGGAAATCTCAATGTAAAATTATATTTTCTGTATTAGAGCAGTCTAAGTATAAAAAGCAATTGTCAATTTAGTTAAAATATATGAGAATAAGAATGTAGTCCGAGTACAAATAGTACAAATGTATAGACGTATGTATATTAAATGTAAAACTTAGGCTGAGTAAAAGACAGTAATCTATGTATAAGATAATAGTCAGAGTTTAAGTCTAATTTTAAGACAGAAAAATAAGTATAACCCAATAGACTGCGCGATAGAAAGTAATGCGTATAAGAATTTTTTTTTAATGTCCAAAGCGATTTTAGGTAAAATGCAGTAGTTTCAGCATGAGTAATTGGGCGCAGTATAAATCTGTCGGCCAAGAATAAGCGAAAGTAGTTTAATAACTAAATGTAGCCTGAGTATAAAAAGGTTGTTTGGATTTTAAAATTTTTATATTAAATTTAAAACTTAGGTAGTAGTCTGAGTATAAGACAGTCTACTCAGTATAAGTCTGAATCTAAGACAGCAAGATAAGTATAAGACTGATGTCTGAGCATTAGAGGGTAGAGAGCGCCTGAATAATATTTAAAGGTAGTCGAGTAAAAGGCGGTAATCTCTGCATAAAAAATTAGGTGCAGTATAACACCTTCGTTAAAGTTATAGGAAAAGTTTTAGTATAAACAAATAGGAGTTGGATATTCAAAGTATATGCAACTCAAGTTTAGTAAAGTAGCTCCTATAAAAAAACAAAAAAATAAAAAAAAAAATAAAAAACAAATAATGCGGTGACAGAGAATAAGAAAATGAAGTAACTCTTGCAAAAAAAAAAAAAACGACTTCAAACTTAAAATCATATTTTTTTTAATTAGGACCAGCACTCAGGGGATGGCCTCTGCACTTATGCAATGCATTGTGTCAGAACTAGGAAATTAAGTTGTGAGAAGGGAGATAGAGGGAGAAGTGCTTGTGGACATTTGATTTGAATCTTTGCAGATTTAAAGTGGCAGGAAAGTTTTTTCCACATACAAAGTGTTCGGCTAAAAGACGAACTTTCTCTGTGATGCGTAGTGCGATTCACTGGCCAATCAACTACAAAGGAATTCACTCATGATGCAGAGCGCGTGGCGCCTTTGAAATTACGGTTTTCAGGAACAAGTTCCCTGATTTCATAAGAGCACATTCCGTTCTAGTAACGATAAAACGGTAAAACACACCCTGATGCTCCAGTGAGTCAATAGAGCTGGATACCCGACTGTCACCGATGAGCTTCTTCGCTCTCTCCTGTGCGCGATCGAGTAACTCCAAAATAGACTTTGAAGCACCGGCCCATACGTGAGCGCTGTATTCCATTTTCGGTTTGATAAAAGTGATATAGATAGTAAGGAGATCATATTTCCTTAGAAAGATTGCATCAAAATTTATTTATTTGTCGTAAAACAAAATATAAATGCAGATTAAACAAGAAAATTCAGCAGTTAAGTGGTCACCCTTAATTTTTTTACATTTTTTATTTTGGAAACAGTAAAATAAAATTTGTATACATTTAAAGCGTTAGCCCATAACTGTTCAAAAGATTTGCCCTTTAGTTTCTAATTTTAAATATTTATACTTGTTTATATTCTCGATATAGCAATGGACATTCTATTTAATTTTCAAGAGTTTGTCTGTAACGGTTTCAAAGATAGGGCCATATAGGTCAAATTACATCAGTTAGAGGGACACCCTTTTAATTTCTAATTTCAAGTTTGCTAATTGTTGTTATAGCGGGCTTAGCAATAGAGGTTCTGTGCGAATTTCAATCAACTGTCTACACCTGTTCAACAGTTTGGTCACATATATCAAACAACAGCAACTATCGTTGAGAGGATTGAGTCGTCGTCGGCTTATTCGCGTAAACCGTCGACTTCAAAAAACTCCAAAAAAAAAAAAATGTAAAGGTGTTAAATCTAGGCGGCCCATTTGGTGTCCAAAACGCGAAAAAACACGACCGGGAAATGGCTGATGCAGCAGTTGAATTGTTTCTCTGGCTGTATGACATGTGGCTCCGTCTTGTTGAAACCACATGCCCTCCGCATTCATTTCTTCAATTTTAGGCAAAAAAAAACTGGTTATCATTTCACGATACCGAACACCATTGACTGTTTGCGCTTGACCTGGCTCATTCCAATGATTCCTCCAGCCAAAAACCACACTACACAGTGACACGTTGATGATGCATTTGCTTCTCGTGGATCTCTCGAGGATTTTCCTCATCCCAAATGCGACAATTCTGCCTATTGACGAAGCCATAAAGATGGAAATGGGCCTCGCCACTAAAGATGATTTTATCGACAAAATCAGCATTTTCATTTTGTCTCTTCAATACCCAATTAACGAACAACCTTCGCTATTCATGGGTCAGCTGGCTTCAGTTCGTGAGTCAATTGAACTTTGTATGCATGAAGATGCAAAGCTTTCGTCAAAATTCGGTGCATAGTGGATTTGGAGACAACAATTTGCTGAGCTCGGTGTCGAATTGAGGTGTATGGTGTTTGAGCGACATCATCACGTACAGTTGCGACATTTTCGGTCGATCGATCTGGTCGAAGGCGCGCTGTTGTCTTTACATCACTAATAAACTCAGTTTTGGGCAAATTGATCCATTAATCTCTTTACAGTTGACTCTTTTGGAGCATTATTGTGATCCCAAATTGATCGCAATTTGCGAACTGTAGCTGCAAAACTTTCACCATTTTGATAAAACAATTTCACAATGAGAATGCGTTGTTCATTCATTTAGCGCCCCTCGTGCCTTCTGCTAGCCAACAATAATTGTTCAAATGTCAAACAATGACACTTCGAATCGTGCCAAATTTAAAAATTGCGTATATACGTGCAAGTGTAAGACAGTGAACTACTTTTGAAGTTAGTCTGAACGGTCAGACTGCTTTATCCATTATATCAATAGCATATTTTGGTTGCTTGCGTATAGTGGAGCAAGTGAGATATTTTAATTATCTTTTGTTCAAGCTAAAGTATACGCAGTCTAGTTCTCTTATTTTTGATCAACCGCTGCTATAAGCAAAAAATTATTTTTGAATTTATTTTTATTTCAAAGAATCCTTGTGACTTCGTGGATCAGACTTTTAATTTTTATATCAGGGACTTAACAAAAACTTAATAACAGAGTTTAAGGTACTTAAATAAAATATTAATAATTTATACTTTACCTTCCGAAATATCTTTTTTCTTCCAAAATATCTTCACATACTTTTATTGATAATTGTGGTTTTTACCAAACACTTTATGTATTCTAAACTTTTCTATTCGAACTTCTTTAAATACAAACACATCGCTAAATATTGCCATTTCTGTAAATAGGCGAGTTAAAACGACTAGATTCTTCAAAATTGAAAAGATATGGCAGCTTTTGCGAGTTGTTTTTATTTTTAACTTGTATGTATGTACGTAAGAGTGTGAGCTAATTAAAGGCATGCTGCAACAACAATAACAACAGCATTTTCCCATCTGATTTAGCAAATTGTGAAATATTATTTCATGGTTTATTTTTTTTTTTCTTCATTTTCTTGTTACTTTTTATTAACTTTACCTTCAAAATGTTTTCTGCCTATAACAAAAAATATTTCTTAAAAATTATTCTTAAGATCAATATCTCAAAAATAGTTTTGGTTATTTTTTTAGTCAATTGACACAGCAAATGAAAATAAATATTTTGCCTTGACCTGTTTGAGAAGAAAAAAAAAAAAAAAACAACAAAACTAATAAAAATGTGGAAAAATATATACAAGAAATTTTAACTAGAAAAAACACTTTGAGAAAATTGGAAAAACACACCACTACTATATCAACATCATCACGTATTTAACACCTTTTTTGTACACATTTGCTTGAAGGCAACTGCAAAAAAGGCTGGTAATTTTTTTTTAGTTTTTTTGCACCATAACTAAAACTAAAAGAAATAACAAGGTACGAATTTTAGTTGAAGCAAAAAAGATCATATTTTGTTATTTTAGTATTTTATAGAAATTCGAATGAATTTTGAGCAGACCAACAGAGAAACAGAAAGTTTTTATTAAGAGCCAGTTTCAAGCATGACCACAAGAGATGAAATTCATATTATTATTTTTTTTTTTTGGAGTATTACGAGGGCTGCTCTATATATTTCTGGCTTAATAGTGAAAATGCAAATATTTATAATCAAAAATGGTTTTATTGTTTTTCAAAGTATTCTCCAGCATGATTTATATACTTTTGCATGCGCTCAAACCAGTTGTCGAAGCACTTTTTCCACTCCGATTGCGACACCTCTAAAACATGGTTTTTGAACACTTCAACAGCTTCTTCTGGCGACGAAAATCGTTCATCACGCATTTTTTTCTTGATGTGCGGAAACAAGAAGAAGTCATTAAGTGCCAAGTCAGGGCTGTACGGCAGATGATCCATTAATTCGACGTTTTGGCCGGCCAAAACGCTCTGGTTTGGGCCGATGTGTGAGAGCTGGCATTGTCATGGTGAACAATGATTCGTCTTCTCTTGTTGGTTTTTCGAATTTCTACGATGACTTCAGCCAAACAAATTGTAGTGTACCACTCAGAAGTGACCGTCCTACGTTGCTCAAGCGGAACAGTCGCCACATGACAAAGAAACAGGCGACCATTTGCTTCGAAGTGTTGCTTTCACGAACAACTTTCGTTGGATTTTGCTCGTCTTTGAAGACCCACACGGACGATTACTGTTTCGTTTCGGGCTCATACGGATAGATTCATGACTCGTCACCTGTGGCGATCTTATAAACGTCTTTTGGAGCAGCGCAATCGTATTTTTGCAACATTTCTTTGCACCAATCGACACGAGCCTTTTTTGAGCGACTTTAAAATCGTGCGGGATCCAACGAGAACAAACCTTTTTTACGGCCAGGTGTTAATGCAGTATCGAATGTATGCTGGTGGAAGAAATGTCCAAGGATGTCTCTATCTCTCTGTATGTCGCATGTCGATCTTGCATTATGAGTTCACGCACGGCATAAATGTTCTCTGGCACAACAGCCGTTTTTGGACGACCTTCACGGAATTTGTCTTTGAGCGAGCTTCGGCCACGATTAAATTCATTATACCAATTTTTCACAGTGCTATAGGATGGTGCTTCATCGCCATACAAAGATTTAAGTTCATCAATGGACTCTTGTCGTGATAATTCACGTCGAAAGTTGTGAAAAATGATGGCACGAAAATATTCACGAGTTAATTCCATTTTTTTCTATATTAATTTTTTCAAGTCACTGTAAACAACACAAATAATGGCCGTACGTCAAAACGTTTTGAGTACAATTATGCTTAAAAATGACAAACTTTCCAATGGAAATGTCAGATTGCACTCAGTGTTGCCAAGGCAGAAATATATATAGCAGCCCTCGTAGTTTACTATTAAAAGTTATAAATACGAGAATGTAGTTTTTAGTTTGAAACTCATTCAAGTATTCACAAAAAAAAAAAAAAATTAATTTAAAAAAAATAAAAAAATGAAAAAATCAATAGGATTTGAAAAATAATAAAAAAAAACGTATTAGAAACGTATGAGAAAAAATATTAACAAATAACAAGTGTTAAATAGAATAGAATAATAAATTATTTAAATAAATGTTTTTTTTTCTTTTTTTTTTTCTCTTTTTTTAGAGTGAACATTTAGACTGGATTTTATGACTACAAAATTATTTCAGAAATAAATTGAATTTTTATCATTCGTTAACATGAAAACATTCTGTTTCATTGCTAATAATATGATTTTATGTTTGTGTAACTGTGTATCATGTCTACCATTGCACTTGCAAAACTTTTTAACACATATATGTATTGGATTACACAACATGTTACAACAGCTTGACACGTACTGCTGCAACATACTTCGTGAAAAATTGTTTATTTTTTTTTGTTTTTGAGGAGGAAAATTCAATTTTGCATCTGTACACGTATTGATGTTTAACATGAATGTAGAATCTACACTTTTATCGATTTTAAAAGTTAATTATGTTTTGATCAGTTTGTGTTTAAGTCAATTGAGGCAGAAATATGAACAGTAAAAAATAACATTATGGATATTACACCATTTCCTACGAAAAGAACTTTAAGTTTCTGAAAGTGTTTAAATTTAGAAACTACATTTCCAAAGTCTAATTCACACGTGAGCCTAAATGTATTCAATAAGAAACGAGCAACAGTCAAACTTAACAAGCTCATTATTAAGTATAAGATAATCCTGCACGTTATAATACGTTTATTTTATTATAAGATAACCGTCTGAGTACAACACAGTATTAGTCTGAGGCGTTAGTCTGTAAAAAACAGCCATATTTAAGTAAAAAGAAAAGTTCTAGTGTTAGAATTTATGCAGCGCCTAAAACTACAGCGTGACTATGACTACAACTTCTGAAAAAATGTTTTATTAAGATTTTTTCTCCCTTCTCTCTCTGTTATGAAAGAGGAGACTAAAGTAATTAAAAAACACTACACACATGTATCTAAACAAAGTTCTACACATTCTTTTACTTACACACAAAAATCTATAAAAATATTTTCTATAAATGTTTTTATTGTTGTAGTAACCCAACTTGTAAATAGAATGGTAAAAATAATTAAACAGAGTATTAAAAGAAACACTAAAAAAAATTAGAACAAGAAATTAAGATGAGCTGATGAAATTCTATTTAAAAAGTTCTGTTAATCAACTGGTATGAGTTTATGATATACAAACAGCAACAAAGTCACTGTAGATAAATGTCGCAGCACTTTCATTGGGAACGGGGTGTGAAGCACGTTTTTGTAATTAAAGTTTATTAACAACAAAAGTAAATAAGTTTATGTTGTAAGTAATTATTTTAATAGATTAATAATAAATAACAACAATAATTAATTTGCAACTAAGAAAAACTTTTAATAGTTGAAGTTTTGTTTATTTCTGTCACATGTAATTAAGAGATTAAAAATAAAAATCTATTTTTTTATTTCAAAATTAAAAAACAAGGAAAATCTTTTTCTTGGCTATAAAATATAAATTTAAATTAAATAATAAATATTTTATATTCTCACGACCAGGAATTTGCCTTATTTTCAATATTATCTCTTCATAAAAATATTAATAGTTTACACTCATTTTAAAATATAATTAAAAATCAATTAAAAAGCTTAAAATAAAATAATAAAATACCACAAAATCTTTAATCATTTTGTTTTTAACAGGAACAATTTTAAATCTTGTAATAATTTTTTAATATTTTTTTTAACGTTTGGCTTCTTAACTAAAAAAATATGTCGACAGCTTGATTGACTGAATGAAATATATTCTAAAAGCATGCATTTCAATGTAGATATTCAAGAAATTCATTAAATCAGAAATTTAAAATGTATGCTTAATATTAATGAAGCTTCTGCAGCAAGAGAGTAATATCTAAAAAAAAAAGAAAAAAAAAAAAAAAGTAAATAAATAAATAAATATTAGAAAAACAAATAACTTGGCATTTACACTATGCAATCTTCCACGAAACTACCATGAAATTTATGTTTATTGGTGAAGCAAGAAGGGTACGCAATTGAAAAAAAATCCTAAAAAAAATTACATAGTGTAAATCTGGACTAAAAGTGCTAGATTTGTCTATTCCGAATCTTTAATACCCTTCTAGTTTAGAAAAGTAACTTCAATTAAAAAAAAAAACCAATACCGAAGTGACATAAAATGTTTTCGGCTCTTAATGGGCTAAGCATTTTTTAAAAATGTTAGTACTTTCTAAAAGAACTCCCAAAGATCTTTTAAATGATACCCATATTGATCATATTAACAATCGATTTTTTTTAAATTTCAGTGTCCCATAACTCAAAACATGTCGGCGAGCGCCGATTTTTTCCGTAATGCGTTATCTTATTTTCTAATTCTCTATCGTTCCATATATTTATTTTTTTAATGGAGTTACCTAATTGTTCCAAATGACATGGAAAAATTAAGAGGCAGGCGTGGTGTTTAGCCCACTGCCTCGAGGGACATGGAACGCTAATGCTGATTTCCAATGGCACTCCTCTGTCGTCACTATGTTTGATCGATTGGCATATTTAAATTTTCTCTAGCTTATCAAGTGCCTTGGCAAAATTGATTTCAGCATTAACAAGGACAGGAAAAGTATCAAAATTGAGTCGAGGAAAATGTGTAAAACTTTCTCTTAAGCTTGAAGAAAAAATCGTAATTCCTTTATGACATACAGTTGAAGCCTTTAGGAATATTTCTGTATGCACAACTCAGAAATTTAAATTTTTAAGTTAAAAATTATTTTTGCAAAAGTGATAAATTTAAAAGCAAATGACCATAATAACCCAGGGAGATAAAAAAATAATCTCAAAATAATAAAAATTGAAACTCAAAATTTGTCATAAAAACAAAATTTTGTGTATTAAAGTTGGTTATTCGGACTTACGGACCTGTTACAGCGGACATTGTAATACATTATTTGATTTAAAATAAGGCGAACTCTATGGATACACCCTTTAATTTTTAAATATATTGTTGACGCTTATTTTAAGATCGGATATACTTAAACAGATTCTGTGTTAATTTTAAAAGTCTATGCATCACTGTTTAAAAACTAAATTATTATTCGTAAAAATCAGCCGGAAAGTTATAATAGTTTATTCTACTGCTAATTTGGTAAACAGTAGTCTTGACAGTTCGTATTTGACAGCCATCAAGTAGATATGTAGCGACTTTATTATGGTAAAATATTCGATTACCCACGTACTTTAGTCGTTAAAATATTTTACTGAAATCAATCTTCGATTACTGTGACGATGAAAAAGTTACGTAAAATTTTTGGGAGAAACAACGTCCCAACAAAACGCACTATTTATCGTGTAGGGAATGCTTTCAAAGAAAGAGCGTCTGTAGGTTATAGACCTTAGCATAGACCCCAATGTACTGCAAGATCGGCTGCACACATTACTTCTGCTCAAGAAAGTGTTTAAAACAATCCACCAACCTCAATTCGACGCCGTGCTCATCAGCTTAGACTTTAAAGAACAACTTTGGCCACAAAGGATTTGCATTTGTTTTCTGTTTAAAGTTTTAATTGACTTAAAAGTTTCTCTTACAAGACCATTTACGCTGCCGTACATATGGCAATTGGATGTTACAGCTCGCTTATGACACCTCAGATTTTTATGAAAAAAAAAAAATCATAATGAGTGAGGATTCACATTTTCATTTGGATGGATTTGTGATTGAAGCAAATAGTCGGTTTTGGGCAATGGAAAGCCCTCATCAGCAGTCACCTTTTTATTTATAAAAAGTATCAATCTGGTGTACAATTTGCTCAACAGGAGTCTTACTTTTTTTGAGAATGATAACAGTGCATATTGATTGAAAAGTGGGCGAAATTCATTTTTTTCATGTTATGCTGATTTGAATAATTTTTTGAAACTTTGTGATCAAATATCTGAATATAATGACTCTGTAATATTAGGCTGACACGCTCAAAGTTCATATATGTTCGCTCGTTTAAAACGGCATGAAAATTTACTTTATATTCAATGTTTGAGTACAATTACAGTAAACTTATTATTTGACTTTGTTGTATATTTTCGTAAATGACAATGGTCGTAGATGACACCTGAATTAAAAAAAGTTGGAAAAAGTGCCATATAAAAAATTTCGTAGAACAGAATATTAACAACTTCAAAATTTCAATGTTCTTGAACTTCAGTGGACTGCATCTTTTTAGTGCTGTGGAGAGCTGTTTAACGAAAACTGTCACATTACAGCTTGAAGTTTTAGCTAAGAGCTCCTGCTCCTTTCAAAAAAAAAGGTAGTAAAAATCATAAAGTAACAAAACATGAGTTTTCGTTCATTTATGTTGTTGTTGCCATAATTCTTTACTGTTTAAAATTATTACATAATGTAAAATAAATACTAGAAAATAGCTGAAATACAGATGATATTAAAGTTGACACTGGGCATAAATTTAGACGTAGTAAAACAAAAAACGATAGCAATACAGCAAAAGAAGGTTTTTCGAAAATCAGGCAGACTTAAAAATTATTTTGGCCGCAATAAATTGTAGTGCAGCGAGCGACACTAACATTTTCAGGAGCTCATTCTTCAATTATAATATTTGGTTTTGTGTGAAAATTGAGTCGATGCATTAAAAATCAAGGGAGTTATGCCAATTTTTCGTTACAAGTTGTATGGGAAGTGGGCGGATATTTTTTAAAATTTCACAAAAATGATTGTGAGTAAATGAAAAGGATATGTGCTAAAAAACAAAATTGTAGGTCGAAGTTTAATTTTTACTTTGTATGGGAGGTGGGCGTAAAAGTTGGAGGTTCATTTTGATTTTTCCATATTTTTTCTTGATTTGAACAAAAAATGCCTATGTACCAACTTTAATTTCTTCTATTTTGGCCTTTCGTTCTATGAACTTTAACCAATGTGCGGCGTAACGGTAACTGTGAGTGAGGAGCGATATCATGATTTGATTGATTTTCTTTTTACATGTGGTATCAACAAGACGATGCTACATTGCATACAGCGAGGATTATAATTAAATTGCAGCAAACCTTTTTTTACAACAAGTAATTTCAAAGAATGGTGGCCTCCACCTTATTTGAGTGCTCCGGACTTCTTTTTGTATGAAAGTCTATAGACCAAGGCTTATGCAAATAAACCAAAAAAGTTTAAGCTCGCTCTTGTGAGGCTAACAGAGTCAGACATTTATCTGATATTGTATTCCATACATAATAAAACATTTATCAAGTATAAGATCCACTCTCTTTCAATTAATCGAAAATTATAAATAAACAAAGTAGTAAACTTCCCCTTCCAGGGTTTAACCCCTGCGGGGTTTAATAGTTTAAATAAATATTCAGAATAAACATTAAAACATGCAGCCTCCTTCATCGGTTCTTCTTCATAGCATATTTGCCGGCGAAGTTAAATAACTAATAAAATAGTCATATCTATCTTTCACTTTTCAGCACCTGCCTTATCTCTCATCTATCCCTTTTCTCAAGAATGTGGCATGGTTACAAAAAACACTAAATAGGCATTATTGCCTGAAGTGCTACTTCTAAAAAAAATACAAAAGATTTTGTTACTAAATTTCAATTAATTAACATGAAATTTATTATCTCTGGAAAAAAAATTATTTTAATAATTTTTATTCTATGACTAAATATTTTATTAATTTTGTTTTTATTATTGCATGCAAAAAATGAAAAGTTGTCTACTCCTTGCTTGTGCAGTGCCAGTGCACATTATGATTAGTTAGCTGCCTTAAAGTATGCTATGAAAATAAAATTTATAGTTTAGAAAAAAAAAATGTGTATAAAAAAGTTTTCAACATGCGTATAACTTATGAATCTTAGTTACATGTGTGAATTATTATTACTTTTTCTTATTTTGCAAATTATTCTCAATATTTACCAGTCAACACAAGAACGTTTTGAAGTTTTCTGTTTAACTAGCAGACACTAGCAGATTAAAGTGTGTATTTACTCTTTGATGTTTGAATAAACTTTGCTAGTTTACTTTTAAATTTACTACTATTTTATTTGCTGTAATTAATGTTTACTAAATATTTCTTACTCAAGTTAACAACATTTACAAAAACAAACTAAATACTGACTATTTAAAGTTCCTTTCAGACATAATTTACAATTTAATCTAAATTAAAAATTTAAAATTCAAAAACTTGTTTAAGGCATTTGGCATTTATTTCCCTGTTTGTTTTATACTTAAAGTTAAACAAAATTTAATTTATTATTTAAAGCACCTTTTGTGCAAATATGTACATGCATACATGAATATTTAATGAAAATTACGAAAATAATGAATCCAACCATAATTGAAATTAGTAATTCATTTTACTTTTGATTGCATTTTATACCAAAAATTTTGAAAACATTGAAATAATTTAAATTGTTAAATGCCTTAATGAAAAGTAAATAATTTAGACATGTTACTTCCACAAGCTTTTGCTAAGTAAAAGTATACATTTAGGCGCTGTACAATACAACGTATAAAAGCAAAACACAAGCTGGGTATACATGCTAATAAAATTAAAATGAATTATCTTAGACAACAAAAAAAAACCTTTTAATCTTATTAAATAATCATTAATAAGTGTAAAAGTAATTAGATATTTTTTTTTTACTTTGAGTTTAATTGTTTGGTAATCATTTCCTGCTTGGTTATATTTGTAGCTTAAATTCTTTGTGTAATCTTAAATGAACAGAAAGTCATTTTATAATATATAATAAATATAGGAATGTTTAACATTTTAAAGGCCTAAAATTCATATTTTAATCCCAAATTATTTTTATTACATAAACATTAATAAATTTTGTATTAAAAAAATGTACATTAAAATCCTTTAATCTGTATTTTAATACACCAAATCATAAAACTGTATTACAGCAAAAGTCTTCCGATATAATTTTAACTCCTTAAATTTCTAACCTTGTGACAAAAATAGTTGTTAAAATTTTATGAATCTCCCGAAAAAAATAAAACTCCTTTAAATAGAATTTATTAGAAATTAAATGGTTGCGCCTGTAAGTATGTTTTAAGTTTTTCTATAATTTACAAATTGATGCACTTTAAAAATAAAATGCACATTTAAAAATGAACTTCATTAACATAAATTATAAAATATTTAATAATATTACAAAAAGCTTTGTCGGCATCTGCAAAATTTTACTTTTATGATAAAATAATATTAAAAATGAAATATTTAAAAGTGGAACTGGTAGGCAGGCATCTAAAGAAGGACTAGTGGATTCTAACGGTGCATAATAAATCTATCTCTTAAGTCAGCCCGATATTGATGGTAAAATAATTTTTGAAAATTCCACTTCCAAGCTTATCCCGATCAGAGATATGAATATAATTTTAGGGAAAAAATAAAACAAGGGCATATTTTAAAGTGGATCCACTAGGAATTTAAAGAAGATATGAATCGCATTACTGGCATAATGCAAGCAGCAGTAAAGTAGAATAAATGCCTGATTTTAGAGATAAAAATTTTTAAAAATTTGGTTTTTAATGAACAACAATTTGAAAAAAAAGTGAATATTTGCAAGTGAATCCACTGAGCATTTACAGATGACAAGAGTTGCATCAAAGTGGGATCAGCTTTTTAGATTCAGACTTTTAGATTCTAACGATGTATAATCTACATTTGGATACATTTATATTTTATTTTTAAATTTAAATTAAAAAAAAATATATCGTTAAAAATGGTTTCTCATATTTGTATTTCTAAGTTTTCTACGAAACGACCTATTTTTATGAGAAACATGCATTCTATATTTGTATCAAGGTTCTAATGGACCTCTTCACAAAATTTTACTATCAGCCATCCAGTAGTTTTTGCGTGATGCAAACACATACAGACAGACAAAAAAAAAATTCAAAAAATAGGTGTTTTGTATTCCATATCGATTACTATCTACACCAACAATAAAATTTTTAAAATATATTTCATGTACAGAAATTATCCATTTACTAGTTTATTATATGTTTAGAAATAGTTGTTTGAAGACATTTCTAAGATGTCTACATGTAGGTTTCATAATATACTTTTTCTGGTTAATATTAGGTTCCACAGGAATGGGCATATGTGTCTGAGAGACCTTAAAAATTTGACACTATTGTTGCATAAGGTAATACCAGTCGCCTGCACTTACATGAATTTGAAACTGGAAGACAAATATGCAAAATCTGACTGGAGTAATTGGTACGAAACAGTACTCCCACAGAAAATTAATTTTATGTCAACGGCTTGGAGTAAAATTGCGCGGAGTGCGCTTGCGTTTTATAATCTGTGTGACATCACTAATGGAGCAGTGTGAGTTAAGATAGACTTTAGCCCTTCAGTCAGGGATTTGGTCATGATTCTACCAACCATCATTTTTATACCCGTGTTGTCCCGAACGCGCTGTTGGTCATCGTAAACTCCAAGAAATACCACATGTCGACTATAAAAAGATATTCGAAATATGTAAAAATTGGCAGAACCGTAGTCAGAGAAAACAAGGGAACGAAAATAAAAAAGGAAGCATTACCTTTCCTTTTGTTTTTTTTTTTAATATGAGTAAAAGAAAAACAAAACTAAGAGAGGAAGAAGTAAGATTGTTTATTACTTATGAGCGTAAACCGTACATTAAATTAAACGTATGCAGCCAAAATAAAATCCAATGAGAGCAAAATTGAATCTTCTTGATAAATAAACATTTCACAAACATCTGTTGATTGATTTTCTCTTTATATTTGTAAGATTGTATTGCTTTATCATTGCAACTAGATGAGTGAAAAAGCCAATTATCTCGTCTATGCTTCTTTATTGATTTTTAAAAATATCAAAAGATTTGTATCTTTGCATTAAACGTTTGCGAAACGTTTTGTTTGTATTGATACCCTGGAAAATACACAGGTCACAATCAATAAATGTAACGAATACATTCTTATTTAATAAATATTAACTCTTCAAACGTAAATTAAACTTAAGCTTCAAAAAATTGTTACAACATCCTTTAAAAAGTATTTTAAGTTCATGAACATAAAAAATAAGTTTTAATTTGCACTTGCCGCTTTATATCCTCAGACTTTAACTTATAGTTTTTGCAGCAACTATTCTTATTTGAGTCATCGCCTTCGAGTATACAATAGCCTTATTCTATATAAGCGCATTTAATTTAAAAAACACACTCACTTACAGATGACATTGACATAAAAAAGATGAACCTTTTAAAACTATACTTTAACTTTTCTACTTAAAGTAATAAAATCCAGCTTTAAAAAATAAAGAAAAAAGCATTTAGAAACTTTTTTACCTTTACAAGATAACAAAAAAGGTTAAAACTTTGTATTTCTTTTAAATGAAGTAAAGTCAACTAGTTTGTGATTTTCCTAACAAAGAAGCAGAAGCAGCATTAATTCCTTAAGCGCATTAACAATGAACTAAATGAAAAATAATTTTAAAATAAAACTGCAAACATAAACAAAAGTGCACTACAACTTTGGCTCGCGGAAAGTTTTGAGGCTGTTTTGCTGCAATGTTGCTGTTGGTAACAGCTGCTTTAGGTGTGCGTGTGTGTGTGTGTGTGTGAGGGTATACCAAACTAATTTGCTAACAGCATGTCTTAAGGTATGCTTCACCGTTACTGTTATTATTTTTGTTGTCTATTTAATCGTCAAGTAAAAAAGGAAGGGTTAAAGCATACTTTTGGGAGTTGGTTTGCTCTTATCTAAAGTAAGAGCTTTTAAGCAACATCTGCATTCAAATGTTTTTATTATTTTTATTATTATTATTTCTACTTTTTATTTTTTATTTTAGTTTTTGTTTTTTATTTTTAAGTAAAATTTCATTTTTTTATTTTAATCCATGAAGCTTCTGTTGCTAAATTTTTTTTAGTTAAAAAAAAAAAAAAGATTTTGTTTGTAATAAATTTGTGTACCTGGGGAATAATCAGAGAAATTTGAAATATTTTTTTGTGTTTTATAAATATGTTTTCCATATCATTTATTTATGTCAGCCCTAAAAATGTTTTTAAAAATTCCAAAACTAGGAAAATTTTTGGTGCTAAAATTTTGAGTTTGAGAGATTTTTTCAAGGAATATTTTCATTTAAAAAGAATAAAGAAATAATTCTTAATAAAAAGAAAAACAAAAAAAAACACAAAAGTAAAGAGGCCATTTACACTAAATACCATCACATAAGGGAACACCCTTTAATTTAAAATTTTACAGCGAAGAAAGCAATAAACGTTCAGTGTAAATTTTAGCTGCCTGTCGATTTAAAATATAAAGGCAAATAAAAAAAATTATCACCTATGGGGGCACCCTTTAATTTTTTATTTAAAATGTTTTTACTTGTTCTTGTAGCGGACATAAAAGTTAGCATTCTAAAGAAGGGTTAATATACAACGGTCCCGAAAATAGCTCTTTTTAAGTTATGTTACCCATAAGCGCACCCTTTAATTTCCAATATGATCTTCGTTGTCAAAGCGGACATAAAAGTAAAAATTGTGTGTAATTTTTAAGTGTTTGAATGCAACGGTTGAAAAAATAAAGTTGTAAAAATTAATTTATGTTACCTATGGGGACACCCTTTAATTTCCAACATTCTATCTGATGTTAGTGCGGACATAGAAGTACATTTTTTACATTATTTTCAAGCGTTTGTTACAACCGTTCGAATTAATCTGAAACATAAGTTAAATTGCGACAACTATGGGCACACCCTTTAATTTCCAATGTTATCTTTGTTGTCAAAGAGAACTAAGGCGTAAACATCGTGTAATTTTTAAGTGCTTAACTACTACGGTTTAAAAGATAGCGCCATAAAAAAAATTATGTCACCTATGGGGACACCCTTTAATTTCCGATATTGCATCTGGTGTTAAAGCGGACATAGAAGTACATTGTTTATGTAATTTTCGAGTGTTTGCGAAATTGGTTTAAAGGATAAAGCCATAAAAAAAAAAAATTATTTCACCTATGGGGACACCCTTTAATTTCTTATATTTTAGTTGTTGTTAAGCCGGCAATAGAAGTGCATTTTCTGCATAATTTTTAAGTATCTTAGTGAAATGGTTCAAAATATAGTGCCACATAAGTTAAACTATGCCGGTTATGAGGACACCCTTTAATTTTTGGGTTCTTCATCTCTTTACTTTCTGCTATTGGGAGCTGAAGAGATACCATGTCTATTAAAATTGCGTTTAGGGGTCCGTTACAGCATAACAGGCATGAAATATTTACGAGTGTTGTGTGGGAACATCCTTTAATTTTTTAAATTATGAATTTTTTCTCAAAAGACCGCCTCTTAAAATCCCGATAATTTTCTTATAAATTTTTTTCCAAGCCCTAAGAGTTCTCATTTTCTAATTGGCCGTTATCGCAGGCAGAGTTCTGTGGTACTTTCTGATTTCACACACTAAATTCTTTTAGTTAATTTTAATTTAATAAAACTTATTTTAACGCAATTTCTTATTTTAAATATCGCGTACCTGGGTTATGACTTTGAACTCATTTACTTTGTTGTTTTTATCCTTTTGGTATTAAAAAATATGTAAGTGAGAAATAAAGTTTTTTTACGTTTTATTGCTGTTAAAGTTGAATTTTATTGTTTCATGAACTGTTTACTTTGTGTTTCCCTTTTGTTTAAGATTTCTGGCGCCAAGGCCAGCCTCTGGTGGCTAGAATTTTTAAATTTAACAAATGAAATTATTTCTCGCTTTCTTTGTTTTCAAGCAAGATTATTTTCGCCATTTCATTTTGTTTCCGCTTTTTATTGTTTATTTAACTTTTTAAATCCGTCTACAGCTGGTTACATTTTATTTTTTTGTTTTCATTTTAAATTGGAAAATTTTCACTTGTTTATTTTTTGTTGTTGTTTTAGTTTGTTCTCTTTTTCCTTTCAATAAGAATGTTAATGATCCATTTATTTCCATACAAATAATTTTGGTTTTTATTTTTCATCTGAATAAAAATAAAGTTTCCATTTCATTTATTATCAATTAAATGATGCAGCAAAAAATGCAAAATTTCTTTACAGTGTAAATTAATAAAATTTAAAAATATTCCATTAAAGAAATAAGAGTAAATAAATTACGTTTTAGGAAAGATTGTATCTTGTCAGCAAAAATGTACCTTTATAAGAAAAAGTATCATTTTTGAGGAAATTATTCTTTTGTAGAGACTTTGAAGAGATGAACATCTTTAAAACATGATATTTCTTTAAGCAAAAATGTTTTTTAAATACAAATTGTACTTTTTTAAGAAAAAATACTTTTACTATTTTTATATAAGGTTTTTTTAAATAAACATTTTAAGAAAAAACAATTTTTTTTTTAATTTTACAAGTTTTAAAGGGTGACTTTTTAAAAGCTATAGGAAAGTTTTCAAAAAAAAAAATCATAAAATTCAGAAAATTCAGAAAAATGCATTAAATCTTTATATGAATAAATAGTACGGTCCATATAATTTAATGTATGAAGATTATTTCATACAAATTTTGACCTTAACTGCGCCTCAAATTGTCCGTCTGCTTAGTCCAATTTTGGCATACTCTTTTCAACATTTCGGTCGATATCTCACGAATAAATGCTTCAATGTTGTCTGCCAATGCGTCAATAGAAGCGGGCTTATCTGTATAGACATGAGCTTTAACATAGCCCCACAAAAAATATTCTAAAAGCGTTAAATCACATGATCCAGGCGGCCAGCTGACTAGTCCCGAACGTGAAAAAAAAAAGTTCACTGAACTCACCTCTCAATAAGTCCAATATTGCGCGTGCTGTGTGGCATGTTGGACCGTCTTCTTGAAACCACATGTAATATAAGTCAAACTCTTGCATTTTGGGTAGCGCGCACCATTCACAGTTACGTAACGATTCGCATTGTCTTTGAAAAAGTACGGTCCAATGATGCCACCAGTCCGTAAACTGTGACTTTTTCTGGATGCATTGGTAGCTCTTGCAATGCTTCTGGTTGATATTTACTCCAAAATCGACAATTCTGCTTATTTATGTACCCATTTATCCAAAATTGAGCTTCGTCGCTGAACACAATTTTTCGGTAAAAAAGTGGATCTTCGGCAAACTTTCCAAGAGCCCATCACCAAAAGTTTTACGTTGCGGTAGGTCGTTTGGCTTCTATAATTTCACCAGCTGTATTTTGAAAGGCATTACACCTAAATCCTTTCGCAAAATTTTCCACGTTGTTGAGTAACAGAGGCTTAATTGCTACGAATGGCGACGCATTGATAATTGATAGTCATCATTAACACTGGCCGATACAGCTGCGATATTTTCTTCAGTTCGCACTCTACGTAGACGTGTTTGTGGCCTAATGTCCAACAATGTAAATTTGGTGCGAAATTTATTCACAATAGCCCGAATAGCTTCAGTGGGTCGATTTAACTAACGATAAAATGGAAGAAGCATCGCGCTTTCTTAACAGAGCACGCATTTTGAAAATAAAATTCAATAATTTGCAAACGTTGTTCGTTTGTAAGACGATTCATGGTTAAATTATAGACTAAATTGAGGATGTTTGACTGTGGAACAAAATACGAAACGTGCGTCAGCTGTTTAAACCAGTGTTGCCAAAAAGATAAAAGCTAAGAAATCACCCTTAAAATAGATACAGTTTTTAAGAAGTTGGTACTAATTAAAAAAGGTACCATTTTTAAAAAGTACCTTTCTAAACGTACTTTTACGACGAATAAGATTTTTTTGAAGAAAAATAATAATAACAATTTTTAAAGCAGTATGTTTCGCCAAAAAGTTTTTTTTAACTTAAAATCAAAAAAAAAAAAAAAATACTAGAAAAAGTTATTTCCAAACCACTTATTTGATTTTAAGAAAAATCTCTGTTAGAAATAATAGCTTTCTTGAAAAGTGCATATTTTTTAATATATATTTTTATAAATGAACAGCTTTAAAAAAAAGGTAGATTTTTAGAAAAAGTTTATTTAAGGGCGAAAGGTACAAACTCACATTCAATATAAGAAAACTACAGTTTAAAGAAAAATAATACTTGAAAGAAAGGAAATACAATACGAAAAAGTAATTAGGAGCTTTATTAAAATTGAAAACAGCTTTTAAAACATAAACTCAACAAATCGTAAAATCTTTTTAGAAAAAAAATTTTCAATCGACTTCAAAAAAATAAGCAGGTTATAAATTCGACAAATGTTGCCATTTTTATGTTTGTGCCTTCAGAACTCATTCATTTCTAAACGGATTTTGATAATTTTTTCTCAAATTGAAAGGTGATCCAAACAGATTAGTCCCGTGTTAAGAATAGTTCATAATCTTAAAATTAAAGGGTGTCCCGTTACAGTAACAAGTATTAATATTTAAAATTATGTAGAACGAAAACACAGTATCGAACAAATGTACAAAATAAATTAAAATATTAATTAAATATTTTTTTTAATACAAGGATTGCACAAGCTTTTCTTGCTGCCTTTAAGCTTTAATAAGAAAAGCTCATCAAAAGTATATTTTGTAATAAACAAAAATAGAAATAAAATACAAGAAAAATTGCAAACAAGTTAAGCCTTTTGATTATAAAAAAAAAATTGTTTCGTATTTTGTGACCTGTTATTGACATTAAATGTGTTTTTGTGAAAATTTTATTACTCTCCTCAAACACGTATCCTCTACTTTTCACTTTTATCATGGACGTTTCAATTTCATGCTTTTTACCTTTGATTTCCTTTTTTTTCAGCAAATAAAAATTGTGCTTATCCAATAAGAAAAACTAAATAAATAATTTTTATATATTTTTGTGCCAAAAAAAAAAAAAAAAAAACATAAACAAAAAAACACACCGAAATAAAAACACCTTGTCATAGTTGCTCTACTTAATACCACACAACGAGTATCATGCAGTGCTGTGTTCCTTTTAACTCATTTTTATTTTATTTTTTTTTTTTTTGTAAAGACAAGAAATTGTTATAGTCAGACTTCTGAGATTGTATTTGAAATTATAAATGGCCTAAAATATTTTATAATGTTTTGTTTTACAGAAGAAACATATACAACGAAAATTGCTGATGTATGTTGTGAAATAACATTTTAAATTTTGTGTAAAGCCTGCTTGTTTGTTGTTGCTCCATTGGTAAAGTAAATCTACACAAAAGTTTTCTCTATTGTAAAAATAACTTAATTTTCTAAAGGTTCTATTTCCATCGCTTCTCAAGAGTCTTAACTCTAATTATCATTAATAATTGTAAAGAAAACTTAAAATCATATTTTCGAGGACGGTTATTACACATTAATTATATTATATTCGAGAAAAATTGCGTCAGGTTTTTTTTATATGTCGTAAAACAAAATATGAATGCAGATTAAACAAGAGATTTTCAGATTTCAGCAGTTATGTGGTCAACCTTTATTTTTTACACTTTTTATTGCTGACACAGTAAAACAAAAAAAATTAGAGGCAGGCGTGGTGTTCATCCCACTGCCTTGAGGGACACGAACCGGTCTTGCCGGTTTTCAATAGCAACTCTTCGAAACTACGATTGAACGATTGGCGTATTTAAATTTTTTCTAGCTCATCTAGTGCCTTAAATAAGCCGATTTCAACACTAATACGGACAGACGGATATCGCTCAATCGACT
This sequence comes from Cistogaster globosa, assembly GCA_937654795.1. NCBI lineage: Eukaryota > Metazoa > Arthropoda > Insecta > Diptera > Tachinidae > Cistogaster > Cistogaster globosa. The sequence continues at coordinate 162,694,620 of OW569403.1, forward strand.
TCGCTATGCATAACGACTTAGAATGTGTAGACTTTATGGAGTCGGAAATAAATATTGTATAAATAACAGACGGATTAGCAAACTTTGTTATACCCCTTTGTATACTTTCTGTGATGATCGTTTCTAAGAATCACAAAAGATAATTATTTGTACTCTGTATGAGTGTGAAATTTCTCAGAAATGATTCAGAGAATTTTTTTTGAAAATGCTATAAAAAAAACTACTGAATATTTCCTAAAATTTCTTTTTTTCTATGAAAGTACAATCCTTTCGGTTAATAATGAAAAATAGTTTCATTCAAATGCCTGCATCGGCTGGACATGCAGTAGCCTACACGATCGGTCTAATTTTTAGGCACATTATCGATTGTGTGCAGCTGTATTTCACCAATGGCTTCATGCCCTTTAAAGCGTCAATTGTCTCTGGCTTGTCGGTGTAACACTTATCTTGACGGCACGCTACAAATAATAGTCCAACGGTATCAAATCGCAGCTCTGACGTGGCCAAACAACATCAGCTCTGCGGCTGCTAATGCAGTCTTCAAAAACAGGGCGCAAAACATCGAGTGTAGCTTAAGCTGTGTGGCACGTAGCGCCATGCTTTTGAAACCAAATGTTGCCAATATCCTTCTCTTTGATTTTTGAGAACAAAAATTCGTTCAACACGATTCGATAACAATCGACATTGACTGTTACGGCCTCTGCTTGCTCATTTTCGAAAAAGATGGCCCAATTATGACTATGGACCAAAATCCGCACCAAACTGACTCGTTTTGGGTGCACCGGCTTTTCAATGTATGATTGCGGGGTTTCTGTGCCGCAAATGCGATAATTTTGCTTGTTTACATACCCGCCAAGATCAAAATGAGCTTCATCTGCAAAGATATTTTTTTTTTTTGGCAGAATCGGCATCTTTTGTAAGTCGATCGCAGGACCACTTAGCGAAGAGAAACGCATTGGATGGCCAGTGGGCTTCAACTCCTAAACCAACTGGACTTTTTATGGCGTCAGATCAACGTCTTTATGAAAATTTCGTCTTAATGATGTCTCCGAAATGTTTAATTGTTGAGAACGACGGTGGATTGCTGTTGATGGCGCTTCGCGCACACTTTCTGCCACAGCAGTAATATTCTCGGCTTTACGCACTGTTTTTGGCTTTTCACGCTTTGGTTTATCGATGAGGATGCCAGTTTCTTTCACTTTTTTCACAAGATTACAATGATTTTCAAAGTAATGTCGCAATATTTCCCAGCGTTTTTCAAGGGGAGAGTTCGGTTTTTTGCGATAATTATATAATTATTCATTAGTTTTTTTATTTATAATGTGCTTGAAATGCTGAGCAACACCCTTTACCTCTCTTTTAGAAATGATTCGTCATATCTTTAGTAGGACTTTGTTGCTTATATTTATTTTCTGTTACTACAATTAGAAAACTGATTTTAATAATAATTATGAGACTAGACAGCATTTTGCCAAAATCAAAAATAAAAGCATACTTTTAGGCGTTCAGAATAAAATATAACATTAAAAAGTTAGCATCTCACTATCCCATAACGTAATGTTAAAGAATTATTTTCAATTTATTTCTCAATAAATGTATTACTCCAATTTTATTCCAAATCATTCCCTGTTTAGAAACAAACTTTCTTGTTTGCTGGGATTTGCTCATGAGTATAGACGCATATCCATGTTCATGTTTTCATGTCTGCTACATACATTAAAATTACAACAAATGATGTTAATTAAAGCTTTTGTAATACAAAAAAAAACCGTTGTATGGACTTTTGTGTAAATTGCCATTTGTACATGTTTTTACGATTCGGCTACAAAACAAGTAAATAATGTGGATGGCTTTTGGGGCGGATAAATGTGTCTGTTTGCTTAAGTAGCTGCGGATTCAAGGGTATGTCTGCATTGTAATTAACAAATAAAAATTAGAGCATACTCGTGATTCGCTTGTAATTGTTTTGTTGAAAATTTAAATTTAAAAAAATCTTATGAAACAAGGCTCCAGTAATTGTTTGCTTATTAAAAAAAAATATATAAAAATTGTACAGCATACTTTTAGGTGCTACGCATTACGAGGGCTGCTATATATATTTCTGGCCTGGAAACACTGAGTGCTGCCAAGTGCAATCTGACATTTCCATTGGAAAGTTTGTCATTTTTAAGCATAATCGTACTTAAAACGTTTTGACGTACGACCATTATTTGTGTTGTTTACAGTGACTTGAAAAAATTAATATAGAAAAAAATGAAATTAACTCGTGAACATTTTCGTGCCATCGTTTTTCACAACTTTCGTCTTAAATTATCACGACAAGAGTGCATTGATCAACTTAAATCTTTGTATGGCGATGAAGCACCATCCTAGAGCACTGTGAAAAATTGGTATAATGAATTAGTCGTAGCCGAAGCTCGCTCAAAGACGAATTCCGTGAAGGTCGTCCAAAAACGGCTGTTGTGCCAGAGAACATTAATGCCGTGCATGAACTCATAATGCAAGATCGACATGCGACATACCGAGAGATAGAGACATCCTTGGACATTTCTTCCACCAGCATACATTCGATACTGCATGAACGCCTGGCCATAAAAAAGGTTTGTTCTCGTTGGATCCCGCACAATTTGAAAGTCGCTAAAAAAAAGGCTCGTGTCGATTGTTGCAAAGAAATGTTGCAAAAATACTATTGCGGTGCTTCAGAAGTCGTTTGTAAGATCGTCACAGGTGACGAATCATTGATCTATGTGTATGAGCCCGAAACGAAACAACAATCGACCGTGTGGGTCTTCAAAGACGAGCAAAATCCAACGAAAGTTGTTCGTGGAAGAAGCACTTCGAAGCAAATGGTCGCCTGTTTCTTCGGCAAAACTGGTCATGTGGCGACTGTTCCGCTTGAGCAACGTAGGACGGTCACTTCTGAGTGGTACACTACAATTTGTTTGCATGAAGTCATCGGAGAAATTCGAAAAACCAACAAGAGAACACGAATCATTGTTCACCATGACAATGCGAGCTCTTACACATCGGCTCAAACCAGAGCGTTTTTGACCGGCCAAAACGTCGAATTAATGGGTCATCCGCCGTACAGCCCTGACTTGGCACCTAATGACTTCTTCTTGTTTCCGCACATCAAGAAAAAAATGCGTGGTCAACGATTTTCGTCGCCAGAAGAAGCTGTTAAAGTGTTCAAAAACCATGTTTTAGAGGTGTCTCAACCTTAAACTTAAACTTGTTACCACCTTAAACTTGTTACCAAAATACAATTTTTCTTTTGCCTTCAAAGCATTTTTTATGGCCCTCTGTGTTTTATTTTTGTTATTTTTAACTAATTGCTGACCTTTAAACAAACATTAATTTTTATTTTGGTGAAATAAAAAGATCATTTTTGCCAAGTACACAAAAGAACTGAGTTTATTTAAGGTTAAGTAGGTACTAGATATATATCCTTGGCCTACTTCAAAGCTTTTTGACAACTTAATTAGATTTTTTTATTGCAACCATTTTTTCCCAGTCTTTTGTTTGTTTTGTTCAAACATATTTTTGCTCAAGATTAATGACTAACAATCCTTGACAATGAAATGCTGACACTTATTACTTTATAACAATATTGGTGTAAATATATTTTATATATTTATATGCGGTATCGTAAAGTGTCAAATACAAAACAATTTGCCACATTAATCTTAAGCAGATTAGGTTCTTTTTAATAAATCTGGGATTTTTAAAATTTCAAGTGCTTTTTTATTTGCCATGAAAAAGTTAAAATTAAAATGTATTTAAATAAAAGTAGAATGAAAAGAAAATAAAAAATAATTTAAAAGCAGGACTGATTGTACCTTTTAAAAAAATATGCTTTTAAAAAGTACTAAAAAAAAGGTTTTTAAATGGTTAAAAAAGTATACTGTTTACTAAAGCAAGGTACCTGTTAGAAATGTACCTTAAAGAAGGGGTACTTGAAAGGTTAGTTTTAGAAAAATATATTTTCTAAAAGATGTCATTTGAAAGTATTTTTTTATTGCCCCTTTATTAAAAGTACTTTATAAAACACATTTTTAAAAGTATCCTCTTAAGCAAAATGGGTTTTCTAAGAATCATTCAAGAGTTATCCTCTAAAACAAAATATTTTAAATTAATTTTAAATAAACGGATTATTTAATAAATATTTAAATGAAAGTTCTATTAATAAAAGTACTTTTAAAACAGGGAGCATTTTAAAAATATTTATAAACAAAAAAAAAAAAAAACAAAATTAAAAAAATACAAAAAAAAAAAAATCAAAAAAATAAAACAGAAAAAATACAAAATTAAAAAATACCTTTTGAAAAAAGTACATTTAAGCCCTAATTTGTAAAAAGTGCTTTGTAAAGATGAATCTCTAAAATACATTTAACATTTTTAAAAGTGGCTCTTAAAAACGCGTTTTGCAAAAAGTACTTTTTATAAAAAAAATTTTAATAAATAGTACTCTAATAAAAAAAACTTTTTCAAGAAAAGCGTCAAAAACACTTTAAAAGCGTATATTTCTCAGATCATCTTTTCAAAGAAGCAAATATTTTAAAAAATATCTTTAAATAAAGTGCTTTTCAAAAAGTAACTTTTTAAAAAAGTTAAAATAAAATGAAAATATTTAAAAACCATTTGAAGAAAAATTTAAAAGTAATATTTTAAAATGGAATTTTTTTCAAAGTATATAAAGATATTTTTTTTAAATCATTCAAAAAGTTAGTTTTAAATTATTAAAAAATAATTTTGTAAAATAGTACCATTTATTTTTGAAAATGAGTTTCAAGAAATTAGTGATTTTCCAATTAGAATATAATAGTGTATTTCAGATAGTTTTCTTTAAAAAAAAGTACTTTTAAAAATTTGTTATAAAAAGGTACTTTTGAAAAAAAAAAATTTGGTACTTTTTTTCAAACTTATTTGAACAATTAAATTGTAAACAAAAACACCTTTTACAAAAATCAAATTAAAAAACATTTTGAAAAACAGGTACATAAAAATTTTTTTTATTCATTTACACAAAAGTACTTTTCAAAGTGTGACTAAGAAAAATATATAAAATTATGCTGCCTTAAAAATTTACTTAAGAATTTTAAGTTTCTTTAGCTAAGAACACCGCTCTTTTGTTTGTGTAAGGCCAATATTTTAATTAAAAATAATAAAACTTAATCGCACCTTTAAGGTTCTTTTGACTTCTCAAAAATTTTTTCACATCATAACTTTTTCTGGCATCAAAGAATAATAAAAGACAAAATTATTTTAAAAACTAAAATTAAAACTGAGAAAAAATTTAATTCAATTTTTAAAAATGGTTTTAATTTATTTTAAATAATTTGTTTTTTTATTTTTAGAATCAACTTGTGGCTTGGAACAGTTTCGTTGCAACAATGGCAAATGTATACCCAACAGATGGCGCTGCGATCAAGAGAAAGATTGTTCTGATGGCTCTGATGAGTTTCCCGGATTGTGCAGTAAGTTTTCGTCTTAAAATTAATTTTTTTTTCTTAAATCGAACACCTTGTTCAACCAACACATGATTTTTGCAAATAAATCCCCTCTCTTGTAGTCAGTTTCTGTAAAACGTATGAGATTAAGTGTAAAAATGGTGAGCAATGTATACCACAAAGTTGGTGGTGTGACGGCAGTCCCGATTGTCGTGATAAATCCGATGAACTCAATTGTTGTAAGCATTTCTTAAATATAATTTTTTGTTGAAAAATATATTCAAAAAATTTAGGAAGGAGTTTTTTAAAAGCATGTGATCATAAATTAATGTTGGTACCATTCATTATTCTAATACTCAAGGAAATTAATATTTTAAAAATTTATTTAATGAAATAATATTCAACCCTAAGGCATGCTACTTGCGGTTTAAATAATAAAATGTTTTATAAAATACTAATCAAACGATTCGAGCGATTTTGGTATTCTAAAAAGTACGAAATGAAGGTCGAGAAAGTACTTTTAATGTAAAAATTTTAAAGATTTATGAATTACGTTCTAAGTAGGAGCAGTTTTTCAGTTTGGAAATCCTACTTCTTTATTAGGTACTTTTTTTAATGGTACCATAAAAAGTACCATAAAAAGTACCTTAAATAAAAAGCACACAAAATTAAATAAAAAAGAGCATTTTAAATATAAAGTGACATAATTTTCCTATAAAGCAGGAATTTTTATATTTTAAGGTACTCCTTTTTATTTAAATTATATTGGCAACAAAAAGTACTTTTTTTTTAAAAAGTACCTTTAACAAATAAATAAAAAAAACACTGAAATTAAAAAATTCATGCTTTTAATGAACATTAAGTTTTGACTACAAAGTACATTTTAAAAAGTACCATTTATTAAAAAAGCATCTTTGAGAAATTGATTTTATCACTTGTTCCGATAAAGATGAACTTTCCAATAATAAAAATTGTTTTTAAATAAAAAATTACTTCTTTCATTAAATGTATTTTTTAAGTGCAACTTTCTTATATAATGACCTTTTTCATCAAAAGTACCTTTTGATAATTGTCAGTATTTTTATAATAAAATGCAGATTTTTTTAAATAAAAATACGCTCTTTAAATTGAAAGTTATTGTTTTCTTTTAAAAAACTTTTTTTTATTAAAAGAAACAAAATACAATTTTTATACGGCATTTACATTATGAAATTTTTCATGAAACTAGCAAAATATTTCTGTTGGTTGGTAAAGCAAGAGGGATAAGCAATATGGTCTTGCTTGAATTTTGAGGGAATGATACTGATACTGCTACTTTTGCTTGTGTGTTTTTTTTTTTTTTTTTTAATTAAAACATTTCACTGCAACTTAAATAGGTAATTACAAAAAAATGCCTCAAAAAGTTGCATAGTGTAAATGTGGAGATAATCAGAAGCATATTTTTAATAAATAAGATGAAATTTTTTTTAAAATAAATTCACCAAAATTCCAAAAAAAAATTTTTTTAGCGTTTTGCTAAAACAACAAGGAAGAAAAAGTCTTTGGGTTAAATGTGAACTCCTTCCTACCAAATTAATGCTGATTAATTATGAGTATTTCTCGTGCTCTTATTTACAAAAATTAAATAAATGCAAAAAAATTAGATTATAGCGGTCCAGAAAATGTTGCTGGTATCTTATTTTTCCTGTCTTCTTTGGAAAATAACTGCATATATTTGCTAAAAATTTTCAGTTCTAAAACACTCTTGAAATAAAAATAAAAATCAATGCTAGGAATCTGCTGGTATCTTATTTTTCCTGTCTTCTTTGGAAAATAACTGCATATATTTGCTAAAAATTTTCAGTTCTAAAACACTCTTGAAATAAAAATAAAAATCAATGCTAGGAACACAACTGGGACTAACGACGAATTTTTAGTCTCGAATATTCGTCGTTAAAAATAAAATACATTTGTGTCATGACGTCGGACGAATTTTGTCGTATGCGGAGAACTTTGCAATAGATTTATTTATATTTCTTACGCCGGTAAACGACGAACAATTCAATACAATGTGACCATATTTAGTTTCAGTTTCGAACTATTTTAGTAAATAAATATATTATGTTAAAAAAATTTATATTTATTTTTGATAAAGCTGCATTTCAAATAACTCTTTAGATTATTTGGTTAATATAACAATAAATTTTAGTTGCATTTTTGTTAATGTTTAATATTTTAAATACTATTTTTTATATGGTCACCCCGTTAGTTTTTAAAATGTAAACAACGTCAAAAATTTTAGCAGCTGTATTTTTTTTTTTTGTCGGTATTGTGCTTCATATGACGAACTTAAACAATAAATTTTTGATGGTGAATTCGACGTGTTAAATAAAATTCGTTGTTGGTCCCTGATGTATTCCTAACAAAAGACAAATTTAATAATTAATTTGAAAAAGTTTCTTTTTTAAAGTTTCTCTTATCTAAAATTATTCTTTGTATATTAAAATTTTAATAAAATGTACCTTTTTAGAAAAAAATATATTTTTTTTAATAAAAAGGCATAATTATTAAAAGTACCTTTTTTATATGATCAGTTTTTTTAAGGTACCTTCTGATAAAATATCTTTTTATTGATATGACACTGTCACGAGAAGGTGTTTTTTACATAAAAAGTACTTTTCAAAAACTAATAAAATGACCTTTGTTTTACTTAAAACTAATTTTAAATAAATTACATTTTTTTTTTGACTTAGGCCAATTTTTTTAATTTAATTTCTAAAATTTCGTAGCCATACCGAAGGTTGGAATGTAGTGAAATTAAATACACAAGACGTGTTACAGAGAGAACATTAAAGAAGTGTTTTCAGTTGTGTGTGGACTTCGTCTAACCAAATTAATATTGATGCGTCTAACTCTTCTTGTTTTCTTTAGAAAACTTTCGCAAACATTTGTAAATAATTTTTCGTTCTTAGAATTTTTTAGAAATTAATTAAAGAAAATTAACCTGAAACGAAAAAGTATATTTTAAATAATTTAGACCATCCACGCTTTGAATCCTGATTTATAAAAAATTAAAAACTATTTTTGTGATAAAAAATATTTTTTTTTTAATGTTCCTAAAATATAAAATAAATCGTTAATAAAAACAGAACTTAGTTTAAAAATTTTTCCATGATGAACTTTTGATAAGATCTGACTTTAAAACAAGTTTTTAATAAAACCTTTTTTTAACTTACTATTAAGACTACTACTACTATATTAAGGTACCTATATTTTTATAAAAATACCAGGCTTTATTAAAACGCTGCTTTATTAAAAAAGATTAAGCACCATTAAATAAGTGTAAATTTGTTTGTGCCTAAATAAAGTTTATTTTATGCCTTTTAAACAAAAATAAAAACAACCAACAGAGCACATGATTTCTGAATTTTATTACACTTAAACTTGCCATAAAAAAACATATAAAATATAATTAATAATAAACATATTTTTGGTTTATGTTCATTTCTAGTAGATTTTCGCCATTAACAGTTACTTAAAGTGATAATGAGAAAAATAAAATTGTAGCCAGGCATCAAAAGATAAATTACTTTATTTTACTTAAACTAAAGTAAAATAAAATTACTTCTTTTTGTTACTATTGCTAGGAAAATCATTACAAAAGTAAAAATCAAAAGGTCTAGAAATTCATTACGCTCTCATAAATAGAAGTTGAAAAGAAATTAAACGGAAAGGTACATTTTTGGCCGTACTTAAACCACAACAATTAAAATCAGTCACTATTTAGTCCTATGATTAAAACTAAAGCAGAGCTACATGGCACTACAATTTTCTAAAAATTTTAGTGTGTCATTTATAATAGACGCTTCTTTTTGATTACTTCTTTAAAAGAGCCTCTTTATCTTGTAATCCAAAGTATAATTTTTTTTATTTGTAGTTTTCATTAATTCAACATCTTTTTGGCTTCTGTTTTGTAATTAAAGTAGAGCTAATTTAATAATTTTTTAGAATTTCCAAATCTTACAAGGTTATGAATTTAAAAAAGGTGAAAATTTGACAAATATCTGAATAAAGTATCAGTAAAGGCTTTTGATTTTGTGCCACGAATGAGCCACCCAGTAATTTTATTTTGATCTCTTATTATAAGTTCAACTAATAATAATTTAAAAGATAAGACTGTATATTAATCACAGTCACGGCTTCTATTGAAATACCCCTCATATTTTTTTATTGCTTCTTGTCACTTCAATCAAATTGGCAACATTTTAACCTGCTTTGCTAATTCACTTATAGGTAGAACTGCTTGTTTGTTTTTGCTCCATTGGTAAAGTAAATCTACACGAAAGATTTCTCTTTTGTAAAATTAACTTAATTTTCTTGGAGTTTTATATCCATCACTTCCTAAGAATCTTAACTCTAACTATCATTACTAATTTTAAAAAATAATTCTTGCAAAAAAAAAAAAACGACTACAAAACAAATAAACATAAAATTATATTTTTTGAGGACGGTAATTATACATTAATTATATTCTATTATATTCGAGACAGATTGCGTCAGGATTTTTTATATGTCATAGAACAAAATATAAATGCAGATTAAACAAGAGAATTCGGCAGTTTTGTGGTCACTCTTTATTTTTTACACTTTTTATTGGTGACACAGTAAAATAAAATTTATTATAAATTTTAAGCGTTCAAAAAATTTCCCATATACATCAAATTACATCCATTAGGGCACCCTTTAATTTCAAATTTGAAATTTTTATACTTATTATTATACTTTATGTAGTAATGCACATCTTGTCTAATTTTCAAGAGTTTGTCTGCAACGGTTTCAAAGATAGGGCCATATATGTCAAACTACATCAGTTATAGGGACACCCTTTAGTTTCTTATTTCCAGTTTGCTACTTGTTATAACAGGCTTAGCGATAAAGGTTCTTTGTAAATTTCAATCAACTGTCTACAACTGTTTAACAGTTTGATCATATACATCAAATAACAGCAACTATTGTAGCACCCTATAATTTATGATTTATAATTTTAAATATTTTACTTTTTTTATAAACCAAAGAAAGTAGTAAACATTCTGTTTAATTTTTAAGGTTTGTATATAACGATTCATACGATTAAGCCATATAGGAAACTTTACCTTATTTATTGGAACACCCTTTAATTTCTAAATACAAATTTTATATTTGTTATTATAGCCGACTTAATAATAACGGTTCTTTGTAAATTTAAGCTGTCTGTCTATAACAGTTGAAAAGTTTGGCCACATACATCAAATTACAATAACTATTGGGACACCCTTTATTATTTCGAATGTTAATACTATTTATTATAACAGTCATAGTAATCGACATCCTGTCCTATTTTCAAGCGTTTGTTCATAACGTTTCAATCTACCTATGGGGACACCCTTTAGTTCTTAGATTTATTTTTGTATTAATTTTTGGCATCGTAAGCTTAAGTAATACGCAATCTTTTTAATTTTAAAAAAGTGTGCGTTTACGTTTCATAATACACTTGAAAACCATGTATGTTGTATGGGGACACCCTTTAATTGTTAAGATTATGAACTGTTTTTAAAACGGGACCAATCTGTAAGTATAATCTATCAAATTACAAAAAAATTTTAAAACCGGTTCAGAAATGACTGAGTTCTGCAAGTACAAACATACAAAACGCAACATTCAGTCGAATTGATAACCTCCTTCTTTTTTTTTTTTTTTTTTTGAAGTCGGTTAAAAATTATTATTATTAATGACAGTGATTAAAAAAAATCTTTTTTCAACGCTTAAAAACTCAAAAGTTTTATTTTGTTCAGGTTTATGAAAAACGGCCAGACGATCAAGTTTTCCTTTCAAGTTTTTCACACATACTGCTTGTCAAAATTTATTAAAATTGACAGCTGTGACGTAGGCTGCACGCAACTTGAAAGCAAGTTGAAATCAATATTATTTTTAAGATGGCATTGTCATATATATTTGTAGAAATAACAACAAAAAATACTTCAAAAGAATTGTATCAGCTGTTTTCTTGAACGTAAATTGAAACACTCAACTTGAACGAAAACTTGAAAGCAAGTTCTCAGCAAGTTCTTAAAGTGTGAGTGTATTGGTTAAAAAATGAGAGAAATTCTAAAACTTGAATGAAACTTGAATGAAAACTTGATCGTCTGGCACCCTAGTAAGTAAAAAGTACTAGTTTAAAAAATCAGTTATCCGTGTCTGGTAAAAAAATTTTATTTTAAGATATTTGCTTATGGATCGTATTTCATGTCTGATTGATTATTTTATATTCTTAAAAAAAAACTGATAAAAACACGAACTCAAGCCTAATTAAAACCAAATATTCTAGTGCTGCCTTCTTAAAATCCTCTTTCTGTATTTCAATTAAAACTAAAAGCAATTTTCTGTTCTTTTCTAAAATTATTTTTGGAATTACCTTGTATTTGCTCATTATCTTTTTCGCAAAGTTAAAACACAAAGTGAAAGCAGGCCTCATAGTCCAATTGTTATAACGAATTTTCATTTTACTGTTTCGTTTTAATTTGGAAATTTTTACAGCGTCATGTTTTTCGATTTAATGAGAATTTATTATGTTTTCACACTTGTTGTTGTGGAATTTGTTTTTTTTTTCATTTGCCTTTGTCATCATCTGTCGTTAGTACAGTTTTTCATTGTGGTAAGTTTTTCTTTGTTGTCTTTTTGTTTTTCTTTCTCTCTTTTTAACCGAAAAATTTTTCTTCAGTTTTAGTTGCTGTTTATGTTTTATATTGTATAATTTGCATGCTTGTTCATGTTTCTTTATTGTTAGCATAAATTATGTGCTGGTATTTTCTTATATTTTTGTTGTTGTCTGGTGTGTTATATAAGCTTTTACTTAAAATGAAGTAAAATAAAGTATAAATTGTGTTAATTTTTAAGTTACACCGTTTCCAAAAGAATGTGTTCATTTTGATAAATTTATATTTACAAAAATAATATTTTAAATTTTTTTTTAAATTGTTTGAAAAGAAAATCTGTCCAGAGTTATATTTATTTTAAGGGAAAAATATATAGAGGTAATGAATGCTAAAGTGACACTACACTGTAGCTCCTTCTTTTAATTTTAAAATTCTTGTTTATTACTCGTATTATAAATTATTAAACAAATTGAATTTTCTTTTCCTCTTTTTCTGACCACAGTGTAACAACACTCAGCCTGCTCCTTTTCCTTTAATAATTATGTTTAAGAAAAAACAAAAAGAAAAAAAATATTTGTACTTGCACATTTTAATTATAATCATAAATAAAGTCTTAAGAATTAAGTTTAATTTTGAACACTTCAACAGCACACAGCACTAAGACTTTGATAAAAATTATAAAAAAAATTAAAGACATGAAATGAAAAATGAAACATTTGCTTAAAACTTTTCCAACACATGGCTGTTTGTATAACTTACTTAAGCAGAGTTGAATAATTAACACTCAAGTTTTTGTACAGGCTTTTCAGTCAACTCAAAGTGATTAATGATCGCTTGAATACAAAATAATTTAGTTGAGTTTCATAATTTGTTTTTTTTTTTAATTTTGAGAATATTTTTAAATTATAAATAAAGAATATTAAATTATATTTAAGTACCATTTTTATTTTCTTAAAATGGAAGGTACCTCGTTCTCAGAGAAAATTTTTATTCAATAAAAAAATTTTATTTTTGGCAATTGTGCTTTTAATAATTGTTATATCTGATTGAATAAAATTTGTTCTAAATCTTTAATAAAAAAGTACTAAGGTACTTTTAAAAAAATAATTTTTTAAAAAAGTACCAAAAGTACTTTTTAGAAAAAAAAGCATTTTTCAAGATACTTAATTTATAATTGTTATCTAGGTAAACCTTTACAATGATTTAAAAAATATGGTACTTTTTAAAAAGTATAAATACAATATAAAATCTTAAAAAATAGTACTTTCATAAAAGGTACTTTTTGAAAAACAAAATTTTTAATAATAATGTTCTAATAGTAAGGAATTTTTCCACTAGAGGTAAAAAAACAGTATGAATGCGAAAAATATATTATTTTAAACTACTTTTTAAAAAGGTAGTTTCTTAAAAATATATTTCACGAAAAGACTAGCTGATATTTTTTTAAAGTACTTTTTAAATAAGTAAAAGTACTTTACTTAGCTGCGTCGAGTCTTACATACCCTTAACCAGGTATGTAAATCTAGTTAAGTCAAGTAGCTCTTATAAAAAAAAGACATATATTGAGGTGCCAGAGAATTTTATGTAAGAAAAAAATATTAAAAATTAAATTAAAATTATATAAAAGTGTCATCGGCATTTAACGAATTAAGCGTTTTTTTAAATGTTCAGTATTGCCTTAAAGATCTCTTTAAAAGCTTTAAAATGATACCCCTACTGACCATGTAGACAATCGGACTTTTTTATGAAAATTTCAGAGGCCCATAACTCTGAAAATATGGGTGAACGCAAATTTGTTCACTGGATGTTTTTTTTTTTTTATTTTTTATCCTTTATGGCCATATATATTTTTTTCTTATTGGAGGTTCTTTACTAAATTAGATTTGTTTCACATAATTTGGAAATATTAGAGCCAGTTGTCGTGTAAAGCGTATTGCCTGGGAGTACAGGGACCGATCCTGCTGATTTTCAAAAGCACCTCTTTTAAAACTGTGTCTGATCGATTGGCGTATTTAAATTTTCTCTACCTCATTAGTGCCCTGGCAAAGTTGATTTCAACACCAACACGGAAGGGAAGAGGGACATTGCTCAATCGACTTCGCTATACAGAAGGACTCAGAATTTATAAACTTAACAGGGTCGAACATATTTATTGTAGAAATTACAAACGGAATGAAAAACTTAAATAAATCGTTGTTCCATTTTTTGCTTTGAAGGGTATAAAAAGGTATTTCCATTTTGTTCGTTTCTCTTTTTTAAAGAAATTTTTTTATTCAAATTCAAATACTTTTGCAAAAATGCTTTCTTAATTTTTTTCGACAAAAAAATATTTTAATTTTATTTAAAAAAAATTATCTAACGGGATTTTATGTAAAAAAAAACATTCAAACAAAAATTTTTTTCTGCAAAAGAATGCTCTTTAAACAAAAACGTACTTTTTTTTACAAAAAAAATGACTGTTTTAACAAAAACGTATTATTATTTTTTTTTTTGCAAAAAAGGACTGTTTTTACAAAAACGTACCATTTCTTTAAAAACATACTACACAAAAACATAAGATTTTCACGAAAACGTACGCCTTCCACAAAAAATCACTTTACACAAAAAAAGTGCTTTTTACAAACTGGTATTTTTTTCTACAAAAACTTTATTACAGAATGTTTATTTATTTTTTTTTAATTTTTTTTATTTTTTTTTAAGTATTATTTAATCTTTTTTCTTAAAGAAAATATTGTTTGATGACATTATGATAAGATAATACAAGATTTTACTAGATCATGAGAGCGGTAATTTCCCCAAATTATCTGAAAGAGTTTTTATACAAAAATTTCGTGGTACTTGAAAAAAATATATTCTTTTACAAAGGTGTTTATTCTACCATAAAGTTCTTTCACAGAAAGGTACTTTTTACACTAGTTTTTTAACCCTGTTTGCCGACGTGCTGTTGGGGACAAAATAGTAATTTTTTTTCACGATTTTCTATAAAGAAATTAGTTTACATTTAATAACGAAAGGGCACTTTTTACAAAATAATGAAAATGTCCTTTAACTGCTTTTGTTAAAAGCTACAAAAAAATCCAGCGTCTAATTTTACTTGTTTTCTTTGAAAATGACCGCATACATTTGCAAATAATTTTTTTTTTCTAAAATTTTTTAAAAATTAAATAAATAAATTAACCTGAGCCAGAAAATAATAAATTTTAATTCATTTAAATATCCACGGTTCAATGTCTGAATGGGAAAAAACTTAAAAAAATTATAATTTTTTTTTCAACAGGTTTTCCCTGTTGTAACCTTTAATTTAAATTTAAATAAATAGGAGAGTTTTAAATTCTGAAAAATTTATAGAATTAAATAAAAAATTCTGCAAATATTTTTTTAATTTAGATCTACGCAAGCAAAAGCTAAACGCAGCAAAGATCTAAAATAATATTGTTGAAAATGAATTAATTTTCTTTTACAAGTAATCAAAATGGTGGTTTATTTGAATTCTTATAAATAAAACATTTTCTGTTATTATTGTAATGTAAACTTATTTATTGCTTAATGTATTTTTATCTTAAATATTTAAACATAAATTCAAGTGTGATAACCATTAATTTTTGGCGAAACTAATTTGGCTCTATAGTCAGTAGTCATTTGAACAAATGCCGCTATCTAAAACACAAATGTTTGCGATAAACTTAAATATATTTGCGTATAGTTTTGATTAGTTTAAAATCTACATATTTAAAAATAAAAAAATAAAAATAAATTAAATTGAAATTTGATTAAATAATTTGCCCTTTTTCTTTTTCCACAAAATTCAAAGGAATAAAAGGAATTATTGTTTTAGGATTTTAACGGCCTAATTTGTCAACACAAGGAAACAACAAAAACGAATTTTTAAAATTGTCATAATTGTTTTTTTCAAATTCCACGTCATTCCTAATATTTTCCTGGCTGTTGAACTCTCTCTTTCCTTTGAAACAAAAATAATCTTAATCAATTTCTTTTTTTAAGAAAGTTTTCCATGACACCTACGCAAACAAAAGGTTTTTTTTAAGATTTTTGTTTCTTTTTTTGTTTTATATTCATTTATTCCATTTATTTATTTTAATTTTATTTTTTCATATTAGAAATTTATATGAAATATTTTCGTAGTGTTAAATAAACAATAGCAAATCCAAAATAAACAAGCAATGAAAGCAACACGTTTTAAATAAATAAATAAAAAGAAAATTAAGCTTGAAAAATTGGCAAAGAAGAGAACGACGTGAAGCAACAACTTACACGCACGTGAAGTCTTTTGGATTAATTTTATTTAGCTGCGTAGCAGTTTAAGAAGCCATATCAAATTTCCGGTGACTCAAATTTTAGTAAAGTATAAAATAAATAAAGTTGCTTTAAAATATATTTAAATATGAGGAGAATGTTTAAGTGATGAAATAATTTTCAATGAAATTTAACTAAGGAGATGCTATAAATAAGAAAAAAATATATAAAAGTAACTTAATAAAAAATAAACAGGATAAAAAATAAAAGCTTGAGGATGGCTGCTTAAACGTGGCATTTTTAAGCAACTACAAAAACCTAATAAGCGATAGAAGTCAACAAGAAAATTTAAACGACAAATAAAAATATAATTATTTTTCGTATCCTTAATAAGCATTCTTTCCCTAGCATAAGGAAAAACATAAAGGAGTTCCACATGTCCAGATAATTTTGTTTATTTATTTTACTTTAATTTTAATTTTCAAGACCCTCTGCATTTTTATAATCTGACTTGCTATGGTACCTACAAATAAAAAGCACCACAAACCAATACGAAATCAATAACATTATGTCTTTATAACTTTAATACCCTTTAAATTTAAAACTTTTCGGTCACTATAACTTTACGACGTATTGTAAATTTTATGACTTTATGATTTCTACAAATTTATACGTCTTGATTATAAAACTTCATTAGTTTATCACAAGGTGTTATTTTGTAACTTTCAAATAGTAAAAATACATAATTTTATAATTATTAAATTTCATAAATTTATGTGTTGGTGGTTATAAAGGGTCATCCAAATGTGACGCCTAGATGTCAGCACTATATAATTTTTACACGTGACATCTTTTCAAATGACATTAGCCATTTTGTTTTATTAGAAGGTAGTACAGTTTTAACCATGGACAGGTACACATTGCAACAACGCATTTACATCATTCAAACAACGAACAGCAGATCCATTGTTTTTAAGCAAAATTTGGTTTAGTGACGAAGCTCATTTCAGAAAAGATGGATTCGTCACTAAGCAAAATTGTCGTATCTGGGGTGATGAAAATCCTCGTGTTATCCATGAAAAATCTCTACACCCACAAAAAGTTACTGTTTGGTGTGCATTTTGGGCCATTTTTCTTCGAAGATGATGCTGGAAATGCTGTTACTGTGAATGCTGAGCGATACCAATCAATGTTGAGAGACTTTTTATGTACACAGTTGAATCATATTGATGTGTCTGACGTCTATTTCCAGCAAGACGGTGCTACATGTCACACAACTCGAGAAAACATTACGCTTTTGCGATCAAAATTTCCTCAACGTGTAATTTCACGAAATGCAGATTTCAATTGGCCTCCAAGGTCATGTGATCTAACACCATTAAATTTTTTTTGTGAGGTTTTGTGAAAAGTCGAGTGTATGCTAACAAGCCGCAAACAATTAATGATCTAAAGAACAACATTCATGTTGCAATTCGTGAAATAACACCAGCAACATGTCGGAAAGTCATTGAAAATTTCTATATTCGGATTGATGTCTGCAGACGCAGTCATGGTGGACATTTGTATGATATTCTAATTCACTTATAATTGTAATAAATCATACTTTTAATAAAAAAACAGCTTGAAAAAATTGTAAATATTTTGTGTTTTATTTTAAAGAAACATGTATGCGCGTTTTTTGGATGACCCTTTAAATATAAAAATAAATCTAAAACTAAATATAAAATTAAAATTTAATAATAAAAAAAAATGATAATTTTGGAACGGGTTTTTGGGCATTTTAACATTTTAAAATTTAAGTTTCTCTGAGAGATGAGGATGTTAGAATGCCTAAAAGCCTGTTACAACTTGCACTGTTGAAAATTCTAAATATGGAGAACTATAGAGGGATACCTTGCAAACAAATCCCATTCATTTTGGTTTTGCTATCTTTTGTTGTTGCCATAAAAATTATAGTTTGAAAGCATAAACTGAATTTTTATTCCCTTAACAGGGCAGTGTTATATTTCTTACAGAGCTCTGTTAAATAAAAAGGTTTCATTTATTTGTAAAATGAGTTTAAATAAAAAAATTTAAAAAAAAGTTACATTATAATTTTATAATTTTGTGATTTTAAATTCATAGATTTATAATCGAAAAAAGTAATAGCATTACAATTGAATAACTAACCAATATATAAAAATATAAAAATGTTTTCATTTTATAAATTTGCAACTTTAATGCTCTGTTGCTTTAAGAAATTATCATATTATTCCATTTTTCTAAATATTTTGGTTCAAATGACAAATTTAATGAGAGATACAATGTTCTTCTAAGCAGCAGTAAAAGGTTTTCAAGCATTATACCCATAGAATTATACTTATCCACCCTTAACTGCAAGGCAATCTTATTGAAAATGAGCATATTTTTGGCGATAATGAAGAAAAGTAAAACTAAAAAACCAAATATGCATTTTACTCTCATACATTAATAAGAAAACCACCAATAAACATTAATGTACAAATAACAATTTAAGCCAAGCAAATCATATGAAACAATAAAAAAAGAAATTTTTTTATGTTAATGGAAAGATTCAAGGACCAATTCGCAAAACAAAGCAAATGGAAAATGTTTGCGAAAGTGAAAAGAAAATTATTTACTTTGTATCTTAAGGAAAGTATCAGAAATATTGATTTTCCATTAAGATAACTTAATAAATGTAAATCTATTCCTGTGATGCTTTTCTTGCTGTTTTGACAAAAGTCTTGTATAGAGAATATTTGGAAAATGTTAAGTTAAAATTAAAGTTGTAGATTTTCTAAAAAGGTTCCTCCAAATATGTTTAACTGATATTTTAAAACTCTGATTAAGTTTTATTTGTTGAAATTTAAAACTCCTTATTAAAACTGCTTTTTTCACGCAGACACTATTTTGTTTAAGTTTTAAAGCAGTAAAGTAATTTAAACAAAATTTTCAGCACTCGTGAAGCTGTTCAAAATCCGGTACTAAAGTATTAAACGCTGTAAATGAGACTCATTTCTTAAATTACCACATTTTAAATTATAAACTAAAACAACTACACGTAAATAAAATAAATTTAACTTGTGTTGTGTAGGCGTATGATGAATATTAATAAATGTATATCACTTTATATTAACATTAATCATACGCTACGTTTCATATTTTTTATTTATATTAATCATACGCCATTATTGTATAAATTACCATTTCTATTATTAACTTATTATTAAGTATTGAATACATTAATTTTATTGCTGCTATTTTATGTTGTTAATCAAAAATTGATTTTACACACACAAACATGACAAACGATACACAAATAATTGATGAATAATTTTTATAACCAGAATAATTAACAATTATTTGTGGACATAAAATACTTTTTTTCACCCCAACTTGAATTTAAATAAATTTTATTAAAATAAAAGTTGTATTTTCAAAATAATAAATTTATTAATTTACAAAAACAAAAAAACCTTTGAAAGATTGAATGATCAAAAGTTGAAGTCTTTATAAAGTTATATGAAACTAACTTTCTAGAAAATGTTAAAATTCTACATCGGTCTTCAATTTTGTTCTTGTTATTAATATTATTGTTATTAAAAAATCAATTCAATTTACTTTTACGCCTTTGGTTCATTTTTTAATTTAACTTTTATAAAGAAAAAATAATTTTCAAACGTACACGGACGTTTTCCAAAGAAAACGAGAAAAACTAGACGCTGGCAGAATGTAATGCCGCATTTTCAGGACCACTATATCCCTCACCAGCATTTTTTGCATCCATCTACCTTAAGTTGTGTTCATTGTAAATATCATCCATTTAACCAACTAATCAATATTAATTTGGTTGGACGAAATTCTTACACAACCCAAAGCATTTCTTTGTTGCTTTCTTTACAATACGTCCTGTACATTTGTTGCAATTTTGTACTACACGAAATGCAAATTTTATTCTTAAGCATTCATACTTATGAAAATCACCGGTTTAACCCCGGGCTGGGAAAAAATTAAAAAAGGAATTATTATTTTTATCATAATTATTAATAACTCTAGTGCTGTCGACGCTTAGTACTAAATGTCTACAAAGGCACTCAGCCAGCTCAAATTTATTTTCGAAATTTCCATTTCTGTCGGATAACATTGGAACTTAAATTAAATTTTAAATCAGCCAATTACATTTCCGTCTGTTTCTGTTTCCTTTTTTTAAAAGAATGTAGTAGTTTTTGAAACAAGCTCATTATCTCACTATAAGGCAGTACAGATTCAGTGCGAACAATTCTAGTAGTCTTTTTGTTAAATTTAATGAGTTTTTGCATGTACGAGCAGAAAAGAATGAATAAAACTAGCAATGCCTACGAATTTGTCCGCATATCATTTTTTATTTTCTTTCTGTAAAGAGTATTTAAAATTTTCCATGCTTAAAAAAGATTTTGCTGACAGCTGCTATGGTATCATTATGTCGGTAAAATTGGGTGCTTTTGCATTTAAACCTTTACGTTCTCTACAAAATGAGTCATATTTAGCTACAAAAAAAAATTATTCTCTATTTGAACCAAGTTTCTATGTGAGACCTTCTTTACAAAATTTTATCCAAACTCATCCATAATTTTTTACGTGATGAAAATACAGACAAACAGACAATAATTCTAAAATAAGTGTTTTGTATTCCATATCGACTACAATCTACACCAACTCAAAATATTAAAAAAAAATCTCATGTCCAGAAATGAATCCATTACTGCTTTATTTTATTTTTAATTTAAGCGCTAAAAATGTCGTGCTATTATCCCGTTCAAAATTGTAAAATTTTCCTATATTGATTACTGAGGGTGTCGATGGACATTTCACTACCGCTTACTTAGTTCTTTAGAAATCTTCTCAGATACATTTAAATAAAATCTTGTTCAAATAATAAAGTAAAGAAAAATTTACAATTTAAACAAAAAAAAAAAAAAAAAAAACAATAACCAAAAAATTATTTTAATTCTCTTTATCCACTGTATTTGACTGACTTATTTTCAGCTCTTTTATACAGTTAAATAAAATATCATAAAAAATGTCCCAATAATTTACTTTTGTCTTATGCACGGGTCCTTGCAAATTAATAATTAATATTCAACCAATAATAATTAAAATTGAAAAAAAATTTAAATAAAATTAAACTGCATGAATATTAAATTTAACTAATTTAACCGTGAAAATATATTGCTATTATTCCGATCAAAATTATTAAGTTCACCGATATTAATTGTAAAGAATGTAAGCATGTCTGTGAATTTAAATAATCTTGGTAAGGACAGTAACACGATGTATTTAAATTTAAATTAATTAATTTAAATATTCTCTTGGCTTTATTTTAATTCACATTTATTTTTGTTCAGAATAAATATTTATTGGTTTTATATAATTAAGAAATATTTTTAATTAAGATTTGAAGCAGAGATGGAAAGTCGAAATTTGGTTCGATGTTAATAATTTTCACTTTTAAAAAATATAGTTTTTTTGTTGCTTAAATAAACAAAAAGTTCTACTTAAATTTATTTTAAACTATTTTAGCTTTCTTATTACCCAGTTCACACACGTCAAGTTTTCTTGCAGCAACTCTGGATTTTGTGAAAAAGAAAGGAATACAGACAGAATCATTTTATTGCTCGTTTTATCACACAATATTCAGAATTGCTGCAAGAAAACTTGACGTATGTAAACTGGGTATATTTGCACGTTATTAATTCTTAAAACGTTTGCAAATTCTTTTTGGGAATTATTGTTATTGTTTGTTCAACTTTCATAAAATAAATTTTAAATTTTAAAATAAAATAAATAAAACAGAATAAGTATTTTAAAATATAAAATCAACTTTTATCAATGCTATTATTAAAAAATATATGTATTTGGGTTTTAACTGTATTTCATTTAAATAGTTTTTCTTTTCCAAACATATTGACATCATTTTCTAAGTACGAGGTACAAATGCTCAATTTTTAGCTTTTTATTAGAACAAAATATTTATTTTTTGATTTTGTATCTTTATAAAACCTGATAAACAAAAAGTATTTGTAAATATGTCGTATGATTTTAGTATCTTTCTGACAAATTTAAAAATGACTTAGCAGTTGATTTTTATTTTATTTTTCAGCTCAAAAGTATTTATTTTCTATGCTCTTTTTTAAAGGCTTTTTAGTTAACTTCTGAAAAGGAAAATGGTAGCACTTCGTTTGATTTTTGATTTTATATTTGAGCGCGCAGAATCTATTTTTTTTTCTCATTAAAAAATTAAAAAAAAAAAATTAAAATTAAAGGATACACTCTTTTAATCCTTAACGGACACCCATATAAGATTTTATTAAACTATTAAATTATATAATTCAACAAAAAAAAACGAAATTATTAAAAAACCGAAACTTTTAAAAAAGGCAAATTTTATAAAAAAAATCTATTTTGATGCAATTATGTCAATACGTTTTTTTAACCTGCAGCGACATTTAGAAATCAACAGGTGAATTCTTTTCGTCACTCTGCTCCTGAAATTTCAACACTCTCTGCATAATTTATAACGCACTGATATATACGTCTTTTCAGCGAGTTGGAATTGTGAAAACTATTCAAACAGCCTCGTAATTTCTTATTATCGTGTTAATTTTATTTTTACCGAAGCCCCAAAGCTTTTAGTTTTTTTTTTATGAGTCCAAAAAGTCTCACCAGAGAATCTTCTATGGCTGCCTTGGTGCTATACATGGCCATACTCCCTTTTATACAATTAAAATCTTTTCCATTTTAAGTTTTTAAAAAAAGTTATTCTTTACCATGTGAAAGAAACTACTTGAACTGTTAAAGAACTTCTAAAAGAATTCAAATTTAATCTTAAGTTTAATTAAATTTTATTGCCACTTGTAAATCCTGTCAGATATTTTTGGTTCAGCCCTCGTTCATTATTTCATTTCATTTATTTCGTGTTTATTTGTTATTTGTTCATTATTACTTTTATTTAATAAAAAACAATCCAAATGCCAAAACTAGATTTTCATTTTAGATATTTTGCATTTTTTAAGTGGCTCACAAAAACAATAGAGTTAAAATTACACACAGCAACATGGCGCTTAAGAATTGTTTTTAAATAAATAAAAAATAAATAGAATAAAGAAATTGCTAATAATGAAGTCATATTGAATCAGATATGCATATGAAACAGAAATTTATTTGTCAGATAAAAACATTTGCTTTGCAATTGAAATTGTAATTTAAAATAAGACTATAAGGAAAAATCATAAATATAAACGTACATCTAGATAGCGTAGAAGAAATAGCGGAGATTTTGTAAATTCAAGACCCGAGTAAAACCGGAAAGTACATTTTCTCAACGAAACTATAATATTCTCGCTGAAAATGGCTCCACATTATGAAAGTACGGTTGGCAAATTCTATTCGTCTCGGTTTCTATTTTCATAATGTATTTGTCATTCCGTATGTAATTTCTACAATATCCATTTCCGATCCAATAAATTATTTATATATATTCAGAGTCCTATTGAATAGCGAAGTCGATTGAGCCATGTCTATCTGTCCATCCGTGCAAGTGTTATACAACTTTACCAAGACACTAGATGACCTATAGAAAATTTAAACACGCCAATCGATCAGACATAGTTCGTAAATTTTGCTATTGAAAATCAGCAAGATCGGTCCAACTTCTTCGAAGCAGCGGGCAAAACACAACGCCTGCCTCTAATTTTTTATACCATTTGGACCAAGAAGGACTGTAATAAAAAAAAACAAATATATGGGGCTACAGAGAATGAAAAATTAAGAAAAAAAACATCAAGTAAAAAAATAGGCGCTCGCCCATATTTAACGATTTAGGGGCCTCTGAACTTTTCACAGAAAATTACGATTGTGCGTCATAATTTTTAAAATATTAATATGGGTATCAATTAAAAGCTTTTGAAGGGATCTTTCAGAAAACATTAAATTAAAAAATAAATACATAACCCTTTAAGAACCGATGATATTTTAATAATAATAATAATTTTTAATTTTTTAATTTTTTGTCACCTCAATATTCATATTTTTTATTGGAGTTACTTCACTTAACTAGATTTACATGCATGGTGAAGGGTATCTAAGATTTGGCATTGCTGGCTTGTTTTTTTAATTAATATACGCAGTTTCGCGCAAAACGTGCTATTAAGTTTTTTTCAGTTTTTGATCTTCTAAACCGACGCTATTTCTTTGACGCTATCTTAGTGCACATTAAAGCCAATTCGACGGAATGAAAACATATAAGTTTTGAAAATCAATCATAATCTTGTTAAGCTTAAGTTAAAAATTTATTACATTCAAACCTAATGGTGCTATAAAACCTGATATTTTCATTAAAAATTTTCTAAAAAAAAATTAAATGAAAATTGTAGTGCAAAGATAACGGTTATAAGCGTATGGGAGGGCAGCTAAAAACCTCCATTTGTTTAATTATTCTTATCCCAGTTAAATAAATGTTAACAACATTTCTTTCAACTGGCATCTGTTAATTTATTTCTGCAAGCAAATTGTGTCATTTGGACTGAGTGAAGCTAGAAATAATAATAGCTGAGAAACATTTGTTTAAACTCTTTAATAGCATTTGCTCGTTTCTCTCTTAGCTTTCACACCAACATCGTTCAGGCGCTTCACAGCATATAGTGTGACATAAGGCAAATACGAGTATCAGTCTGCGTGCATATAAGCGATGATATCATAATATGCTTTCTTATGCAATCGCTTTAACGAGGTCCGAGTGATAACTAAGTGAGTATATCCTTAAAGAAAGTTTGTGCTTTATAGCAATTCATCGCTAATTATAGAGCTTGTAGTCCTTATTTTCACTTAGTTTAGGGTTTGACTGATATTACAAACAAAAAAACTGGAAAATTTCGATAAATATTAAATCAAAACAACAAAAAATTTTCCCCCGTTAATAAAATTATTGTAATAATGTTGAGTCAAAAAATTTACTTGAATCAGTTGGTAAAAGGTGGGTCTTACCATTTTGATTGAAAAGTTATACCGAATGTAAATTGGCTTAAAAAAGAACTGATAGTGCAAATATTTCCACTATTGACTGCATTAGTCCATAAGCGGGAGCAACTAAAAACCCTTGTTTAAACATGCACCAACAAAGATTAAGATAGGTCTTTCAATCAATCAAGTTGAAAAGGCAGCATTTTAATTAACACAAATAATCATTGTTATCGATTACAGGCGATTATTATTTTCAATTTATCAATAAAAACAGAAATGATGATTATTTTATAAAATTTAATTGCGTGAACATAAATACGTCAGGTTTTATATACATTTTCTTTAATATAGCATGCGATAAATTTTTCCCGCCATCGAAACTTTCGATATCAAGAGTCAAACCTATTCAGAGTAGAGATTTTTCGAGATCAAACGATCTGGTTGTGGCGATCGTACTTGGTAAAAAAGGACCTTCAATTACAATTAAAATTAAAGCTTATGTTTGAGGTGGGCGGGGGTTAATTTATCGCATGCTATAATTTTTTTCAAACGCACTAAAATTAAATTTTCGTTCTTTTTTAAATGTAGCTATTTAAAAATTGCAACAATGGCCCACAACAATTCGACGTAATATTCGACTATGGTTCAATTAAGCAAATTTGAAAGAAAAATTCTAAGGTTTCTGTGTATCAGGAAAAGCCCCACAAGTTGAGCCTGTAATGTAAACTTAAGAGGTATATTATGGCCTTTAGTGGAAGCAATCAAGCTAAAGAACTGAACTAAAAATATTTAAGGTCTTACACGACATTTTTAATTATTCTCTTGTAGTAAACTTATCAGCCAAAAAGCTGGCACTAGATTAAACACAGATCAGCAAGTCTTACCTAAGTTTTCCAGTAAGAAATTTTTATTTATTTTATGATCGAATATTCTTTCTTTGAATAGGTGTTTTGATTTAAAACTAAAAGCCTAAAGTACAGACTACACAGAAGAGTTTGAGTGTTAGTGACTAATGTAGAAGGTGTCACCGTGACGATAAGGAGAAGACTGTCGCACTTCTTTCACTATCATTTGCATTTCAGCATCGACTTTTTTATTTTTTATTTATTTTTTTTTTTTTTGGGAGTCCTGAACTTTCAAAGAAAATCCCTTCTTTCCTTTTTTGAAATATTTCGTGATGACTTCTGCACAGAAAAAGTTTCTGCAATTATTTAAGGTTTTGTTTATTTTTAAATGGAAATTTTATTAAATTTTTAATTAATTCAATTATTAATTTATTTAAAAGATTTTTTCTCGATTTTATGAATATTTTAATTCGAAAATTTTGTAATTATTTTTCAATTAAATATATTTCCGTGCCAATTAAAAATTTAATTTCAATTTAATTAAATTATTAAATTTATATTTTAATACAAATAAAATCCTTTATAAGTGCAAAATATATTTTCTGGGTGGTTTAAGCTTTCTATTACAAAAGTGACATTATTCCACCCACTGAAATATTTTTTTATTTCTTCATCTTTTAAAACTAATATTATTTTATTTTATTTACAAAATTTGCTTCATGTAATTTTCTTTACTTAAAAACTATGTACCGTTTAAATGGGATTATAAGTCCTTTACAAAAAATTCCTATAATAAAAATTATTTCAAGCAAAAAAATTGAGGACTATAAAACATGTGTTTTGGGAGTAATTCCTTACACAACCAACAACCACAAAAATGGCATCAGAAAATAAAAGAAATTTAAAAACCAGTAGAAATAAAGACATACAAATATGAAGAAAGAAGAAAATATAAATGATATCAAATATTCTAGCTGGGGCATTCACCTTAGTTATTTACAAAATTTTAACTCTGTGAATGTGTGTTAGTTTATTTTGTTATTCATGGTAGAGAAACTTCTTCTCAAATAATGTATACAACTTTTAAGAGTTTTACAATTTTTATATAAAAGTCTTTAAGAATGGCTTCTGTTACTTGACAAAATGCTTTCAGCACCATGTAATTGTTTCGTCCCTAAGCTTTCAGTTATTTTTGTTGTTGTTTTCTCTATATTGAAAACCTCAAAATGTATTTTTAATTTTTCTTATTTGTTTTTTTAAGAAAACCTGCTGTGACAAATTCTAAAAATATTTATACACAAAAACGTCTGAAGGCCGAAAAAAATCTCCCTTTCAAAAGAAATTTATTTAAATAAATGAGAGATTATAAAGAACAAATTTTTCTTTTGATTTTTCTTTTATAGAAACCTAAAAGAAATATTTAAAATATTTAAAGGCTGATACTTTTGTTGGCTGCCAACAGTTAAATTTTATTTCTTTTATATTAAATTGGCTTTCGAAATAAATTTTAAAATAAAATATCGGTAAACCAAATTAAACCTTAAAAGTCTTAATTTTTTAAACATTAATACAGCAACAATTTTTTTTTTTGCCTGGCCTTTAAGAAAACAAAAATTTTTAGTAGAAATAATTTAAAAAAGACAGTAAATAGTTCAACAAGCAGCAAACTTTGTTATAGTTTTTACTCTGTTTTTTCCTTTTATTTAACTCTTCGACGAGTTTTCTTTGTGTATGAACAAAAAATTTTTTTTTAGTCAGTCCCAGGTCCGTGATTCCATTTCCTACTGCTTTTAAAGAAAAAAAAATAGCTTAAAATAATATGTTACTTTTAAAGAGAACAAGAAAACTTTATTTAGGCATAAAAAATGCGAGGGGCCTGAAGAGCCGCATATTCCTTTAGCATTATTCGTATGTATCTATTCAGGGAAATGTATGCTGGAAATATCATGACGTTATTATGATCAATGAGGAACGTGTTATCATTTAAAAATGTGCTTCTTGTATAATCGTTTTAATTATTATTATTATTGTTATTATTATTTTTGTCTGTAAGTATATCTTGGCTTGTCATTCCGTTTGTTATATCTACACAATCCAATCTCAACCCCATAAAGTACAATATTCTAAGTTCTTATACATAGCAAATTCGATTGAGCGATGTTTGGCTGTCCTTCCTTTATACTTTTCAAGGCACTAGATCAGTTGATCAGACATAATTTCGAAAATTGTGCTATTGAAAATCAGCAAGATCGGTCCATGTCCTTAGAGGCAGCGGGCAAAACAATTTTTCCATATAACTTGGAACACTGAAGTAACTTCAATCAATAAAATAAATGTGTGGGCGATTAAAAAAAATAAGAAAAACACATCAAATGAAAAATTGGCGCTCGCCCATATTTTTTGAGTTTTGGGCCTCTGATCTTTTCATAGAAATGTACGATGGTACGTTATAAAGGGTCATCCAAATGTGATGTCTAGATGTCAGGACTATATAATTTTTACACGTGACATATTTTCAAATGACATAAGAAATTTTGTTTTATTAGAAGGTAGTACAGTTTTAACCATGGACAGGTACACATTGAAACAACGCGTTTACATCATTCAAAGTTATAATGAAAATGGGCGTTCTTTGAAATATACCCATCGCAAAATTTTGTTTAGTGACGAAGCTCATTTCAGAATGGATGGATTCGTCAATAAGCAAAATTGTCGTATCTGGGGTGATGAAAATCTTCGTGTTATTCATGAAAAATGTCTACACCCACAAAAAGTTACTGTTTGGTGTGCATTTTAGGCAAATGGAATCATTGGGCCATTTTTCTTTGAAGATGGTGCTGGAAATGCTGTCACTGTGAATGCTGAGCGATACCAATCAATGTTGAGAGACTTTTTATGGACACAATTGAATCATATTGATGTGTCTGAAGTCTATTTCCAGCAAGACGGTGCTACATGTCACACAACTCGAGAAAACATTACGCTTTTGCGATCAAAATTTTCTCAACGTAAAATTTCACGAAATGCAGATTTCAATTGGCCTCCAAAGTCATGTGATCTAACACCATTAGGTTTTTTTTTGTGGGGTTTTTTGAAAAGTCGAGTGTATGCTAATAAGCCACAAACAATTAATGATCTAAAGAACAACATTCAAGTTGCAATTCGTGAAATAACACCAGCAACATGTCGGAAAGTCGTTGAAAATTTCGATATTCGGATTGATGTCTGCAGACCCAGTCATGGTGAACATTTGAATGATATTCTATTCCACTTATAATTGTAGTAGATCATACTTTTTTCAATAAAAGGAAAAACTTACAGACTTGGACCTTTAATAAAAAAATCAACATATTAAAAAACTAAAGGGTGCCTCCTTACAACACAAAAAACTTTTACATGTCTTTTGAACCGCAACAGATGACCACACTGAATTTTCAAACGAATTAATAACTTCCTATTTTTAATTTGGCTAAAAATAAAATTTAATTGTTTTAAATTATAAAAACTGTTTGCTGGGTAAATATTTTTTTCTTTATTTTTTTTCTTGGTAGTTGAAATATTTATTTTGCTCATTTTTAACAAAAATAATATTTCGAAAACCTTTTTAAGTTTTAAATAAATTTTTCTGTAGAATTTTATATTTTTCATGGAAATCTCTACTTCAACGAAAGAAGTTAATTATTATTTCTGCTTTCAATATGAAAACTCTATTGCATATTTTAAGGCTTAATTTATATTTTAATTAATATCATCATTGTAATTATTGCTGATGGTTTGTTTGAAATAATAAAAGAGCCCATATGTAATAGTAATATGCAGCACAATAAAACAACAAAGTGACATCAACATTAAGTCTTTAGAGATTTAAAGTTTGTAATCACTTATTTAAATGTAACAAAAGAAAATTAATTTTAAATGAAAAAAATGAAAGTAAAAATTTTTATTTTAAAGCTTTAAAATTAAATGCAATAAAATAAATTTTATAAAAATTTAATTTTATTATTTTTAACTTGAATATCTCCTAAATTCGTAAAGATTATTTAGCATAATTCAACAAATATAAATTTCTCTAAAAAAAACCATTTTTTATCTAACAAATTTTTATATTTTTCTTTTATTTAAATCTACATATTTTGTTTTTAATTTAAATGCACATAATTATGCAAACTAAATGAAAAAAAAACTTGAAAAAATAAACTTAAGTAGAGAACGAAAATAAAAATGTATGTTAATGCAAAAATGCATTAATTTTATAGACAAGGACATGCAGTTGTTTTCAAGAGTTTAACTGCTCTCATACTGAAATGTGCACAGGCACATCACAGATTACAAGATCAACATTAACAATGTTAATAATCTGACACTGATTTAAAATATTTTTCTTTTTTTTTCATATTTATTTTTGAATAGACAACCGATCCACCCACACCCATCATTGATACAAACACTAAACGCATGTTAAAAACAAAGAGAGAAGAACTTGAGTTTTTTTTTCTAATTTGTTTGTGTAGTGTAACTGTGTCGTGTAACAAACTTTACAAACATTTACCAAACAACCATCACTAATACAATTACTAGAAGAGATTACAACAGCATAGAATTCCGTTTTATGGAAAATATCGTCAGCTGAAATGAAAAACCATGTAATTAAGTACGAAAAAAATTAATTTTATTATTTATTTTATTTTAGCTGACGATATGTTGATTTGAGTACACAAGGCGTTTAATTTGAGGGAAGTGCAGCGTTGTAGTTTTAGCACTCGGGATGGAATTTCGCTTAACATATTTTTTTTTACCTAAAAGAAGCTCTGAGAAGAGTACGAAAACATTGACCTGTTTTATTTTAAGCGTATTCATCAAATCTAAAGAGTTCATTAAAAACTTTAAAAGATTCAAATAATTTTTGCTTATTTAATTTCATTTCAGTTTCAGCTGCGAGTGAGAAGAAAATTAATTTTAAAAGAAGCAATTCTTTTTAATAATTTTTTAATATAAAAATAAATAAAAAAAATAAATAAAACTAAATCTTAAAAATAATTATAGGAAAGTTAGTACTCTGAGTTCGAATCCCATCAAAGGTAAAAGGACATTTTAATATAGTAAAATAAATATTTTATATCCTTCTCGATTAACACTGTATTTTTTTCGAACAAAATAAACAAACTTTTTAGTTAAGCTTAAGTTCATGTATTTTTTTTTATTTAAAAATTCCCTATTTTATTTAAAAACTAAAATATGGTTTAAAAAAATTTCTTTAAAAAAATTAAAAATCCAAAAATACGAACTTAAGCCTGACGAAAAATTATTTATACTCATATAAAATTTTAAAACCGTTCAACCCAGATTTTCTTAACAACGACCAGATGAAAATGATAAAATCGAAGTTAATGAAAAATAAAAAATTTATAACTTTACTGAATGACATTAAAAGCGCTAAAAAGTGGCGATCGCTTTCCAACAATATCTAAATCATTTTTAGCGCGTTAAAGAAATAGTAGAGAGGTACAAACGATTAAAATCGATATCGGGAAGATAATACAGATTTCAAAAATGATTAAATTTAAATTTGGGGCATCAACAAAATTAAGTTTCCGATTTTGTACTTCTTTGAAAGTAGTGCATCTAGAAGCGAAGAGGAATTAAAAATAACTTTTGCGACTTTTTCAAATTAAATTTGTTTAAAGAAAATAAATTTCCTGTATAAAAAAATAAATAAAAAAAGAAAATAATTAAAAAATAACAAACATTTTTTTATTTTAACATCTGTGGGGTAAAAGTTGTCATACTTCCCCTTTAAAATTTTATATGTAACTTAATTATAGGCTGCTACCGCTTATAGAAATTGATTTACCTTTTGAAACACAAAAGTAGTAAAAATGTTTCATTTTAACCAACACTTTTTTTAAATAAAGTTTTCTATTTTTATAGTTTATTACAAAAGACCAGCACGTGAATTTTGAATTTACTTTTAAACTTTTTAATTTTTCTTTCCCTTATACATGACTGTGAATAGATTTTTTCCATGATTTTTAATCAACTCATGCAGCCATCTACATCTCAACACTGTGTGACCCCAGCATACAT
This sequence comes from Cistogaster globosa, assembly GCA_937654795.1. NCBI lineage: Eukaryota > Metazoa > Arthropoda > Insecta > Diptera > Tachinidae > Cistogaster > Cistogaster globosa. The sequence goes on from OW569403.1 coordinate 162,726,921, forward strand.
GCATCTTTAAGCAGCACAGTCACTCAGACCCCATTGCACTGTTAATGTGTCGTGACTCGCCACACACAATATCTGAGCAAAGACTTCCACCTAAAATTGTTATACGTTGTTACTTCCCTCACTATCTAATGACCTGTAAAAGCTGTTTTTACATGTTTTGCCCTAAACAACACCTTCCTTTCTTCCTTTGCTGATCTTTTTGTTTTACTGTTTAGGCACTGTTTTCTATATCACCTGCTCTTCGTATATACAGGTGCTTTCAATTCATCTACTGCGGGGCTTTACTACAATTATTGTTTTTTTCTTATGAAAACTGCTCTTTAAATAACTCATTATATGTTGTTGCTTAATAACAAAGCTGTGTTGGGATTTGAACTCATGCTTATAACAGACATAAAAACCTCTACTAACGCCACCAAAGTGGCTGCTCAACATGTTAACTTTTTTTATTTTATTCACACATACCTCGCTCTGTTAGAGATAGAAAAAGCAACTTATTCACCTCTTTTAAAGGATGATTATTTAAAAGCTATAGGAAAGTTTAAATAAAAAAATCAGAAAATTCAGAAAAATTCAGGAAATCTTTACTTGAATCGTTAGTACGGTCCATATAATTTAATGTATGAAGATTATTTCATGCAAATGTTGAGCTTGACTGCGCCTCAAATGGTTTATCCACTTACTCCAATTTTGGCATACTCTTTCCAATATTTCGGCCGGCATCTCACGAATAAATGCTTCAATGTTGTCTTTCAATGCGTCAATTGAAGCGGGCTTGTCTGTATAGACATGACCTTTAACATATCCCCAATAAAATTGTCTAAAGGCGTTAAATCACATGATCAAGGCGGCCAATTGACCGGTCCCGAACGTAAAATAAAATGTTCACCGAATTCGCCTCTCAATAAGTCCACTGTTGCGCGTGCTTTGTGGCATGTGGCACCGTCTTGTTGAAACCACATGTCATGCAAGTCCAGCTCTTTCATTTTGGGCAAAAAAAAGTTGGATACCATCACACGGTAGCGCTCACCATTCACAGGTACGTAACGATTCGCATTGTCTTTGAAAAAGTACGGTACAATGATGCCACCAGCCCATAAACCGCACAAAACTGTCACATTTTCTGGATGCATTGGTAGCTCTTGCGATACTTCTGGCTGATATTCATTCCAAAATCGATAATTCTGCTTAATTACGTAGCCATTGAGCCAAAAATGAGCTTCGTCGCTGAACACAATTTTTCAGTAAAAAAGTGGATCTTCGGCAAACTTGCCAAGAGCCCATTCACCAAAAATGTTACGTTGCGGTAGGTCGTTTTGCTTCAATACTTGCACCAGCTGTATTTTGAAAGGCATCACACCTAAATCCTTCCGCAAAATTTTCCACTTTGCTGAGTAACAGAGGCCCAATTGCTGCAAATGGCGACGAATCGATAATTGATGGTCATCATTAACACTGACCGATACAGCTGCGATATTTTCTTCAGTTCGCACTCTACGTAGACGTGTTTGTGGCTTAATGTCCAACAATGTAAATTTGGTGCGAAATTTAGTTACAGTAGCCCGAATAACCATTAAATGAAAGAAGCGCGCGATGAACTTTCTTAACAGAGCGCGCATTTTGATAATAAAATTCAATAATTTGCAAACGTTGTTTATTTGTAAGACGATTTATGGTTAAATTATAGACTAAATTGAAGATGTTTGACAGTGAAACAAAACACGAAACGTTCGTCAGCTGTTTAAACCAGTGTTGCTAAAGAGATAAAAGGAAAAAAATCGTCCTTTATATGTACAGGATTGCCATATCTTAACTAAGCAGTAATGACCCAAATTTGATTTAGATCTCATGGGCAGCAATTTAATTCAATATTTGAAAATTTTTCGCATTTTATGTGTTTTAAAAACACAAATTTTCAGGACTCCATACTGAGTGGATAAAAACGTAACCGTTTTGTTTTCGCCACAATGTATGTCCGTGCAACCGTCTATTTATCTATCGTAATAGTTAAATTCTATAAGTATTTATATAGCGACATTACTAAAGCCGCTATAGCAAAAAATACTAAAAATTAAAGGGTGTTTCGAAACATACATAATATTTATAGAAATTTTGTTTGAACTGTGATAGGCAGACTGAGTCATTGTATGTAAAACTAGACCTGCATACACGTTGTTTGTTGCTCTGCAGTACAGTGAGATCTTATTGTGCAAGTTTTGTAACAGCCCGATGGGACAGTCTAGTGCGGGCCACCGGTGGCCAGCGCCGCCCAATGAGACAGTTTAGTGCTGGCTACCGGTGACCCGCGCCGGCGTGAACGTGTTAAACAAAACTTTTTTCAGAAATTTTTTAAAGCAAAATACTTTAAATTAAAACTCTGTATCACCCAGCGTCAATAAAGTACCATTTGACGTTTTTCTTTTTTTCTTAAAAAAAAACACTCTCAAGTGTACTCTTGTGTTACTGTGCATTTGTTTATGTATGTGTGCATATGAAAAACTCTGACCTTTAAAAAATTTTATATATTCATTTCATTTTTATTTGCTCTTTAACAATCATAAGTTTAAGTTTATTTCTTTTTGTTAACTTTTAGTTTATATTTTTTTATTACAAACTTATCATCATGTGGCGCAACACTCTTATCTTAATTGAAATTGTCTATGAGTTTTTTTTTAAGTCTCCCTTAAAACACATCTTTACTCGTTGTTCTACTTGTATTTGTTGTTATAGCGAAGGTAAATATTTGTTTGTTAACGAGAAAGCTATCAAAATGTTCATGCGAATGTAAAGCGATAGAAAAGCTGGGCTAAAGAAAATGACATTAAATACTCATGTGGTACTTAAGTGGAAGAACCTTAAATTCATTTATGATGGTATATTACAAAATATAGTACAAGTACATATTTATATACGAAAGTACTTGCACTATTACTTAAGTGGTTTTCTTGCCTAATAAGCCCTGCAGTTCTGATGTTGATTTGCGAGCATTTGCTGATATTTTTGCTAAGTTGTTTAATCGATTTTTAATAAATTCATGCAACATACATTTTAATGTAAAGCCTTTCCTATTCGTTGACAATTTTAAAATTTACTGTATAGCTCTTCCTCTAGCTCTTCTTTTTTCAAACACTAATAAATTAGTAACATTATTTGCTTCAAGGCTACTGGGTTGTCTCAGTTAGTTCAAGTCAACAATGTATATTTGTTCGAGAATCTTTATCACAATATTTAGGGTGTTAACTAAGAATAAACGTTGTAATTAAGAACAATAAGTAAAAAAAAACTTTCATAAAATGAAAGTCAAATTTTGAAAAGAAAAGTGAATGTAATGATTTTGAACGCGGATAGAGAAGATGCTTTTCTCGCACATATTAATAATTTTACTAGCAAATTTTCCAGGAAAGGTAAGTGCTTTTTTATGTTTATTAATGAACGTTAAAATTTTATTTATAATTTTATGAAATAATTAGAAAAAATAATATTAAGAAAAAAAATCATCTATTTATTTGATCACATCAAATCAATAATTTTAATTCGGCTTAAGTTTACCAACATATTATTTTTTTAGTTTATTTAAAAAGGAAAACTATTTTAAGATTTGTACTTTAATTATATTTTCTTTGTATGAAATATTAAAATAGTTCAACTAATAATTTCAAAGATTAAAAAATTAAATGAATAAAATATATTCTTCAGATGTTCTCAACATTCACTACGATCTTGATAGGTGTTATTTGTGTAATAGTATCGTAGTGATTTTTTTAAATTTTTTGTTAATAAGTCTTGCCAAAAACCGGCTTCAAAACAAACAAACTTAAAATCAAATTTCTTTAGAACGGCAATTAAACATGATAAAATAATTATATTAAAGGGTCATCCAAATGTGACGCCCAGATGTCAGCACTATATAATTTTTACACATGACATCTTTTCAAATGCCATAAGCCATTTTGTTTTATTAGAAGGTACTACAGTTTTAACCATGGACAGGTACACATTGCAACAACGCGCTTACATCTTTCAAACAACATACAACAGATCCATTGTTTTCAAGCAAAATATTGTTTAGTGACGAAGCTCATTTCAGAATGGATGGATTCATCAATAAGCAAAATTGTCGTATCTGGGGTGATGAAAATCCTCGTGTTATTCATGAAAAATCTCTACACCCACAAAAAGTTACTGTTTGGTGTGCATTTTGGGCAAATGAAATCATTGGGACATTTTTCTCCGAAGATGATGCTGGAAATGCTGTTACTGTGAATGCTGAGCGATACCAATCAATGTTGAGAGACTTTTTATGGACACAGTTGAATCATACTGATGTGTCTGACGTCTATTTGCAGCAAGACGGTGCTACATGTCACACAACTCGAGAAAACATTACGCTTTTGCGATCAAAATTTCCTCAACGTGTAATTTCACGAAATGCAGATTTCGATCTAACACCATTAGATATTTTTTATCGGTTTTTTGAAAAGTCGAGTGTATGCTAACAAGCCACAAACAATTTATGATCTAAAGAACAACATTAACGTTGCAATTCGTGAAATAACACCAGCAACATGTCGGAAAGTCATTGAAAATTTCGATATTCGGATTGATGTTTGCAGACGCAGTCATGGTGGACATTTGAATGATATTCTTTTCCACTTATAATTGTAATGGATCTTACTTTTAATAAAAAAACAGCTTGAAAAAATTGCAAATAGTTTGTGTGTTATTTTAAAGAAACATGTAGGCGCGTTTTTTGGATGACCCTTTATATTTGAAAAAGCTTGCGTCAAGATTTTTTATATGTCGTAGAACAAAATATGAACGCAGATTAAACACGAAAATTCATTAGTTATGTGGTAACCCTTTATTTTTACACTTTTTATTGCTGGCACAGTAAAACAAAATTTGTTTAAATTCTAAGCGTTAGTCTATAACTGCTTAAAAGACTGGCCATGTATATCAAATGACAACCATTAGGGCACCCTTTAGTTTCTAAATTTAATTTTTTATACTCGTTATTTACTGGATATAGAAATGGACATTCTGTCTAATTTTCAAAAGTTTATCTGTAATGGTTTCAAAAATAGGGCCATATAGGTCAAATAACATCAGCTGTAGGGACACCCTTTAATTTTAAATTTAAAGTTTGCTACTTGTTATAGCGGACTTAGCAATAAAGGTTCTGTGCAAATTTCATCCAGCTGTCTACAACTGTTTAACAGTTTGGTCATATACATCAAATAACAGTAACTATTGTAATACCCTATAATTTATAATTTTGAATATTAATACTTCTTATTAATCCAGACAAAGTAGTACATATTCTGTTTGTTTTTTAAGTCAATTTACCTCAAATATGGGAACACCCTTTAATTTCTAAATATAAATTTTATACTTGTTATTATAGCGGACATAGCAATACAGGTTGTTTGGAAATGTCAACTATCTGGCTATAACAGTTCAAAATGTTGACCACATATATTAAATTACATTAACTATTGGGACATCCTTTAATACTTGTTATTATAGCGGTCATAGTAATCGACATCCTTTCCAATTTGCAACCGTTTGTTTATAACTTTTCAAAAGATAGCCGCATATAAGTCAATTTACGGCACGTATGAGGACACCCTTTAATTTTAAGATTTAGTTTTGTGTTACTTTTTGTTTTTGAATGCTAAAGTAATACAAATTTTTTTTATTTTGAAGAAGTGAGTTTTACGGTTCATTATACACTTAAAAAACTGTATGTTATATGAGGACACCCTTTAATTTTCAATTGATCAATTTGTAAGCATAATCTATTAAATTACAAAAAATTTTCAAAATCGGTTCTGAAATGATTTGAGTTCTGTAGGCACAAATCATTCAGTCGAATTGATAACCTTCTACTTTTTTTAAGTCGGTTGAAAAAACAATTCAATGGAATCCGTACTGTGTATGGGCCATCCTTTATTTTTTAATTTTATTTTTTTAACTTGCTACAGCAGACATAACAGCGCTTTCATAAAAAAGTTCAATCCATTTCAATTTAAAAAAAATCGACAAGAGACATTAAATTTTGTGGATTTTTTTTCTATTTAGTTGGAAGCAGTGGTCGGCATAAATAAATATCGGATTACGAACTTCGGTAGGGTAAAAAATATCATCGTATAAAAAACAATTATTAATCTCTATAGCTTGTTAATTTTGAGTATCGTAGAAAGAATATTGTATGTTGTTATGCTCAGAAACCCAACACGTTACATGATTTATATAAATTTTTATATCCTTCACAACATATGAAAAAGGGTGTATCTAAGTTTGCATAGCAAATTCAATCCCTCCGTGCGTGTTCGTGTTGAAATCAACTTCACCAAGGCATTCAAAGAGCTACAGAAAATTTAAATATGCAAATCGATGAGACATAGTTTCAAAAATTTGCTTTTGAAAATCAGCAAGATCTCTCCATATCCTTTGAGGCAGCGAGCAGAACACCACGCCTGCCTTTAATTTTTCCATATCACTTAAAACAATGAGAAAACTCCAATTAAAAAAAATATTTAGGGCGATAAAGAATTAAAAAAATAAGAAAAAACATCAAGTGAAAAAATTGGCGGTCGGTCATATTTTCCGGGTTACGGGCCTCTGAAATTTTCAAAATTTTTAAAATATCAATATGGGTATCATTTTAAAGCTTTGGAAGAGATCTTTAAGGAAACACAGAAATTTTTTAAAAATGCTTAACCCATTAGGCGCTGATAGTATTTTTATGTGATTTTTTTTTTTTGTGAAATTTTAATTCACTGTCACCTCTATATTTGTTTTTTTTTTAATTTGAATAACTTTGCTTAAGTAGATTTAGATAAATGGCGCCGGATATATAAGATTTAGCATAGCCGAGTATAGCACTCTTACTGGTTTTGTTTTTTGTTTTTTTTTGTTTTGTTTTTTTTTTTTTGACGACCTTTAATTAAAAATAAAGTTTCCTAAGCAAAGACATTTGAAAGTATGTTGTTGTAAGTAATATAACCTTCTCTATTACAGGCAAGTGATGATTGACTGTGTAAATATATGTCACTTGCTGTAATTTAAACCCAAGAAAATAGTTTTCGCTAGAGAAAAGGCACTAAAGGTAAAATCTTTCACATTAAACGTCGTCCTCAACTCACAATAAGAAGAAAGTAGTCTAAAATTTAAAAGTACTTATTTTTAATGAAACCAGTGCGACAAACATTAACAATCATTAATTTTACACATTAAAGCAAAAATGTAATTACACTTTGAGAGAAATTATTACAACTCGTGCGATAAATTTTAGTGTTTGTGCAAAAGGTTTATTATCTTTGCACAAATACGGGCGATAACTTAATAAATATGTTTTAGGACTTTTATTATATACAATAAATGTTTACTCCTACATACATAAATACACACATACACCCTCATAAGGACATACAAAACTTTATAAATTAGTAGAAGAGTTTATGCCTGTAATCAAAATAATTTAAGTGTTTGTGTGTGTGTGTATTTGTGTATATGCGTGTGAGTAACACTTTAACAATTTAATTAATTCTAAAAAAATAATGCACATAATTAATGCACATAATAACTGCCAAATAACAAGTCAAAAGTCACAAAGAATGTCCTACTGATTACTCACACTAACAAGATGAACACAACTGAAATGGAAGAATGTTGTGCGAATTTAATGAAGTAAAAGTTTTGCATGGGCAGGCACGAATATTATTTTATAAATTTATATTAAATTCTTGTTTATTCATCAACACATTCTCTAAATATGTGTGCTGTTGAGTGTGAGATATTAATTATTAATACAATAGAATTTGGTTCAATAAAATTATTTGCGTAAAAACTCTTGTCTTTTTAAGTATAAGGAAAATTAGAATAAAATTTTAGACCCTAAATAACTGTAAAAAAATGTTTTAAAAAATGCTGTATGTTTATAAGAAAAAGAAGAAGAATGTTTTAAGAGGCCAGTAATGTTATCATATGTTAGCAAAAAGAGATATTTGCCGTCTGTTTGTTTGTGTTTACATCACGCAAAAACTGCTGGATGGATTGGAGTAATATTTTGTGAGGAGGTTTATCAGAACCTGGATTCAAATATAGAATACTTTTTTTTCAAATGTCTTTTTGTAGAGGAAATAGATATAGAAATGTGAACGCACCCAATTATACTGGTATAATGGTACTAAAATAGTTTTTGGCACATTTTATTTTTATAAATGAAACATTTTTTACACTGTTTGCAGTACTCTACAATAAATATTTAAAAAACACTTTTTTCTAAATTTGAATTTAAAGAAAATTAGAAATTATATACTAGCGAAATCGTGGTCACTGCTTGTTATTCAAATCAAATTTTTATCAGTGTGAAATAAAATTTTAAAATTTCTTATATCTTTAACATAAACAGAGTCATGTTAATCACTTAACATTACCAATGTTAACAGCAGCAAGAAACGTGATTTACGTGTTACTAATCTATATTTCAAAATGACTAGGCAAAGGTATTAAAAAAACCTGTGTTATAAATTTCAAACGCGAATTTCTTACTTAAAACTATAAGAATTTAAATATATAAAAAAATGTACAAATTTCTTAAAAATTCTCATGTCCACAGTGCTTAAAACTTTAGCTTGATTTATTTCCTGCTAAAGTCTATTGAAATTTTTCCAGACTCTGTACAACTGTTCTGTTCATTAAGCCACAACGTAACCGTTTCTGTTACATTGCGTAGGTTTTGCAAAGTGCATCCTCTACTTTCGATAAGATATTGTTTTAATGAATTATTTTATTTATGTATATTTTTTTTTTTCTTCTAAACGTGTGTGTGATTTTTAAGTGCAATATTTATTAGTTGTTTTTAACGAACTTCAAAACAGTGAAAGTTTGTCAATTTGTAAATATTTTCCTATGATTGTGTCCAAAGAACTCTAGTCACCACTAGTCGATCTTGATTTTTTTAGTTGAAACGTGAGGTTAACATATTGATGCCATTTTAATACAAAATGTATAATTTTAAAAATATTAAAGAGAGTCTCCGTAAAGTACACACTATTTTTATTTATTATTTATTTGAACAAATGTGGAAACGCTATAGGTTACAATAACAAAAAATGATAAACGAATTAGTTTAAAAATTTAAGGGCAAAAGTGACGTAATTTCTTTTTAATGACCGCTTCTAGTGAACTGTTATAGATAAACCACTTGAAAACTACACAGAATGTTTTGCTTCTAAGACAACGATAATATAACAAATAAATATTAAAGCTAAGAATTAAAAGGGTGTCTCTCTTCGGCGATGCAGCTTGATGTAAATGGACTTAAAAATAGAAATTGAAATTTAAAAATATTGTATTTGCATTCTTATTTTTTATTCGATGCCCCTCTGCTCGTTTGTTATGCCACCGTTTTTTATTATATTTTTTTTTTTTTTTTTTTTGTGGAAGAATAATTTTGTTTCATTTTCTTATATTTGACAAAGATTATTTAATTCTGCTTAAAGTTTTTGTGAAGGATATAAAAAGTATGTTATTAATCAATTCTTAATACAATATATTTGTAATTAAAGAATTATTTATTATGAAAAAAAAAAAATAAAAATTTTGTTGATTTCTTTTATCAAAAAAATTTCTCTGCAAAACATTTATCTTAAAATCAGCCACAGAAAAGAACTCATAATTAATAAATTATTTCTATGAAACATTTTCTTTATAAATGAGAATTTGCTTAATAGTTATCTTAGTTAGTTATTATTTATATCGATAAATTTTTCAGTAAAATTTTAATCGCAACGTCTGCTAAACGAAAAAATTGCAATTGATAAGAAATTTTTTATAAAATAAATTTTGCTATCTTTGAAAGTTTTTTATATAAATTTCTACGGAAATTTTTACTATCGATAACTTTTACATTCAAAATATATGTTATCGATAAATTTTCTTCTTAAGGCTTTTGTTATCTACAATTTTCAAAACAATATATTTATTAACTTTATTTTAAACAAAATATATTTATCTTATTACAACTTTTGCTATCGTTAATTTATTGTATCGATTGCTTTAGTAAATAATATGTAATTTAAAAAGGCCCCATATTTTTTATATTGTATATATTCTAATACAAAAACAATTAGAAACTTTTTTCGTCGCTGATAATTTTTTTTTATTATTAATAAAAAATTCAATTCAGTGTAGGAACACAACACACGACGGTAACGATAGTTTCATACAAATTTGACACAAGTTATCGTTCAACGACAATGCCGCTGAGATAAAATTTATTTTATTTTCTTGTCGGTTTTCATTATTCTCTCACATTTAGTCTCTCACTCTCCTAACAATATTGCCAGAAATATAAGTATTTTATAAGCATTTGAATTCACAGTAGCTCCGTTCCCGTACTTTTTTGGGTAAAGTTCGGTAAAATGAGAGAAAACCTAAATTATTCTCAATTAAAGAGAAAAATGCCCGAAAGTACGGGAACACAAAAACCCAAATTTCTATCCCAAAACAATATGTCGAGCAAAATATACATGCAGTCGTTTATATTAAACATAAGAACACAAATATTTTATATGTTCTTGAATTTATTTTAATATTTATAGGAATAAAACTTACAAATAACAGTTTTGCGAAACATTTGCGTGTATGAAACATAGAACTTTTGTATTTGCTACTGTTTACTTTTCAATCAGCTGATTGTTTTTTAGTTTACACAAACTTACCCAAAGAAAAAGTCTGGGCTGTTTCGTGCAGAAAGAAGAAGAATTTTATTCTCTCAAAAGCTCTCTCTTCTACCCAAACTTGTAGTACGGGAACAGTTTTCGGTAACATTGGGATCCCGCGGGATCCCAAAATTGAGTACGGGAACGCACCTAATAATAGCAAAGGCACATTATTTATATAAAAATAGAACAAAATTTCAGGAATAAAAATATTTTAAAAAAACTGATACATGTATGTACGTAAATGAAAAACATAATTGAAAAGGTTAAAAATATGAAAATAAAATTTATTGAAAAAATAACTGAAGAGGTGAAAAATACGAGCCCATGTCTCATCTTAAGTCAGTCATTATTTATTCTTCGTCCCACTCTTCAATTTGTGTGAAGGTTTTGAAAAGACCTATTGAATCTCTTACAAGGTTAACCAGTCCAATAGACTCTCATGCCATGGATATGTTAAATGTACTTAATATTCTTTACGTTTCATCGAGTTTTTAATAGAATTTATTTAATCCATTAAATGTAATAAAATATTTTAACACAATATTTTTGAAAACAAACACAAAGCTGAAATGAAAATAAATATTATGAATGCCGTCAGAAAATCGTCGTTATTTTGTTTACTTACTCTCAGCAATGATAAATCGTTCCGTTACCGTCGTCCGTTGTGTTTCTACACTCATTATTCCCACAAAAAATTTTTATTTGTGCCGGCTAAATTGTGTTAGAAAATTTAAAAAAATATTCTTTAACAGGCTTTTCATCGATAAATCGTGGTATCGAAACACTGTGCACTAATAAAATTATAGAAAATGTCGGAAAACACCTTAAATATTTACTTAGCAGCATATTATGTTGTTAAACTATAAAAAAATGTCTTAAATAATATGATCAACATTTGTTTCTCGTAGCTGTTTAACTTAAAGAATTAAAAAAAGCTTAAGGTTTAAAACAAATTAAAGATATTGCAAAAAACAACATTAAATAAACTAAACAAATAAAATTTTTATATATTTCTTTTTACAACTTTTGAAAATATATTTTTTCTTAAACGCAAGTGTTCATACATATCCTTAAACAATACAACAAATGCAACAACAATACGAAATGTACATAAAAACCAACAGTAATGGTAAAGAAAAGATGAAAAGAATAAACAACAAAAGTTACTTTAAAATAAAAGCAACAAAAAGGCAAGAAATAAAAAAGGAAATTTCCACATCAACCATTATGATGTTTAAAATGCCCTTCTTTCAGTTGCTCTCTATCACTCTTTCGTACTCTATGCAACCATTGAAATGTATTTATTTTGTTGCAAGGCTATTTAGCATCCAAGCATATTTACGTAAACGAATTTGTAAATGGATATGTGTGTGTGTGTGCTTTTTTATTTATTTTCTTTTTTCTTTTTCCTCTTCGAGTATAATGAATTTAAACTTGTATTCAAGAACACATCCTCATTTCCCATTTTGTTAAGCACTTTATTAAAACAACAACAACAACAACAACAACAACAACAACAACAAATATGTGAATGAATAGATTCCGGTAGAAATGAACATAGTTATGAGCAAACATGAAAAGAAATTATTAAGGATTAAAAATCCTTACAACATAAGTGAGGAGTGAGTGGTCTATATTCATATAAAAAAAATCCTAAAGTGCTAATCAAGGGGAAGCTCTAAATATTGACTTAACAAAAAAATTTATTCCACTTTATGATTTACTTATTTTTTTTTCATTTTAAAATTTTTATAGTTTAAAAATGTTTGCGTCTGCCAGGAAATAATAACGTAAATCGTACATAAATACTTTTTATCAATAATATTAATAGAAAAAATATTTTGTATTGAAATAAAAACATTGAAAATTATCTTATTATCCTAAACAATTTCTTACAGGAATATTTTTTCTGTAAAAATATTTTGCTATCGTTAAAAATATCGGTAAAGAAAATAAAATCGCAAGGAAATATTTTGTTATCGAAAAAATTTTCCATATAAATATTTTGTTATCGAAATTTCTATAGAAATATGTTGTTATGGAAAAAAATTTAATAGAAATATTTTGTTATCGAAAAATATTCTGTAGAAATATTTGGTTATCACAAAAATTTCCATAGAAATATTTTGTTATCATAAAAATTTCCATAGAAGTATTTTGTTATCACAGAAATTTCCATAGAAATATTTGGTTGTTACAAAAATTAGAGTAGCAAGATTTTGTTATCGAAAAAATTTTTTATGAAAATATATTTTTAGCGAAAATAATTTCAACAGAAATATTTTGCTATCGAAAAAAATTGCTATAGAAATATTTTGTTATCGAGAAAAATTTCTAAAGAAATATATTGTAATAGAAAAAAATACTTATTTTGTTGTCGAAAAAATAATCTAAACAAATATTTTGTTATCGAAAAAATTTTTCATAAAAAAATTTTGTTATTGAATAAAATATCTATTGAAATATTTCGTTAGAGAAAATATTTCAAGCTTATATTGCTATAGCAGAAAAATTTTATAGATTTTTTTGGTATCGAAAAAAAATTCTGGGGAAATATTTGCTATTGAAGAAATAAAAAAGAATTTCTGGGGAAATAATTTGTTTTTGAAAAAAATTTTTATAGAAATATTTTATTATCGAAAAAAAATCCTAGAGAAATATTTTGTAGTCGACAAAAATTTCTAGAGAAAAATTTGTTATCAAAAACAATTCTGTAAAAATATTTTGCTATCGGAAAAAAATTCTTAGAAATCTTGTTATCGATTCTATAGAAATATTTTGTTATCGAAAAAAATTTCTACAGAAATATGTTGCTATCAAAACAAAATTTTTATAGAAATGTTTGGCTATCAAATAAAATTGTTATAACAATATTTGTTATGGAATTAAATTTCTATCGAAAAACTTTGGCATCATAAAAATTTTCTATAGAAATATTTTGTTATCGAGAAAAATTTCTTTAAAAAAAATACTAGGATTTATATATTCCTATAGGATTAAACTTTTATAGAATTATATTAGAACCAAAAAAATATTCTAGAGAAATATTTTGTTATTGAAAAAAAATTCTAGAGAAATATTCTGTTATCGAAAAAAAAATCTTCAGAGAAATATTCTATTATCGAAAGAAAATTTTTAAAGAAATATTTTGTTATTGAAAAAAATATCTATTGAAATATTTAGTTAGCGATAAAATTTCAATATTATTCATTAAAACTTTTTACTAATTCAGTTGAACTCAGACTTGAGATGCTAAAAATTTTTTATATGTTCAATTTATTTCAACAGCCTGTTTTTATTGGAAAAATTTTTATCTATTCTTTTACAACGATAATAATATTTAAGGCAATTGAACTAGGGGCTAGAAAAAAATACTCAATGAAGGAATACATGAACAAACCTAAAAGGGAAATAGAAATTGATAGCAAAAATCCATTGTTGAGAAGTTAAAGGTATGAATAAAGGAATTGTTAAAAAGCTATTTTAAGAAGAAAAATTTTAGAAACAAAATTTAAGAAAATAGCAAACATTCTTGATTTTTGATGCATTTTTCAGGTTTCTATTTTTTTTTTTTGTTTTTTTTTTTTTTTTGCTGAAATTCTGGTATCAGATTTTGCTAGAGAAAACTGAACATTACAAAATCCTTTGAAATACACGCAAAAAGTCTTGTGTATTTGAATATTTTGTTCTCTATAATTAAGGAAACTCTTTGCACAGCCATTTGTCCTTTCTTGTTCTTTCTCTGTATCTCTCTCTCTCTCCCTCTTACGTATCACATACATTTTCATTAGTTAAATTAAACTGACAGTTTACTGATAAATTTCAACCGCAGAAAATTCTTTTTCATTTTCTCCGATCTCTTATCTTCCAATGAGACTTTCATTGCCATTTCGGTATTTATATTGCTTTTACTGTTCTTCCTCAGTTTCGTTCAACACATTTTTTCTTCTAAGTGTAATACAAGTTAAATAAAAATAATGAAAATAAAATTTCTAACTATTTGGCTAATGTGGAGATCCGCAATATGATGGTTACTCTTTTTCGATGCTTGTTCATTTTGAAAAGAAACTCCACACTATTTACCCATCATTTTGTGCAATATGGAGCACTAAATTTTATTAAAAAACAATGTTTTTCTGTCTTTATGTCACTTAATTAAAGTCCTTAAGACCCATCGTAGCTTCAATAATTGCCAACCCTATTCTTAATATAATTATCAATATCTTTGTGCGTAATCATTTACTGATAAAAAAATGCTGATGAGCCATTTATGTTTCTTCTTTTATATTAATTTTTTCTCTCTCTTAATTCTTATGGAAACAAAAAGATGCCAACAAAAGCAAACACCAGCTGTTCATTTTAATTTAAATGACCCACATGATAGAAAGTAAGTTTGTAAAAGAATGAATATGTGTGTGATTACCTACACACATGTTCTTATTTGCTAATAAACGCACACATTTTTAAAAAAGTTTTCTTAACATCTGATTATCGGTTTTGCGATTAAGGTTTTATTAAAAGTTTTTTTTTTCTCACCCAGTTGTAAACTTTGCCTTTTTATTTTACTTTTCCTTTTGTTCTTTTTTTTCTATTGTTTGAAAATAAAAAAATTATAGGATTGTTAAAACAAAGTTCTTTAAATAAGATATCACATAAAGGGTCATAAAATATCACAAAGAACTTTTGAAAAAAATTTTAATTTTATATTTAATTATAAATAAACGACTAAAAAGATAGTTATGTTAAGCTTTAAGCTTTTAACTGGGAAATTATTCTGTGTTTCGACATGAAAAGACAAAAATCGAATTTATACGAACTATAAAGCATTTTACTTTGAAAATGTTTATTCACTTGAATCGAAATACCTCTGATTTGAAATGGTAGCTTGTGCTGCAGTGTTACCGATAAACATTAAATGCATTAAATGTACAAAGGGAGACGAGTATTAAAGAGATAAAGAAATTTGCTTAGAAAATTTATCAATTCCTACATCAAATATACAAAATTAAAAATTGGGACAAACAGGAATTAGGTTTAAGGGCAAGTATTCTAAAAATGTTATCTTCGTTAAAAAAAAGAAATGATAAAAAGTCTGCATTAAGAGTCCAAGCAACTATTGTTTTTCGGCACTGGAAATGTATTAAAATACCTATAAAAGTAAAAGAAATAAATGGAGGCGTATGAGTAATATTTATTAAAAATATGTATGTCAAAATCATGTTCGAATTGGAACCATAATCGCTATTGACAGTGAGCATCCTTACATTTTCGTATAAAGGAAAGAAGCCGTCGGACTATTTAACACAACTAATGCTCTATACAAAATGTACAACAAATAAATCTCGACAATAATTAAAGTGCAAATTCTGTTTAGTCTGTTATTTTAATTCCTCATGTCTTTTTAAACACTTAAAAGATTGTGCAAGTTTTTTTTTATACCCTGTGTAAAAAGGGTTTATCTACGTTTGTCATACCGTTTGTAATTTCTACGACCTTCGCTTCCAACCTCATAAAGTGTATTTATTCTGAGTCCTTACCGAAGTCTACTGAGAGATGCCTGTCTGTCCATCCGTATTAGTGTTCAATTGAACTTTTCCAAGGTAATCAATGAGCTATAGAAAATTTAAATACGTTCAGACAACAGGGCATAGTTTCAAAAGAGCTGCTACTGAAAATCAACAAGATCGGTCTATGTCCCTCCACCACTCCTGCCTCTAAATTTTCAATATCATTTGGAACAATGAAGTAGCTCCAATAAAAAAAAAAAAAAACAAATATATGTAGCGAGAGGGATTAAAAAAATAAGAAAAAAAAATATTAAGAAGCAAAATTGGCATTCGCCCATATTTTCCGAGTTACGGGCCATTGAAATTTTCAAAATTTTGAAAATACCAATATGGGTATCATTTTAAAGCTTTTGAAGAGATCTTTTATGAATTTTTTTAAAAATGCTTAACCCATTATGAGCCGAAGACATTTTTATGTAAAATTTTTTATAGTATTTATTTTTTTTTCTTAGTTTTTAATTCTGTGTCACCTCAATATTTGTTTTTTTTTGTGAAAGGAGCTACCTCACTAAACTAGATTTATATACATGGAATGGTATAAAAGATTCTGCATAGCCGAATAAACCTTTCTTACTCGTTTTCATCTATTTTAATTTTTTAAACTATCCGTTGAATAATTTCAGTACTAAAATAATTGAGTAATGTTAATTCGGCTTATGTTCACATTTATTTCAATTTTTATATTTATTAAAAATTAAAAAAACTTTTTATACATTTTTGTGTAAATTTTGAAAGAAAAGAAAAAATAATTAGACACTAGCAGAAGGCCATGCAGCATTCTTCCATCATCATCAGCATTCTTAGCACCCACCTTCTTAAGATAGTGAATATTGTAAACATCATTTAATTAACCATTAAATTTGATAAATGATAATACGAGAAATATTCGTTATCAATCAATATTAAGTTGGTTAGACGAAGTCCACATGAAACCCAAATATTTTTTCGTTGTTCTTTTTATTAATTAACACGAAATTTGTTGCTGCTTTCCTCTAGCTATTCGTTTAGCCATGAATGTAATTTTAAATGCTTAATTCCTTCAAATTTTTTTTTGTGTCAGAGTACAGCTGATGGTGTTCCAATATCATGCTATTTGCAATAAGAAATGCGCGAAGACTTGTGTTTATTCAATTTTTAACTTTTGAAATTATTATTAAATTTATTAGAATGATATTGACGGATTTAGCGATACAGAAAATGTTGCACTACAGTTTGCTATTTTCTAATTTATGTTGTTCTTTTCTTTCTTTCTTAATTAATTTAGAAATTCAAACATTATAAAGAAATAAATAAAAGTTGATAAAAAATTAAATTTTTAGATAAGTCATCAAAATTGCCAATTTTTCTTTCCAAATTTTAAAAAACAAACTTTTTAAATTATGTGGAATATTTTTCAAGCAAAAAATTTTAAAATATTTTTTATAAGAAACACTGTTTTTAAATAAAAATTCCACTTTTGAAACTTCTTCTTTTTAAAAGCAAAATCCATACAGCTTTTTTTTGTTTTTTTCAACAACTTCATCACTTGCATCATCGTAAATATCAAAAGCAAATCATCTTTTAATATCGCAACATTTAAGAAGATTCTGACTATAAAATTAATGAACCCTGGTCTCATCAATAATAAATTTGCATTAAAGTAAAAAAGCGATTCTTTTCGTTTAATGTTTACAAACAATTTGGTTTTTAAAATTAAAATAAATTATTTCTTCTTGAATAAACATGAACAGAACACAGGCAGTAAAACAAACAAAAAAAAAAAACACAGGCGCACCCACACACATAAGCAACAGCCGATTCATATATCAACTTAATTAAAATAATCAAAAGCAACATTTTAAATCAACTTCAGCATAAATATGATAACTAAAATAACATTAATTCTCCAGCACAACTTCCATGACAAACAAAAACGAAAATAATCAAATAAATTTAATAATGGAGGGAGAAGAGAAGGAGGAGGAGGGGAAGAAACACAATTTAAAATACTATATTAAAACTAAATATTCTATCAGCAATTAATACTACAAGGACTAATTAATTTTTGGTATCATTTCCATTTTATCCAAGCGCAGCTTTCTTTTGCCACTTGTGTTTATTTAATACGCAAATAGCAGCATAATGTATTTCGAAATTTTTGATATTATTCTTCATTTTTGTTATCGACTTAAAGCGCCATTATTAAATTATGTGGAAATTTTTCTTTTAAGAGTTTGTATGTCCGTGTGTTTGCGTGCGTGTGCGAAGCGGTTTCCCTTTATTCTTATACAAATTGACAAAGAGAAGCCCATGCTGCGTCAAAGTAGAAAACCCTTTATAACTCTAGATATTTCGTTAATAATTTTGAAGTTATTTCAAGAGGTAAATTTATTTTAATTTAGTCAATTAAGTCCTCATGGCGAAAAACGTGAAAACTTAAACTTTTAAAAACAACGAAAAAAAATTTTTTTATTTACTTTTTTTCAACTTCTTTTCCTTCTTCTTTTGTAGCTGCTTACGAAATGCAAACAAAAACTTTAATTTTGTTCCAAATAATTTTTGCTTCGTAAATTATTGTTTAAGCTGAAAAATATTAAAGAGTGAAGTTGTACAAACGCTTTTCATACACGGAAATTTATTATGCAAAAAAAAAAAAAAAAAAAGCAAGGCAAAAAGTAAATAAACTTTGGCACTAAACAAACGTTTTTATTTTTTTAATTCTTTCATTATTGCACTCTTGAAAAATATATCAAAACTGCAGTGTTAACTTAAGAGTATTTATAAATATTTTTTTTTTGTGTAACATAAACATTTATATTTTAAAAGAGTGCTTTTTAAAGACGTAATTAAATGGTTCCTTCTACCAAACAAAAGTACGTTTATATCCACTAAGCGTTTTTACAAACAGTCCGCATACATTTGTAAAAAATTTTCTATCTAAAAATTTTAAGAAATTAAATAAATAAATTAACCTAAAGCTGAAAAAGTAAATTTTAAGTCATTTATAATATCCATGGTTTAAATCCTGACTGCGAAAAAATTTACAAAAAAAAATTAAAAATTTATTTTTAAAAATTTCTATAAAAAAAGAATAAAAGCTAATAATTAAATGTCTGTTTACGTTTTTTTAACCGGTGCTTTGTACCCCGAGGAATTTTTAATAATTTATAAATTTTATTTCAAAATTGGTTATGTTTGAATAGGACAAGAGAGAAAACCGTTATGATTTCGTATCCAATTTTTCTTTTATTTACATTTGCGGTAGGTTTTCTTAAAAATCCTTTAAAAAATTTGCTAAGATCGAAGTAAATTTAAATTACATAATTATTCTTCAAAAAAAAAAACGACTTACAAACAGACTTAATCTGTCTGTCCGTAACGGTTCAACAGTATGGCCACATACATCAAATTAAATTAACTTTTGGGATACCTTTATATTCCATTTTCAAACTTTATACATGTTCAACAGTTTGGCAGTAATATATAAAATTTCAGCAACTATAGGGACACCATTTAATTTAAAAACTGAAATTATACACCTGCTGTTGTAATCTACTATCAGCAATCAGGTTCTATAACAGTTTGGCTATATAGATCAATTTTCATTAACTATTGTTAAACCCTGTAATTTATACTTTAAGATATTTAAGCGTCTTAATATACCAAAAAAATAAATCCACATTCTGGGTAACTTTCAAGTGGCTCAAAAGAAACGGTCATATATATTTTAATTTTGGGAACACTCTTTAATTTCTTAATTCAAAATATAAAATTGTTGTTTTAGCGGCCTTAGCAATAAAGGACTCTTTTAAGTTTCAGTGTTCTGTCTATAATGGTTCGAAAATTCGGCCACATGTATAAAACAACATCAACTTTTGGGACACCCTTTAATTTCCAAATCGATATTTTATGCTTGTTGTTATGACAGAGCTAGCAATACAGGTTCCTTGTAAATTATAAGGGTCTGTCTACAACGGTTTTAAAGTATAACCATATTCACCAAATTAAATGAGCTATTGGGGTACTCTTTAATTTGTTTAATATTAAACGGTCATAGCAGTCGAAATTCTGTACAATTTGCAAACGTTTGTCTATAAAGGTATAAAAGATAGGCCCATATGGGTCAATTTACGTCACCTATGGGGACACCCTTTAATTTTTAGATTTATTTTTTTTTAATTTCTGCCATTGGAAGCTATAACGATATGCATTTTTCAATCTTAAATTGGTGTCCTTTACGGTTTATAATACACGTAAAAAACATTAATGTTGTATGGAGACACCATTTAATTTTTAAGATTATAAAATGTTTCTTAGACAAGACCAATCCGCAAGCATCACCTTTTTTAAAATAGATCCTGAAATGACTGAGTTATGGAGGTAGAAATATAAAAAAGCAGCATTCAGTCCTTCTTTTTTTGAAGTCGGTTAAAAAGAACCCAACCTTTTTGAGGGGAATCCTTAAAAAAGGTATTTGTTACATTTTCCCGATTCAGAGGCTTGTAACTTTTTTAAGAAAAACACTATGAGAGCAAGACTTCAATCTTGGATTATTCTAGTGTTTCTTAAGAGCATAGTAATTATCTTAAAGTATTAAATCGATCATTAATAATTACATTACGTCAAAAATACGTTAAAAATAATAAAAATACGTTAAAAATAAAAAAGGCAATTTTCTTTTTACCTATACATGTCAGCAAATTTTTTTATAGATATTTTTGTGGTCTAAATTAATTTAAAAATCTTAATATTTGAATTATAAATTAACTATTTGTGAAGTTCCAAAAAAAAAGTATGTCCCCAAAGTGCAGGACTTTGGAGGCATACCAAGAAGCTCCACTTAAACTAAGGGGACCAAACATTCGCAGAAAAATCTCTGCTTTGCCTCTGTAAAATTTCATTAAGATACTTTTGTGAAATATCGAATTATATGCAAAATATATAGTTTTCACACCACTCTGTAACGGTGAACAAAACAACGCATTAATGTCTTTCAAAAAACATTTTTGTGCATTTGTGGTTTTGCAACTATTAAAGGTTTTGTTTTGTTTTCAGAATGTAATTTGATTAAATTTTTAATTGATTCAATTATTTATGTAATTATTTAATTTTGCTTTTCTTGATAAATAATTGACTCAATTTAGAAAATCATATATTTATTTTTCAATAAAATATATAATTAAGACAATTAAAAATTTTGTCAAATGTCAGTCTAAAAAAAAACCTTTAATAGGTGCAGAAAATTTTTGTCTGTCAGCTCTTCTTAAAAAAATTTTATGGAATCTGTCATCATTAAAAAAAAAGTCGTATTGAAAAAAGTACTTTTACAATCAGAACATTGTTAAAGATTACTTTAAAAAATTTGTTAAAAAGTACCATTTGAAAAAATATTTAAGTACTGTCTGAATAGCATTACTAAAAAAAATAACTTTTTGAGAGAAAAAGTATTGTATTTATGTAGTTGAGACAATGACAAATTTAATCAAATGTCAATCTAAAAAAATAAACAAAACTTTTAATGGGTGCAAACATTTTTTTCTGTAAGTTTTTCTTAAGAAAATTACAGAATCTCTCATTAAAAAAAGTCGTAGTGAAACAAGTACTTTTACCATATATGAACATTCTTGAAGATTACTTACTTGATTAAAGTGCTGTCTGAGTAGAATTATTAAAAAAAATAACTTTTTGAGACAAGAGAAAAGAAGGAGCTGATAAAAAGGTACCTAAATAAATCCTCAAAAAAAATTACAAATAAAATTAAAATTAAATTCTCTTAAAAGAATGTGTTGCATAAATTTTTATTAAAAAATAAAAATATTTGTTGCATTAAAAATAAACACTCGTATTGACAGTTCTACTTTATGCTCTTGTGCCAAAGTAATTTTCAATAGATTTCTAGGCAATTTCAAATTGAATTTTCTTCTTTCGTTGGCAGATACTAAAATACTCCGGCAGTTACCAATTATACGTGTCATAGCAATGAAAAGAAATACAAAAACAAAACTATTTCTGCTTTTAATACACACGTCACATCTCTAATAAGAAACTACTTTAAAGTGTTTTGTTTTAGTGTAACTCTGTGTGTGACTGAGAGCTTCAGCTTCCAGTTGTATGAATATCTATTGACATGTTGAGAGCTACATATAAAATTTGAAAAAAAAACAATTTATAAATGTCATCACTAGTTACATACACACGAACACACATCTACTTTCAGCTTATTTCTGTTGTATTTCTCTTATAAACTTTCGCACAGTCAATTACGTATTTTGATGGTAAAACACTTAAAGAATTCCTGTAGAATGGAAATTCTTTATCATTTTATTTTATTTTTAACCTCAGCAAATAAAAACAGCAAGGAAAATGTAAAAAGAAAATGCCGGAAAGAAGCAGGGGTAATAGATATGATAACTAGTAAACTAATGTTATGTTGATTTGTGTGTCAATTGATGTTAGTAAATATTCTTATTTCAAAACAGAGATGCTTCTAATGGAGTTTAAATATAAATAAGAAACGAAGCATACTGTTAGGCAAATTAAAAAAAAATATTCTTAAGGATTTTATTTTACCCTTCACAACAAAAAGTGAAAGAAAGGGTATATCTGAGTTTCTCATTTTGTTTGTAATTGCCACAATATACATTTCCGATCTCATAAATTATATATATTCTAAGTCCTTATGCCTAGCGAAGTCGATTGAGCGATTTCCGTCTGTCTGTAGTGTTGAAAAGAACCGTGACAAGACAGTAGATAAGCTAAAAAAATTTAAATATGACAATTGATCAGACATAGTCTCGAAAGGGATGCTATTGAAAATCATCAAGATCGGTCCCTCTTCTTCGAGGCAGTGGGCGAAACACCACGCCTGCTTTAAATTTTCCACATCATTTGGAATAATAAAGTACCTCCAATAAAAAAAACAAATATATGAGGGGATAGAGAATTAAAAAATAAGAAAAAAACATGAAGTAATAAAATTGGCGCTCGCCCAAATTTTCTGACTTATGGGCCTCTAAAGTTTTCATAAAAAATTCGATTGTCGATATGGTCAATATGGGTATCATTTTAAAGCTTTTGAAGAGATCTTTCAGGAAACACTTAAAATTTATTTAAAATGCTTAACCCATTAAGAACTAAAGATATTTTTATGTTAAATTATTTCCGTACTTAATTTTTTTTTTCTTAGTTTTGAATTCTCTGTCACGTTATTTCTTTTTTTTTTTTGGTTGATAGGAAGGACTTCATTAAACTGGAGTAACGTACATGGTGAAGGGAATATAAGATTCGGCTTAGCCGAATATAGCACTCTTACTTGTTTTTAGTGCATTTAAAAACTGAGTTGAGAAAATCATTTTTTACTAGTAGAATAACAATAAATAAAATTTATTGAAGAACAAAATAATAAAAAAAAAATAAATTATTATTTTTTAATAATTCGCAAAAAATACTTTTGTGACCGTATTTACAAGAAAATATATTTCTGTTTTAAAAAAGATTTATTGAATTAAGGTCCACACAAATTTTGTTCAATAAGCCCTCAATAAACCAAAATTCTTTTTTAATTGAGGATTAATTACTTTTCAAATTTTTATATTTTAAATTCGTATTTATTAACACCCAAATTTTTATTTTATTTATCACAAAAAATTTTCTTATTTCTTTATATAAAAAAAGTTATTTTATACAATTCGCCATTTTTATTATAACAATTCAAGTATTAATTTTAAATCGAGGAATTTTGATTTAGAAAAAAAGTGAAATTGCTGTTCCCACGTAGAAGAAAACTGAAATGTTAAAAGAGAATATTAAAAATCCCTCACATATGCGAACAAAACAATTTTTTTTTGTTTTAAAATTTTTACCAAATTTCCCCTTTTATTTTATTACAGAAAGTAAAACGTGTACCCCCGATGAATTTACGTGTAAATCGGGCGAGGGTGAATGTATACCCTTGGCCTGGATGTGTGATCAAAGTAAAGATTGTTCAGATGGTTCGGATGAGGCTTCATGCAGTAAGATTTTAAATTTCAAAAGATTGTTTCTACTTTTATTTCATGTTGTTGATTCTTTTAATTTTGTAGTTTGTTTGAGGTTGTGTTTAATATAAACACATCTACTTGCACTTATTATTATTATTGAAAGCATATTTCTTGCTTTACACCTGCACTTTACACTTGTAGTAAATAAAATCTAGTACATATTTACACAACTATCTCTACACGCACACTTTTAAAGGAAATATTTTATTATTCAATATTTTCTCTCTCTGCACTTTGTACTCTGTAATTTTTATTTATTTATTTTGTTTAATTTTCTAAGTGTCTGGTAGTCATTTTGCGTTACAATAAGCTATTGAAATAAATTATTTAAATAAAAAATTGTGACAAAAATGATTAAAAGAAATTTAGAAAAACAAACAGTAGTTTTTAGCGTAATTAACAATAGTAACAATAGAAGTAGTAGTAGCACTTGTTTTACATTGAAATTTTTTTATTGTTTATTTTATTTAAAGTTTGGTGATGGTTCTCTTATTGCGTTATACTCGTTTATTTATTGTCAATTTATAAAAAAGCAGTAAAAGGCAGCAAACGTAATTTTAAATAAAATTTTATAAAAATTTCTAAATATAAATTCCTTTAAATGCTTTTTAACAATTTTTTTCCTTAAAAGTAAACTAAATTAAAAATAAATAAGAATAAATGTGTTTTTAAAGAAGTACTTTTTGTAGTTCTTGATATAAAAAGTAGCTTTTAACAAGTTCTTACTTTATTAAAAGATAAGTTTAAAAAACTTACTAATTTTTTTCATTTTCTTCAAAAAAAAAATTTTTTTTTTCAAAAAGTACTTTTTTTAAAAAAATTCGTTCAGTTAAGGATCCTTAATAAAAATTTACTTCTGTAAATTAGATTTACTTAAATACAT
Source organism: Cistogaster globosa (assembly GCA_937654795.1). Classification (NCBI taxonomy): domain Eukaryota; kingdom Metazoa; phylum Arthropoda; class Insecta; order Diptera; family Tachinidae; genus Cistogaster; species Cistogaster globosa. The sequence goes on from OW569403.1 coordinate 162,752,122, forward strand.
TTTCAAAAGAATTTTTTAAAATGTACTTTTTAAAAGGTACTTTAATTAAACTTGATATCTGCAAAAGATATATTTTTTAAAAATACTTCTTTTAAACATTCTTTTTTATAAACTTTGTTTTTAACAGGAATTTATTAAAAATATAAAGACACTTTTTTAAAGGTACTTTTTTTAAGGTACGTTTTTTAAGGTACTTTTTAATGGTACTTTTTTAAGATACTTTCTAATGGTATTTTTTAAAGGTACTTTAAAAAAAGGTACTTTTAAAGGTACTTTATTTGAAAAAAAGTACTTTTTGAGGTACTTGTTTTAAAAAGTACTTTTTACATGGTACCTTTCAAAAAGCTATTATCTTTAAACCACTTTAGTTTAATGTTTTTAGAAAAGAATTTTTGGAAAATATAAATCCGAACCAAATTTTTTAGTATTAATTTAAACAGGTTTTTCGCTTTAAATGGCACTTTTTTAAAAGGTACTTTATTTATTCTTTTATTTATTTTAATACATAATGTTTTAAATTTTCTTTTTAAATATGCTACCCTCATCGTAAAGCTAGTTTTTCGAAAGGTACTTTTTTAAAGATACTTTTCTTAAGGAATCTTTGTTTTATAGGATTCCATGTTTAATAGTTTTGTTAAAAAAGTACATTTTTGAAAGAATCAAATTAAGGCTTTTGAAAAGCATACTAATTTATGTGTAAGTTTTTTTCACAAGAGTTTTGGTTTTCTTAAGCACCTTTTTATTTAATTATTGTATTTAATATTTTTATATTTTAAAACTCTTCACAATATAAATAGATGTAATATTGTACTAATAAACTAATTATGTACTAACTTTTAACAATAAATAACACCTTTTTCTTAGTACTTTATAAAGAAAAATTTGTGACAAAGTCCACGGATAATTTTCTTTTTGTTTATTTTTCTCTAAAAAAAAACAAACTTAAGATGAAACCTGTCGCTCGGATGAATTCACTTGCGGCAATGGTCGTTGCATACAAAAACGTTGGATGTGCGATCATGATGATGACTGTGGTGATGGTTCCGATGAAAAGAATTGTGCTAAAGTGCCATGTGATACTCATGAATTTACTTGCACAAATGGTGCCTGCATTCACAAGAAATGGAAGTGTGATGGCGATCCAGATTGTTATGATGGATCGGATGAATTGGTAAGTGAAAAAATTTTTATATTTGTCGCTTAGCAATAAACATAACTGATAATGAATAATTAAACTATAATTATTTGATATTGTTGATGACTAAGTTTGCTATCTTCAAAAGAAATATTTATTTAAGGAAATTCTTTTAAACTTTCTTTATTTTTAAAACTTTGTTTTTTAACATGAATTTTTTAAAAATATAAAAAGAAAATTTTTAAAGGTACTTTTTTGAAGGTACTTTTTTAAGGTACTTTTTTAAGGTACTTTTTTAAAGGTACTTTTTAAAGGTACTTTATTAAAAAAATGACTTTTTAAGGTACTTTTTTAAAAAATTACTTTTTACATGGTACATTTCAAAACGGTATTTTCTTTAAACCACTTCAGTTTAATGTTTTCAAAAAAGGCTTTGTAGAAAATTAAAATCCTAACCAAATTTTTGAGGGTTATTTTTTAAAGATAATCCAAATAATTAGATTGTTAAAATTAAATATTGAAAACATGGCTGCGAATATTTTAATTTCCAAGGTTTCAAATACTCAGCAATGTTTTAAGAAGCTTTTGTTTACCAAAAAAAATCAAAATGTTGTTACATAATTCAAATCTGGCTACACTTTACGTGTCTGTAACAACAAAAGTCGAATATACATATTTCACATCCGAGGTTGTGGTAAACAAAGCTGTTAAAGTTATTGTTACCTCTACCACCAATAAAGTGTGGTGTGCGTGATTTGAACTAAGAAAAAATTTTGCCAGTCTGTGTAATACAGCCGCGATGGCAACTTTGGTTAATCAGTCTGTTTGTTTATTAAAAAGAGAAACCCAAAAGTCCTTGAGTATAAAGTCAATTTGTTTTTATTGAACATCAGTTCAAACCTGAGTAGAATCTTGAATAGAAAGTTAAACATTTGTGTAGCCTGAGTAAGTTTACAAGAGAAGGCCCCTTTTACAATGAGGTGGATAAAGCTGCCATATACCAAAGTCAGAAAATCGATAGTAATTGTTTTTTGTCACAGTGAATGTCTTAATGAAGATAAGAATCAAAGGTGTCTTTGTTTTAGTGAAGGGTAACAAGAGCACGTGGCAGTTGTGGCCAGGAGATCTTGAGTTTAAGTCTCTGCATAGCCGCATTATAATGTGGTGTAAATGACCGCATGAGATTTACGGTTCATTTGTGCTAAAAACGTCATTGATTTGTTCGATTTTCGCCGGATACACATGGTTTTGAGAAAAGAAATTATTCACTAAATGGAAAAAAATCAAGTGGTGCAAAAGAACCAAATGAAAAATGAATGGTTTGTTTTTTCAAAAATGTAACAAAATATTTTATCGTCCTTAAATATATTCTTTACAATTTTTGCAACACATGCTACCTTTAAAGAATTAAATTATGGGTTAAAATTTAAAATCACGGGAATATTTATTAACTTTAAACTTTAAAAAATCGTGCTGATTATGCCGACCGAATCATTAAAATCACCGATATTGACTATTGAAGGTAAAGGCACGTTTCGACAGCCATTTCGCTACCGCTCACTTAGCTCTTCAGGAAACTTCTCACTTTCATTTTTAATAAACTAAAGATTTTTGTCCAAGTGGCCATCGAATTGTTATTTAACATTTAATTAAAAATAATTTTTATTTCATTTCGCTGTTAATTGATGTCCAAAAATTTTGACTTTTTCTCTTAACTTGCAAATTATATTTTTTTATTTTTTATTTTTAACGTATTTCTTTTATAACTATTTCGTTACAAAATTTCCTAATGTTAATGAATTTTAAAAACACTTTTAAAATTTCTCTAATTTATTGAATTAAATCTCAGTAAACATGAAAAGTCTATTTTATAATGATTTTGTTTGGAAAGATAGTTGCACTTGAAGCCGCCGAAAAAAATGTTTTAGTTTTAAATAAAGATAAAAGAAAATAAAGAGATTTTTTTTTTGTTCTTTTTATAGAAAAAATTGTACTCTATTCACTAAAAATTTTGTTTTATTTATAAACTGTAGTGCCTAAATGGTACAAGGTGAAGCAAAAGTGTTTATCGAAATAGGCTGCCAATAACTTATTATATAATAATAGATTATTTTTAAGGGCGTATTGAAGCATTTTTATAATCCTGTATTGAGTTTTAAATTAAAAAATTTTTTAATTAAAATTAGTGATTATTATTAGTAACAATTTCTTTAATATTTTTTTTTTCAATATCAGCAAGGTTTCTAAAAAGAGATATCTAAAAGTCCATTGATAGTGTAGTCATCGATTCTTAAAGCCAACAGTAGGTTACCGTAAATATCCTTATCTTTGTTTAATGTTATTGGTTTCCCGTCAAGACCCTCTAGTAAACCTCTCTCTGTTCTAATAAATATTACCTTTTAAAGACAAAAAGCGTAAATAATATTCAAATTTGACTTTATTGAGATATATCTTTCTTGCAGCAATGGCTTTGTATAAGCGAGCAACCCTTTGAGTGTACTGTTCATCCTTCCTACATAATTTAAGCCTTGCATTTTTAAACTTAAAAAAATAATATTCTATCGAAATTATTTTTTGGACACCCTTTAAAACAGTTAATCCTTAGAATTTCGTTTACTATTCTATTCTATTTATTATTCTGACCTTGAGAAATTTTAATTCTAATGAAAGCCTTATATTCATTGACCGGCTGACTGGTTGTTTTGGTTAACAAGCGGACATTAACAAGCCTCAGTTATAAACACACAAACAAAACAAAAAATTGCATTTTATAAGTGTTTTGGAAATTTTGTTAAATGTTTAGAAAAGCTACTGGGTTAAATATTTAAGTCTTAAATTACATTTGAATTTGCTTGCGTTTTGAAGTAACTGTATTTTGAAATCACAATGTAAAAATCCTAACAAAACAAATGACTCCTCTAGAAAGGTTCCAAGCAAAACTTTTAACAAGTAAGCGTGCTTGCTTTATTCGGCTATGCCGAATTTTATATACCCTTCACCATTTAAAACAAACACTGTGGAGACAGAGAATTAAAAAATAAGAAAAAAAAAATAAATGGGATATATAATTTATATAAAAATGTCATCGGTTTTTAATGGGTTAAACGTTTTTAAAAAATTTTAGTATTTCCTGAAAGATCTCTTTAAAAGCTTTTAACTGATACCCATATTGACCACATTGATTTTAACGGTCTTTTTTATGAAAATTTCAGAGTCTCGCAACTCTGAAAATATGGACCAGCGCCAATTTTTTCCCTTCAAGTTTTTTCTTATTTTTTAATTTTATATCGCTCCATATATTTGTTTCTTCGATTAGAGTTACTTCATTGTTCTAAATGATATGGAAAGTGTAAAGGTAGGCGTTGTGTTTATCCCACTGCCTCGAGGGATATGGACCGATCTTGCTGATTTTCAATAGCACCTCTTTCGACACTATTTCTGATAAATTGGCGTATTTTAATTTTTTTAGCTTATCTAGTGTCTTGGCAAAGTTGATTTCAACACTAGCACCGTCGGATAGATAGACGATGTCTATCAATCAACTTCGCTGCGCATAAATACTCAGAATATTTTATGAGGTCCGAAATGGATATTGTAGAAATGACAAACGAAAAGACAGACTAAGATGTCTGTGTGATGTGTAGAAGGGCATAAAAACATGCCGGCTTTGATCATTTGGAATTGCAAAATTTCTAATTACACTAGAACTCTAAGATTGCAAAACAGTGACAAGAAAGAAGCTGATTACCTTAAAATTAATAACATTCTGAGAAGAAAACTTAGTTGTATTGTGACAAGAACCATGTTTTATGTTCTCCCGAAAAATATATGGTTCCGGTGAACAAGTTAAAACTGTTTTTAACAATGTTTTAGTCACCACAAACAGGTTATTGTTAAAAATTATACTAATTGATTGTAACTATAGAATTGTTTCTAATTAATTTTTGAATCACCCAGAAGCCTTTATGAAATGGTAACAGGTAATTCTATCTTGACTATAACGAACAAATAATGGTTTTTAACCCTTTTTCTAAGAAGAAGCATAATATCAATTCTTCTGGATTTTTCGTATATTTCTGCCCGCAGAGTTTAGTCAATTCTAAAGCGATTTCGTAAAAAACATTTAATCTGCCAGTTTATAATACAACTCAGAATATTCCAATAGAATAATAATCACATGAGTATCAATATTAAATAAAACGATGCATTTGTTTTTATTGACTCTTATCTTTAATTAAAAATAAAACAAATGCACTTCTCTTTTATTCAAATGGAAATTTAAATGCTGTATTTTCAATATGTAGACATTTCAATGTGAATATAAAGTTCTCCTTTTAACATGCCAATGTGTGAGTTTATATTTTAACTAAAACAAGCACTAGACGTTATTCTACAAGCAAAATTAGTTTATATTGATTTTATGCACAACGAAACAAACTCCTATAATCTTCTTCTTTAACTAAGACAGAGATGCTTATATTTATAAAAAATTCCTTTTTACTTTTTTTAAAATCAACATTCTAAAATATATTTGAATTCTATTGAGGATTTGAAGTTATTTAATGTGAACAACAATCTCTCTGTGCTCTACAGATGAAAAAAGTTTAAACTTCAAAATGTTTTAGATTTCTATTCAAATATTACTTACACACAACGAAACAAAAACTCCTAATGAATAAGAAAAGTAAAAGGTTCCCTTAAATAACAGAGTTTTGTATTAAAGTACAAGATAAAAGCAAAACTGGCATTTTTGTTATTTCATTATGGGATAAATGAAAATGTTTTTACAAAATGGTTTATGTAAACGATAGCACGACTATAACAGCCCAGCTCAGTTTAAGTTAATTGGTTTCCGAAATTACTTAAATTAAAAAATTTAAAAAAACATTTTTTTTCTCATTTTTTTACAAATCAATTTCTTTCATGTTTCACAATGAAATAATTTAAAAACAAGAAATAAATTTTTGTACTATTTTCATACTTGTTGATTTCAATTTGAACTTCTTTTACAGTTTTTATATATTTTTTTTTTTAAATAATGAAATGAATTGCTGTGGGAAAATACATCACTAAGGCCAGTTTGTTAACGCTCTAAACTAAAGTGACTACCAGAGAAAACATACAAAAATTTTAATTAATTAGTGAAACCTTTTTTTTACAAAATTAAATTTAAAGCTAAAAACAATTATAAAATAAGGTATTTTATTAAACACTAATTGCCAATAACTCTCGTATCGATAAGCAAAAAAAAAAATAAAATAAATTCTCCAAGTGTAGGTGGGACTGACAAATGAAGAAAGCGACCATTTAACTTTTAATTTTATTTTTCAAATTTGTTACATCAGGGCCTAACGTTATTCTCGAATACAAAACGAACTTGCAGTACACACTCTGCCTAAATTTGTATTCTCTTTACTATCGGGACACCCTTCATTTAATTTCATTTTCATTCTTTTAGTAGTCATTTATTTTATGGCAGAAACATTAGTACATAATCTGTAAAAATTTCAACCATCTGCCTATATCAGTTTCAGAGATAAAAAGTCATATTTACCAAACTAATGGCCTCTATGGACACACTCTTTGATTTTTGTACCCTACACCACAAAAGTGGAAAAAGGAAATATCTATAATATTTCCGACCCCATAATGTAAAAGAGGCTGCTGTAGTCAAGGTCATAAGCACGTTGACTACAAACCTGGTTGGCCACAGTTCAAACCCTGCGCCAACCAAAAAAAAAATGTTTTTTTCTCTTTAATGGTATAAATACATATTTAGAATTATTATTAAACATGCAGCCTCCTTCATCGGTACTTCTTCATAGCATATTCGCCGGCGAAGTAAAATAACTAATAAAATGGCTATACTTTTACCACCTGTTCTTTTTTCCTTACGGTTACACACTAATTTAATAGGCATTTTTGCCTGAAGTGTAGCTTCTCTTTGAACAAAATAGCATTCTGACTTCTTATGGATAGCGAAGTCGATTGAACGATGTCCGTCTGTCCATACGTATTAGTGTTGACATTAACATTGCCAGGCCACTACAAAGTACGCCAATTAATCAGACATGCCATTATAAATTTTGCTATTAAAAATCAGCCAGATCGGTTCATGTTCTTTGAGGTAGCGGTCGAAACACTACGCATGCCTTTATATTTTTCATATAATTTGGAATAAAAAAAAAATTTCCAATAAAAAAAAATAAAAAAAAACAAATATACGGGATGAAAAAGAGTTAATATTAAGAAAAAATATTGAGTGGAAAAATTTGAGCTCGCATATATTTTCCGAGTTTTGGGCCTCTGAACTTTTCATAGAAAAGTACTATAGTGCCCCATATTTTTTAATATATAAAAATGGGTATCATATAAAGGCTTTTGAACAGATTTTTCAGGAAAACTACAATTTTTAAAAAAATACTTAACCCATTAAGAGCCGATAACATTTTTATGTAACATAATATAAACAACTTAATTTCTTTTTTTTCTTATTTTTTAATTCTCTGTTACCTTAATTTTTATTTTTCTGTTTGGAGCTACTGTACTAAACTAGATTTACATATATTGTGAAGGGTACATAAGATTCGACATAGCCGAATATAGCACTCTTATTTGTTTATACTTATTTTTAAAGCGGTCATATTTCTTTATTCCCTCGATAAATCTTAAATGTCTGCCTTAATTCTTTAAAAATACTTAAGCCATTTACATTAAAATCCCGTCACTATAGGAACACCATTTGTCCTTTTGTTTTTTTTTCAATATTTTGTTGTTGTTGTTTATTTAAAGTACATTAATATATATAAACTAAAAGCGTCTGCCAATTGTGGTTCAAAAACGAGAAATATACATTTAAATCACGTCATTTTTGGAACGCTATTTAATCCAAAGTTTAATATTTTTTACCTCCAGTTCAAAAAAAGTATAATTTTATTATTATGAGGTCACTTTTGAAACACCCTTTATTGTTTAATATATGCTGTTATGGTTGCTATAATAATACACCTTTTGTGTACAATGAAAAGTCTGCTTATACGGTACCAGAGATAGGGGCTGTGCTAGGCGCAGAGACGTATTGTCGAAGATAGGCATAGACATTGTTAAGATCACAAAAGGGTTACGTTTGGTCCTTTAGGTACGAATTTTAAACCAAAAATAAGAACTTACAAGAACACAAGAAAGTCCCTCAAAACTTGCTTTTAAAAAGATCCTTTGAAAAAACCCTCGTACATATATAATTTCATAAAAGTAAAATATTAAAAACTACCTGTAGAAATAATTTTAAATAAAACTACTTTAAATATTCCTTATTTTTTATCTTCCATTAAAAATACTTTCAGCAAATTATCTTTTAAGAAATAATATACTCTCTAAAAAGCCGCTTAAATAGTATCTTAAAAGGAAGTACCTTTAAAAAAAATAAATTTTTATTAAACTTTTGATAAAAGTACTTTTAAAGAAAGCACATGCAAGAAATATACTTACTGTGGGACCTTCAATACTATTAAAATGCTTAAAAGAATTGTTCAATTAAAGTCACTTTGATAAGTCATTAAAAAGTGGATTTTCTTAAAACAGATTTGTTCCAAAAAGTATTGCTAAATGAGTACTTTTTAAAGTACTTCAATTGAAATTCAAAACTATTGAAAATACCCACCTTAAGGTACACTAAAAGCGAAATAAAAAAAAACATTCCTATTAAACAAAGGGCAGAAAAGGTGCTTTTTTAAATACTAAAGTACTTTTACTTATAAAAATACTTTTGTAAATATTCTTAATAAAAATAAAAATGCTACATCTTTAACAAAAATATTTTCTAACTGATTACATAAATACATTAAAAAAGTACTTTTAAAAAAGTACTTTTGTAAAATTTTGAATTTCTTAAAAAGTACTATATTAAAATTTTGATTGCTCTTTAAAAATACCAATCCTTTAAAAAATTTTTAATATTTTCTACATGGAAAATTTTTGATTGTTAAGAAAAGAATTTTTACAAAACAAGTAACTTTTTCAAAATTTTTGCTGTAAAAAGCGATCTTTAAAAATTAATTTTGAATAAATATTATTTGTAAAAATTGGCCCTTGAAAAAGAGTCTGATTGAAAAAATTGCCATTTAAAAATGATGTCTTTTTGTTTTTTTTTAAGTACCACAGCAAAAAGTACTAAAGAAAATATATTTTAAAATTTATTTCAACTCAACTCAAGTTTGTGATCGTTTCTAAAGGGTCCGCCAAATAACTTCTTTTTATTTGAAAGTACAATCCTTCCGGTTAAAATGGAAAATAATCTCATTCAAATGCCTGCATCGGCTGGCTATGAAGCAGCCTACACGATCGGTCTAATTTTAAGTACATTATTAATTGTGTGCAGCTATATTTTATTAATGGCTTCACAAATATTGTCCTTTAAGGCATCAATTGTCTCTGGTTTGTCGGCTTAACACTTATCTTTGATGGCACCCCACAAATAATAGTCCAACGGTGTCAAATCGCAGCTCCGAGGTGGCCAAACGACATCAGCTATGCGGCTGATTTTGCGATTTTCAAAAATAGGGCGCAAAACAAGGAGCGTAGCTTCGGCTGTGTGGCACGTAGCGCCGTCCTGTTGAAACCAAATGTTGCCAATTCCTTGTCTTCAATTTTTGTAAACAAACATTCGTTCAACATGGGTCGATAACGATCACCAGTGACTGTTACGGCCACTCCTTGCTCATATTCGAAGAAATGGCTCAATTATGCCTCTGGACCAAAATCCGCACCAAACAGTAACTCGTTTTGGGTGCATCGAGTTTTCAATGTATGAGTGCGGGATTTCTGTGCCCCAAACCCAACATTTTTGCTTGTTTACATACCCGCCTAGATCAAAATGAGTTTTATCTGAAAAGATTATTATTATTTTTTTTTTTGGCAAAATCGGCATCTATTGTAACTCGATCACAGGCCCACTTAGCGAAGCGAAAACGCATTGGATGGTCAGATGGCTCCAACTCCTGAACCAATTGGGCTTTGTATGGTGTCATATCAAGGTTTTTATTCAAAATTCGTCTCATTGATGTCTCCAAAATGTTCAATTGTTGAGAACGACGGTGAATTGATGGTGATGGCGCTTCACGCACTCTTTTTGCCACAGCAGCAATATTCTCGGGTGTACGCACTGTTTTTGGCTTTTCACGCATTGGTTTATCTTCCAAAATCCGTTCGCAATTTATGCACACATTATGCAATATTTCCATGATTTCCAAAGAAATGTGGCAATATTTCATAGCATATTCGTTCAGAGGAAGGATAAAACTAGTTATCTGTCATATCAGAAATGAGCTAAGTTTTACCATTCACGAAATAGGCACTCGTTGAAAAAAAAACGTTAGATGGAGGACCCTATAGATTGAAGGAAGTAACTTTTTTTAATTTACCTCAAATGCTTTTTTGTATTCTTTTGTGCTCTTGGCCCTATTAAATTTCCATTGCCATTAATTATGGTTCAAAGCTTTTAACTCTTAATTTAAAATATTAAAATAAACTGATCAAAATCCTTAACAAAAACTTAATTTCAACTTTATTGCATATTTTCATAAAATAATTTCTAAAATATTTTGTTGCATACTTTTGAGCAACAACCAAAAGCGTATTATATTACAATTTTTTACCCAAAATAAGAAAAAACTTTACTTACTTTACTTACTTTAGAGAATTTTCAGCAGAAGGAGGATTATAAAATGCCATACCATAAAACTTTAAATAAAGTATTAGTTTTATTAATATAAAAGCTTTAAACTTTTTAAGAATGGCACAATTAAGAAGAAAAAAAATACTTGTTTAATTTATGCAACAATTAATTCAAACCTTTTAACTATTAGAAAACAATTTTAAAAGTTTGGAAATATAAAGCAATAGTTTGGCTGGTTGACTACAAAGAAATATTGAAATATTTTTTCAACAGTGAATTTTATGGCGAATTAAGGAGAAAAAACTATAGAAAGATGTTCATAGAAATAATGATTGCCTAGATGACTTGGGGACTTTTGTGACTGTCGATGCTTTAAAGGATAAGTTTTTGTACGCACTTGTTATTGGAAAAACGGGCAGCATTGTTTTAGAGTGTTAGTTGCAAGTTAAATAAGATTTCTCTTGCAGAATAAACTTAAATAAGATAAACGATTTTAAGCAAACAGAGCTTTTTATAGTTTTTTTTAGTATTTTATTTCCCCACTGTTGTTATCTGTGAGTATAATCTGTTACTAGTTTCTATTTTAGTTTTATTCCTACTTGAGTTTTTCTTGTTCACAGCTAAAAAAGATTTCAGGATATTTGTATCAACCAAAAGTTGTGTCAGTGTTGCTGCATTTCCTATTCCGTTATAATAATTACATACACATACAAGAAAACAAGCAATTTCAAGTTCCCTCAGGCATTGAGCTTGAACTTTACTTTATAGTCTTTGTTTCCTTCAAACAGCAACTCACATAAAAACAATAAATGCAAGAGTTTATAAAACAATCATGGAAGTAGAATTATAAAAAACTACAGTTATGCTGTCTTTTCTGTTCCTTTGCTAGTGTTAGTCTCCTTGTGTGAGTATAAAATGTATATTTGAGTATGTCAGAGGGAATAAATTTTTTTTTGGAATGTTGCAAAATTTATTTGTTGGAAACAAAAACTGTTACTTTGAAGCAATATTATAGATAAATGTGTATGTTATAATGCAAGATAACAAAATAACACAAAATACTTACTTTGTTTTCATCCTGAAAGTATGCCAGAAATTGTAATGCTTAAAATTTTCTTTCATACTTTTTTCGCTGCAACGATTTTTTAGTAGTTCCTCTTGCATTCCGGAATGTAACTAAACACAAATTTCTTATTTTATGAAGGGAAGGGGAATTTTTTTGTTTTGTTTTTGAACTATAAGACTTGCGAATTGCTTTTAAAACAAAAACAAAAGGAAGAATGTCTTTGCATATTTATAGGAGCACATTTGTAACAAAAAATATCACATATAAAGTTTAGTCAGATATTTGATAGCTAAAATCTAGAAATAAAGGAATAAAAATTAATTTAAAGATATAATTCCATTTGCAAGAGTTAACTATTTCATTAGGAAAACAAAAGTATTAAATTTAACGAGTTTGTGAGCCACAAAACCAGAGATCTGTGAACTAGACAGTTAGCATAACGATTACTTAGCATGTTCTTGTTTTGATGGCCTGGGTTCATAACCCAACAACTACCAATTAATAATATCATTTTTCTGTTATGATTTGTTTTATAATTCCTTTTATGCTTACGCACCCGTAGGTATTGATCTCTAACTTTAATCGTCAGTAAAGTCATTTAAAAAATAAGGAAGAGTGCTATATTCGGCTAAGTGAATGTTATATATTCTTTACTATGTATGTGAATCAAGTTAAGTGAAGTAAATCCAATCAAAAAAATAAATATCAGGGTGACAAAGAATTAAAAAAAAAATAAATGAAAAATAAGCACTTAAAATAAGTTTACATAAAATGTCATCGGCTCCTAATGGGTTAAGCATTTCAAAAAAAAATTTTGTATTTCCTAAAAGAGATCTACAGAAGCTTTTAAATGATACCTATATTGTCCACATTGATAATTGAACTTTTTATGAACATTTTACAGACCCAGCACGCGGAAAATATGGGCGAGCGCTAACTTTTTTACTGGATGTTTTTTTTTTTCTTATTCTCTATCGTCTAAATATTTATTTTTTTAATGAAATGATATAGAAAAATTAGATTTAGGTGCGGTGTTTAACCCACTGTCTCGAAGGACATGGACTGATTTTTTTGAATTTCTATAGCAAAATTTTTGAAACTAAATCAAAACGATTGGCGAATTTAAATTTTCTCTAGCTCATGTAGTGCCCTGGCAAATTTGATTTCAACACTAACACAGGCGGACAGACATCGCTCAATCGACTTTGCTATGCAAAAGGACTCACAATTGATGTACTTTATGGGATCAGAAATTTATATTGTAAAATTTTCTAAGTTACAATTCCCCTACTTATCACTAGAAGCACTGCAATAGGGCCTCGAAAAAGTAAAACATTCAACCGATGATTTTTCCTCACCACTCCTGGTACAATCTAATTTAGGCCGAGTTTTATAGCTCTTTAAAATGAATTAACTTTCCCATATTGACGGCAGTTAAACGTGGAAAATTTTATTTTGAAATCGCATTGATGCCATCGAATGAACACTTAGCAAAGTGTTCTTTTGTTTACTGCACTTTTGCACAGTTTACCACAAAGAATTATTTCCCATTTTACTTTGCGTTTTATATTTGAAATCTTTTTCGAAAACTTACTACGACATTTTTATTATTTATATATTTATTTTTTAATCATCATAAAAGCCAGCATTATAAAAATGCATTTACTCCAATTATTAATGCATGCATTAATAGCAAATGATGTCAACTTCATACATTTAAGCGCCGAGAGAAGATAAAAAAACAACAATTAAAATAATAATTTTTTTATCACAGTTATAAGTAGTGGAAAGCTTAAAAGAAAATTGTTATTGAAAATTTTAATAGGAAGTAAATGTGATTCAATAAATTTTAACACTTTTTGTCTACATCATGACGCGTCATTCAGAAGACCGAATAGCTTTCATTTTCATCGAATGTTGCTTGTCACTTGTCTTTTATGGATTCTTAAATATCTTTAGAAAAATATTAATTTCGTATTCAGACTAAATATTAAAAAAATAAAGATTATAAATATTTACAACTTGGTGTGCCAATTGGTGTGATCTTGAAAACTAATCACAAAATTAAATTCGAAACTTTTTAAATAAATATGAGGGGAAAAAACGAGCTCTGGTGTAAATTACGTTCATCGAGGGACACTTGACCGATCATGAGGTTCAAATAAATGCTAGCGTTTCATTTTAATTATTACCCAGAACTAATTACAAATTTTAAAGGAGTTCTTTAAGAAGCTTTTTTTGATAGGGATACTTAAACGGACATCTTAACCTGCATTTTAATTGAGCTGAGCTGTACGAAACTTTCATACTGAACTTTCTTTGTCTTAAGGGCTTTTTCAGTATTCAATATCAGAGATGACAATTTCCCTTGCTATTCCTAAACGGAATGGCGGAGATTTCGACAGTCAGTCATTGAAAAGACACGGTACAAACTTGGGCAACCATGTTGCTCATGAACTGGTAAAGAAGGGTACAATGCTTGAAGAGGGTTCCATTGACACCTTTTCTGGCATACCCATCTCTGCCTTTGATTAGCTTCTTGACACTGGAATGTACAATCCAGCTAAGGTAAGATGGTTTACAAAGTCGACATGTTTGATCACTAGAACAATCCGACCCTTTTCGGATCGGAGCAGGGCGGCTGTCCATTACTCGACTTGGTGGCTGAGGTAACTATCCACTGACTACTTGGAGCCCATGCTAGGAGAATAGGTCTTCCATTTAATAATTTTGACAGAAGTTGTTAAAACGAGAATAAAGGGAAAGTTTTCTAAAAACTCTCATTCAGTTTGTAGAATTTTAATTGCATTTTAAATTTTTTTGACCGAAAGTTTTCGAAACAGTGAAAAACGTCCCCTCGAATAACAACTATTTCTCATCAGCAATTTTAATAGAAAATCTTAGTCGAAAAAGAATTTCTCACCCATTCGCATTTTTAGAAGTAACTCACATTTTATTCGCAAATACACAAAACAATATTAAGTGTAAAGTGCAAAAATAACCAACCAAATTTTTTTTAAATAAAAACTAAGAAAATAATTAATTGAGATTTTAAACGAAACTAAGAAAAATTTTAATAATTTTTGCCTACTTTTTTAATTTTTAAAAAATCTTTCCCAAAATAATAAATCTTTAATTTTTACATTAAACAGTTTTGTCGCAATGTTACCGATACTCACACACCTTGTCTGGCTCACGAATATCAGTGTAAGGATCGCATAACCTGTCTACATCCCAGCTGGCTGTGTGACGCTGAATGTGATTGTCCCGCTTGCGATGATGAAATCGATCAAAATTGTAAAAACAACACCTGTCGTCCTGATCAGTTTCAATGCAACGATCACTCATGTATCGCCGGTCATCTTATTTGCAATGGCGATTACGATTGTTCAGATAAAAGTGATGAACTTAATTGTGGTGGGTTGTAAAAAGATTTTTGTTTAATTTTCTGTTAAATTTTATTTTTAACAGAATTTTTTTGTGAATAATTATTTGTTTGTATTTTTTGTTCTTTTTACTTTCATCAGGCATTCACAAGGAAACAGTTTGTAATGCTTCAACACAATTTGATTGCGGTGGTGGTCAGTGTATTTCTTTGGCCAAAGTATGTGACAAATATAAAGACTGTCCGGATGGTGAAGATGAACCAGCAAATAAATGTGACATAAATGAATGTTCAACAAATAATGGCGGCTGTATGCACAAATGTATCGATCAACCAATTGGCTTTAAATGTGAATGTGAAACGGGGTAAGTTTGTAAAAATTCTACTTTATCGAACATCTTATTATTTTGCCTTAAGTATAAAAATTTTACTAAAACTTAAATTACTATTATTTAAAAACATTTTAAAGAATCTCATTATTTTGTAAATCCCAATATACCTGACAATGTTCTCTGCCTTATTTTCTTTAATCTTCCACTAACAAAAATTATTTTGAACTTGTGACTTTGTCGGCCTAATTCCTTATACTGCGTTAAAGTTCCTTTTCACAAACAGGAACATTAAGCCACTTGACTTTTCCTTGAACTTTGTGGTTTTATACTCGCTGGCACTGTGATGGTAAAATACTTTTCAATGGTTGTTGTAAGTTTCTATTCTTTGAAAGGTACGTGAAGGTACTTGGAGTTACGTGAATGCTTTAGTTAAAAAATTTTGAAATCATCTTCTGTTCTTTCTGCCCATAATCGCTTCAGTGGCTTTAGAACGCTTTGAATAAAGGGATAAATAGAGTTTTGGAAATGAATGAGAGATATACATAAGCGGTTCGAAGGACCAATAATGGTTTTGCGAGCCGATGTATCGCCGTAGAAAAGAAATCATAAGTTTTTTCTTTATAAGTTCCGAGACAACGAACGGCACCTTTATAAACTTTTTGTAGAGTCGCATGCTGTGTTTTGGCATTGAAAAATATTCTTCTTTCAGATTATAACGGACAGAAACTTCTGTACAAAAAAATTTCATTTAAATATATTTTCTAAGGCCAGATGGCGGACATATAGACTTTTGAAGACGTAGATTTTAAAGGCGAATTCCAGAAAAATTTTGGTCAGTCATAGAATCTGTTATAAAATTACTTTTATTATAAATTAGGTCTCAAAAGGATAGAACAAAATATTTCAGTGAAATCCTTACATAAGAAAAGACAGTCTTGAGAATTCACTTTTTCAAAATAATAAGATCTAAAATTAAAGTAGCGAATCTTTTCTTTCAGTTGCACCCGGATTATAAACATAAATAAGAGATCTTCCATTCCAAGCTTTTTGTGCGATTTAAATTAGGACTAGGTTTGTTCAACCTTTTTCTCCTCTCTTTCACTTTAAAATAAAAAACTTAACTTGTAGTTATATTACTTTCAAATAAACTACCGTCAGGAATTAAGGTCATTTTAGTGTTAAACGAAATCTTTCAATTTTTGTCACAAATTTATTTCATACATAAAGAAGCTAATCGACATATAATTGGGATCGATTTTCAGCATCGATTTGACGAGCGAAGTCGTTTTCCATAATTATTCGAAATAACAAAAAGAAACCTTTTGAATAAAAAAAACGCTATAAGAAAAACTTTCCAGCATTTAAAAAAAACCTTTATAACTTTTAATACTTAAAACTTATTTCATCAAATATTTACCCCATCTGAATTTTCTTCATATTTTTAAATGAACTCAACATCTCTCTGCTGGATTTTTTTTTTTTTTTTGTTATTATTCATTCACTTCATTTATTTATGAAAATCTTTTACTAAAATATTATTTTTTCTGTTTAATCCCTGTAGTAAAATTTTAATCGAAATATTTGAAAAACATTTTAATAAATTTCCTTTTTCAATATTTTCCCATGCGCAGATACAAATTAATTAATAATAAATCCTGTATTGATATTGATGAGTGCAACGATTATCCTGGAGCATGTTCACAAATCTGTATTAATGAAATTGGTGGCTATAAATGTGAATGCATCGATGGCTATATGCGTGATCCACGAAATCATACACGCTGTAAGGCAACAGAAGGACATGCATCACTTTTGCTGGCACGTCGTCATGATATACGCAAAATTGCTTTAGATCATATGGAAATGACTTCAATTGTGAACAATACAAAATCAGCGACAGCTTTAGATTTTGTTTTTCGTACCGGTATGATATTTTGGAGTGATGTGACCACACAAAGTATTTACAAGTGAGTAGAGTTATCTATGAATAGTTTTAAGGCTTTTGTTGTTTTTTAGTCAAACAGCAGGTGGAGTAATTGAAACAAGAGTGCAAGTGTACAAAATTTGCTTACTGGACAGAAAACTCAATGAATATTTAAACGAGCTTTTGCAAGAGAAATGAATATAATTGATGGTGATTGAAAATTATAATGACTCATGTTCTTAATGTGTTTGATATTCATTTCATTTCTATGGCAGCCATATCAGTGTGATTGTGGAACATTTTCATTTTATCCCATTCTAATGCAACTTCATTGTTTCTTTGCTCAATTTCTCTTATAACTCAACATATGAACTTTTTTTTTAACCAGAATTTTAGGGCTCCTATTGTGAAGCAAATTTAAAGACAACTCGAGCCATTAGTAGCTTTATTTTAATAAAAAGTTTTTGTTTTTAGCAAAAGGAATTTAATTTTTTGCAAATTTTGAATAAATAATAATTGATTATTATTAATTTGTTAAAGGTTTTAAAATTTTATAAAGAAGAATCTTTAGAAAAGTACATTGAAAAAGTGTCAAAGAAAACACCTTTTAAAAATAAATACTCAAAAAGTATCTTCTAAAATGTACTTTTGAATAGTACCTGAACAAAAATAAAATTAAAACGTATTAAAAATGTTTATTTAATATCCTTTTATAAAAAGTACCTTACGAAAAGTAATCTTAAAAGTACACTTAAAAATGTACTTTAAAAAGTACTTTAGAAAATGAAATTTTAAAAAGTACCTTATGAAAAATTTAATAATGAATCTTTAAATAATATTATTTGAAATCCTTTTATAAAATGTACATTAAAAAAATACTTTATAAGTATATTCTAAATAGTACTTAAAAACGGTCATTTAGAAAATTAAAGTTTTAGAAGTACGTAATTTTTTAATTACCTTAACCTCAAAACATATATTTTAAAATATTTTTAAAAAAAGTACATTTAGAAAAAAACTTGGAATATGAAATCTAAAAAGTACACTCTAGAAAGTAAAATTTTAAGAAGTACTTTATTTATAAATACCTTTCTAAATAAATCCTTATATGATAATATCCTCCCACAAAAACAACATTTAAAAAGTACCTTGAAAAAAATAATCTAGAAAGCACATTGTAAAAAGTACATTTATAAAATTAAATTTTAAAAAGTACATTTTTTAATACCTTTTAAATATTAATCCCTAAAATATATCTTTTAAAATCCTTTTATAAAAAAGACATTTAAAAAGTACCTTGAAAAATTAATCTAAAAAGTATACTGTACATTTTAAAAAGTACTTATAAATAGTACTTTAAAAAAATTAATTTTAAAAGAAGTATTCTAAAACGCACTTTTTAAATAGTACGTAAACAAACATGTAAAAAATTAAGTTTAAAAAAAGTACTTTATTTTAATTTGCCCTTTAAAAAAATCTTTAAATAACGCCTTTAAAATCCTTTTATAAAAATTACATTTAAAAAGTAGCTTAAAAAATAATATAAAAGGTACATTCTGAAAAGTACTTTAAAAAGTACATTTAGAAAATGAAATATTAAAGGATACTATACATTCAACTACCTTTAAAAATTAGTCTTTAAAAAATATATTTTAAGTTCCTTTTATAAAAAGTACATTTTAAAAGTACCTTAAAAAAGTACCCAAAAAATACATTGAGAATTTTAAAAAGTATATACCTTTAAAAACTGAATCCTTAAATAACATCTTTTCATATGCTAAACTACTGTTTAAAAATATATTTTTTTTTTAAATACTTTTATAAAACTACATTTTAAAAGTACTTTAAAAAAGTACTCTAAAAAGTAATTTAAAAAAGTACTCCAAAAAGTACGTTCTTCAAATACATCGAGCTCAATAACTACCTTGACACTGTTCTTGTGTCCTTCTTAAAGAGCATAATAATTTTCGTAGCAATTCTGAGCATCAGTGCAAACGTTACGCTTTTCTTTTTTTTAAGGCCCAGACCACAGAACATAGCATGTAACTGGTTCTTCCAAATCCCTTAAATATCTGTACATGAGGACACTAAGACATGATCAGCGGCCACAGAATGATAAATTCAAGAAAAGCAAGATATCGATTTGGCTACTTCTTCTTTTAGAGAATTAGGACAAGGACATTTTTTCATCAATATAGAAATTTGTTTGACTCCAAGTTCATTGCAAATGAAGTGACTAAGAAATGGCAACAAGAAACTATAAAAAGGATCCTTCTTCCTTGTAAAAATTTCTATATAAAATGTCAAATTAAAAAGATTTTATAATATTTCCTTTTGCATTAGTAGGGAACTAAATAAAGAACAGGAAAAAAAAAGGTTTTTCATTTATATAATAAATTTACACAAAAAAAGCATAATGTAAAAAAATAGAAGCAAAAATTTTAACTATTTGTTTACTTGTGTATGTGTTCCACGATTTTAGTAATGTAAATGGTAAAGAAGAATTGTAAAATCTATTCCAAAAAAAGTTATAATTTAAACCCTGTATATTTCTCTCAAAGAAAAAAAAAATTAAGTTTAATTTAAGATAAAAAAGAAACATTAAAAACTTTTGTACTCAACATTGTTGTTGTCATTTGTTTGTTTCTTTTTCCATAGAGCACCCATTGATGAAGGTAATGATAAAACAATTGTTTTAAAAGAGCATACAGTAACATCAGATGGTTTGGCTGTCGATTGGATATACAATCACATCTACTTTACCGATACCCACAGATGTACCATTGAATTGACAAACTTTGAAGGCAATATGGGTAAAGTGCTCATAGAAGATGAATTGGATATACCACGTTCAATAGCACTGGATCCTATTGAAGGGTAAGTAAACATGAATAAAGTCCAACAAACAAAAAAAAAAAAGGGCTGGCCAGCACATGGCAGACAAACAAACACTTAATATTGTATCACAAAATACGGTAACAAAACAAAATAACAACAAAATACTCGTACAACAAAAAACACCAAAAAAAAATAAACAAAAAGTCTTTTGATTGACACTTGACATGTTGCTACTGACAATAAAACAACCAAAAAAACTGCAGAAAAAAAGTGAAGTATATGACATGATCTCCTTAAGCTGAAACAAAAAATCAATACAGTACCAGCAACAAAACAAGCCATTGTAATACAAACTAAAATGACTAAATACTGGGTGGAATAACAGTAAATGAAAGTTTTTGTTTTTCGCAACATGTATACAAACATTTGTGTTTATGCAAAGCCACACAAATTCAATGACGAAACTTTTACTATGAAAATAAAAATTATCTTCAACTTTTGTTACACCCTATACATACATGTGCTTATTTAAACCATGTCATGGTAGCTCTCAGAACTATTACATAAAGTACCAATACAAATAAACACTTTTGGCATTTCAAAAATGTTTACAAACAGAAATTACCACACAGGACATGATATCACTGACATCCTTTTCAAAATATTTTAGATTTTTCTTGAATATTTATTTTTATTCAGTTGGATGTATTGGTCCGATTGGGGAGCTTCGCCACGTATCGAACGTGCTGGCATGGATGGCACCCATCGCACCACCATCATTAACTATGACGTCAAGTGGCCAAATGGCATTACATTGGATTTAGTACGCAAACGAATCTATTGGGTTGATGGTAAATTGAACATCATCTCGTCAGCAAATTATGATGGTTCGCAGCGACGTCAAATTTTATATTCAACGGAATACTTGCGTCATCCTTTCTCCATTACAACATTCGAAGATCATATTTACTGGACAGATTGGGATAAACAGACCGTATTCAAAGCAAACAAGTTTAATGGACAAGATGTCGAACCCATAACAGCTGTGCATATGGTAAGTATATAAGTATTTCAGCTAATAATTTAATTTGAAATTGTGCAAAAAACAACAATAAAAAAAATAATAAAACAAATTTTTGTTGCACAATAGCACTTTTTTATTACGCAACTTTTAAGAAAGTACCATCTTGTAAAATAAGTTCTCTCGTGTAGATAAGTTTTGTTAAAATTGTAGTTTTCTAAGAGCTTATTTTTTTACAAAAGGTACTTAACAAAATTGGGACTTTTTGTAAAATGGTACCTTTGTGCAAAGTAATTTCTAAAAAAAAGTACTTTTTAAGCAACAACTTTTACTTAAAACATATTTTAGTTAGAAATAATTTTTGTTAAATTTGCGCTTTGTATTAGGTAGTATTTTTACAAAAAGTACTAACTTATAATAATTTAACCTTTTTAAGAACTTTTCTTGAAAAACAAGTACTTCTATTGTAAAGATTTAAAATAAATAAACTATTAGTAAACTTTATTTTTGTGAAAAGGTTGTGTTAATCCTATAGTACTTTTAATAAAAAAGTACTAAAGAGTTTTTAATAAAAAAAGTACTTTTAACAAAAAAAGTACTTTTTGTAAGTAAAATACTTTTATCACCATAACACTGTCTTCGCAAAAATAAAATTTTTTTATTAAGAACTCATTAAACTACTTTGCAAAAGGTACTTTTTTTCAATAAACTTTTTTATAAATAGTGCTTTTGACGAAAAGTACCAATTTTGTAAAAAGATACTTTTGTTGCAAACTTAAGTAGTTTAAAACAAAATTTGAATTTTCCTATTTTTTGTCATTTTTAATGGTACTTTGTAAAAAAAAGTACTAATGTAAAAATAATAGCGTTAAAAAAACATAATTTAAAGATAAGGATACCTTTCTTTCCTTTCCCTTCCTTGTAAACAGTAGGTACTTTTTTAAAAAGTACAATTGTCACAAATGTACTTTTGAGCAATTTCTATAAAAAACTTACATTGGTAAAAATCGTTAATCTACAAAAAAGTCTTTAAAAAAGTACAACTACAGAAAATAAAATATATTCGAGGTTTTCGTACTCCATGGGTAAACAAAATAGCCAATTAATATCGATAAAAGGTCTGTATATTTTTGGTACCTTCTGACAGGCCTCGTTCTCCAGAGCCCTTATAGTAGCTAAACCCTTGACATTTTCATCAAGTTATATGATTATGGTTGCACCAAAATATAAATGAAATCAAGCGTTAAAAGGTGGACCTCTAAAAACCTGAATTTTATGTATATGGTCTTACTTTTTGTGCCAATACAAAAACTAAAACAAAAATAACAAACTTTCAATTTAAAAGCTTAATAGTGGCCTTTATATTCAATAGAAGGCTTCAAACGTGAGTTCGACACGCAATTGGTGGATTCGTTCAAAGCTTTTTTAAAACATTAACCAAAGCCCTTTTGTGTATTTTTGATAAGAAAGATATTTTTTGGAAACAGCCAATTCTACAAAAAATTACTTTTCTGAAAAGACGTTTTTAGCAAATATTTTTTAAGCAATTAAAAAAAACCCTTATATAAATTATAACACTCTCTTTTTTTCCTCTTAAATGTATAATTTCTCTGAAAAGTCTTCAGTTTATTTCCGAAAATGTTCTTCATAATTTACTTGCATTGAAAGTATTATTTCCTTTATAAAGAAAAGCACTCAGCTTTTAAAACTTACAAGAACTCTCATCTGAAACACCTTTACAATTTAATACAAAAGAATAAAAAAAAAGGAACGTCCATTATTATGGCAAAAATCTTAGTATTACATAAATAATCCTTTTGCCTCTGCAGAGCTTGTAACTACGAACATTGTGGCCTTTCTTGATGTTTCATTGTTGGTTAAACTTTTTCTTTCTCTTTTGTCTTTTTTTATTATATTTTATTTCTCATGGTCCCATCATAAATTATATACAAAAGTTCTAGTGTGTTTGTGTGTGAGTGTAAAGATTCCTTTTAAACAAGAGTGCACGTTCTATGAAATATACACACACGCACATACAAACATATGAATCTTATAAATTATGAAAGATATTCTGTCAGGATGATATTTGTACACATTGGCGTGTTTGTGTTCTAAAAGTTTTACTACACAAACACATGTTCAAATATCTTGCATGTAAAAGAGTACAAGTCAAAACAGAACTAAGATTTACTTACCAAATCACACAAACATACACATACATTTTTCTTAATATTTAAATACATAAATTATGTAATAAGTACAAAAATAATTTCGCTTGTGGTGCATGAAAGTGCAATATTTTGACCGCATCTGTTTACAAAAAAAAAAAAAAAAAAACAAACTGGCTGGTGATGATGTTTTTTGGTGTTTGCCACACTGAAATGTAAATACATGAACGAACGCACTTATTCATTTTCTTGGCAGCATATTGAAACTGAAAATAGATGCGCTTTCATAGGAAGTGCAACATTAAATTTGTCAGCTGTGTGGTTAAGTGCGTTTATTCTTTGTACATTATTCTTCTTGCAAACTTTAGTTAAGAGTGATGTCAAGATTTTAGCCAGGATTGGAAAAAAAAGACTGTTAAAATTAAATTAAATGAAAAAAACAATTTTTTTTCAGCTTAAAATGAATATTTAGTAAATTATAAATTCCAAAACTTTTTTAAATGTAATTGTGGCACTAGAAATATTTTTGGCATATCTTTTAAAAGGAGGCAGAAAAGCTTTAAGCTTTATGTCTATTTAAAAAAAATAATTTTATGTTATTATTAAAATTTTAATTTATAGCTTTAAATCTAGAGCATTAAATGTAGAGGAATTGAAAAAGCTGTGAACTTTAAAAGCTTTCTTTATAGGCCTTTTTTTAACAACTTTTTAAAATCGTTAAATTTATTTAAAATTTTTAAATCTACTGTATAACACAAAGCTTTTTGGGGGATATTAAAGCTTTTTTTTTTAAACCAAGTCTATAAGTAATGCTAAGCTTTCTGTAAAACTCTAATACCTACGTAAAAATATCTAATATTTTTTAAATTTTTTTAAAAGACGAAAGCTTATAAAAAAAGCAATATTAAAATAATGCTTAAAGCTTTCTCAAAAATCAAAAGAAAATGTTTAAATTGAAGCTTTAAAGTAGCAAAATGTTGTAATGTAATAGAAAAATTAAATTCAAATTCGTGCACATATTTCCCGTCACAAGCTCTTGGGGATCGGTCTTTGGTCCCCGTCTGCCTTAAAAAACTTTTGTTGTAAAATTCTTGAATTAAGTATGAGAGAACAAAACAGCAAAATGCCATACGCAGCTTCATTCATAATTTTAAGCATAATAAATATCTAAGCTATTAAGGCAGAAGCAACATTGGAATGTGTAAATGAAGATCAGTAAATCGCAAAACTGGTTCGAGAAATATTACGCTTTTTAGAAGAAAAATTTGTATGTCTTTTAAGCTCTCTGCAGAAGTTGTTTGTATTTTTTTTTCAATTATGAAAAGTTTAAGCTGAAAGCCTACTTTCACCAGAGAGCTTTAAGCTCTATAATAAATATAAGCTTTTTAAGCTTATTTAAACAAAGTTTTTTCCTAAATTATCTATTGATTTAATTATGACAAGGAATTTATTTTATGAAGCAAAAATATCGTCTTATCACAGTTTTTATTAAGCAAAAATTTTAAGTTTATTTTCTTTCACGATTTTAAGATTTATTAAACTCTTTATTTAGAAATTATTTATTACTAAAAGTTTCTGTAACTTACAGCTGCAGCATCCCATGGTCATACATGTCTATCATCCATATCGTCAACCAGATGGCATCAATCATTGTCAAGCTGTTAATGGACATTGTTCACATTTATGTTTGCCAGCGCCGCGCATTAATGAAAATAGTCCACGTATATCATGCGCCTGTCCCACCGGTCTCAAACTAATGAACGACAGACTGATGTGTGTTGAAGATCGTAAGTGCAATTTTCTTTTCACTTTAATAATAATTAAGGGATGAAACAAGCCACCATTTTTCTTTACTTGATTTTTTATTTATTTTTCTTTATTTTTTTTTTTTTAAATTCACTTTGTTAATAATTTTTCATTTTGTTTTGTTTGACTTAATGAAATAATTAAAATCGTCAAATTATGCTGTAATATTTTATGTTGTTGTTGTTATGGTAACACACACAGCATTACAAAAGCATCTATCGGCTGGAAATTCACAAGCCATTAAAAAACCAAAGAACTTCTTTAATTTAAAACCATCAACGCCGTCATTATCATCTTCTTACGCTTCTACGCCGTTGTCTAATAAAACATTTAAATCGGATACAAAGTCGTCGTTTTCACTAAACAATCTACCTCAACAACAACAAAACTTAAAAGCTGACCTCAACGATACTTTTGCTGAGCAAATGGCTCAAGAGTATGAAAGTGCGGGTATGATTTGAATCTTTTTTTATTTTTATTTTTGTTCTTTGCTGCTTTCTAACCACATGAGGCTGTTATTGGCAATAGCTCTCTCCTCATCCTCGTTAATTAATTTAAAAGTTTTTTTATCACCATTCTCGTTGTTTAACGTAAATAATTTTAGAAGCTTTTTATTTTACACCAACTTATATTTATCCCATTATTAAACCGTTATTTATTTATTTATTTTTAATTTTATTTTTATCATAAAAGCAATTTTCATTTGTCTCTTTGTTGGCCATTTGTACACGTAAAAATTTCTACAAACATTTTCCACTTTATCCGCCAAAAAACAACACTTCACCTCTATTGTCTGAATATCCTTTCTATTGATGTGATGCATTTCATATGATAAAACAACGTTAACTGTTAACAAACCATAAAATATCAAAACTCATTAATCTATAAAATTCACAATAAATGACATTAGGATACTTCGGCCCAGATAAATCGCTTCCTAAACGAATCTAATTTTAATAAAATTTTACATGAAGAAATTTTACTTGAAGAAGGTTGAAGTGAAGCTTTAATTATGAACTTCAACTTTACAGTCCTTAAAGAATTGAGAAACATCTCGGAAATATGCAGCATATAAAAAGTCATGTAAAATTTCAATTCTATTTACTTAGCGGCTTAGAAACTAAAAACTAATTGTAATATTTCACATAACAACTAAGAAAGCACACTTTTAGATAGAAGAATTATAATTCATCGATAAGAGGTTATTTTAAAGTTACTAATAATAAGACACTCATTCTTATTTATAGACCTCAACACGGACATTAGTGAGAAGTATTTTTATACCCTTCACCACAAATAGTAATTTCTACAATATTTATTTCCGACCCAACAAAGTAAAAATATTCTGAGTCATTATGCATAGCGAAGTCGTTTGAGCGATGGCCGTCTGTCCATCCGTGTTAATGTTGAAATCAACTTTGAAAAGGCATTACATGAGGCAGGTAAAATTTAAACACGCCACTTGATCAGACATAGTTTTTCCATTTAAAATCAGCAAGATCGGTCTACGTCCTTCGAGAAAGCTGGCTAAATAACACACCTGCCTCTAGTATTTTCATATCATTTGACTCAAATCTAGTTAAGCAAAGAATCTTCAAAAAAAATGAAGCTGTAAAGAACTAAAAATAAGAAAAAAACATCAAGTGTAAAAAAATTGGCTATCGCCTAAATTTTCCGAGTTATGGGCCTCTGAAATGTTCATAAAAAAGTTCAATTGTTAATATGGTTGATATGCGTATCATTTAGAATATTTTAAAGAGATCTTTTAGAAAATCCTAAAATTAAAAAAAAAAATACTTAACTCATTAAGAGCCGGTGACATTTTTATGTAATTATTTTTTTATTTTTTTTTTTCTCTGTCACCTCAACATTGGTTTTTTTTTTTTTTTTTACATTGGTGAAGGGTATATAAGATTTGGCATGGCCGAATATAGCACTCTCGCTTGTTTTTATCTCGGGCAAGTACTATGGGAATGACCCCTATTCAAGGCATGCTTTGTGCCGGGACTAGGATAAGGGGAGTAGTGTTTGTTAACATTCGATTTTTATTTTCCTACAGTGAAAATGCTTGGAAAGACTACTAAAGAAAGATAATTCCACATGCGAATTGTTTGGCTAAAAACGAATTCTTTGTGTGATAATGCATAGCACAATTCACTGGCCAATCAACTACAACTGAATGAGCTCATTATAAAAAGCAAAAATGAAGAGAAATAGCGAAAGAGTTTCCTAATCACATTTTAGTATCAATAAAAGAGCGAGAAACTGTGAATTGTATAGTTAAAAAAAAAAGTTAATAGAGTTGAGTACCCTATTGTCAAAGCAGGCTTTGGAATATGAGATTTGTATTCCTATTTCTGGCCGGATGTAGTGTTAGAAAAAGTAGGAAGTTCAAATAGATTAAAATATTTTTTACACCGTTTCAAAAAACGGAGGCACTCTTTTGAGACTTGAAAAATGTATTTATTTCCATTGAACAGCAGAATAAATTTTCAAGCCAAGAACATCAAGAGCTTCTTATTTCTTAATACTTGAAACATCCGTAATTACATATGAAGTACCACTTTTGGTCGAACTTCTGTGTATAGACATACAATAGTAAGGCTTACGAGCCTTGAAATGAACTCTTTTCACTCGGCCCCGATCATATTTTGTTGTGAGATCATGAAACGTCTATTACGTTTGTCAAATGAAGAAATATTTTAACTCACATAATTAAGGCTTTCAAGGCGAGGGTAAAAACATAATGATAACTGTATTTATCAAAATGTTATCTGTAAAATGTAAATTCATTTTTGTGTCAATTTGTATTTGTATGAAATGTATTGGATTCAACAAAACAGTTTTGCAAAAAACGGCAGCTTTGACCTTTCCACATAAGACCAACGATTAATATTTTGATGAAAGAAATAACTGACTTCTATTAGTAATTATCAATTAAAGCACTTTTTGATCTGGAAAGAAAGAAATACTAACGATATGTGAAATTGTGCTGAGAATACTGAACGGTCAAACTTGAGGCCATGGATCAGATCATATCAAGAAATTATTTCAAAAGAGCATAAAATTTTTAATATGGAAAAATCTCAACTCTTGCATTGTTATTCCAGTCACCGCAGGGTTCCAACGCATTAATTGTAAAACCGTTTAATTGCCACATTTAAAAGACGCTATATTTTTAAAGATTTCAGAAAATCTATACCAGAACTGTAAATGAATTATTTAGTTTTTAATCAGGTTGAGGATAATTCATGCATTGAATTAGCAAATTTTCAATCAATTATTTTCACATAAAAAAAAAATGAATTAAATTTGAGTCAATTCAAATGAATTGAGTACAAATTAATTACAATTCGTTTTCGATTCAAATGAATTTGTACGAGTGAACTGCAATTCGTTTTTATTTCAAATGAATTTGTCAAAGTAAACTTCAAGTCATTCCAATTCATTTAAATTGTATTGATTTTGTATTAATTCAAATAAATTAAAAAAAATAATAAACAATTCATTACCAAATCATTGGTTCAAATTTAAATTAATTTTGTATGTAAATACAAAGATATACCGAGTTCACACACGTCAAATTTTCTTGCGGCAATTCTAAATTTTATGGATGAGAAAACTTGAAATAAAATGATTCTGCACTCAAAATCCAGAATTGCTACATGTGTGCAAACTCGGTGCAAACATCTTCATATTTTCTTTGATTTTAATTTCTTTGATCATTCCCACTAGATCTGTTCTTGAACTTGATTGAGAGCAACTTATTTTTGACTTCATTTATTTGTATTGCAATTCATTATTTTTACTCACTCGAATAAATTCAAAATCAATTAAAATCTTTTATATTAAAAACAATATTATAAAAGCTATCACGCAAATTTGTTTGTTGTTTTTTTCCTAATTTATTTTACAAAATAAGTCACAAGATGTTCGAAACCTTTACAGATTTTTTGGAAATCTCTGGTACGTTTCTGTAGCTGGTGTGAGAAGTTTTGTTCATGAAAATAGAGTAGTAATCTTGTTTAATTCAGACTAATCTAGAGTAATTTGCAGACGTTTTTCTTAATTTATTTTTTATTATAAAGAAGATTACTTTCTCTAGCTTAACCTGTGTAATTTCCGTGTGAAAAACAGTTCACTTTATTTACCAGAAGGACGTACTGCTGGCAAATTCATTAATTTTCGCTGTTGCCCAAAATTATATTTTAATCCGGGACTTTGGATTCGCCTCTAGTAAGAGGTGAATAGATTTTCCTTATATTTGTTTTTACTTGGAGGTTAAAAGATTAAGTTTTGCCTTGCAAGTTTATATACATTCATACTGTTTTACCAAAACTTTAATACTTTTAAAAATTGAAACGAACTTGCCCTTAGTTTTTACTTTAAGTGTTTCAATTTACGTTCAAAAAACAGCTGATACAATTCTTTTAAACCGTTTTTCGTTTTTATTTCGCCTTAAGTTTTTTCCATCTTGAAATTACAATTGCTTTCAAGTTGCATGCAACCTACTCACAGCTGTTAATTTAAAATTTAAATATTAAATGAATTTTAACATGCAGTTTGTGTTAAAAACCTGAAAGGAAAATTGAATCGTGTGAATGCTGGTTAGAGAAAAACAGGCAATTACGAATTGTAGATTTCTTAATTCGCATTTGATTTTTTTTAATATTCATATTTTCTTTTTTTTATTTAAGTTAATTATAAAAATTATTTAATTAGATTTTTATGGGTTTCTTTAAACAAAATTACTATCGGTTTTAGAATATTTTTTTTTATTTTTTTAAAAACAGATTTTCATCATGTTACTTTGGCATTAAAAATGAGATAAAAAATGGTTTAAGAATATTCAATTTTTTTTTTTTTTTATTATTATTATATTTTTTTTTTGGTAATTTTGATGCAAGTTTTCTTTTTTATTTTTATACCCTTCACCACAAAAACTAGAAAAGCGTATAACTTATTTTGCCATTCCGTTTGTAATCTCTTTTCCGAGTCCATAGATTCTATATATTCTAAGTCCTTATGCATAGCAAAGTCAATTGAGCAATGTCCGTCTGTCTGCCCGTGTTAGTGTTGAAATCAAGTTTGCCGAGGCACTATATCAGCTAGAAAAAATTTAAATACACCAATCGATCAAACATAATGTCGAAGGAGGTGCTATGGAAATCAGCATTATCGGTCTATGTCCTTCGACGCAGCGAGCAAAACACCACTATTTCTACTTTTTCATATCACTTGGAATAATAAAGTAACTCCAATCAAAAAAACAAATACAGAGTAGATAGAAAGTAAAAAATCAGAAAAAGACATAAAGAGAAAAATGGGCGCTCGCCCATATTTTCCGAGTAAAGGGCATCTGAAATCTTCAAATTATGTTTTTTTTAAATTTCAGATGCGTTTTTTTTTAATGTTTAACCCATTGAAAGCCGAAAGTATTTTTATGTAAAATTATATGTATGTAGTACTTAATTTTTTTTTATTTTTATTTTTTAATTCTCTGTCACTCCAATATTTGCTTTTTTTATTGAAGTTACTTCACTAAACTTAATTTTCATTGATGGTGAAGGGTATGTATTTTCCTAACAAATTTTTCAATTCTTTAGTAAATTAATTAAATGTATTTCTTTATACACATGTCCTGTTTTATCAATTAATTCTTTTTTTTTCGACATGTTAGAAATTTAAAAAAAAATTAATATTATTGGGATTATTATAAATTGCTGCCCTGGTAATTTTATTTCCAACATTAACATTTTGAAAGTTGTTTATTTAAAACGTAAAAAATGGAAATGCGCTTATTTAAAACACAACAGGTGAAATAAATTTTATTCAGATTCTAAGTCGTCATTAAAGAAGAATAAAAAAAGTAAGTGTAACTCTCCACATTTGTAAGATTTCCGAAGAACCTGTGCTTTCGTAATTCCATTCTCAAACGCTTTAGCGCTTTAGAGCCTCAAATATGAAAATTATATATTTTTTACTATCTGTTGCTTTTTAGTGTTGTAAATATGTGTTATCTTTTTTTAAGCCATTCGTTATAAAAAGTATAAAATAATTTAAATAAATCATAAAAATAAATTACAAAAAAGCAGAAACCATTTACAAATTAGTGTCTGTTAAAATGTGAAAAAAATAATCTACGTTAATGTGCTCGTCAATCGTTTTGTATTTGTCCAATAATTTTTAATCTCTATTTCAACATTTTTTCATTCTCTAAACACTTTGTTTTTCCTCTTTCATAATAAATCATCCGTGTGCACAAATACAATTGCACTTTGAAAAACAAAAAAAATTTATATTTAAAATTCATTCAGAAGATAAAAAGGATTTTATGAACAATTCATCACCTCTAAAACGTAATGTTGAATATGAATCACTTGAAATGCAATCTAACAGAGTGGCATTAATAACCGATGATACTGATGATGATAATAATGATGATGATAATGAACAGCAGCAGCAGGAGCAACAGCAAATGGAGCAATCAATTTATGATACTTATAGTGCAAAATATCTGTATGCAGTGTGTCTAGAATTACAACAATATGAAGACCAGGACTTTACACTGCAGGATCATCATAAACTTCATAGTAAAGAGGATAATTACAATAAAATAGAGCAAAGAATAAAACGTAATATTTTAGAAAATAATGACAAAGACGAACAACATAATCTCAAAAACAACAAAACAAAACAAACTCAAACACAAACACAAACACAAATGGAGGACACGGTGGTCAAATTAAATGATGATGACAACGATGGTAACGATAAAGCTGATGGAATAAATATTGAAATTCATAATAAATTAATGTTGATGAATAGGAGTAGCAATAGAAATAGTACTCTATCTAACGATGCTACAATTACAACCGATAATAAATTATCCTTATTAAACAAATCATCTATAAATTTTAATGAAACTGATAATGATCAAATAACAACAACAACAACATTGCCTTTTATTACCTCCACAATGAAAGGAGAAAGATTGAACACTTTACAGAAAAATTATAAGGAAATTGGGAACAACATTTCAGTCCTGTTAAATCACAATGAAACTCTTAAAGAAGAAACAGCCACACAGCAGGACTATGAAGGCAATCATGATATTAATGATGATAATGATGTTAATGATTTAATTGATGATATAAATATTTATCATGATGATAGATTTTACGATAGTGATTATTATGTTGAAGGAGGTGCTATGGAAAGACAACAACAGTCTGCAGAAAATATGAAGATAAAAATTAAACTACTTAATTACACTACAAAAGCTGCTACAACAACTACAACAAATGAAAGTCTTCTGACAGAAACTTCTACACTTAACAGCTCAGATAATATCACCAGCATGAATATACTCTCACAATTTTTAAAAGAGGAAATTAAATCTTTAAAAATACCTTTTTCTACGTTGCCATTACAAACATCATTATCATCCGATACATCAGCTGTACAACATCATGAATTTTATACAAATTATGATGTTCCTGTAGGTTATTTACGTTGGTTGTGCAAACGTTTGGCCAACACAACAAATGCTGTTAGTCAAAATAGATCTGATAATATTAAGAATATTTTCAAAGAAACTGATTTTGACACAAACACAGGTATTAATAAAATTGAATCAAGTGTTTATGCACTTCACACCTTGAGAATTTTTTTTTATCTTGTAGAATTTGAAATTGTTCACTTCAATAGATTTTATTTATTTTTGTACATGTCTGCAATATTTGTTAGTTGTCTTAGGAAAAGTTATGTGTTTAAGTTGTTGTAGCTGTGTTAATGTCCTGATAGTTTAAAATATTAAATGGCAACAAAATAATAATGACAAAGAAAACAAAATTTAGTCAGAAAGTAAACAATATTAAATTGCTTTGCTTATTAAACTTTTTCAGAATTTTCTCAAAAAGTGAAACAACAGCTGGACCCACAGGCAAAGAGTTCAGCGTTATATATGGGTCACTCTTTTATTTGTAATGTTTTTATGTCTTCTTGTAGGCAATTTAAAGTTAATATAAGAAATACTTTAATTTTTGGTCTTTTTTTTGGGACACCCTTTAAATTTTTTATTATTTTTTTTTTTTTTTGCAATTATTTCGAGCTCACGCTCATTATAAAACGCAAAGTTCTGCCTGTTGCAGTTCAAAAATAAGACTTTATAGATTATGGGCCACCCTGTAATTTTCAGTTTTATTTCTAAAAAATTGACCTGAAAATCGAGTGTCCTTTTTTAAACTTAATTTTATCATTAGATGTTGTAGTGGCCATAACAATACACCTTGTCTAAAAATTTCAAGTGACAAAGTTGGAAATATTTACATGGAAATCGATTATCTTTAGAGACACCCTTTAGCTTGTTGCTTC
Source organism: Cistogaster globosa (assembly GCA_937654795.1). Taxonomy (NCBI): domain Eukaryota; kingdom Metazoa; phylum Arthropoda; class Insecta; order Diptera; family Tachinidae; genus Cistogaster; species Cistogaster globosa. The sequence continues at coordinate 162,785,846 of OW569403.1, forward strand.
ATTCTGTTATTTCTAGGAAGTACGAAAACTTTTAAAAATATTATTTGTTGTTGTGACGGCCATAATATTCAAGCCTCTAAGAAAATGTCAAGTGTCAAGCTTCAACAGCAGACTTTGGCAAACGTTTAGCCGGGCACATATTGCTAAGGTTATGCACTTTATTTTATTAAGTTTAAAAAATCTCGTAGGCTGAAATGTAATTTCTTCCTTGTTTACTATTTTCTTGAGGGAAATAGCACTCAGGCAATCATGGGTACTAATTAACTGTTTTACCTTTTTGAAAAAAGGCTTAGACTACAATAAAGAACTGCATGCTTTATCGTGATTGCTACTGTTAGCAGATTTTTGGCAAAGCTTTTTTTAGGTTCTAGGTCCCACAACTCTTCTAAAAAACCTCACCCTTTAACTTAGCCCTTATTTTAAATACTTAATTAATCATTTCCTTTATTATGTAGCATATTTTGGGGCAGTAATAATTTAATTTAAATTCTGTAGTACGGCAGGGCTCACACCAGACATATGAAAAATTATAAAAAAAATAAACGACTTGCAGGACAGGTTAAAAAAATTTTTTTAAAATCCTCTTTTGAAGTCCTCAACAAGACAATCAAGATCTTATCTAGCTTTCTCAAAAAAATAGAATACTAATTTCTAAAAATGTCCTTTCTAGTGAAGCATACTTTAAGGATGTAAAAAAAATTACTCAAACATATTTCAAAAATAATTTAACACACTAGATTAACTAAAAAAAAATTTAAATACGCCAATCGATCAGACATAGTGTCATAAGAGGTGCTATTGGAAATGAGCAAAATCGATACATGTCCTTTGACGCAGTGGGCTATACACCACGCCTACCTCTAATTTTTTATCATTTGGAACAATGAAGCAACTCCATACAAAAAAAAAAAAAAAAATAACAAAAAAAAAAAACAAATATATAAAGTGATAGAGAATTAAAAACTAAGACAAAAACCTCAAGTGAAAAAATTAACGCTCCGAGTTACGGGCCTCTGAACTTTTTAAAATTTTAAAAATATCAATATGGGTATCATTTTAAAGCTTTTAAAAAGATCTTTAAGGAAATACCAAAAAAATTTTTAAAATGTTTAACCCTTCAAGAGCCAATGCATTTTTGTGTAATTTTTTTTTTTAATTTTTTTATTCTCTCATGATTGGAGTTACTTCACTTAACTAAATTTAGATAAATGATGAAGGGTGTATAAGATTTGACATAGCCGAATAAAGCACTCTTACTTGCTTTCAAATATTTTTATTTATCAAAAAATTTTTATGTAATAATTTTATATTTTATTGTTAACTACAGACACTACATTTTAAAAAACACCTTCTGGGGTTTTCAAAAAAATCTTGCCTTTTCTAAAAAAATTTATTCAATTGGAATTTAATTTAACTATTTCCAAAAAGTACTTATTAAATAAACTTATTACTTAAATTTTGTCTACTCAAAATAACCTTTGGGCCTGTTATAAGAAATCCAAAATTAATTAGTAACTGTGGCCTATATTTAGGCTTCTGAATTTTCTTTTGCATACTTAAGGGCAGTTGCTAGAAAAAAAAATAACTATGATAAACTTGAAAATACTCGTATTGCCACAATCCCAAAATACTTACTGACAAATCATTCATACATTTTTTTCATTTCTTACTTTTTTTAAATAAAATATTCTATTAATTTTGTTAAGAAATTTTTTTTATCGAAAATGTCAATCCTAAATATTTACTTTTATTTTTATTTTTTTTTTTTAAATAAAAAGTTGGGTATTTCTTTTAAACTGTCTGCAAAAAAAAAATTGTTAAATTAAAATAATTTGTTATTGAAAATGTGCTCATGTGTGTAACTTGTTGTTAAACTTTTGCTGTATTAGGTTTTGTTTTGTTTTCTTTCGTGTTATTTTTACTGTTTATTTTATTTTGTAACGTCTTTCTTTCTTTTTTTTTTTGTGTATATGTGTATTTTGTCTTAGGGATATTTTAAGTTGCTGTATCAAGTGCTTAGAAAGGTTGTTTGTTTGTCATTGTGCTAAGCGCCCACATATATGCTCTACTTTTCTGGTTTTTTTTTTTACTATGTAAACAACATCTAAGCCATTTTGGCAATAAAATATGCATTAATTTTACATTTTTTTCACCATCAGACTACTTTACTTTAAAAATAACTTTTGTTTGCATGTATGCGTGATTTTGGGCTTGACACTTTCCATAAATGTAAGCAAAATGTTAAATAATAAAATAAAATAAAAATTTACAGAAGCTAAATGATTCTTTTATGCCACAACTGTTATCAGGCTAAAGTTTTCTTTTCCATTTCTTTATTTTTTGCCAACACGCGAAAAGAGTTAAGTGTTTGTATTTATAGTCAAGTGTATACACTTTGAATTTTCTATTTTTATTTATATATATTTTTAACTGCTGCTGTTCGTTGTTCATTTATTCTGTTTTCTATGGAAAATAAATATAAAATTCACTGTATGATGCACTTGTGTTTATTTAGAGTGTATACTCGGCTCTTAGCCTTAAAGTATGCTCCAGATTTTTATTTGTTTATTTTAATACACAATATTCAAGTATCAGTTTAATTTTTATTTTTACTTATTTATTCATACTTTGGCTTTTATATTTTTTTTTTCTTTTTATGTTTAATTTTTTTTTTCAAATATTTGTTATAAATCATCGATATGGTTTTATGGCTTTGTTTTTTTTTTTATTATTTATTATGTGTTGTTGCCTTTTGTTGTGTTTATTTATTTTTATTTATTGCAAGGAAAATTTACTGTGACATTTTTGTGGTCGAATAAATATTTGATTGAGAGAACTTTTAACAAAAGATTGCTGTTTTTAAATAATTTATTGCCATTATTTCTTATAATTTATGAATTATCATAAAAACAAAGCGATAATGGCTTTGTTATAACAAAAAGGGGTTAATTTAAAATAAAATTTATATTAGAATTTTATGAGGTTTCTTTGTAATCTTTGAACGATGAAAGCTTTTATTTCTTTTTATTATGAATTTTAATAGTTTTTTTTTTTTTTATAGATCTTTATTTGCGTATTATTTAACAATGTTATCGGAAAAGTTAATACAAAATATTATTAAAATAAGTTGAAAACAGAAACGTAAATAAAAAAACTATATAATAAAAAAAAATATATATAAAAAATTAACTGCCCGTTAAACGATGTCACAAGAGTAATTTCTTTCAACACAGGCAGAAACTAAAAAATTTTTAATTCAAAAAAATCTTTATAAAATTTTTTAAGCGTCTTCTTAGAAACGGACTTGTGGACGTGTAAATAAATAAATAAATTTTGATTTAAAGGAATACAATGGGCAGAATCTTTTACATTCATATACACATTTTTTAAAAATCCTTAAAGAAGTAATAGGCGTGACAAAAAGGACAACAATTGCTTGCTGTCATAAAAAAAAAAATTTCACATTTTAGAGACTGAAATAGTACTCGTAAGAGGTTTAACATCATGTGTACTAATTCAGTAATGTACAAAATCTGGAAAAAACTATTAAAAGTATAAAAGTTCTGTTAATCACCTGGAAATTAGAATTTGTACTAAAAATAAGCAGTTGATTATTTTTGGTCAATGAAAGACTAAACTCACTCGATCTATCGTATAACGCCAAGTTGTAACCAGAATGAATGTATATAACACCCTCAATAAAAAGATTTCACCTGTCTTTCCCAAGAGCTCAGTCAGACAGCTATGAGTGCTTGGCGAAAAGTAAACCAAGTGCTGTCTACTCAGCTAATAATGTTTTTCATTAAAACCTGTCATAAATAGTTTTCAATTCACTAAAATAGTCCCAAATACTCATTCGAATCGATTGTCTTTAGTATTAAAAAAAAACCTTTTAAATGAATCAAATTATATAAATTAAATTTAAAAAACGTTTCCAAATAAATTTTGTGTTTAAAACCAAAAAAACATGAATAAATAAAAAGTATTACTTTTTACAAAAACCCCACGCACTCAAACCACCAACGAAAACTGACCATCAATTTAAAGCTATTGAAATGTTTATACATTTTTGTATAAAAAAATAAGTAAAGAAAAATAACAGAATTCAAGCTTAATTTAACTATTTCCTTCCGTTTCCGTTCACAGTAGCCAACTAACGAAACATGCAAATGCAAAAGTATGGAAGTCAAAAAATAAAACAAAAAACATACTAAAGAGCAAAAAAAATCGTATCTTCAATAAAAAAAACTTATTTAATTTTTTTTAATTTAAAAATAATAAAACAAAATTTGTTTTAAGGATTCAAGCAACTACCAAAAAAAAATATTTATTTTTATATCGTCTACGAAGTAAGATGTACAAAATAAAGGTACTGAATTGCTGCTAATTCAAATTTTAAGCAACATTTAGTTTTAAAATTCTTATTTTTTTCAATATTTCCTATGAAAAGCTATCAAAAAATCTTATAAAATTAGTGCGAAATAATAAAAATTTTGCTAATCAAGTTGTGCTTTATTCATTTTGTGAAAAGTTTCTACATGTTGCTGGCTTCATGTTTATCAACACCAAAATGTTTCTGGCAACAATTTTTTTATAAATTATTTCTTGCAGAATTTTAAAAAGCAGCAAAACACGTTGCATAAAATAAATAAAATACAAAAAAAAAAAAAAAAATAAATCGATATTATTCGTTTAAATTGTAGTGGTGGAACCACTAGATAATTGTAAGATATTTCAATCGATATAATTAAAGTTGCTAAAAATTTTTAATTTTTCCCTTTCAGGGATTGAACCGTGGTATATTATAAATTAATTAAAATTAACTTTTCTGGCTTAGGTTCATTTTTTAATTTAACTTTGAAAGAAAAATTATTTTTCAAATGTATGCGGACGTTTTCAAAGAAAACAAAAAAAATTAGACGCTGGCAGAACGTAATGCCGCATTTTCGGGACCGCCAAATCCTTCGCCAGCATTCTTCTCATCTATTGACCTTAGGTTGTGTACATTGTAAATATCATCCGTTTAACCAACTACTCAATACTAATTTGGTTGGACGAAATTCACACACAACTCAAATCATTTCCTTGTTGTATTAAAAATTAAAAAATTGATCTTTTCTTTCAAAAAATTTCTTTTTTTTCGTATTGTTTTTGTAAAATATTTATTGCTCTGCTAAAGTCGAAATTAATTAAAATTACTAGGTCACAGGGATTTTTTTATAGACAGTACCAAGACCTCTACTCTTCTTAACTATCGCAATTTATTTTCTTCCATTAGCAAAACTGGCGGTATTTTTAGGATTTTCTTTATGTTTTTTTTTTCTCATAGCGCATTTCTTCTAAATGATTTTCTAAATAGGAAAAATTACAATTGATAACTAACTTACAGAAAGACAGGAATAATGCTGTAGAAGGTAGTCGGCTGGTATGTCTCTACTCTCTTTCTCTCTTTACAATTTATCACAATTATCAAAGAAATTAAACCTAGAAAAATAGTGATAACTCACTTGAAAATAGAAGATAAAGACGAAGTTTAATTAACCAGTTTTCGAGCCTCCTATTTGTTATGGTCACTCCACTTATAGGATTTAATTTGCGCTACTTACAAGTCCATCGCGATATCCCACCCTTTTAAGTTTCTGCTTATATTTTTGGTCAGGTTTTATAAATTCAAAGTTTCGACCTGACTCAAGAAACCTATTGACAAAAGTTTTCAAGTATTTCAAATTATTTTTATTTTAATAATTTTTTTTTTACTTTTATTGCCATAATTAGTTTAAACTTTTACTAACCCCACTGTAGGTTAAATGTGCCAGGAAACATGTACACATACATTATTTGCAGTTAAATTTAATTATAAAAGTTTAAATATTTTCAACCAAAAATTGCTCCAAAAAAAAGAGAAAAAAAAACGTAAAGATGCCTATAATAAAATTACATTAAAATAACATTAAAATATGTAAAGTAAAACGACCACAATGTGTAATTCAGTTTTACCATAAAAACACACACAAAAATTTAATTTAATTTAATTTAATTTCAAAAAATACAAGAAGTTAAAAATGATTTACAAAAATTAAAAAAATAAAATAAATACAGATTCAAACAGATTGAAGTGTGAAACATTGAATACAACATATTCAAAGTATAAATGTGTTTGTGTAAATGTATGTAACTATACAAATCAAATTAAAGAAATATTTTTCAAAAACCCATTAATTCTTAGACTTTTAATTATGAAAATAAAATATTTTATTTGATTTTCCTTTAATTAAAAATTATGATTGCTTATGTATGTGAATGTATTAAGCTGTCATATTCAATTGATGCTTAAGAATATATTTTTCCAAGGCATACTTTTAGGCAACAAAAAAAATTGTATTTGATGGAGTGTTAAGTTAAGAAATATATCATCCGTTTAACACATTACTCGTACGGATATACTTGACAAAATTGAAATTCATCATTTACTTTACCTCATATTCTTTTCTAGGTTGTGCATCTCGAGCGTAAAATAAATATTCCCTATAGCCTCCTCCCATTTCACCACCTCTTATATGTCATGTGTGGTATAATTTTATACACAATTTAATAAAATGATGACATTTACGATATTTTCTATCTTTGTCTATCATTAAAAAATATATATGTATTAATATAAATTTACCACTACATACAAATATATGAATGATTATTAATGTAAGTGACAAAACAGGTGATGATTGATTGTTAAGCTGAAAAAGTATTAAAATTATAGTCTACTTTTAGGAAAAAAAACTTTATAACATTAAAAAAAAGCTTTATAATTTTAATAATAAAAAGAAATCATGTAAAAATTCATATGACACATAAAATTTAAGCAATCAAGTGTCACTGAGACTCTAGTGTGTTTTTGTTTAAATTGAATTAAATTATTAATTTCAACCTTAAATATATTTAAACGTTTCCCAAAATTAATGCTAGACATGAAATGGCTGTTTAGAAACTACAGTATTTTTTTTATCAAACTTTTCACAGTCCCACGTTTGTTAGTGTTATCCGAAGTCAGGATTCAATGCTCATAAGTTTACAACCGCACTTGCGTTGAAGAAGCAAATGGCCCATCTCTATGATCCAACATAAGGAAGTAAAATTAAGAAAAAAAAACTTTATTATTTAGAGAAAATCTATAGCTACTTTTGGGACATCCTTACCATTCTACTTGTTTTTTTTTTTTTTAATTACAACTACTTTCTGTATTAAATTCTATACATTCTTTAAGGAAAGTAGTTCAATGTATTTTGAAACATATTTTTAGGCTCATAATGATTTAAAGAATTTACTGTAAAATCGATTTAGAATTAATTTAAAAACTTCAAAGCTCTCACATAATATTTTCGAAATTTTACAATTTAACTCAAAGATATAACAACATGCATGAGGAAAAAAAACTAAGTTTTACTGGCATTTATACCTCAATTCGAAGTTTTTTTAGGCTTTACTTCTTGTATAAATTTTTTCATATTAAACTTTTATAGGACACAAAGAATTTTTGTTTTTTTTTCATACTTTCATTATTAAAACAAAGTTTATAACACAAATAAATGTTTTTAGTAAATTCTCCTGCTTTCTGCTTACCAAATTTCAAATGGTTGGCCATTTTTTATAAAAAAAATCCCCATTGACTAAAGCAAATAAATTACAAGTAAAAACTGAACTAGAGCAGCAGAAATATAAAGTTTAGTATTTGTAGCAACTTACCAATAAAAGTTCTACATTATTATTTACTTGAAGGAAACTCTTTAAATATTAGAACTTGAGCATTTAGTATTTATGAAATTGAATGAGAATATTTTTGTTATTTTAGGGAAATTTGTATTTCTCAATATTTTATTTAATATATTTCTATATCTAAAGTTTTTTTATACTCAAACCATCATTTAATATAGTTTTTAAAAAATTTCCCAAAAGGGAAATTTTAAGGAAATTTAACATTTCGCAAAAATATGAATATATTTATTGGTTATGATGCTTAATATATCATTTCATGTGGTTTTCAAAAAAATTCCCTAAAGGGAAATTTTTGGGAAATTTTTTTAAAATTTTAAAAATGATTATAAAATTATATTTTAAACATAAATTCTTTCTTCAACATTAAGAATTTAATTGATAGTATTATTTTTTTTTTCAATAGTGGGAGAGATATTTAGATATTTTTTTTAATTAAGAACCTTTAAACGTCAGAATTTAAATTTTAGAATTTAACTAATTAGTTTTTTAAAAGTGACTTTGAAGGTTAAGAATTCCAAAACAGAGTTTTAAAAATTTTTCAAAATAGTGACAAAATAGTTTAGAAATATTTTTCTAAATTGCCAATAAAAATTAATTTTTTTCAGTTGATGTAATTAAAAAAAAACTTAAAGTTTGAAAAAAATTCCTATATCAGAAAATGAAACCAAAAAATAAAAATTTATTTAATTAATTTTAATTAAAAAACAAAAATACGAATTGTTCTTGTTTAATAATCAAACTATTGGTGGCACCCGGACTCCTGTGTTTTACCCTTTCTTGGATATTAAAAAATATGAAATTAAGGCAGGCTAAAAGTAGTTCATTTGGTTATATTTTGGGAAAATTTTAATGCTACAAAAAATTTCCTATTAAATTTAATTTCGTTTATCTGGGCCATATTGTTCAAAATATGAAAAATATGAATTATTTTTGGGTTTTTGTAAATGCAACTTTCCCTTTAATTATCCCTACAATAAATGTTGGTACTACTAAGTTTAAACGTTATAAATCTTCCCATTCTTTAAGCTTTTTAAAGAATAAAATTTCTGACATATGGCACACAGCAATGTAAATTACAAACATTAAAAAAATATGCATGTGTATGCAGGAAAAACCAAACTAAAACATGATGCTTTACAACAATCCTTCATCTCTCATACACACACTTACACACATTTAACAACACGCAAATACACACATAGACACTAATAAAAAAAAAAACATTTTTATGCACTATTATTTATAAAAGTTTTTCCCATTTTTTCCAAGCAATTATTGCAACAGCAACAAAAAAAAGTAGTAAAACGATTAAAAAAAACTGCAACATCATATAAATGAAAATTTTTACTTCTGTAGGGAATAAGTTATTTGATTTTTTTATGCACACACGTACACACACACACACACTTACATATATGTTGTTGTTGGTTCGAATGTTATTTATTTATATTGAAAAAGTTTATTATTATTGTTGTTGTTGTTGCTGTTAAAATATGTAAGCAATTTAGCACACATAAATTTTGACACTTGACTGGCAAAACTGCAATGGCTTCAAATGAAACAAAAGGAATAAAAAATACATTTGTGTGTTATATGCTGTCATTAAAATAATCACAGGCCATAACGAAATTTTGCACTACTACATAAATGAAAATATGTATTTTAAAAAGATTGCATTTTATGATGATCGTTTTAATAAAATTTCCTTTTTAAATGTTAACATTACTTTTTATTGATTTGGCGACATAAAAAACTTTCTCTCATGAGAGTAATTCTAGGAAGATGAAAGATGAGTTTAAAAAAGTTTATTTTTTTTTGCATGTATCTCGTTTTGGCTTGATTGATATAAGGACTGTGTAAATTCCACAAAAAAAAAAAAAAAAAAAAAAAAAAAATACAAATAAATAAATAAACTACACTGCGCCAAATACAAAAAAAGTCGAAAAGAAGAAAAATTTATAAAAAATAACAACATTTATTATATAAAAATATTTGTTAAAGTTACCAGATCCAAAAGGTTTTTTTTTTTTATTATTACCTATTTCTGATGACCGGTTACACTTTGCCAATGCACATTTTGCAGAACGGCCCTGCATTAGCGATCTCGTAAACGTTTAGTCAATTATATTTTTTAATTACTTCAGACATGTAGACCACTCCTTAAAGTTTCACTACTTCCTGCAACTTGTACTAACTTCGTTCTGAAGAGCTGCAGACAGTCTGAACTAACCGAACAGTTGGCGATAGTTTGTTGCAATAAAATAGCACGAAAGACGCAAAAGCCAACCCTGTACAATTTGGCTTTCAAGCACAGCTTCGCCATTACTTCCCAGAGGCCTTTAATAGTAACCGGAACAGGGACCGTAAGATACCGGTGGCCACATAGAAAGTAACCGGTACAGGAACTGTAAAAAACCATTTCTCCTTATATCTGTAGTAAGACACTGTTTAGACATCGAAAGTCCCAGCTTTAAGTCACTTCAGCATAAATTTTAAAAGCAATACTGTCAATAAAGCGGGGTGCCGAAGGCAAGCTTGCCCCCACCAGGCTTACAGATGGGTAGAAGCCAGAAATTAGAAGATTAAAAATTAAATGATACAGAGAATAAATATTATGGATTGATTTTTTGTCATTTATTTCAAGTTGAGCTTGAAACCCATTTCGAAATGGTTGATAGCTACTGAATGTAAGCCGCCGATTATTTTTAAAAGTCCCCAACATAAAACAGTTTTTTAAACAAAAACTGTTTTTAAGTTTTTTTCAGTGTCTTTTGTGATTTTTTATTCTTCTGTAACTTGACTCGATTTTTAGCCGCAGCCATTATTTTTTTAACTCACCTGCGATCGCTTAAAAATCTCTTCGGCACAGTAGACTGATATACCCTTTTCTAAAAGCCAGTTCGGCTAACTTCCTTTCCGTCGCAAATAAATATAAATGAAAAAATGCTATTTTGCACGCACCTAAATTTTTAGTCTGAAATATAATATTTTACAATTCTTTTATCTAATTTTAAATATTTAATTTTTAACTAATCATATTTAATTGCCATACATGATAGTGTATTTTATTCAACAATTATTTTACATCACAAATCAAATTATTTCATGAGAGAATATTTAACAAAATAAATATGTTTTTTTTAAATTAACATATGAAATAAAATATGAACAACAAACTGATGTGCAACAAAAATAATGAAAGCAAAAAGTGTTAAAAATAACAAATTGTTTACATTAATAATAAATAAATTTTTTCATTAAATACTGATCATTTTGTAGATTTTTATTTTTTATGCTATAAAATTTTATTTTTTTTTTTTTTTTGTTTTAAATTTAGATAATTTTTTTCTTGTTTTTTCAAGCCAATTTTATTAAAACTAATTTAGTATATAAATTAATTTTTTTGGGAATTTGCTGTTTATTTTAAAAGTTGGCTGATGATGCACTAAAAATTCTAAAAAGTTTAAAGTATAAAATCCAAATAGTTGCCTTAAGTGAACTGATTATAAAAAATTTAAAGTAGTGAAAGTTCAATATCGTATTTTGACATTTTTCTGCTTACAAAATAATCTATTTTTTATCAACTTTAAAGAAAAGAATCTAAGAATAATCACGCATCACTTTTAGTATTTTTTAACCGAGTGAGTTCAATAAAAGAAGAAGAAGGTTAACAATTCGAATTGCGTTTTATGTTTGTGCCTGCAGAACTCAGCCATTTCTAAACCGATTTAAAAAATGTCTTGTTATTTAATAAATTATGCTTACAGATTGGTTCCGGTTTTAAAAATAGCTTTTAATCTTAAAAATTAAAGGGTGTCCCCATACAAAATATATATTTTTTAAGTGTATTGAGAACCGTAAAGCGCAATTCCTTCAAATTAAAAAAAATACGTAAAATTTTAGCTTCATATAGCAAAAAGTAATACAAAAATAGATCTAAAAATTAACGGGTGTCACCATAGTTGAGATTAATTGACTTATATGCGCCTATCTTTTAAATCATTATAGACAAAACCTTGAAAATTGGACATGATGTCGACTACTGTGGCCATTATAAGAACAAGTATAAATATTTAAAATTAAAAATTAAAGGGTGCGCTAACGGTTGTAATTTGATGTATATGGGAAATTTTTGGAACGCTTAGAATTTAAACAAATTTTGTTTTACTGTGTCAGCCATAAAAAGTGTAAAAAATAAAGGATGACCATATACGAGGGCTGCTCTATATATTTCTGGCCTAATAGTGAAAATGCGAATATTTATAATCAAAAATGGTTTAATTGTTTTCCAAAATATTCTCCAGCATGATTTATACACTTTTGCATGCCCTCAAAACAGTTGTCGAAGCACTTTTTCCACTCCGATTGAGACACCTCTAAAACATGATTTTTGAACACTTCAACAGCTTCTTCTGGCGACGAAAATCGTTGACCACGCATTTTTTTCTTGATGTGCGGAAACAAGAAGAAGTCATTAGGTACCAAGTCAGGGCTGTACGGCGGATGACCCATTAATTCGACGTTTTGGCCGGTCAAAAACGCTCTGGTTTGAGCCGATGTGTGAGAGCTCGCATTGTCATGGTGAACAATGACTCGTCTTCTCTTGTTGGTTTTTCCAATTTCTCCGATGACTTCAGGCAAACAAATTGTAGTGTACCACTCAGAAGTGACCGTCCTACGTTGTTCAAGCGGAACAGTCACCACATGACCAGTTTTGCCGAAGAAACAGGCGACCATTTGCTTCGAAGTGCTTCTTCGACGAACAACTTTGGTTGGATTTTGCTCGTCTTTGAAGACCCACACGGTCGGTTGTTGTTTCGTTTCGAGCTTATACGCATAGATTCATGATTCGTCACCTGTGAGGATCTTATAAACGTCTTTTGAAGAACCGCAATCGTATTTTTACGAGCCTTTTTTTGAGCGACTTTCAAATTGTGCGGGATCCAACGAGAACAAACCTTTTTTACGGCCAGGTGTTCATGCAGTATCGAATGTATGCTGGTGGATGAAATGTCCAAGGATGTCTCTATCTCTCGGTATGTCGCATGTCGATCTTGCATTATGAGTTCACGCACGGCATCAATGTTTTCTGGCACAACAGCCGTTTTTGGACGACCTTCACGGAATTCGTTTTTGAGCGAGCTTCAACCACGATTAAATTCATTATACCAATTTTTCACAGTGCTATAGGATGGTGCTTCATTGCCATACAAAGATTTAAGTTCATCAATGCACTCTTGTCGTGATAATCCACGTTGAAAGTTGTGAAAAATGATGGCACGAAAATGTTCACGAGTTAATTCCATTTTTTTCTATATTAAATTTTTCAAGTCACTGTAAACAACACAAATAATGGTCGTACGTCAAAACGTTTTGAGTACGATTATTCTTAAAAATGACAAACTTTCCAATGGAAATGTCAGATTGCACTTGGCAGCACTCAGTGTTGCCAGGCCAGAACTGCTGAGTTTTCGTGTTTAATCTGCATATATTTTGTTCTACGACATATAAAAAATACTAACGCAAACTGGGAAAACTAAAACATAGTTTAAGAAAAACCTAATTAAAATATCTTTAAAGCTGGAAATTATTTGCTTCATTCTAAAAAACTTTTACTTCCAAACTTATCCTTTTCACATACATTTTATCTTTTAATCAACATCTTTCGTCAATGTTAAACTCTAAAATGGGAAATAATAACCAGAAAATTATTGTTTACCATTCCTTAAGTGAAGTTAGCAAATAAATAAAGCAAAAATATTATTATGCAGAAAATTACAAAAGTTTATCATTATTATTATTATTATTATTTTATCTATAATAAAAGAGTGTGTAAACTTTTGATTATACACCGGATTTCTGTTTTGTTTCGTTATGGCTCTAAACAGCCATAAATTATGGAAAAAACGAACATGAAATTATAATGAACTTTTATAACTTTCCTTTGGCTTTTTTTCTCATATATATTCCTCTTGGAATAAAATGAAGAAGCATAGAGAAAGTAACATATTTTAAAAATGACCACAAAGCCAAGCAAAATTTCATACATTAATATTCTTTCTTTTATTCTGTTTGTTGCGGTTTTGAAAAACTTGTGGTTTTTTTGTATGTCCGTTTGTGAGCGATGGTAGAGGGAAAGTAAGGCGTGAACCTTAATAATATTTTCGCTATTTTTTATATAATAATAAATTAAAAATTATTTTTCAACATGAAACCTTTCAGAGCACCAGCTACTATTAGCTTGAATCAAGTAGACATCAAGAAACTAATTTTTAGGGTTCATTACTCTACGGCTTAAAATAAAAACAGCAACTCTATGGCTTTCGCTAAATTATCTGTCTATCTATCTGTCACAGTCCTCTCGCTCAATGGAACCGCTATAGGTATGTTGTTTTGTTTTTACAAATAAAGGGTATTCCAAAAGGGTATTCATATTCATAACAGTATTGTTATTTCTTAAATTATTATAGAAAGACACGTCAAATTTCTATGACCGCTTTAGCAACAAGTACAACAAATACAAACTCTAATCAAAGGGTGTCCCAATAATGATGTTGTTTTTAAGACACGTGGCATTTTTTAAACTGAAATAGGCAGACACTTTAAGGTTAAGTGAACAGAAAAAAAAATCAAATATAAAGGGTGGTCCCATAGTGACGAGATTTTTAATATTTATATTTTATTTTGCAACCATTGTAGGTAAACATTTTGAATTTACACAGATCATGTAAATACCTGTACGATACAAAAAAAAATGTGTAACCCATAATTTTAAAAATTAAAGGGTGTTTCTATGGACACCACGATTCTGACGAATATGGCCTTTTCTTTCAACCTGTTTTAGGCAAACCCTTGGCATTTTCAAGGCTGTTATAATGTCCAAAAAAATCTTGGTATTAGAGGGTGTCCTCTTAGTAGCGTGATTTTTTTTTTATTGTTATATAAAAACACTTAAATTTATCAACAAGTAATTGAAATGTAATAACAAAAAATAAAGGGTGGCCCATAAATTAGACTGATTCTTTTTATGCGTGAAGCCAATTCACACTTCTCCATTTTTATTTTTTTTATTTTTGTAAAGAAATTTATTTATTTTTTATGGTGCTTGTTTCCTAAAGGGTTAAAAACTCATACCATTTGCATGGCATAAATATTTAATGTTGGTATTCTCATGTACAATAAAAACACATTTTTAAGCCATAAAATACATTGGTGTTTTTTATTTTTTTTTTTTCGTTTTTTTTTTTATTACCTTACGAATAAAAATAAATAATGGAACTATACTTATGTTAATATTTTCTAAAATACATTAAAGAATTATTGAAACAATTTTTATCAACTAAAGGCTGGACGATTTTTTAGATTTAAACAAAATTTCGAATATGTAAAATTATTTTGAAAATTCTATATCAAAAATATAAAGACTTGTAAGGAACCGCTTCCAAAGATCTTTTCTTAAAGGGTGTTATTAAAACAAATTTTCTAATAATATTTTTATATTGATTTAAAATATTTTTGTTCATGTGAATTTAAACTAAATTGTCTTAATTAAAATATGATAAAATTTAATAATATTTAAAATATGCATTTTTAATTAGAAATTAAACTTTTTTAAGGTTTTAATAACTACACAATTTAATATTCATAAAATGATATTTTCAATAACTATCCAAATAAATATTTACACAAAAAGCTTATAAAACACAGTGGCTCAATTTCCGTTTAGAGAAAGTACAACAACAAAGCTACAAAGAATCCTTAATCAAATATTTTATAATTTCAAGTGAAAAAAAATCTCTGTTTAACAAAAAAAAAATCATTTTTGCAATAAAAAAATTGGAATTTGTAAAAATAACAAAGGTCATAGAACAATTTATTCAGTTTGTACAATCAAACAAAATTTGTATTAAACATGGCGAGGAAATATTTAAAAAATAAAACACTTAGAACCCAAGATTTTTTTTTTTGCTCCAAGCAAGACTCTGGAAGTTTACGTTGATCTCTGCGATCTAGTCACTGTCAGATTTGAAGGTAAAAGACCAAGGGGCCCCTCTCGACCAATGAAATCCTTTTTTGAAATTTATTATATTTGAAAATTCATTTATCTCTACCGTTAAATCAACATCTAAAATATTCCGCTCAGACGGTGTATCTTACACATGACAGAGATCGATTAATGCGACGAGTTTTTAAATTTAAAGACAAATCAAGTGCCAGGTGAATTCATTGATTTTTCACCCTTACCCAAAATATAAAATTTCAAGCTACAATTCGAAAATCAGAATATTTGTATGAGAGTTTGGTTTGGGCATTGTTAATCCCAGCATTTAAGTTTGGGTACCATTTAGAATTTGTGATCTATAAAGGAGTTTAACAGAAGGCACCGTCAACAAAGTGAAAAATAATTTTTTCTAGGGTTGCCGTAAAAATTAATCACTTCAATACAAAACAACCGTAAAGTCCTAGATAAAATGTTAAAATAAACTATAGTTTAATTATTTTTTATATTTTTCTATTTATTTTTTTTTATTTTTTTTTTTTATTTTTTTTTTTATTTTTTTTTTTTTTTTTTTTGTAAATAAATTTTTTCTCAATATAAAATATTTTTTCCATTTCTAATGACTCTTTACATAATTTTTTAATTGATGATAGTTTCAGTGTTAGGTAGAGTTAATAAATAATAAATATACACGGTATTAAATGAGCCCTGACCCACTGTTTAGTAACTAATTTTATTTTAAAACGAAGAGGCTTTAAATACGGCGGAATAACATAACGAAATTACTTGCAGCTATTAAAAACAATAATTTTTAATTTAAATTATATTATTTCATTAAAGGTATTAAACTATTTTCATGTTTTAAAAAATATTTTTCCAAACACCTAATATTATGCACCATTTATAGTATTAAAAACCGCACATTGTTAAAGTATTATTAAGTTATAAAAACATTATGCAAATGCTTCCATAAGCTTTAATTTAGTTTATGAAAGTAAAAAAAAAAAAACACAAAAAATAATTCTAAATATTTCATCGAATATTCTTGGAGTAATAAATTTCGTTTATGTTAAAATGAAACATTAAGCAAATAATGATGAGGATAACAATAACATAATGCTATTAAAAATAATACTTTAACAAGAAAAAAAAATACACCTATAAGCGAATCCTCCTAAAAATATGCTACCAAAACTTACTTAATATGCATACATCAAATAGGATTAAATAAACTCCATACGAGTGTTTGGGAGTTTGTTTGGTTCCAACACTCCATACCATTCAGTATAAAAAAATATTTAAAAAAAGGTTTTATGGAAAATAATTGTTTTGCTGCTGGCTAAAATATAAATAAAAACGCTGTCAATAAATAAATCCTCTTAAAAATATGCTACATCGACAAAATACATTAAACCCACACACACACACGCATATATAGATAAAACAAAAGCTTGCCATCAAAATAAATGACTATTTGCTTTTCGAGAACTTTTAAAGTTTTATTACAGAAACAGAAATAAATGTGTTACAATTGGGGATACATTTTAGAAAACAAACAAACATTCAGTGATTTCTTATGCCTGTTTTATCAATTCAAATAAAAAAATAAAACACAATTTCCCATTAAAACCAGCTGTATTCGTTTCGTTATTTTAAAAATAACACAAAATTGTGTTTTGTTGAGTAAAGTCAAATATTTAACTAAAGAAAAGCCTAAAAAACATAAGATGCCTTCAGTTGCAAATTTTAAATTTTAAATACTTTTCCAAAGCATATTTCCACCAAAAATATTTGTAATAAATTCTCCAACGATTGAACTTAAACTCATCTTCATATGCCAGCAAACATGCCAGCTTAATTTTAAGACCAGAGTAAAATCAAAGTATTTTCTTAAATACAAAAATATTGAAAAGTAATTTGAAAATAAAAAGGTTCTCAGGATTCTTTTTTGCTAAAAACTTTTTAAAGCCTCTGAAATTAGTTTGAAAGAAATAATAGCACTTCACTCAAATGTTGTTAAATTTATTTACTTTTAACTTATTCTCAAAGGTGATTCGCAAACGTAGCTCCCAAATGTTCTTAAAATGTGCAAACCTGAAACGAAGCTCATTCTTCAGTTTCAGTGTCAGTTTGATGGTATCAAATTGAAGTTTTGAAAGTAACTTCAAACTTGCGCCGTATTTTGACCACCATTTGGTGAAATATACCTTCTTTTATTTAATGGGGAAAAAATTCCAAGTCCATATTTTATAATAAGAAATAAGACACCATTTATAAAATAAATTTTATGATGAATTAAAATTTATTTTTGGCTTAAGTTAATTTTTTAATTTCTAAAAATCTTTTTTAGAAAGAAAAATATTTGACAAATGTATGCGGACGTATTTCAAACAAAATAAAAAAAAAATTGACACCAGCAGAAAAATGCTGCATATTCTGGACAGCTACATCCTTCATCAGCATTCTTCGCATCTGTTTACTTGAGTTGTGTATTTTGACAGCATCATCGGTTTAACCTACTAATTTTGTAAATAAAACACTAAGTCAACACACAAACCAAAGTATTTAATCACTGTTCTCTTTGTAAATTGTCTTGTAAAGGGTCCACCATCTAAAGTTTTTTTTTTCAACTAATGCTTATTTCGTGAATGGTAATACTTAGCTCATGTCTGATTTGACAGATAATTAGTTTTATACTTCCGCTAAGCGAATATGGTTGTATATACGCTTGAACAACGCTGGGACATATTGCGACGATACTTTAAAAATGATGGTACTGTTGCAGTATGTGTGCGAAAATTGCGTAAAGATTTTGGAAGAAGAGAAGCACCGTCAGCTCCTTAATTCGTTATCTTGTGAAAAAATTGAAAGAAACTGCCATCCTCATCTAGAAACCAAAGCGTGAAAAGCAAAAAACAGAGCGTAAACCCGAGAATATTGCTGCTGTGAAAGAAAGTGTGCGTGAACCGCCATCATCATCAATTTACCGCCGTTCTCAACAATTGAACATTTCGGCGACATTATTAAGACGAATTTTGGAGTTGAAGCCAACTGACCATCCAATGCGTTTTTCGCTTCGCTAAGTGGGCCTGCGATCGACTTACAGAAGATGCCGATTTTGCCAAAAAAAAATTAAATTTTCAGATGAAGCTCATTTTGATTTTGGCGGGCTTATAAACAAGCAAAATTGTCGCATTTGGGGCACAGACAACCGTACGCATACATTGAAAATCCGGTGCACCCAAAACGAGTCACTGTTTGGTGCGGATTTCGGTCCAGAAGCATAATTGGGGCATTTTTCTTCGAAAATGATCAAGAAGTGGCCGTTACAGTTAATGGCGATCGTTATCGGGCCATGTTGAACGAATTTTTGTTCACAAAAATTGAAGAGAAGGATATTGGCAACATTTAGTTTCAACAGGCCGGCGCTACGTGCCATACAGCCTTAGCTACACTCCGTGTTCTGCGTCCTGTTTTTGAAGATCGCAGTATCAGCCGCAGAGCTAATGTCGTTTGGTCACCTCGGAGCTGCGATTTGACACCGCTGGACTATTATTTGTGGGGTGCCGTCAAAGATAAGTGTTACGCTGACAAGCCAGAGACAATTGACGCTTTGAAGGACAACAATCGTGAAGCCATTAGTGAAATACAGTTGCACACAATCGATAATGTGCTTAAAAATTGGACCGATCGTGTAGGCTACTGCATTTAAAAAAAAAGTTATTTGGCGGACCCTTTACATTTGTTTTTGCTTTGTACCAATCATCGCTTGATCACGATTGCAATTTTTTATTTTTTATTCATTTTTTCAGTAACATATTGATTGTTATGAGTTACGAATAAATGTACATGCGCTGTTTTCGTTTTTTAATTTAATTTTTATAAAATCAGAAGTTAAATCATGTAGCATTACGTTCTCTTGGTGTCTAATTTTTCTTATTTTCTTAAAAAAAAAAACGACCACATGCATTTGAAAAATAAGGTTTTTAGTAATTGAAAAATGTATTAAAGTCAAAAATAAATTTTAATTCATTTATATCCACATAATTACATAAAAATTAAAAAAATCTATTTTACTTTAAGTTTTAAACTCAAACCTTTGACCAGCTTTAAGAATTTTTAGAGATTTTCACATAAAAAATAATTTATTCCTCTTTTCGTTTGCTGCGACGAACAGAATTTAATACAAATAACACTTCAGTATAAAGAAATATATCGTTTTAAGTAGAAACGTATATTTGTTTTCACTTATAACAGAATAAACACCATTTATAGAGTGATATTTTATATTCTTTTACACCAGTTCTCAGTAAGAATGTTTTCAATATTTTTAAAAATTTGCAAATCGGTTTTTTGGAAATGAATCTCAATCTTAACTGTTTGTTTAAGAATTATTTAAGTGAAAAGTTTTGAATATTTTTTTTCTTCTTTATATTAATTTGTTTATTTAAAATAATGTAAAAATCAATTGTTTTCTTTGGAGAACGTTCGCATTCATTAATAAAATAATTTTTCTTTGTCAACTTAATTAAATTAAAAAATTAACCAAAGCCGAAAAAGTAAATTTTGATTGACTTATAATAATCCACGGTTCAATCCCTGATTAGAAAAATATTAAAAATAATAATTGAAAATATTATTTTTTTAGTAAAAATTTTATAATGATTTTCTTTACAAAAATTATAATATTTCGTATTAAGAATATTTTGGTACATTTTAAAAATTAATTAAGAAAATTTTACATAAAAATCTAGTATTTTCTTTAAAAAAATTAAGAATTTGACAATAATTTTATTTTTGATATTTTTTTAAGTTCGTAATTTTTTAGAAAAAAATAATGTCTGTTGCAAACTTGAGAAAAGTGTTTGTTTAGAAAATTTGAGAATTTTTCTTTTGAAAATTTAGATTTTTTTTTTTTTTTTTTTTTTGTTTGAAGAAATGGGAAAACTTAAACAAATTTTATTTTTTTTAATTACGTTTACAAAAATAATTTTTTTTCGAGAAATTTTTTTGAGATTAATAAAAAAAATTAAATGTTTTTCTTAAGAAAAACGAAAGCAAAGATTTAAAAGATTTTTATTTTTAGAAAAAGTTTGTCCTTACAAAATTATAACGTTTTTCTTAGAAAACTTATATTTTATAAATATGATGTTTTTTGATTAAGAATTTTTAAAAAAATTTAGAAAAAATTTCTTTAAAAAATGAGAATATTTATTTCTTTACCAATATTTTTTTTAAATTAATTTTTTTTTAAATACTTAAATAAAATTTTTTAATGTTAACTATGTAATTATATTAACAAATATTTCATACAGCAACGTTTATTTTTTTAAACATTCAACTTTTAAAATATTTTTTTAGATAAACTAATATTTTTTGTAAAAAAGGTAAAATTTTTTCATATTAAAATAAAGAAGAAAATGTTAAAAATCTTTGTAGAAAAACTTAATCTAGCGCCTTTTTTAAAAAGAGTGTAAATCACTACTTTATCTCTTCTAAAAAATACCTTCTTTTAATCTGCTTTTTTTTATTTGTCACTTTCCTAAAATCGTTTATGATTTTCGTTTTTATTGATTTTTTCTTGTAAACTGGGGAGTACCTTTTTCTGCACCCTCCTGTTTTATTTGCTTATTTTTTTTTTCTTTTATACTTTTATATAAAATTTTTTGTCCTTAAAAGTTTTTATTGAACCTTCCAGGCAAAAAAATAATAACACCGCTTTTGAAGTTTCTAAAAAGTCTTCTGATGTGTTTGCGTTTTTTCTTTAATATATCTTTCTTTCACTTAGCAAATCTCCTTAAGGCTGTAAAATGGCAATAAATTGAAAGTTTATAATCACATGCTTGTATATTTTTATTTGAAGTGTATATGTGAACATTTAAGTTTAATATGAATATTCCTTTTACTTTTTACATTTTTTTCTGCGTCGCATGTTGAATATTTCAATAAATAAGAGGAAGTTAAGCAGATAGATATAAAATTAAAAAGCTATTGATTTAATATTAAAGCTATTTTTGTCTTCAAAACAGCTTAAATAAAATAAATGGGAATTTTTTTTAACAAATAAATTGTGAAATATTTAAGCATTGAACTTTTTATAGTAACTAGAATGTTCCTTTACCTCTCTTATGAATATTCAAAATTGAATGTTGTTGCCTACATAAACTTTATGTAATAATTTAAAAAAATTAAACCGAAATCAATGTTTTATATTTTTAATTTATGATTAAATTAATATAAATCCCCACATGATTTAAACAGCAAAAAAAAAAAAAAAATTCTCTTTTATACCCCCCTGCTCTATCTAACATTCTTCTTATAACCCTGAACCCAAAATTCTTGAAAATTGTATTTTTGTTTTTATAAAGCAGAACAACAAAAAAGGCAAATTGTTTTAATTACCAATAATTTAACTTTTTTAATCAAAGAAATTTTTTTTAAACACGAAATTGCTTTTCAACCTAAAATTATATTTTTATTTTGTTTCAAAGCAAAACTTTGGCCATTTGATGAACATAATTTTCATGCTTCAAATTGTTTTAAAGAAAAGAAAAGCAAAGCAATGGAAATCAGACCTTCAATTAGCTCTATTAAGTAAAAGTTATTTTTTCTACAAAAAAAAAACAAAAACTGTTTCTATTTTATAAATGTATTTATAACTGCATTAAAACTTAATCATTAAGTATACATGACCAATCATAAATTAAAAGCATACTTTTGGGGGGAGTAAGTTTTGTTTATGTTTTAGTTGTAATTGGTTGTTTTACTAGAAGAAACTTTTGAAACCCAACAAACAAAAACAAATAAAACTTAAGAATTTTATGCAGTGAACATATTTCTCCACTGAACATTGGGTCCCAATTAAGAATACATTCTTAAATACTATCGAATTTTAATTAAGTGAAAGAAAAAAATTTCTCCAAAATTGCTCTCAATTCACCACAACCTTAAAAAACAAAAATCTTAGTTTAAATGGAATTACAAATATTTAAAATGCAATAAAATTTTTATTTGTACGAAATTTTATGCTCATAACATTTGATCAATTAAATAAACAACATTTACAATTCTATTGTCAATTTAATGTTTTGTTTTTGCTGGGTTATTTCTCTATTTTATATTCAATATGAGGGAGCATTTAAAATGTTATTTGTGTAATTAGCAACAAACAAAAGCAAAAAAAGTTTTTTTAATCAAACTAAAAGAAAAAAAGGAAACATAGAAACCCTTTTCAAATCAGGTTTTTATAACAAAAATCAACAAGTAATTGGGGGGTATAATTTTAGGTGCATAATAAACTAAAAATATTTTACTTTTTAAAGACAAATTGATTTCATAAAAAAAATTTAATTATAAAGAAAATCTTAATTATAAATAACAAAAAAAAAAAAATTATAAGGAAAGGGGATGATAAAACAAATTCAAATATATATTGAATTGACTAAAATTTTCAATAATATCCCGTTTAACATCAAATTTCATCACATGTGATTGTGATGTTTCTCTAAGTTCAAAATGGAAATACATAAGGCTTCACCAAACCTTTGATTTAAACGCAGGAAATTAAAAATATTTTACACGAATGGTTACTTTGTCCTTTTGTATGTTTGTGACGTATTGACGACTTTAAAAACGTCATATGCAAAGAATATCGAATAATGTGTAGAATAAATAATGTTTATTTTAATCAAATAGAAATCTAAGCCCACTATGATTTCTAGCGGGGGTGGTATGGTAGGCTTGAGTGGAGCCGAATTCAATTGGTCTTATGAAATTGAAAAAGGCTGCCAGAAGAACTTTAACTATTAAACCTGTCAAATACATAGTGATCAAAGTGCCAACTTACCATAGTCCTTTATAAGTTTTCTTGAAAATATTCTTGATTTATCACTGGATGCTCTTTGTATTTTTTTTTTCAAAAAATATTAAAGTGCGTTTTTCTCCAGATTCCCGAAGCTCTAAAGTCCCATTTAGTCATCACATTTTTCTGATATCAAGAACAAAAAACTGAATCGAAAAAATTATACTAAAAATGTTTTTTCTTCCTCTTACGCGGGCTGCTCTATATATTTCTGGCTTAATGGTGAAAATGCGAATATTTATAATCAAAAATGGTTTTTTTGTTTTTCAAAGTATTCTCCAGCATGATTTATACACTTTTGCATGCGCTCAAACCAGTTGTCGAAGCATTTTTTCCACTCCGATTGAGACACCTCTAAAACATGGGTTTTGAACACTTAAACAGCTTCTTCTGGCGACGAATTCCGTTGACCACGCATTTTTTTCTTGATGTGCGGAAACAAGAAGAAGTCATTAGCTGCCAAGTCAGGGCCGTACGGTGGATGACCCATTAATTCGACGTTTTGGCTGGTCAACAACGCTCTGGTTTGAGCCGATGTGTGAGAGCTCGCATTGTTATGGTGAACAATGATTCGTCTTCTCTTGTTGGTTTTTCGAATTTCTCCGATGACTTCAGGCAAACAAATTGTAGTGTAGCACTTAGAAGTCACCGTCCTACGTTGCTCAAGCGGAACAGTCGCCCCATGACCAGTTTTGCCGAAGAAACAGGCGACCATTTACTTCGAAGTGCTTCTTCCACGAACAACTTTCGTTGGATTTTGCTCGCCTTTGAAGACCCACACGGTCGATTGTTGTTTTGTTTCAGGCTCATATGCATAGATCCATAATTCGTCACCTGTGACGAGCTTATAAACGTCTTTTGAAGCACCGCAATTGTGTTTTTGCAACATTTGTTTGCATCAATCGACACGAGCCTTTTTTTGAGCGACTTTCAAATTGTGCGGGATTAAACGAGAACAAACCCTTTTTACGGCCAGGTGTTCATGCAGTATCGAATGTATGCTGGTGGAAGAAATGTCCAAGGATTTCTCTATCTCCCGGTATGTCGCATGTCGATCTTGCATTATGAGTTCACGCACGGCATCAACGTTCTCTGGCACAACAGCCGTTTTTGGACGACCTTCACGGAATTCGTTTTTGAGCGAGCTTCAGCCACGACTAAATTCATTATACCAATTTTTCACAGTGCTATAGGATGGTGCTTCATCGCCATACAAAGATTTAAGTTCATCAATGCACTCTTGTCGTGATAATCCACGTTGAAAGTTGTGAAAAATGATGGCACGAAAATGTTCACGAGTTAATTCCATTTTTTTCTATATTAATTTTTTCAAGTCACTGTAAACAGCACAAATAATGGTCGTACGTCAAAACATTTTGAGTACGATTATGCTTAAAAATGACAAACTTTCCAATGGAAATGTCAGATTGCACTTGGCAGCACTCAGTGTTGCCAGTCCAGAAATATATTTAGCAGCCCTCGTACATTGACTTTTTATTGAATTAAAAAAATACAAATCTGCGGGTAAGTTCTACAACAAATTCCTTTTTTTGCCTTTGTTGATACATTGTCTTTGTTGATATACTGTCAGATTTCAATTTATTCCTCTGGCCACCAATAATGTAGCCCATAAAAAGCACAAATTCGTTACATTAGTATGGAAATTCTATGGTACTGAATAAAGACTATATGACTTTATACGCATTTATAAAAATATGATCAATTTTTAAATAAATTATTTTAAGGGATTATTTCCAAATCAAGTTCTAACTAAGCTAAAAGCTTTCAGCAAGTAAGATTTATTTTAAACTGCATGTTTTATCCTAAAGTTTTTCTTCTGCATTAAAAGCACTCAAATTTATATTACAATGCATCCTGATTTTAAAAGAACAGTTTCTTTATACAATTTTAATTTTTTATCTCTTACCAACTTTAAAAATTTTTTTAAATTTAAGCTGTACAAGACTAAACAAAAACTCTTTCCAAAAAAATATTTAAGTCCCTAAAGGTATACTACATTTTTTCTTTTTAAAATTTACCCCTCAAACTTGTACTTTTATTTTATATTTCCCTTTTTTATTTAAACGTAAAGAACATTTGCGCTAAAAAGCAAGTTAATTTATTAAATTAAGTCTGACAGGCAATCGGTGAGTTTGACAAAACGAAAATGTAAAACACAAAAATTCAACACAAAAACTTTTAACTTGTAAATTAGCTTTACAAATGCAAATTGACAACTTCTGGTGGCATAAAAAAGATACATTTGTGTTTATAAATAAATTAAATATGTTTTTATACTTGAGCTTTTCTTTTTTGTAATATTTATCATTTAGGAATTTCCCTAAATGTCATTGTAGTGTTTTTTTTTTTTTTTTGCTATTGTGTTGTGTTGTATTCAACAATCAACAATACTGCTACTGAGTGGCTTTTAAATTGAAAGTCATTAATTTTATCATGCGCAACTTTATAAACAACATCACTGCTATTGTCAATGTAATTGTGGTCTCGAGTGGAATGCGATTTGTAATATTTTTTATGAATTTTATGTATTTATTTGTAGGCTGGTTTCTGGTTTCTGGTTTCTCTTTAACTCACTGTTTTTTCTTTGTAAGCTTCCGGTAAAAAATGTTTTTCTTTATAATTTTGTTTCAACATGTTGCTCTTCTTTATTGCTTTATTTAAATTGAATTACTTTTAAGTTAAAGGAAAAAAAAAAAAGAAGAAGTAATTCCGTCAGTTAGTCTGAATATATTTTACGACTACTTGTGACAACCGTCATTGTTGACAAATTGTTGGTCGAGTTGAAAAAAAGCTAAGACTTGTGAAAGCTGTTGATTTTCCTGTTCCCAGTATTTTTTGTTACAACCCACAACAAATGTTATATTAAGTATTTATAATTTCATTTATTATTAATTTTACAACAAATGCAAATTGTGATTTGAGAATGATTTTAAGGTTTATTTTCTTTGAAATTATTTTCATCTCTTTTTTTTTAATTCATGTTATTTTTTTTATTAAATGACAAAGAATGCTTTACGCAGTATTTACTTATGGAAAATGTTAAGACAGCGAAACACCAAGAAAATAAATAAAAAAAAAACTTATTGAAAGTTTAGTTTTATAAACACAAGTAGAAAAATGATTTTGAGTTAAAAAATTTATTTAAATAAAATTATAAAGTCTAAAAAAATATATTAATATATTTAAAGGGCAGACGTCTATAAAAAATCTTTGTTGAATTTCAGCTTTCAAACTTAAAAAAATCCTAACAAATGAAAAAAATCACTTAATTAAAATATTAAACTCTCACCCAGTTGTGCTCTCCAAACTGAAAAAAATTTTTATATTTAATGTGAATAATTGTTACAATGGTAAATTTAATCCCTTACACCACTGAACTAGCATTAAAAAACTAAAAATTAAAATTTATTATTAAATAAAATTATTAAATAATTGTTTAAGTTGTTCAGCCACACAAAGCACATTAAACACACGAAGCAATTAGTTTCTAGTATAATTCTTCTAAAGGGTCTGCCATCTAACGTTTTTTTAAACTAGTGCTTATTACAAGTAGCTCATGTCTGATTTGACAGATAATAAGTTTTATCCTTCCGCTGAACGAATGTGGTTGTGCATACGCTTAAACAACGCTGGAAAATATTGCGATGATACTTTGAAAATCATGGTAATGTTGCAGAATGTGCGCGAAAATTGCTAATGGATTTTGGAAGAAAAAAAGCACCGTCAGCTCCGTATGTTCGTTATCTTGTGAAAAAAGTGAAAGAAACTGGCATCCTCATCTATAAACCAAAGCGTGAAAGGCGTACACCCGAGAATATTGCTGCTGTGGCAGAAAGTGTGCGTGAAGCGCCATCAACATCAATTCACCGTCGTTCTCAACAATTGAATATTTCGAAGACATCATTGAGACGAATTTTGCATAAAGACCTCGATATGACGCCGTACAAAGTCCAATTGGTTCAGGAGTTATAGCCAACTGACCATCCAATGCGTTTTCGCTTCGCTTTGTGGGCCTGCGATCGACTCACAGAAGATGCCGGTT